>JALAZF010000407.1:2993414-3689328 GCA_022829125.1 Lathyrus tuberosus
AATTCATCTTCATGTTGAGTAGTTTCTGAATGACCTGAGTGTTGATCCCATGACATGGTGGGGACACAGGTATTCTGTTCAATGACGCTCAGCTGAGTTTCATTGTTCGGCTGACTTTCTCGCCCCAAGTCTCCTGGGTAAGGCTGCCACACTGGCAGGCCATCCATCGGGCCATAGTAGTTGTAGTCAAAATTGTCTTTCATCGGAGTGTCTTCCTCTAATGAATTTGGCGGAGCGCGGCATCCTTCCAGATCATACTCCCTGTAGATCATTTTGACATCTGATCTTGGTATCAATCTTGGACTTTCTGTAGGAAAGCAAAAAGGCATAGGCACCTCTTCCTGAGACATATAACCGTCCTTGTTAAGGTAGGACTTCCATTCTTCATTTGCGTCAGAGGGATCTTCCTCATTGATAGCATGAACTGTCTGAGACACTGGGTGAAGAAAACCTCCACTGTGGAAGAAGTTTTAAAGGGGATGAAGACTTTCATCATTGATAGCTGTCTGGGTACATGTTGCAGAAAAACCAAGACCCTTCTTTGTTTTATTGTCAATAGGAATGACAAGCTGTCCCCAACCTGTCGTATCGGTACTCTCGACCGCTTTAATAGCATCTTTGTATGAGGAAATCGAAGTTCCTTCTTTGAACTGATTGTCCTTGCTCACCGATAGTGCTTGGAACTGAGTTCCAATAACCTCCTCGGGTTCCACACAAGTAGATGATGATAAGTTGCTCACAAGCAAGGCTTGTTCCCCACAAACCGTGACAAGTTGATCGTTCTTGACGAACTTTAGCTTTTGGTCGAGGGTCGAAGTGACCGCTCCAGCCTGATGTATCCAAGGTCTTCCTAATAAACAACTGTATGTTGCCCGGATGTCCATGACCTGGAAAGTGATTTGGAAAGTGTGAGGACCAATAGGTATGGGAAGATCAACTTCGCTGATAACCGTTTTTCTGGATTCGTCGAATGCTTTGACGACGACCTCGCTGACTCTCATTGGAGGGCCCTTGAATGATAATTGCATCAAGGTGGACTTCGGCATAACATTCAGGGCTGACCCCGTGTCTACCAGTACGTTGGCTAAAGCATCGCCCTGGCAGTTAACTGTGATATTGAGCGCCATGTTATAACGGCGACCCTCTTCAGGTAATTCCTCATCACTAAATCCCAAATTATTGCAGGAAATGATGTTAGAGACAATGCTATCGAATTGTATGATTGTTACATCCTGTTCCACAAAGGCTTGCTCCAAGACTTTCTGTAGAGCCTCTCTGTGTGCTTCTGAACTGAGTAACAGTGATAATACTGAGATCTTTGAAGGAGTCTGTAACAGTTGATCAACAATGTTATATTCACTCCTTTGGATGAGCTTCAGCATCTCATCATTATTTTTCGAAAGGTCGGGATTACTGGATTGACCGACTGGTGGATCAGGAATTTCCGCCTGAAGTTCCTTTTCTTTGTTGGATTCTCCAACCCCTCGGTTGAAGATTTGACCGCTCCGTGTTACACGACTGATGTCTGCAATATTCACGATGGAGGGTAATGGAATTTCCTTTCCATTCTCGATTATTGTTGCACCGTATTTGTAAGGGATTACCTTAGCTGATTCATACGGTAGTGGCCCCGGTAGATAGATGACTATGGGAACCTTTTGATTTTTCTGACCATCATAAGTAACCTTGATCCGTTCCCGGTTGGGAACTCTAGATTCGTCAAGTAGAGGGATGATGGCAAAAACATCCCTGGTCCTGTGATGACCAGAGATCGTGACAACATCCTCAACTTGCTCGGCAAGGTAGTTCGGTGACCAAATGATGGGTCCTGAACCTGGATATGGATGAATTTCTCCATGATCGATCTGACCCTGAAGAGCTGCTCTCACAAGGTAACACCCTTGGTTACTTTCCAAACAGACGCTACAACTGTCATAGTTGTGTGGTGGCACCTGGCCACGCCTACTTTGAATGCAGTGTAACCTCACTAGGTTATCTTCCATTGATCGGACATCCTGACTTTGACGACGAGTAGGATTCCTGTGATTGATACTAATCTGCTGAGTATCTTCGTCCATATAGATTGGCATCCACCAGTGATTTAACAAGTGCTGAAGTGCCTCCTGGACAAGGGTACAACCTCGATCATTTTTGCAACCCGCTTTACAGTTTTGATAATCATGTGATATTAAGAATCCGAGTCGGACCCGCTCAGCATGTAACTCTACCAGGTTGGTATTCATCACGCGAATGCCAAAGATCTGAACCATGTTGATTTGATAGGAGTTCCTATCATGGTAGTCTTGGATCCATCCAAGATCCATCTGACGCTGGAGGGCCTCTTGTATGAAAGAGCATCCCTGTTTGTTTACCAAGCAAATCAGACAGGAACTGTAATCGTGCCGCGGCAGATTATGATACTGGCTTTGCCTTGAGTGCATTGCCACCAAGTTGTCATTCATCGCACGGATGTCGTGGTTCTGAATGATGTTGGAATTCGTGTAAACCATGTTAACTCCACGAACTCGGTGCTCTTGGATCCATCCAAGATCCATTTGTTCCTGTAGAGCTGCTTGCACTACAGAACATCCCTGGTTGTCTTTAGAGCAGATATCACACTGGTGATAATTATGAGGTGGCACATGGCCATATCCACTCTGTCTACAATGCATCTTGACCAGATTGGTCTTTAACAAGAGTACATCATGAATTTGATAGACATTGTTAGTCTCTTTCTCAATCAGATTGACTGCATGCTTTCTCATGTTGAGGCAGCGGGTTCGTAAGAACATTCGGATTCGTATCTTTGAAAGATAAGAGCCCGCTCCTAACAAGCTTTTGCATGTCGGATTTGAAATTGAGACAAGTCTCAATGTTATGCCCTGAACCTCCTTGATGATAAGGGCATGTTTGATCCACTTTAAACCAAAAAGGCGGATTTTCCGGAACTGAAAGGGGAGACTTAGTCTGGATGTGCCCCTTAGCCAGCAGTAACGAAAACAGCTCTGCGTACGTTACGGGTATAGGATCAAATCCTGGTGGCCGTGTTGTACGGTTGTTGTTATATGGAGGACGAGCCTGCTGAAGAGGCTGTTGTGTCCTTTGTTGGTCAGGTTGGCTCTGCGCAACCTGAGGTTGATACATAGGAACAGGCACGGGGCCGATAGCAGGAGTAACAGTTGCTACTGGCTGATAACGTCGCCTTTGCTTTCCGAGAGAGATATTCCCAATATCTTGCTCTTTTTTCTTAGGGAGAGCACTACCGTATTTTTTAGTACCGCTCGTCGATCCAGTGTCTTTTACCAAACGTCCTTCTCGGACGGCTTCCTCAAGACGTACACCCATGCCGACCATTTCGGTGAAATCACTGGGTGCACTGGCAATCATTCGGTCATAGTAAAATGAGCTTAAGGTCTTTAAGAAGATTTTTGTCATCTCTTTTTCCTCAAGAGGTGGACAAATTTGAGCGGCAATTTCACGCCACCTTTGAGCATACTCCTTAAAGGTTTCCTTGTCCATTTGTGACATTGATCTGAGTTGATCTCTGTCGGGTGCCATGTCCAAATTGTACTTGTATTGTTGGACGAAGGCAGTACCAAGATCTCTGAATGTACTGATCGTAGTACGGTTTAAACCCATGTACCATTTGAGTGCGGCACCGGTTAAACTATCCTGGAAGTAGTGAATCAGCAGGTCCTAATTCTCTGTCTGAGCTGACATCCGCCGAGCGTACATCACCAGATGGCTCTGAGGGCGAGAGTTACCCTTGTATTTTTCAAAGTCGGGCACTTGGAACTTGTGCGGGACTTTCACATTTGGGACCAAGCAGAGGTCTACGGCGTCCTTTCCAAATAGATCCTGACCGCGAATGGCTTGCAGCTCTTTCTGCATTTCCAGGAACTGCTCCTGGAGTTCATCCATTCTATCAAACATAGTTTCCTTCTTACCAGAAGGTGTCTGTGGAATCTGTCCTTCCGGGACAGTGTGCACCACAGGGGGTGGTACCGTGACTACGGAAGTAAGTCCTGGCGCCTCCCGAAGTTTGTAACCTTCAGGAGTCTTGAGTATGCCCCTGGCATCTTCGCTTTCCCGAAGTTTGTAACCTTCAGGCCCAACGGCTTCTGTTGCGATTCCCTGATCTTCAGTGATCGGCGGAACATATCCTTCCGGGATATAGTTAACAGGCATGCCCCAAGGACGATCTTTCGGCATCTGATACCTAGGATCATACTTTTCTATGATGGGCGTTGAGGTGATCTCTGAGATCACAGTTCTTTGTAGCTGAGCTTCTTCCATGGCTTGCATGTCGTTACGAAGCTTTCTCATATCCTCTCTCAGAGCGTCGATCTCTTCTTTCAACTCTCTGTTTTCTTCCTCAAGATCATCCATCTTTTTTTGACGATTGGCCCGAGTATTGTATGAATGAGACAGTTTGACTCTAGAATCGAGACACAAACGTGAGATTCGTAGGTAAGGAGAATACGCGATGTGAGAATGATGAATGCAATGATTATATTAATTGTTGTTTTTTTTGTTTAATCAAAATAAACTTCGACAATTAGACTGCAAATATCAAATAGTGGGGAAACCCCTTTTTATTGAATTCCAAAGGATTACAGAAATGGAAATACAGTAGATTACAAAGTGCAGAAACAGAAACCTAAACTAATGGGTCCCGAGTCCTCTTCTTTGACCGGGGCGCTTGGGCCGTTGTTGGGTTGTCATTCCTTTGCCAGGTGAAAGGAGCGAGCAAATTCCTTTGGTCATCTTGATTCTCTACAGCATGCTGCTCCAAAATTTCAATTAGAGCATCTTTCTCTTTTAGTAGTTGCTGTATTTGGATACACTCTACGTCGAGGGTGCGGTACTTGTTCTTCCAAGATCTTCTTTCCTTTTGAACTTTGTTGAGAGTAACCTGAAGCTTTTCAGTCTCAGTCATGAAGTACATGACAGATTCCTTCGGCGGAAGAATTCCGTAACGAGGATAAGGCATCTTTAGCTTGAAAGCTCTGGCTTGTACCCAGTGGAGATAAGGCTCCACCGAGACACAGTCCGGTTTTCCCAGAGACTCTCGTCCTTTCTTATGAACATGTTTCCAAGCTTGCACTATTTCCATCTTTAGTGCTCTGTCACTTTCTCCTTCTTTGAAGAAAAGACCTTCCAGATGAACACCCAGTGGGATGTGTCTCATCGGGTATCCAAATTGACGAAGAACCAATATCGGATGATAGTTGATTCCTCCTTTAGTTCCTATGAGGGGTACGCTGGGGAAGTTTCCACAACGGTCAATGATTCTAATTCCCTCATAAATCCTATTACACCAATCTATATCAGAGTTGGTAAGAGACATGATCTTCTGCGACCAACGTAAGACACTCTTGCAATCCCAAAAAGCAGCAGACTTGGGCAAGTGAGAGATAAACCATTTGTAAAGCAAAGGTACACAGCATGTGATCTCTCCTCCGCTGTACAAAGTTCCCAAGTGTACAGAATGATACGCATCTGCAAGCAAAGTCGGCACTGGGTTTCCAATGAGAAAAACCTTAATAGCGTTGATATCGACGAAGTTATTGATGTTGGGAAACAAAAATAACCCGTAGGTGAGCAAGACAAAGATGCTTTCAAAAGCAGTCTCGTTCCCTATACTAGCAAAGTACAGAGCTTTCTTTGTCAAGAACTGGGCTGGCAAACCTTGGACGCCACCCTTAGTGGTCATGTGAGTCCTGACCTCAGACTCGTCCAAATGAATTGCTATTGCAATAGTCTGATTCTTTGGAATTTCTTCCAGTCCAGAAAATGGAGCTTGATCAGTGATATGTAAATCAGTCAGATGAGAATACTCCTCCAGCGTTGGTGATAGCTGGTAATCCGGGAATGTGAAACAGTGATAAACTGGATCGTAGAATTGAATGAGCGCGTCCATGATCCCCTTAATCACATGGACTCTTAACAGTGGTAGCAAACCACCGTGCTTGGCTCTGAAAGCCTCTGGGTTAACGATCATCCTTGCTAACCTTCTCAAATCCCCTAGTTTTGGAACCTTGAAGGTATACTGGTGAGTTCTCCTTCTACTGAAATCCATTAGCGTAATCCTCTTCTCTGATATTTGCAATCACAGTCTTAGTTTAATTTGAAAAACAGAGAGACTAGAAGAGAAAGTTTTTTGAATGTTTTAATGTTTTATTAAACGAATGCATGAATGCAGCACACAAAAACATAGAAAAAACATGGGGTCAGAGGGTCGTTGTCATGAAGTCAAGGCTCTACCCATCCCCAAAGGTTTATACTAGGGTGATTTTTGTACCTGTACTCATTATCATCAGCTCCTCCCAGGAAAGCAAAACAACAAGCGGATCGCCAACGAGTTGTGGAGCAATCTTAGAGTAAGTGCCATTCACCGAGAATAGATCACCAGCCTCAAATAAGGGTAGTATCGCGTAACAACTATTTCCGATAGTTTCCGCACTACGAAAGGGTTTGGCTCCTCAGCTTCTTAGACTTAACAACCGGCCCATTGGCTAGAAGAGTGAATGGGTTGCGTTGGTCAGCCTCCACTGAGGTTGATGGTCGACCCCGTCGCCATCACTTATCTTAAGTGTATACTCATTCTCACCACATGTGGCATCACACGCATTCCCAGTAGCAGAAAAATAAACACGTATAGCAATTAGGAAAAGCAGTATATCTATTTGTCCTAATCATCCTAGACTTATAAAGCTATGATTCCTAAATTCCTGACAGAAATGGGTTCCCCGGCGGAAGCCCCAATCTGTGGTATCAACCAAAGAGGTGAAAAGGAGGAAAAAGGAAAGAAGCTGAAGAGACAGGCCCCACGGTGGGCGCCACTTTTCTGTAGCGAGCGATTTTGGACGCGGTTCTTAAGCGCTGGTCGCTCTCTGCAGTTTGAGCTTTGACTACAGGTCGATTCATTTTTTATCCTATTGTGAGCTGAATAAGGAAGGGAAATAGATGTCTCCAATTAACCCTGCTTGCATACTGAATTTAAACAGCGGTCTGTTAGGTTACGGATGCTATCAATGTGGGGGGCCTTTGTACTGGTTATTTGTATTTTCGCCAATACTATTTTCTATCTTTTTTACCTGGGCAGAAGGTTTTTGGCGGGGAACAAGGATTAGGATGTTAGGACTGATGCTTTTGAAATACTGCTTTTGATTGATGGAGATATGGGATTTGGGTTTTTTGTTGATTGCGCTCGCTAAGATCTTTTCTTTCGATCTTATGCCTACGTATTCCCGTTTACCGAAACAGGGAAATCAGAGCATTCGTAGTTCCTCCTATTCTATGGGAGGAAATTGGTTTTTGGTGTCTTGTTCAAAGCCCAAGACGTGAAGCGAAAGGTAGTTTGTATCTTGTTCAAAGCCCAAGATGTGAAGCTGAAAGACCTATTTGTGTCTTGTTCAAAGCCCAAGACGTGAAGCTGAAAGACCTCGACTTTAGAGAGAATTTGTCATCTCTAAAGAGGGGAGAAGGAGAATTACTTTAACTGGGATACGCGGATCCGAGCAATGCCATAATTTCCGAAGAAAGGGTTTTAACCTGAAGGAGAAGACTTTAACTCAGTGTAGAGCAATGCCATCTTTCCTTAGGAATTTCGCATGCTAAAAGAGGGACAGTGGCGTGGATATAGATGATCCAGAGGCTTGCCGCTTACAGCGATTAGATGAAAGGGAAAGGAGTTGTTGATGTTTGTGTACTGTGAACGAGGCACAACTTTGATGCTAAAAGGTTAATTGGATCAACCAGTGGTTTTCTTATACAAAGTCTAAGAGGAGGCTAATTTCCGCTAGGAAAATCATTATATAAAGCCTAAGAGGAGGCTAATTTCCGCTAGGAAAATCATTATACAAAGCCTAAGAGGGGGCTAATTTGTGTCTCGTACAAAGCCCGAGAGAGAGGCTAAAATTTTTTGACCCGACGATAGAGTCTTTGTGTCTCGTACGAAGCCCGAGAGAGAGGCTAAAAGTTTTGACTCAACAAGAGAGTCTTTTATACTCAACAAGAGAGTGTTTTTGTATCTCGTACGAAGCCCGAGATGGAGGCTATGTCAGTTAAGTGACAGGTCCAGTATACTGATTTTGAAAGAGAAAATCAGTTCTTATATGAGCATCACTGTACTCATGGGTTAGATCTGAGGATCGGGGTGGTCTCCTTTTCTTTGAGGAAACTGGAAATCCAAAGGGTGTTGAGACTGTCCGAGTCTGCGGGTTTCCTTCCTATTTAACGAAGGGGTCACTTGAGAATGTCTTTTGAGACTCAAGGAAGTTAGACTGTCCGTGTCTAGAGTTTTATCTTTTGTATTATGCTTTGAGAAACAGTAGTAGACTCTATGAAAGGACTGTTCTATGAGGATGACTAGGTTCTATTCCTATACCTCTAGGAGGTCGTCGGGACAATTTATACGAAGCCCAAGAGGAGGCTGGAAACTTTTAAGAAGCCGGCGGGTCCTTGTACGAAGCCCAAGAGGAGGCTATCATTCCCGGAGGAAGAGATCATTATACGAAGCCTAAGAGGAGGCTGTGAATACTTCTAAGAAGCCGTAGGGTCCTTGAATAATGCCCAAGAGGAGGCCGATGCTTTTAAGAAGCCCGTGGGTCTATCATCTCCTTTCCATTAGGAGAGATAACTCTTTTAAAGATAAAAACCACTGGTAAACGTGAGAGGTTTACTATCCAGCGACTTTTAGCTTTTAAAGAGGGTTCCTTAGTTAAGGTCCAAGATTATGACCGTAATGGGTACCCAAACCCCGAGACATTCAAGGCAAGCTATCCACAAGGAATAGATCAAGTCAGGAAAGTTCGAGAATTTGGAAGAAACTCAAAGATGCCATTCACGGAGAATACATTCATCTTGGGGAGTAGAGCTTCTTGACGATTCCTAAGGAGGACAGCCGAAGAGAAGACTGTATCTGGTGCTCCTATTGGGGATCTAGGCGTCTATTTCTACGAATAAATGAAACGACGTCTCCTAGTTCTAGACGTATTAGCCGGGGAAACTTGAAATATCTATACTATTATTACACAGTAGATATGAGTTTATGAAAGGAGACTTACAGTGAGCAGCCCCACAATATAGTTTATAATATGAAAGCAGTAAATGAAAGCGATAACCACTTACTCGGTTGGAGTGCTTCCATGCTGTTTGGTTAGTTGTTCAACAAAGAAAAATTGAAAACAACAGTATATTCAAAATCAAAGGAGAAAGTGCTTTGAAAAAGAAAGATTTGGGGCTTACAGCTCAAGGAGAGACCCAGGGTTTTATCAGTGAGCGCACTGTTTGACTTTGTACAGCGGGACTTATACAAGTGACTGGGGCCCAAAAAGGTTTTCTGTACAAAGGGATGGGTCTTAACTCTCTCAAGAGGCCCAAAAAGGTTTAAAGACAAAAAAGAGTGGGGCTTATAACACGGGGGTAGGCCCAAATGATTTTTCGTTTAAAAATGGCGATCGCGCCGAGGTTTTCTTTTAACGCAGAGGGACTTATACAATAAGTGAGGCCCAAAATGTTTTGGTTAAAAGGGGGATTGGGTCTTACACTCTAATAGAGACCCAAAGTGTTTTGAATGGGTCTTATAGCTCAAGGAGAGGCCTAGATGATTTTTATTTTTAAACGGGCGACGATCGCGCCGTTTACTTGTACAGAGGGACTTATACAATGAGTGAGGCCCAAAAAGTTTTTGTACAAGGGGGGATGGGTCTTACACTCTCTCAAGAGGCCCAAAGTGTTTTGAAAATGATTTATGAGGGTTGAATTAATCCAAATCCCTAATTTGTTTTCAAAATGTATTTAATTGAATAAAAATTCAATTAAAATGATCAAAAATTATTTAACACATGGAAAACAAATTGTGATCTTGGATTAATGCTTCAAAAATTAAGTATTGACCTACAAAATAATTAGAAAGCATTAAAAGTTGCAAAATCAATGTAGAAAAAAATATTTAAAATGCCAAAAACAATCAAAATATTAATTCTTTACAAAAATATCAATTATATGAAATAAATAATATTTTTGGGATTTTTTGGGAAAATAAAATATTTTAACATTTTTGTGAATTATTAAAAAAAGAATCAACTCAAAATCATTAAAACTCAGAGAGAAATTAATTTTTGAATCAATTAAACAAAATCACAAAATTCAAATATTTGAATTTATGAAAAATGGCGCCAAGAACAGCTGAAGAACACGCGCGTGTTCTTGGTTTCTCAGATTTGTGTTTTCTATCCAATCTCCATGAATACGTAATCATATCATGCAATCCATATATCATTATGCTCGTCTCAGCCTCACGATCTTGTCTATGTACTTTAATTTCATTTAAATTAAACACACAACAAGAAATCACGAAGAGACCTCAAGAACCCTAATTTCTGCATGAAGGCTAGGATTTTTGATACACGATTCAAACAATGCAATTAATTGAGGGAAAACATTCCATGCATGATTATGAACATATGGCCAAATTATTGTGCGAGGAAATATGCATAGATTGAGAGATGACCAAGTATGTGCTTACCTCTAGGCCGTGACAGCAAGTTCAAAGTGATTTTTGATTTGGAGGTGTTACAGATGAGTGGTGATGATCTGAACAGCTTCCCTACACCCTATGGATTGTGTTTGGATGGTTGGACTTGATTGAAATTGGCTGGATCACTTTGTGGTACCTCAGCTGCAACTTGATTGAAAATTTGAGTAACCAGCTGGTGATTTTTTGAAATTGATGTTTCAGAAGTAATCTAAGTGTTTGATCAGCTCATATGTGATGTATGTGAGGTGTGTGAGTGATTGGTTTGATTGGAATTGCTCTCAAACTCAAAACCCGATAGTGACTTGCCTTAGAAGGAAAAATTGGAGTGAAAGAAGAGATTTTGAGGAAAGCATCTGTTAGATGGCTTTGGTGTACTCAAACTGACCACAATTGAGCTCTATTTATAGTAGAGCAATTTTGTTTTGCAAGGAATAGTGCATGGCAGCTGGTAAGTAGGTTTGGCCAATGTTGGCAAATGAAAATCCAAGTCTCCTCTAGCCATTGACTAGAGGTTAGGGCACAGAGCTTTGGTCCCCTTGGTCTTGGATAAGTCTTGACTGATTTCAGATGAGAATGGCTCAGTCCATGCCACCTTGATGGTTCCATTGAATGCCTCATTCCAAATTTGAAGTCTTGTCCCTATTTTGGCCATTCTAGGTTCAACATGTTATTTCTTGTTCCATGGACTTTGGAGGCTTGGCTCAGTGATTGTCCCCTTTAGATTCAATCCTCTGAGGTGTCCAAGTGGATAGGAGCAATTGAATTTGGCTGATTTTGGCAAATCGACCAAAGTTGCAAATTCTGCCTTGCCTTGACAGATTTCAGCAAGGCAACTTGGCAAGGTTGTATCTCATGGTGTAGGTTGAATTTGGCAATGTTCTTAGCCATTTTGGAAAGCTCTTACATGATACAACAACTGTTTGAACAAGTTTGGTTTTGATATCTTTTGATTCCAAGTGAAAAATCCCCCTACATTTGGTAAAAAGTGAGGCAGAATCTGACTTAGTGAAAATTTCACTAAGTGTTGGAAAATGTGACATTTTCACTTTTCAGCCACTTTGATCACTCCATAACTCAAAATCCTTAATGAATTGGAATGACTTGTAGTTGAAGTTTTTGTAGGTGATAATGAGGGCTACAAATCCATCTTTGGATGAGAAAAAATGGCCTTGTGGTTTAGGAGTTATGGTCCTTCAAAGTTGGTACCTTTGCCACTTTATTTTTAACTTAGAAAAATTTCTAAGTTTTATGGTTACCCCTTTTACAAGTTATCTCACTTTTCTTGATTTTTCTTGATGAATGATGATTCAAATCATACATTAACATCATTTTAGGGTAAAAAATCCATTTTGGTGAAAAATCTCAAAAAGTCAAAGTTGACTTTTGTGCACAGTTGACTTTTTATCAGATGAATTCCAAACTATGCAATTCTTCAGGAAATCATGTCCTTGACCTAAATCAAACTTGATGGACATGTTCCATGGGTGTCATAGGGTATATTCAATCATGTATTAGGGTTTGGGAGCATGCCCTGGTCAAAAGTCAAAGTTACAGTTGACTTTTCCCTTAAAACCCTAATTGTGGTGCAGATGAAATTGAGACTTGTTGCTCAAACTTCTTGGATCAATCCATTGTTCCAAATGGATCAATATGGTATATTAGAGACCCTCAAATCATCTCTTGAGGTCTTGGCTCATGGTTTGTCCCAAAAGTCAACTTAGGGGTGAATTAGGTCAAGAAACCCTAATTCCTGATTTTTGATGAATGCATCCCCTGAGGCAAAATTGACTTGATGCATGGGTTCATGAGGTTCCATGAAGTATATTAGGTTATGTTTTGGATCATTGCCTTGTGCCCAGATGAAAATTTCCATCTGGAGGCCCTGGTCGACCAAAACCCTAATTTGGCGACACTGTCGATCTTGAGACTTGATCCACCTAGAAGGGAGCAACCTTGTGCTTAATCCTTGAAGTGGGAGTCCTTTTTGATCCATTGTGGATGTTTAAGAGATTAGAAAAGTTGAAGATCATGTCATTTCTTGATTGATCCTTTGTCTAAGCACCCAGAGAGGGCTTGAAACCCTAATTTTGATTGTAGTGGATGCTCACCCATCTTTGGGGAGACTAATGAAGCATAAAGGTACATCCATATTGTGATGATGATTTTCACAATGATGGGAAATCTAAGTGGTCAAAATTTGGGGTATTACAGATGCCCCTATTTAATCTTCTTGGACTCGAAGGTGTGAATGACGAAGGGATTCGGGCATTCGGGGTGCAAGAGGATTAAATATCGGAATACCCGAAATTTTGATGGTGGTTATGAATGGTAGCTTACGCATTCATCTTCTTTAGCTAAGCAATGATGCTTAGAAAAGGTAAACTTCCCCTCAATCCTGGTTTCCTACCAAGAACTGGTCTCAGACTCTTTTGAAATAAACTTCCCCTCGATCCTGGTTTCCTACCAAGGAACTGGTCTTAGTTTCTTTTGAACTTCCCCTCGTTCTTGGTTTCCTACCAAGGAACTGGTCTTAGTTTCTTTTGTCAACTTCCCCTCGATCCTGGTTTCCTACCAAGGAACTGGTCTTAGTTTCTTTTGAAATAAACTTCCCCTCGATCCTGGTTTCCTACCAAGGAACCGGTCTTAGTTTCTTTTGAAATAAACTTTATTGACAAGGGACGCTATGTGTAGTGGTTTTCCTTCAAACTTCTCGCCGAATTTTCCTGGGGAGATGCCATTTGAGTAGAAAATGTTTTGTTGTCAGACTTGCTGGGGACCCCAGTCGTCTGAGTTGTAGAGTTGTACAAACTTCTCTGTTGGAGATGCCATTTGTTTCTACTGGGGAAAGCGAGTCTCTTGAGAGACTGTTTTCATTTGGGATCTTTCATCATACTTTTCTCGGGATCTTCCCGGAGAAATGCCATATGATGGGGTCCAATTTTGAGGTGCCAATGACCTTCTCATCAGTGGTTTTTCGGAGCAAAACTAGCGTGCTGCCGAATCTCTGATCACGAGGCTTTCTCTGTGGATTTTCCTTAATCCGGGAAAGCAAGGATATCATCTTTAATGGCGAAGAGTGACATCTGTTGAAGGTTCTCTGACCTTTCAGAGGTTCAAATTATCAAAGTGGCCACGTGCCGACTCTGATCTAAAGATACACTGGTGGCGAGATTGTGCAGACGCAACACTTCCTGACGAGGAAAGAACTGACAAACTCGATTGAGAAAACTGTTTATCACTAGGGGACAAGACCGGCTATAGCGATAACAATGCAATATGAAATGTAAATGCAAATAAAAAATGCATGAAGTACGTATGTATATGCTGACAAAACAGACGCGACATACAGACTAATGGATGAACACAATTGGATACTCGACCATCGCGGGGTGAAGAAGTACCGTTGGTTCAAAATAGCAATTCCACCTTGCTTAGGAGAGATAGTCCCGTTGGGAGCTATGTTGATCGGGCTTAGGAGATGAGAACTCGGCCGAGGCGTGTCAGACGAAACAAGGTCTCTGACACAGTTGATCCCTTCATTCAGGCATACTGGTTTAGAAGGAGTACTTTGATTCTGCACTTTGAAGTCCACTTACTTCGGGAGAAGTGATCGATGTTCTTCTGATGTTCAACAGTCAAAAGAAATGCCATCTTTAATTTAAAAGCAGAAAAAGTTTAACAAGTAAATTTATTTTTGTTTTATTTCAAGAATCGCTGATTAAGTTTAAACAACGTCGTTCTGTAAAGCTAAAACAAGTAAAGAATTACAAACAAAAGCACAAGGGCTCAAATTTTATTGATAAGATGGAGATCAGCCAAACGCGTGATTCCAAAGAGTATATACAAAGTTAGAAAATGGTAATTTACAGGGAAAAGGGCTACGTTGAAACATAACGACCACTATCCTTCTACCAACTTTGAATTTGGGACATCCTGAGCTTCTGTCGAAGATGACCTTGACTGGAGTTTTCCTGACGGATGATGATGCAACTGCTGCTGAGGGACTTGCCTCTGTTGAACATAGTTACTTGCCATTATCCCTAACTTTTGCCTGGATTGTACTATGATATTTCCAATCCATCGGGATGATTCTTTTCATGTCTCTAACTTTTGCCTAGACCGCCCTTTCGGGTTTTCAATCCACCGAGACGTTTTTTTTTTTAGTTTTAGGCGAAGTATTTCTTGACTATATCAACATTCGTGGGGTAGGCAAATTCCTCTCCGTCCATGGTTACAAGTCTCAAGGCGCCTCCTGAGAAAGCTTTCATGACCACATATGGGCCATCATAATTTGGGGTCCATTTGCCCCGAGAATCAGTGAGAAATGATTGTATCTTCTTGAGCACAAGGTCTCCTTTCCTGAAGACACGAGGTCGGACCTTTTTGTCGAACGCCCTCTTCATTCTCTGTTGATACAACTGACCGTGGCATAGTGCCGTGATTCGCTTCTCTTCGATCAGGTTCAGGTCATCGTGTCGATTTTGACACCATTCAGCTTCGGTGAGCTTCGCTTCCATCAATACCCGGATTGATGGGATCTCTACTTTTATGGGGAGAACTGCCTCCATGCCATATATTAGAGAGAAAGGGGTTGCCCCTGTTGAAGTACGGACAGATGTGCGATAACCATGAAGAGCAAAGGGTAGCATTTCGTGCCAATCTTTATAGGTTACAATCATCTTTTGAACAATCTTCTTGATGTTCTTGTTAGCCGCTTCTACCGCTCCGTTCATCTTGGGTCGGTAGGGAGATGAGTTATGGTGTTCGATCTTGAACTCTGCACACAACTCTTTCATCATCTTATTGTTCAAGTTAGATCCATTATCAGTAATGATCTCGCTTGGAACACCATAATGGCAGATGATATTGTTTTTGATAAATCGGACCACCACTTGTCAGGTTACATTGGCGAATGACGCTGCTTCGACCCACTTGGTGAAATAGTCAATGGCTACAAGGATGAAACGATGTCCGTTTGAACCCTTGGGCTCAATCATGCCAATCATGTCGATTCCCCATATGGAAAAAGGCCACGGGGAAGAAAGAACCTTGAGATGTGATGGCGGTACATGAATTTTGTCGGAGTATATCTAACACTTGTGACACCTCCTCATGTACTTGTAGCAGTCGGATTCCATTGTCAACCAATAGTACTCGGCCCTGAGAATTTTTCTCGCCATCGTGTGTCCGTTGGCATGAGTGCCAAAGGATCCTTCATGAATTTCTTTCATGAGCATGTATGCTTCTGGTCTATCGACGCATCGGAGCAAGACCATGTCGAAGTTTCTCTTATAGAGTGTATCACCGCTCAGGAAGAAGTTTCCAGCCAATCTTCTGAGGGTCTTTCTATCTTTTCTGAGTGCCCCAGATGGGTACTCTTGTTTCTGAAGGAAGCATTTGATATCGTGATACCAAGGTCTGTCGTCTATGACTGCTTCAATCGCGAAGATGTAAGCGGGCCGTTCAAGGCGCATTATGTCGATCTTAGGTATGTCATTCCATCGACCTACACTAATCATGGAAGAGAGAGTGGCTAATGCATCAGCCATGTGATTCTCATCACGAGGGATGTGATGAAAGTCGACTCTGTTGAAGAAGGGTCACAACCTTCTTGCATAGTCTTTGTAAGGAATTAATCCTGATTGGTATGTGTTCCAATCTCCTTTTATCTGGTTAATAACCAGGGCTGAATCGCCGTATACGTCCAAGTTTTTGATCCTTAAATCAATCGCTTCTTCGAGACCCATGATACATGCTTCGTATTCGGCCTCGTTGTTCGTACATTTGAACGTAAGTCTGGCAGCGAAAGGAATGTGGGAACCCTGAGGGGTAACAATGATTGCCCCAATTCCGTTTCCATAATGATTGACTGCTCTGTCAAAGATAAGTCCCCACTGGGAACCTGGTTCTGGCCCTTCACTGGGTAGCGGTTCATCGCAATCTTTCATCTTTAGATACATGACATCTTCGTCTGGGAAGTCAAACCCGATTGATTCTCGATCGTCAATCGGTTGATGAGCCAAATGATCGGCTAAAATACTTCCTTTAACGGCTTTCTGAGCATGGTACTCTATGTCATATTCTGATAGTAACATCTGCCAACGGGCAATCCTTCCCGTGAGAGCAGGTTTTTCGAAAACGTACTTGATTGGATCCATTTTGGAGACCAACCAAGTAGTATGACAAATCATGTACTGGCGAAGACGTTTGGCTGCCCAAGCCAAAGCGCAACAAGTTTTCTCAAGCATCGTGTACCGAGTCTCGCAGACGGTGAATTTCTTGCTTAGATAGTAAATGGCAGACTCTTTCCTTTTAGTTTCATCTTGTTGGCCAAGTACACATCCCATTGAGTCCTCTAGGACTGTGAGGTAAATGATCAGTGGTCTTCCTTCCACTGGAGGTGATAGAATCGGAGGATTCAACAGATATTCCTTGATACTGTCGAAGGCGATTTGGCAATCTTCTGACCAAACGCAATCCTGGTTCTTTTTGAGTAATTTGAAAATCGGCGCACACGTCGCGGTCATAAGGAATATGAATCTGGAGATGTAGTTCAAACGTCCCAGGAATCCTCTGACTTGTTTTTTAGTTTTGGGAGAAGGCATTTCTTGAATGGCCTTGACCTTGTCAGGATCAACTTCAATTCCTTTCTGGCTGACAATGAACCCTAGTAATTTCCCCGTACGGACACCGAAGGTGCACTTATTGGGATTCAAGCGGAGCTTGAATTTTCTTAGACGTTCGAACAATTTTGACAGATGTTCAACGTGCTCATCCTCTGTTCTTGATTTTGCAATCAAATCATCGATATATACCTCGATTTCTTTGTGTATCATGTCATGAAACAGAGTAGTCATGGCCCTTTGATAGGTTGCCCCGACATTCTTCAAACCGAACGGCATTACCTTGTAACAAAAGGTACCCCATGGGGTAATGAACGAAGTTTTCTCCATGTCTTTCGGCGCCATTTTGATCTGGTTATAGCCCAAGAATCCATCCATGAAGGAGAATACTTTGAACTTTGTTGTGCTGTCAACCAGCATATCAATGTGTGGTAAAGGAAAGTCGTCCTTTGGACTTGCCTTGTTCAGATCTCTGTAATCAACACACATTCTGACCCTTCCGTCCTTTTTGGGAACGGGTACGATGTTGGCTAACCATTGAGGATATTCAGATGTAGCGAGGAAACCCGCGTCGATCTGTTTCTGTACCTCCTCCTTGATTTTGATGGCCATGTCCGGGTGAGTGCGTCTCAACCTTTTCTTTACTGGCGGACATTCTGATCTCAATGGTAAGTGATGTTCCACGATGCTGGTATCCAACCCTGGCATATCCTGATAGGACCAAGCGAATACATCGGGAAATTCTTTGAGAAGCTTTATCAAACCCTCTCTGGCAGTTGGACTGAGCAGTGCTCCGATCCTAATTTCTTTTCTCTCTTTTTCTGAACCCAAGTTTACCGTTTCCAACAGCTCTTTGTGAGGTTCGATGGACCTTTCCTCTTGTCTGAGTAGTCGGGAGATCTCATCTGGAATTTTGTTGTCATTTTCTTCTTCAGCCTCGAATACCGGGAACTCAAAGTTGGAAGAAGGCATCGGATCGTATGTTTCAACGGGGTATAAAACAAGCAATCTGCATGACGTGATGATTCGTGTTTAGAAGAGATAGAGAAAATGCAAGTGTGTGCAGTGTTTTGATTTTACTGCTTGTTTTTATTATTGAATGTTTTTTAGGATTACCATTTTCTGAAAAAGCAAAAAGAGAAAACAGAAATTAATACGGAAATTACAGAACGACATTATTTTATTAATGAACAAGTCGACTCTTGAAACTACAGCCCTATAAAACAAAACTCTGTCGCTTTGGGCAAAGAAAAGAGGGAAATTTACAGAAAACGAGCCCTATCAAAATATCCGTTTCACCTGGGCAGGGTGAAAGGTTAAAGATGGCAATTACTTTGACTGACGAATGACCTTCGGAACCTCGACGGCAACCCATTGGCGGCGAACTCCTCGGTGAATCACAAAGTCTGGCACCTTCCTTGATTTGTCTTCAGAAATGACGCTGATTTCTGGTGGAGCAGGATCATTGGAATCTGTCTCCCAAGCAGAATTGTCGTAGGAGAATTCCTCAGTTGTATTTTGCATAGTATTTGTGCTCTCAGTTGTATCTCCCCATCCAGTTGGCTGGATATCTTCGAGCCTGATACGAGAGCTTTCGGGAGCGGTGTACTTGACCATAAAGTCAAATTTTCCACTCGGTTGTCCCAAGGTGTCCCACACTTCTGTGGAACTGGAGGAATCATTCCTCTCGATGACGTTGACCTTGGGAAAAGCATAGTTGATGAATTCTAGTCCTGCGAACGTTGCGAATTCATCTTCATGTTGAGTAGTTTCTGAATGACCTGAGTGTTGATCCCATGACATGGTGGGGACACAGGTATTCTGTTCAATGACGCTCAGCTGAGTTTCATTGTTCGGCTGACTTTCTCGCCCCAAGTCTCCTGGGTAAGGCTGCCACACTGGCAGGCCATCCATCGGGCCATAGTAGTTGTAGTCAAAATTGTCTTTCATCGGAGTGTCTTCCTCTAATGAATTTGGCGGAGCACGGCATCCTTCTGGATCATAATCCTTGTAGATCATTTCGACATCTGATCTTGGTATCAATCTTGGACTTTCTATAGGAAAGCAAAAAGGCATAGGCACCTCTTCCTGAGACATATAACCGTCCTTGTTAAGGTAGGACTTCCATTCTTCATTTGCGTCAGAGGGATCTTCCTCATTGATAGCATGAACTGTCTGAGACACTGGGTGAAGAAAACCTCCACTGTGGAAGAAGTTTTAAAGGGGATGAAGACTTTCATCATTGATAGCTGTCTGGGTACATGTTGCAGAAAAACCAAGACCCTTCTTTGTTTTATTGTCAATAGGAATGACAAGCTGTCCCCATCCTGTCGTATCGGTACTCTCGACCGCTTTAATAGCATCTTTGTATGAGGAAATCGAAGTTCCTTCTTTGAACTGATTGTCCTTGCTCACCGATAGTGCTTGGAACTGAGTTCCAATAACCTCCTCGGGTTCCACACAAGTAGATGATGATAAGTTGCTCACAAGCAAGGCTTGTTCCCCACAAACCGTGACAAGTTGATCGTTCTTGACGAACTTTAGCTTTTGGTGGAGGGTCGAAGTGACCGCTCCAGCCTGATGTATCCAAGGTCTTCCTAATAAACAACTGTATGTTGCCCGGATGTCCATGACCTGGAAAGTGATTTGGAAAGTGTGAGGACCAATAGTTATGGGAAGATCAACTTCGCCGATAACCGTTTTTCTGGATCCGTCGAATGCTTTGACGACGACCTCGCTGACTCTCATTGGAGGGCCCTTGAATGATAATTGCATCAAGGTGGACTTCGGCATAACATTCAGGGCTGACCCCGTGTCTACCAGTACGTTGGCTAAAGCATCGCCCTGGCAGTTAACTGTGATATTGAGCGCCATGTTATGACGGCGACCCTCTTCAGGTAATTCCTCATCACTAAATCCCAAATTATTGCAGGAAATGATGTTAGAGACAATGCTATCGAATTGTCTGATTGTTACATCCTATTCCACAAAGGCTTGCTCCAAGACTTTCTGTAGAGCCTCTCTGTGTGCTTCTGAACTGAGTAACAGTGATAATACTGAGATCTTTGAAGGAGTCTGTAACAGTTGATCAACAATGTTATATTCACTCCTTTGGATGAGCTTCAGCATCTCATCATTATTTTTCGAAAGGTCGGGATTACTGGATTGACCGACTGGTGGATCAGGAATTTCCGCCTGAAGTTCCTTTTCTTTGTTGGATTCTCCAACCCCTCGGTTGAAGATTCGACCGCTCCGTGTTACACGACTGATGTCTGCAATATTCACGACGGAGGGTAATGGAATTTCCTTTCCATTCTCGATTATTGTTGCACCGTATTTGTAAGGGATTACCTTAGCTGATTCATACGGTAGTGGCCCCGGTAGATAGATGACTATGGGAACCTTTTGATTTTTCTGACCATCATAAGTAACCTTGATCTGTTCCCGGTTGGGAACTCTAGATTCGTCAAGTAGAGGGATGATGGCAAAAACATCCCTGGTCCTGTGATGACCAGAGATCGTGACAACATCCTCAACTTGCTCGGCAAGGTAGTTCGGTGACCAAATGATGGGTCCTGAACCTGGATATGGATGAATTTCTCCATGATCGATCTGACCCTGAAGAGCTGCTCTCACAAGGTAACACCCTTGGTTACTTTCCAAACAGACGCTACAACTGTCATAGTTGTGTGGTGGCACCTGGCCACGCCTACTTTGAATGCAATGTAACCTCACTAGGTTATCTTCCATTGATCGGACATCCTGACTTTGACGAAGAGTAGGATTCCTGTGATTGATACTAATCTGCTGAGTATCTTCGTCCATATAGATTGGCATCCACCAGTGATTTAACAAGTACTGAAGTGCCTCCTGGACAAGGGTACAACCTCGATCATTTTTGCAACCCGCTTTACAGTTTTGATAATCATGTGATATTAAGAATCCGAGTCGGACCCGCTCAGCATGTAACTCTACCAGGTTGGTATTCATCACGCGAATGTCAAAGATTTGAACCATGTTGATTTGATAGGAGTTCCTATCATGGTAGTCTTGGATCCATCCAAGATCCATCTGACGCTGGAGGGCCTCTTGTATGAAAGAGCATCCCTGTTTGTTTACCAAGCAAATCAGACAGGAACTGTAATCGTGCTGCGGTAGATTATGATACTGGCTTTGCCTTGAGTGCATTGCCACCAAGTTGTCATTCATTGCACGGCTGTCGTGGTTCTGAATGATGTTGGAATTCGTGTAAACCATGTTAACTCCACGAACTCGGTGCTCTTGGATCCATCCAAGATCCATTTGTTCCTGTAAAGCTGCTTGCACTACAGAACATCCCTGGTTGTCTTTAGAGCAGATATCACACTGGTGATAATTATGAGGTGGCACATGGCCATATCCACTCTGTCTACAATGCATCTTGACCAGATTGGTCTTTAACAAGAGTACATCATGAATTTGATAGACATTGTTAGTCTCTTTCTCAATCAGATTGACTGCAGCTTTCTCATGTTGAGGCAGCGGGTTCGTAAGAACATTCGGATTCGTATCTTTGAAAGATAAGAGCCCGCTCCTAACAAGCTTTTGCATGTCGGATTTGAAATTGAGACAAGTCTCAATGTTATGCCCTGAACCTCCTTGATGATAAGGGCATGTTTGATCCGCTTTAAACCAAAAAGGCGGATTTTCCGGAACTGAAAGGGGAGACTTAGTCTGGATGTGCCCCTTAGCCAGCAGTAACGGAAACAGCTCTGCGTACGTTACGGGTATAGGATCAAATCCTGGTGGCCGTGTTGTACGGTTGTTGTTATATGGAGGACGAGCCTGCTGAAGAGGCTGTTGTGTCCTTTGTTGGTCAGGTTGGCTCTGCGCAACCTGAGGTTGATACATAGGAACAGGCGCGGGGCCGATAGCAGGAGTAATAGTTGCTACTGGCTGATAACGTCGCCTTTGCTTTCTGAGAGAGATATTCCCAATATCTTGCTCTTTTTTCTTAGGGAGAGCACTACCGTATTTTTTAGTACCGCTCGTCGATCCAGTGTCTTTTACCAAACGTCCTTCTCGGACGGCTTCCTCAAGACGTACACCCATGCCGACCATTTCGGTGAAATCACTGGGTGCACTGGCAATCATTCGGTCATAGTAAAATGAGCTTAAGGTCTTTAAGAAGATTTTTGTCATCTCTTTTTCCTCAAGAGGTGGACAAATTTGAGCGGCAATTTCACGCCACCTTTGAGCATACTCCTTAAAGGTTTCCTTGTCCTTTTGTGACATTGATCTGAGTTTATCTCTGTCGGGTGCCATGTCCAAATTGTACTTGTATTGTTGGACGAAGGCAGTACCAAGATCTCTGAATGTACTGATCGTAGTACGGTTTAAACCCATGTACCATTTGAGTGCGGCACCGGTTAAACTATCCTGGAAGTAGTGAATCAGCAGGTCCTAATTCTCCGTCTGAGCTGACATCCGCCGAGCGTACATCACCAGATGGCTCTGAGGGCAAGAGTTACCCTTGTATTTTTCAAAGTCGGGCACTTGGAACTTGTGCGGGACTTTCACATTTGGGACCAAGCAGAGGTCTGCGGCGTCCTTTCCAAATAGATCCTGACCGCGAATGGCTTGCAGCTCTTTCTGCATTTCCAGGAACTGCTCCTGGAGTTCATCCATTCTATCAAACATAGTTTCCTTCTTACCAGAAGGTGTCTGTGGAATCTGTCCTTCCGGGATAGTGTGCACCACAGGGGGTGGTACCGTGACTACGGAAGTAAGTCCTGGCGCCTCCCGAAGTTTGTAACCATCAGGAGTCTTGAGTATGCCCCTGGCATCTTCGCTTTCCCGAAGTTTGTAACCTTCAGGCCCAGCGGCTTCTGTTGCGATTCCCTGATCTTCAGTGATCGGCGGAACATATCCTTCCGGGATATAGTTAACAGGCATGCCCCAAGGACGATCTTTCGGCATCTGATACCTAGGATCATACTTTTCTATGATGGGCGTTGAGGTGATCTCTGAGATCACAGTTCTTTATAGCTGAGCTTCTTCCATGGCTTGCATGTCGTTACGAAGCTTTCTCATATCCTCTCTCAGAGCGTCGATCTCTTCTTTCAACTCTCTGTTTTCTTCCTCAAGATCATCCATCTTTTTTTGACGATTGGCCCGAGTATTGTACGAATGAGACAGTTTGACTCTAGAATCGAGACACAAACGTGAGATTCGTAGGTAAGGAGAATACGCGATGTGAGAATGATGAATGCAATGATTATATTAATTGTTGTTTTTTTTGTTTAATCAAAATAAACTTCGACAATTAGACTGCAAATATCAAACAGTGGGGAAACCCCTTTTTATTGAATTCCAAAGGATTACAGAAATGGAAATACAGTAGATTACAAAGTACAGAAACAGAAACCTAAACTAATGGGTCCCGAGTCCTCTTCTTTGACCGGGGCGCTTGGGCCGTTGTTGGGTTGTCATTCCTTTGCCAGGTGAAAGGAGCGAGCAAATTCCTTTGGTCATCTTGATTCTCTACAGCATGCTGCTCCAAAATTTCAATTAGAGCATCTTTCTCTTTTAGTAGTTGCTGTATTTGGATACACTCTACGTCGAGGGTGCGGTACTTGTTCTTCCAAGATCTTCTTTCCTTTTGAACTTTGTTGAGAGTAACCTGAAGCTTTTCAGTCTCAGTCATGAAGTACATGACAGATTCCCTCGGCGGAAGAATTCCGTAACGAGGATAAGGCATCTTTAGCTTGAAAGCTCTGGCTTGTACCCAGTGGAGATAAGGCTCCACCGAGACACAGTCCGGTTTTCCCAGAGACTCTCGTCCTTTCTTATGAACATGTTTCCAAGCTTGCACTATTTCCATCTTTAGTGCTCTGTCACTTTCTCCTTCTTTGAAGAAAAGACCTTCCAGATGAACACCCAGTGGGATGTGTCTCATCGGGTATCCAAATTGACGAAGAACCAATATCGGATGATAGTTGATTCCTCCTTTAGTTCCTATGAGGGGTACGTTAGGGAAGTTTCCACAACGGTCAACGATTCTAATTCCCTCATAAATCCTATTACACCAATCTATATCAGAGTTGGTAAGAGACATGATCTTCTGCGACCAACGTAAGACACTCTTGCAATCCCAAAAAGCAGCAGACTTGGGCAAGTGAGAGATAAACCATTTGTAAAGCAAAGGTACACAGCATGTGATCTCTCCTCCGTTGTACAAAGTTCCCAAGTGTACAGAATGATACGTATCTGCAAGCAAAGTCGGCATAGGGTTTCCAATGAGAAAAACCTTAATAGCGTTGATATCGACGAAGTTATTGATGTTGGGAAACAAAAATAACCCGTAGGTGAGCAAGACAAAGATGCTTTCAAAAGCAGTCTCGTTCCCTATACTAGCAAAGTACAGAGCTTTCTTTGTCAAGAACTGGGCTGGCAAACCATGGATGCCACCCTTAGTGGTCATGTGAGTCCTGACCTCAGACTCGTCCAAATGAATTGCTATTGCAATAGTCTGATTCTTTGGAATTTCTTCCAGTCCAGAAAATGGAGCTTGATCAGTGATATGTAAATCAGTCAGATGAGAATACTCCTCCAGCGTTGGTGATAGCTGGTAATCCGGGAATGTGAAACAGTGATAAACTGGATCGTAGAATTGAATGAGCGCGTCCATGATCCCCTTAATCACATGGACTCTTAACAGTGGTAGCAAACCACCGTGCTTGGCTCTGAAAGCCTCTGGGTTAACGATCATCCTTGCTAACCTTCTCAAATCCCCTAGTTTTTGAACCTTAAAGGTATACTGGTGAGTTCTCCTTCTACCGAAATCCATTAGCGTAATCGTCTTCTCTGATATTTGCAATCACAGTCTTAGTTTAATTTGAAAAACAGAGAGACTAGAAGAGAAAGTTTTTTGAATGTTTTAATGTTTTATTAAACGAATGCATCAAATGCAGCACACAAAAACATAGAAAAAACATGGGGTCAGAGGGTCGTTGTCATGAAGTCAAGGCTCTACCCATCCCCAAAGGTTTATACTAGGGTGATTTTTGTACCTGTACTCATTATCATCAGCTCCTCCCAGGAAAGCAAAACAACAAGCGGATCGCCAACGAGTTGTGGAGCAATCTTAGAGTAAGTGCCATTCACCGAGAATAGATCACCAGCCTCAAATAAGGGTAGTATCGCGTAACAACTATTTCTGATAGTTTCCGCACTACGAAAGGGTTTGGCTCCTCAGCTTCTTAGACTTAACAACTGGCCCATTGGCTAGAAGAGTGAATGGGTTGCGTTGGTCAGCCTCCACTGAGGTTGATGGTCGACCCCGTCGCCATCACTTATCTTAAGTGTATACTCATTCTCACCACATGCGGCATCACACGCATTCCCAGTAGCAGAAAAATAAACACGTATAGCAATTAGGAAAAGCAGTATATCTATTTGTCCTAATCATCCTAGACTTATAAAGCTATGATTCCTAAGTTCCTGACAGAAATGGGTTCCCCAGCTGAAGCCCCAATCTGTGGTATCAACCAAAGAGGTGAAAAGGAGGAAAAAGGAAAGAAGCTGAAGAGACAGGCCCCACGGTGGGCGCCACTTTTCTGTAGCGAGCGATTTTGGACGCGGTTCTTAAGTGCTGGTCGCTCTCTGCGGTTTGAGCTTTGACTACAGGTCGATTCATTTTTTATCCTATTGTGAGCTGAATAAGGAAGGGAAATAGATGTCTCCAATTAACCCTGCTTGCATACTGAGTTTAAACAGCGGTCTGTTAGGTTACGGATGCTATCAATGTGGGGGGCCTTTGTACTGGTTATTTGTATTTTCGCCAATACTATTTTCTTTCTTTTTTACCTGGGCAGAAGGTTTCTGGCGGGGAACAAGGATTAGGATGTTAGGACTGATGCTTTTGAAATACTTCTTTTGATTGATGGAGATATGGGATTTGGGTTTTTTATTTATTGCGCTCGCTAAGATCTTTTCTTTCGATCTTATGCCTACGTATTCCCGTTTACCGAAACAGGGAAATCAGAGCGTTCGTAGTTCCTCCTATTCTATGGGAAGAAATTGGTTTTTGGTGTCTTGTTCAAAGCCCAAGACTTGAAGCGAAAGGTAGTTTGTATCTTGTTCAAAGACCAAGATGTGAAGCTGAAAGACCTATTTGTGTCTTGTTCAAAGCCCATGACGTGAAGCTGAAAGACCTCGACTTTAGAGAGAATTTGTCATCTCTAAAGAGGGGAGAAGGAGAATTACTTTAACTGGGATACGCGGATCCGAGCAATGCCATAATTTCTGAAGAAAGGGTTTTAACCTGAAGGAGAAGACTTTAACTCAGTGTAAAGCAATGCCATCTTTCCTTAGGAATTTCTCATGCTAAAAGAGGGACAGTGGCGTGGATATAGATGATCCAGAGGCTTGTCGCTTACAGCGATTAGATGAAAGGGAAAGGAGTTGTTGATGTTTGTGTACTGTGAACGAGGCACAACTTTGATGCTAAAAGGTTAATTGGATCAACCAGTGGTTTTCTTATACAAAGCCTAAGAGGAGGCTAATTTCCGCTAGGAAAATCATTATACAAAGCCTAAGAGGAGGCTAATTTGTGTCTCGTACAAAGCCCGAGAGAGAGGCTAAAAGTTTTTGACCCGACGATAGAGTCTTTGTGTCTCGTACGAAGCCCGAGAGAGAGGCTAAAAGTTTTGACTCAACAAGAGAGTCTTTTATACTCAACAAGAGAGTGTTTTTGTATCTCGTACGAAGCCCGAGATGGAGGCTATGTCAGTTAAGTGACAGGTCCAGTATACTGATTTTGAAAGAGAAAATCAGTTCTTATATGAGCATCACTGTACTCATGGGTTAGATCTGAGGATCGGGGTGGTCTCCTTTTCTTTGAGGAAACTGGAAATCCAAAGGGTGTTGAGACTGTCCGAGTCTGCGGGTTTCCTTCCTATTTAACGAAGGGGTCACTTGAGAATGTCTTTTGAGACTCAAGGAAGTTAGACTGTCCGTGTCTAGAGTTTAATCTTTTGTATTATGCTTTGAGAAACAGTAGTAGACTCTATGAAAGGACTGTTCTATGAGGATGACTAGGTTCTATTCCTATACCTCTAGGAGGTCGTCGGGACAATTTATACGAAGCCCAAGAGGAGGCTGGAAACTTTTAAGAAGCCGGCGGGTCCTTGTACGAAGCCCAAGAGGAGGCTATCATTCCCGGAGGAAGAGATCATTATACGAAGCCTAAGAGGAGGCTGTGAATACTTCTAAGAAGCCGTAGGGTCCTTGAATAATGCCCAAGAGGAGGCCGATGCTTTTAAGAAGCCCGTGGGTCTATCATCTCCTTTCCATTAGGAGAGATAACTCTTTTAAAGATAAAAACCACTGGTAAACGTGAGAGGTTTACTATCCAGCGACTTTTAGCTTTTAAAGAGGGTTCCTTAGTTAAGGTCCAAGATTATGACCGTAATGGGTACCCAAACCCCGAGACATTCAAGGCAAGCTATCCACAAGGAATAGATCAAGTCAGGAAAGTTCGAGAATTTGGAAGAAACTCAAAGATGCCATTCACGGAGAATACATTCATCTTGGGGAGTAGAGCTTCTTGACGATTCCTAAGGAGGACAGCCGAAGAGAAGACTGTATCTGGTGCTCCTATTGGGGATCTAGGCGTCTATTTCTACGAATAAATGAAACGGCGTCTCCTAGTTCTAGACGTAGTAGCCGGGGAAACTTGAAATATCTATACTATTATTACACAGTAGATATGAGTTTATGAAAGGAGACTTACAGTGAGCAGCCCCACAATATAGTTTATAATATGAAAGCAGTAAATGAAAGCGATAACCACTTACTCGGTTGGAGTGCTTCCATGCTGTTTGGTTAGTTGTTCAACAAAGAAAAATTGAAAACAACAGTATATTCAAAATCAAAGGAGAAAGTGCTTTGAAAAAGAAAGATTTGGGGCTTACAGCTCAAGGAGAGACCCAGGGTTTTATCAGTGAGCGCACTGTTTGACTTTGTACAGCGGGACTTATACAAGTGACTGGGGCCCAAAAAGGTTTTCTGTACAAAGGGATGGGTCTTAACTCTCTCAAGAGGCCCAAAAAGGTTTAAAGACAAAAAAGAGTGGGGCTTATAACACGGGGGTAGGCCCAAATGATTTTTCGTTTAAAAATGGCGATCGCGCCGAGGTTTTCTTTTAACGCAGAGGGACTTATACAATAAGTGAGGCCCAAAATGTTTTGGTTAAAAGGGGGATTGGGTCTTACACTCTAATAGAGACCCAAAGTGTTTTGAATGGGTCTTATAGCTCAAGGAGAGGCCCAGATGATTTTTATTTTTAAACGGGCGACGATCGCGCCGTTTACTTGTACAGAGGGACTTATACAATGAGTGAGGCCCAAAAAGTTTTTGTACAAGGGGGGATGGGTCTTACACTCTCTCAAGAGGCCCAAAGTGTTTTGAAAATGATTTATGAGGGTTGAATTAATCCAAATCCCTAATTTGTTTTCAAAATGTATTTAATTGAATAAAAATTCAATTAAAATGATCAAAAATTATTTAACACATGGAAAACAAATTGTGATCTTGGATTAATGCTTCAAAAATTAAGTATTGACCTACAAAATAATTAGAAAGCATTAAAAGTTGCAAAATCAATGTAGAAAAAAATATTTAAAATGCCAAAAACAATCAAAATATTAATTCTTTACAAAAATATCAATTATATGAAATAAATAATATTTTTGGGATTTTTTGGGAAAATAAAATATTTTAACATTTTTGTGAATTATTAAAAAAAGAATCAACTCAAAATCATTAAAACTCAGAGAGAAATTAATTTTTGAATCAATTAAACAAAATCACAAAATTCAAATATTTGAATTTATGAAAAATGGCGCCAAGAACAGCTGAAGAACACGCGCGTGTTCTTGGTTTCTCAGATTTGTGTTTTCTATCCAATCTCCATGAATACGTAATCATATCATGCAATCCATATATCATTATGCTCGTCTCAGCCTCACGATCTTGTCTATGTACTTTAATTTCATTTAAATTAAACATACAACAAGAAATCACGAAGAGACCTCAAGAACCCTAATTTCTGCATGAAGGCTAGGATTTTTGATACACGATTCAAACAATGCAATTAATTAAGGGAAAACATTCCATGCATGATTATGAACATATGGCCAAATTATTGTGCGAGGAAATATGCATAGATTGAGAGATGACCAAGTATGTGCTTACCTCTAGGCCGTGACAGCAAGTTCAAAGTGATTTTTGATTTGGAGGTGTTACAGATGAGTGGTGATGATCTGAACAGCTTCCCTACACCCTATGGATTGTGTTTGGATGGTTGGACTTAATTGAAATTGGCTGGATCACTTTGTGGTACCTCAGCTGCAACTTGATTGAAAATTTGAGCAACCAGCTGGTGATTTTGTGAAATTGATGTTTCAGAAGTAATCTAAGTGTTTGATCAGCTCATATGTGATGTATGTGAGGTGTGTGAGTGATTGGTTTGATTGGAATTGCTCTCAAACTCAAAACCCGATAGTGACTTGCCTTAGAAGGCAAAATTGGAGTGAAAGAAGAGATTTTGAGGAAAGCATCTGTTAGATGGCTTTGGTGTACTCAAACTGACCACAATTGAGCTCTATTTATAGTAGAGCAATTTTGTTTTGCAAGGAATAGTGCATGGCAGCTGGTAAGTAGGTTTGGCCAATGTTGGCAAATGAAAATCCAAGTCTCCTCTAGCCATTGACTAGAGGTTAGGGCACAGAGCTTTGGTCCCCTTGGTCTTGGATAAGTCTTGACTGATTTTAGATGAGAATGGCTCAGTCCATGCCACCTTGATGGTTCCATTGAATGCCTCATTCCAAATTTGAAGTCTTGTCCCTATTTTGGCCATTCTAGGTTCAACATGCTATTTCTTGTTCCATGGACTTTGGAGGCTTGACTCAGTGATTGTCCCCTTTAGATTCAATCCTCTGAGGTGTCCAAGTGGATAGGAGCAATTGAATTTGGCTGATTTTGGCAAATCGACCAAAGTTGCAAATTCTGCCTTGCCTTGACAGATTTCAGCAAGGCAACTTGGCAAGGTTGTATCTCATGGTGTAGGTTGAATTTGGCAATGTTCTTGGCCATTTTGGAAAGCTCTTACATGATACAACAACTGTTTGAACAAGTTTGGTTTTGATATCTTTTGATTCCAAGTGAAAAATCCCCCTACATTTGGTAAAAAGTGAGGCAGAATCTGACTTAGTGAAAATTTCACTAAGTGTTGGAAAATGTGACATTTTCACTTTTCAGCCACTTTGATCACTCCATAACTCAAAATCCTTAATGAATTGGAATGACTTGTAGTTGAAGTTTTTGTAGGTGATAATGAGGGCTACAAATCCATCTTTGGATGAGAAAAAATGGCCTTGTGGTTTAGGAGTTATGGTCCTTCAAAGTTGGTACCTTTGCCACTTTATTTTTAACTTAGAAAAATTTCTAAGTTTTATGGTTACCCCTTTTACAAGTTATCTCACTTTTCTTGATTTTTCTTGATGAATGATGATTCAAATCATACATTAACATCATTTTAGGGTAAAAAATCCATTTTGGTGAAAAATCTCAAAAAGTCAAAGTTGACTTTTGTGCACAGTTGACTTTTTATCAGATGAATTCCAAACTATGCAATTCTTCAGGAAATCATGTCCTTGACCTAAATCAAACTTGATGGACATGTTCCATGGGTGTCATAGGGTATATTCAATCATGTATTAGGGTTTGGGAGCATGCCCTGGTCAAAAGTCAAAGTTACAGTTGACTTTTCCCTTAAAACCCTAATTGTGGTGCAGATGAAATTGAGACTTGTTGCTCAAACTTCTTGGATCAATCCATTATTCCAAATGGATCAATATGGTATATTAGAGACCCTCAAATCATCTCTTGAGGTCTTGGCTCATGGTTTGTCCCAAAAGTCAACTTAGGGGTGAATTAGGTCAAGAAACCCTAATTCCTGATTTTTGATGAATGCATCCCCTGAGGCAAAATTGACTTGATGCATGGGTTCATGAGGTTCCATGAAGTATATTAGGTTATGTTTTGGATCATTGCCTTGTGCCCAGATGAAAATTTCCATCTGGAGGCCCTGGTCGACCAAAACCCTAATTTGGCGACACTGTCGATCTTGAGACTTGATCCACCTAGAAGGGAGCAACCTTGTGCTTAATCCTTGAAGTGGGAGTCCTTTTTGATCCATTGTGGATGTTTAAGAGATTAGAAAAGTTGAAGATCATGTCATTTCTTGATTGATCCTTTGTCTAAGCACCCAGAGAGGGCTTGAAACCCTAATTTTGATTGTAGTGGATGCTCACCCATCTTTGGGGAGACTAATGAAGCATAAAGGTACATCCATATTGTGATGATGATTTTCACAATGATGGGAAATCTAAGTGGTCAAAATTTGGGGTATTACAGATGCCCCTATTTAATCTTCTTGGACTCGAAGGTGTGAATGACGAAGGGATTCGGGCATTCGGGGTGCAAGAGGATTAAATATCGGAATACCCGAAATTTTGATGGTGGTTATGAATGGTAGCTTACGCATTCATCTTCTTTAGCTAAGCAATGATGCTTAGAAAAGGTAAACTTCCCCTCAATCCTGGTTTCCTACCAAGAACTGGTCTCAGACTCTTTTGAAATAAACTTCCCCTCGATCCTGGTTTCCTACCAAGGAACTGGTCTTAGTTTCTTTTGAACTTCCCCTCGTTCTTGGTTTCCTACCAAGGAACTGGTCTTAGTTTCTTTTGTCAACTTCCCCTCGATCCTGGTTTCCTACCAAGGAACTGGTCTTAGTTTCTTTTGAAATAAACTTCCCCTCGATCCTGGTTTCCTACCAAGGAACCGGTCTTAGTTTCTTTTGAAATAAACTTTATTGACAAGGGACGCTATGTGTAGTGGTTTTCCTTCAAACTTCTCGCCGAATTTTCCTGGGGAGATGCCATTTGTGTAGAAAATGTTTTGTTGTCAGACTTGCTGGGGACCCCAGTCGTCTGAGTTGTAGAGTTGTACAAACTTCTCTGTTGGAGATGCCATTTGTTTCTACTGGGGAAAGCGAGTCTCTTGAGAGACTGTTTTCATTTGGGATCTTTCATCATACTTTTCTCGGGATCTTCCCGGAGAAATGCCATATGATGGGGTCCAATTTTGAGGTGCCAATGACCTTCTCATCAGTGGTTTTTCGGAGCAAAACTAGCGTGCTGCCGAATCTCTGATCACGAGGCTTTCTCTGTGGATTTTCCTTAATCCGGGAAAGCAAGGATATCATCTTTAATGGCGAAGAGTGACATCTGTTGAAGGTTCTCTGACCTTTCAGAGGTTCAAATTATCAAAGTGGCCACGTGCCGACTCTGATCTAAAGATACACTGGTGGCGAGATTGTGCAGACGCAACACTTCCTGACGAGGAAAGAACTGACAAACTCGATTGAGAAAACTGTTTATCACTAGGGGACAAGACCTGCTAGAGCGATAACAATGCAATATGAAATGTAAATGCAAATAAAAAATGCATGAAGTACGTATGTATATGCTGACAAAACAGACGCGACATACAGACTAATGGATGAACACAATTGGATACTCGACCATCGCGGGGCGAAGAAGTACCGTTGGTTCAAAATAGCAATTCCACCTTGCTTAGGAGAGATAGTCCCGTTGGGAGCTATGTTGATCGGCCTTAGGATATGAGAACTCGGCCGAGGCGTGTCAGACGAAACAAGGTCTCTGACACAGTTGATCCCTTCATTCAGGCATACTGGTTTAGAAGGAGTACTTTGATTCTGCACTTTGAAGTCCACTTACTTCGGGAGAAGTGATCGATGTTCTTCTGATGTTCAACAGTCAAAAGAAATGCCATCTTTAATTTAAAAGCAGAAAAAGTTTAACAAGTAAATTTATTTTTGTTTTATTTCAAGAATCGCTGATTAAGTTTAAACAACGTCGTTCTGTAAAGCTAAAACAAGTAAAGAATTACAAACAAAAGCACAAGGGCTCAAATTTTATTGATAAGATGGAGATCAGCCAAACGCGTGATTCCAAAGAGTATATACAAAGTTAGAAAATGGTAATTTACAGGGAAAAGGGCTACGTTGAAACATAACGACCACTATCCTTCTACCAACTTTGAATTTGGGACATCCTGAGCTTCTGTCGAAGATGACCTTGACTGGAGTTTTCCTGACGGATGATGATGCAACTGCTGCTGAGGGACTTGCCTCTGTTGAACATAGTTACTTGCCATTATCCCTAACTTTTGCCTGGATTATACTATGATATTTCCAATCCATCGGGATGATTCTTTTCATGTCTCTAACTTTTGCCTAGACCGCCCTTTCGGGTTTTCAATCCACCGAGACGTTTTTTTTTTTAGTTTTAGGCGAAGTATTTCTTGACTATATCAACATTCGTGGGGTAGGCAAATTCCTCTCCGTCCATGGTTGCAAGTCTCAAGGCGCCGCCTGAGAAAGCTTTCATGACCACATATGGGCCATCATAATTTGGGGTCCATTTGCCCCGAGAATCAGTGAGAAATGATTGTATCTTCTTGAGCACAAGGTCTCCTTTCCTGAAGACACGAGGTCGGACCTTTTTGTCGAACGCCCTCTTCATTCTCTGTTGATACAACTGACCGTGGCATAGTGCCGTGATTCACTTCTCTTCGATCAGGTTCAGGTCATCATATCGATTTTGACACCATTCAGCTTCGGTGAGCTTCGCTTCCATCAATACCCGGATTGATGGGATCTCTACTTTTATGGGGAGAACTGCCTCCATGCCATATATTAGAGAGAAAGGGGTTGCCCCTGTTGAAGTACGGACAGATGTGCGATAACCATGAAGAGCAAAGGGTAGCATTTCGTGCCAATCTTTATAGGTTACAATCATCTTTTGAACAATCTTCTTGATGTTCTTGTTAGCCGCTTCTACCGCTCCGTTCATCTTGGGTCGGTAGGGAGATGAGTTATGGTGTTCGATCTTGAACTCTGCACACAACTCTTTCATCATCTTATTGTTCAAGTTAGATCCATTATCAGTAATGATCTCGCTTGGAACACCATAATGGCAGATGATATTGTTTTTGATAAATCGGACCACCACTTGTCAGGTTACATTGGCGAATGACGCTGCTTCGACCCACTTGGTGAAATAGTCAATGGCTACAAGGATGAAACGATGTCCGTTTGAAGCCTTGGGCTCAATCATGCCAATCATGTCGATTCCCCATATGGAAAAAGGCCACGGGGAAGAAAGAACCTTGAGATGTGATGGCGGTACATGAATTTTGTCGGAGTATATCTAACACTTGTGACACCTCCTCATGTACTTGTAGCAGTCGGATTCCATTGTCAACCAATAGTACTCGGCCCTGAGAATTTTTCTCGCCATCGTGTGTCCGTTGGCATGAGTGCCAAAGGATCCTTCATGAATTTCTTTCATGAGCATGTATGCTTCTGGTCTATCGACGCATCGGAGCAAGACCATGTCGAAGTTTCTCTTATAGAGTGTATCACCGCTCAGGAAGAAGTTTCCAGCCAATCTTCTGAGGGTCTTTCTATCTTTTCTGAGTGCCCCAGATGGGTACTCTTGTTTCTGAAGGAAGCATTTGATATCGTGATACCAAGGTCTGTCGTCTATGACTGCTTCAATCGCGAAGATGTAAGCGGGCCGTTCAAGGCGCATTATGTCGATCTTAGGTATGTCATTCCATCGACCTACACTAATCATGGAAGAGAGAGTGGCTAATGCATCAGCCATGTGATTCTCATCACGAGGGATGTGATGAAAGTCGACTCTGTTGAAGAAGGGTCACAACCTTCTTGCATAGTCTTTGTAAGGAATCAATCCTGATTGGTATGTGTTCCAATCTCCTTTTATCTGGTTAATAACCAGGGCTGAATCGCCGTATACGTCCAAGTTTTTGATCCTTAAATCAATCGCTTCTTCGAGACCCATGATACATGCTTCGTATTCGGCCTCGTTGTTCGTACATTTGAACGTAAGTCTGGCAGCGAAAGGAATGTGGGAACCCTGAGGGGTAATAATGATTGCCCCAATTCCGTTTCCATAATGATTGACTGCTCTGTCAAAGATAAGTCCCCACTGGGAACCTGGTTCTGGCCCTTCACTGGGTAGCGGTTCATCGCAATCTTTCATCTTTAGATACATGACATCTTCGTCTGGGAAGTCAAACCCGATTGATTCTCGATCGTCAATCGGTTGATGAGCCAAATGATCGGCTAAAATACTTCCTTTAACGGCTTTCTGAGCATGGTACTCTATGTCATATTCTGATAGTAACATCTGCCAACGGGCAATCCTTCCCGTGAGAGCAGGTTTTTCGAAAACGTACTTGATTGGATCCATTTCGGAGACCAACCAAGTAGTATGACGAATCATGTACTGGCGAAGACGTTTGGCTGCCCAAGCCAAAGCGCAACAAGTTTTCTCAAGCATCGTGTACCGAGTCTCGCAGACGGTGAATTTCTTGCTTAGATAGTAAATGGCAGACTCTTTCCTTTTAGTTTCATCTTGTTGGCCAAGTACACATCCCATTGAGTCCTCTAGGACTGTGAGGTAAATGATCAGTGGTCTTCCTTCCACTGGAGGTGATAGAATCGGAGGATTCAACAGATATTCCTTGATACTGTCGAAGGCGGTTTGGCAATCTTCTGACCAAACGCAATCCTGGTTCTTTTTGAGTAATTTGAAAATCGGCGCACACGTCGCGGTCATAAGGAATATGAATCTGGAGATGTAGTTCAAACGTCCCAGGAATCCTCTGACTTGTTTTTTAGTTTTCGGAGAAGGCATTTCTTGAATGGCCTTGACCTTGTCAGGATCAACTTCAATTCCTTTCTGGCTGACAATGAACCCTAGTAATTTCCCCGTACGGACACCGAAGGTGCACTTATTGGGATTCAATCGGAGCTTGAATTTTCTTAGACGTTCGAACAATTTTGACAGATGTTCAACGTGCTCATCATCTGTTCTTGATTTTGCAATCAAATCATCGATATATACCTCGATTTCTTTGTGTATCATGTCATGAAACAGAGTAGTCATGGCCCTTTGATAGGTTGCCCCGGCATTCTTCAAACCGAACGGCATTACCTTGTAACAAAAGGTACCCCATGGGGTAATGAACGAAGTTTTCTCCATGTCTTTCGGCGCCATTTTGATCTGGTTATAGCCCAAGAATCCATCCATGAAGGAGAATACTTTGAACTTTGTTGTGCTGTCAACCAGCATATCAATGTGTGGTAAAGGAAAGTCGTCCTTTGGACTTGCCTTGTTCAGATCTCTGTAATCAACACACATTCTGACCCTTCCGTCCTTTTTGGGAACGGGTACGATGTTGGCTAACCATTGAGGATATTCAGATGTAGCGAGGAAACCCGCGTCGATCTGTTTCTGTACCTCCTCCTTGATTTTGATGGCCATGTCCGGGTGAGTGCGTCTCAACCTTTTCTTTACTGGCGGACATTCTGATCTCAACGGTAAGTGATGTTCCACGATGCTGGTATCCAACCCTGGCATATCCTGATAGGACCAAGCGAATACATCGGGAAATTCTTTGAGAAGCTTTATCAAACCCTCTCTGGCAGTTGGACTGAGCAGTGCTCCGATCCTAATTTCTTTTCTCTCTTTTTCTGAACCCAAGTTTACCGTTTCCAACAGCTCTTTGTGAGGTTCGATGGACCTTTCCTCTTGTCTGAGTAGTCGGGAGATCTCATCTGGAATTTTGTTGTCATTTTCTTCTTCAGCCTCGAATACCGGGAACTCAAAGTTGGAAGAAGGCATCGGATCGTATGTTTCAACGGGGTATAAAACAAGCAATCTGCATGACGTGATGATTCGTGTTTAGAAGAGATAGAGAAAATGCAAGTGTGTGCAGTGTTTTGATTTTACTGCTTGTTTTTATTATTGAATGTTTTTTAGGATTACCATTTTCTGAAAAAGCAAAAAGAGAAAACAGAAATTAATACAGAAATTACAGAACGACATTATTTTATTAATGAACAAGTCGACTCTTGAAACTACAGCCCTATAAAACAAAACTCTGTCGCTTTGGGCAAAGAAAAGAGGGAAATTTACAGAAAACGAGCCCTATCAAAATATCCGTTTCACCTGGGCAGGGTGAAAGGTTAAAGATGGCAATTACTTTGACTGACGAACGACCTTCGGAACCTCGACGGCAACCCATTGGCGGCGAACTCCTCGGTGAATCACAAAGTCTGGCACCTTCCTTGATTTGTCTTCAGAAATGACGCTGATTTCTGGTGGAGCAGGATCATTGGAATCTGTCTCCCAAGCAGAATTGTCGTAGGAGAATTCCTCAGTTGTATTTTGCATAGTATTTGTGCTCTCAGTTGTATCTCCCCATCCAGTTGGTTGGATATCTTCGAGCCTGATACGAGAGCTTTCGGGAGCGGTGTACTTGACCATAAAGTCAAATTTTCCACTCGATTGTCCCAAGGTGTCCCACACTTCTGTGGAACTGGAGGAATCATTCCTCTCGATGACGTTGACCTCGGGAAAAGCATAGTTGATGAATTCTAGTCCTGCGAACGTTGCGAATTCATCTTCATGTTGAGTAGTTTCTGAATGACCTGAGTGTTGATCCCATGACATGGTGGGGACACAGGTATTCTGTTCAATGACGCTCAGCTGAGTTTCATTGTTCGGCTGACTTTCTCGCCCCAAGTCTCCTGGGTAAGGCTGCCACACTGGCAGACCATCCATCGGGCCATAGTAGTTGTAGTCAAAATTGTCTTTCATCGGAGTGTCTTCCTCTAATGAATTTGGCGGAGCGCGGCATCCTTCTGGATCATAATCCTTGTAGATCATTTCGACATCTGATCTTGGTATCAATCTTGGACTTTCTGTAGGAAAGCAAAAAGGCATAGGCACCTCTTCCTGAGACATATAACCGTCCTTGTTAAGGTAGGACTTCCATTCTTCATTTGCGTCAGAGGGATCTTCCTCATTGATAGCATGAACTGTCTGAGACACTGGGTGAAGAAAACCTCCACTGTGGAAGAAGTTTTAAAGGGGATGAAGACTTTCATCGTTGATAGCTGTCTGGGTACATGTTGCAGAAAAACCAAGACCCTTCTTTGTTTTATTGTCAATAGGAATGGCAAGCTGTCCCCATCCTGTCGTATCGGTACTCTCGACCGCTTTAATAGCATCTTTGTATGAGGAAATCGAAGTTCCTTCTTTGAACTGATTGTCCTTGCTCACCGATAGTGCTTGGAACTGAGTTCCAATAACCTCCTCGGGTTCCACACAAGTAGATGATGATAAGTTGCTCACAAGCAAGGCTTGTTCCCCACAAACCGTGACAAGTTGATCGTTCTTGACGAACTTTAGCTTTTGGTGGAGGGTCGAAGTGACCGCTCCAGCCTGATGTATCCAAGGTCTTCCTAATAAACAACTGTATGTTGCCCGGATGTCCATGACCTGGAAAGTGATTTGGAAAGTGTGAGGACCAATAGTTATGGGAAGATCAACTTCGCCGATAACCGTTTTTCTGGATCCGTCGAATGCTTTGACGACGACCTCGCTGACTCTCATTGGAGGGCCCTTGAATGATAATTGCATCAAGGTGGACTTCGGCATAACATTCAGGGCTGACCCCGTGTCTACCAGTACGTTGGCTAAAGCATCGCCCTGGCAGTTAACTGTGATATTGAGCGCCATGTTATGACGGCGACCCTCTTCAGGTAATTCCTCATCACTAAATCCCAAATTATTGCAGGAAATGATGTTAGAGACAATGCTATCGAATTGTCTGATTGTTACATCCTATTCCACAAAGGCTTGCTCCAAGACTTTCTGTAGAGCCTCTCTGTGTGCTTCTGAACTGAGTAACAGTGATAATACTGAGATCTTTGAAGGAGTCTGTAACAGTTGATCAACAATGTTATATTCACTCCTTTGGATGAGCTTCAGCATCTCATCATTATTTTTCGAAAGGTCGGGATTACTGGATTGACCGACTGGTGGATCAGGAATTTCCGCCTGAAGTTCCTTTTCTTTGTTGGATTCTCCAACCCCTCGGTTGAAGATTCGACCGCTCCGTGTTACACGACTGATGTCTGCAATATTCACGACGGAGGGTAATGGAATTTCCTTTCCATTCTCGATTATTGTTGCACCGTATTTGTAAGGGATTACCTTAGCTGATTCATACGGTAGTGGCCCCGGTAGATAGATGACTATGGGAACCTTTTGATTTTTCTGACCATCATAAGTAACCTTGATCTGTTCCCGGTTGGGAACTCTAGATTCGTCAAGTAGAGGGATGATGGCAAAAACATCCCTGGTCCTGTGATGACCAGAGATCGTGACAACATCCTCAACTTGCTCGGCAAGGTAGTTCGGTGACCAAATGATGGGTCCTGAACCTGGATATGGATGAATTTCTCCATGATCGATCTGACCCTGAAGAGCTGCTCTCACAAGGTAACACCCTTGGTTACTTTCCAAACAGACGCTACAACTGTCATAGTTGTGTGGTGGCACCTGGCCACGCCTACTTTGAATGCAATGTAACCTCACTAGGTTATCTTCCATTGATCGGACATCCTGACTTTGACGACGAGTAGGATTCCTGTGATTGATACTAATCTGCTGAGTATCTTCGTCCATATAGATTGGCATCCACCAGTGATTTAACAAGTACTGAAGTGCCTCCTGGACAAGGGTACAACCTCGATCATTTTTGCAACCCGCTTTACAGTTTTGATAATCATGTGATATTAAGAATCCGAGTCGGACCCGCTCAGCATGTAACTCTACCAGGTTGGTATTCATCACGCGAATGTCAAAGATCTGAACCATGTTGATTTGATAGGAGTTCCTATCATGGTAGTCTTGGATCCATCCAAGATCCATCTGACGCTGGAGGGCCTCTTGTATGAAAGAGCATCCCTGTTTGTTTACCAAGCAAATCAGACAGGAACTGTAATCGTGCCGCGGCAGATTATGATACTGGCTTTGCCTTGAGTGCATTGCCACCAAGTTGTCATTCATTGCACGGATGTCGTGGTTCTGAATGATGTTGGAATTCGTGTAAACCATGTTAACTCCACGAACTCGGTGCTCTTGGATCCATCCAAGATCCATTTGTTCCTGTAAAGCTGCTTGCACTACAGAACATCCCTGGTTGTCTTTAGAGCAGATATCACACTGGTGATAATTATGAGGTGGCACATGGCCATATCCACTCTGTCTACAATGCATCTTGACCAGATTGGTCTTTAACAAGAGTACATCATGAATTTGATAGACATTGTTAGTCTCTTTCTCAATCAGATTGACTGCAGCTTTCTCATGTTGAGGCAGCGGGTTCGTAAGAACATTCGGATTCGTATCTTTGAAAGATAAGAGCCCGCTCCTAACAAGCTTTTGCATGTCGGATTTGAAATTGAGACAAGTCTCAATGTTATGCCCTGAACCTCCTTGATGATAAGGGCATGTTTGATCCGCTTTAAACCAAAAAGGCGGATTTTCCGGAACTGAAAGGGGAGACTTAGTCTGGATGTGCCCCTTAGCCAGCAGTAACGGAAACAGCTCTGCGTACGTTACGGGTATAGGATCAAATCCTGGTGGCCGTGTTGTACGATTGTTGTTATATGGAGGACGAGCCTGCTGAAGAGGCTGTTGTGTCCTTTGTTGGTCAGGTTGGCTCTGCGCAACCTGAGGTTGATACATAGGAACAGGCGCGGGGCCGATAGCAGGAGTAACAGTTGCTACTGGCTGATAACGTCGCCTTTGCTTTCTGAGAGAGATATTCCCAATATCTTGCTCTTTTTTCTTAGGGAGAGCACTACCGTATTTTTTAGTACCGCTCGTCGATCCAGTGTCTTTTACCAAACGTCCTTCTCGGACGGCTTCCTCAAGACGTACACCCATGCCGACCATTTCGGTGAAATCACTGGGTGCACTGGCAATCATTCGGTCATAGTAAAATGAGCTTAAGGTCTTTAAGAAGATTTTTGTCATCTCTTTTTCCTCAAGAGGTGGACAAATTTGAGCGGCAATTTCACGCCACCTTTGAGCATACTCCTTAAAGGTTTCCTTGTCCTTTTGTGACATTGATCTGAGTTTATCTCTGTCGGGTGCCATGTCCAAATTGTACTTGTATTGTTGGACGAAGGCAGTACCAAGATCTCTGAATGTACTGATCGTAGTACGGTTTAAACCCATGTACCATTTGAGTGCGGCACCGGTTAAACTATCCTGGAAGTAGTGAATCAGCAGGTCCTAATTCTCCGTCTGAGCTGACATCCGCCGAGCGTACATCACCAGATGGCTCTGAGGGCAAGAGTTACCCTTGTATTTTTCAAAGTCGGGCACTTGGAACTTGTGCGGGACTTTCACATTTGGGACCAAGCAGAGGTCTGCGGCGTCCTTTCCAAATAGATCCTGACCGCGAATGGCTTGCAGCTCTTTCTGCATTTCCAGGAACTGCTCCTGGAGTTCATCCATTCTATCAAACATAGTTTCCTTCTTACCAGAAGGTGTCTGTGGAATCTGTCCTTCCGGGATAGTGTGCACCACAGGGGGTGGTACCGTGACTACGGAAGTAAGTCCTGGCGCCTCCCGAAGTTTGTAACCTTCAGGAGTCTTGAGTATGCCCCTGGCATCTTCGCTTTCCCGAAGTTTGTAACCTTCAGGCCCAGCGGCTTCTGTTGCGATTCCCTGATCTTCAGTGATCGGCGGAACATATCCTTCCGGGATATAGTTAACAGGCATGCCCCAAGGACGATCTTTCGGCATCTGATACCTAGGATCATACTTTTCTATGATGGGCGTTGAGGTGATCTCTGAGATCACAGTTCTTTATAGCTGAGCTTCTTCCATGGCTTGCATGTCGTTACGAAGCTTTCTCATATCCTCTCTCAGAGCGTCGATCTCTTCTTTCAACTCTCTGTTTTCTTCCTCAAGATCATCCATCTTTTTTTGACGATTGGCCCGAGTATTGTACGAATGAGACAGTTTGACTCTAGAATCGAGACACAAACGTGAGATTCGTAGGTAAGGAGAATACGCGATGTGAGAATGATGAATGCAATGATTATATTAATTGTTGTTTTTTTTGTTTAATCAAAATAAACTTCGACAATTAGACTGCAAATATCAAACAGTGGGGAAACCCCTTTTTATTGAATTCCAAAGGATTACAGAAATGGAAATACAGTAGATTACAAAGTGCAGAAACAGAAACCTAAACTAATGGGTCCCGAGTCCTCTTCTTTGACCGGGGCGCTTGGGCCGTTGTTGGGTTGTCATTCCTTTGCCAGGTGAAAGGAGCGAGCAAATTCCTTTGGTCATCTTGATTCTCTACAGCATGCTGCTCCAAAATTTCAATTAGAGCATCTTTCTCTTTTAGTAGTTGCTGTATTTGGATACACTCTACGTCGAGGGTGCGGTACTTGTTCTTCCAAGATCTTCTTTCCTTTTGAACTTTGTTGAGAGTAACCTGAAGCTTTTCAGTCTCAGTCATGAAGTACATGACAGATTCCCTCGGCGGAAGAATTCCGTAACGAGGATAAGGCATCTTTAGCTTGAAAGCTCTGGCTTGTACCCAGTGGAGATAAGGCTCCACCGAGACACAGTCCGGTTTTCCCAGAGACTCTCGTCCTTTCTTATGAACATGTTTCCAAGCTTGCACTATTTCCATCTTTAGTGCTCTGTCACTTTCTCCTTCTTTGAAGAAAAGACCTTCCAGATGAACACCCAGTGGGATGTGTCTCATCGGGTATCCAAATTGACGAAGAACCAATATCGGATGATAGTTGATTTCTCCTTTAGTTCCTATGAGGGGTACGTTGGGGAAGTTTCCACAAAGGTCAATGATTCTAATTCCCTCATAAATCCTATTACACCAATCTATATCAGAGTTGGTAAGAGACATGATCTTCTGCGACCAACGTAAGACACTCTTGCAATCCCAAAAAGCAGCAGACTTGGGCAAGTGAGAGATAAACCATTTGTAAAGCAAAGGTACACAGCATGTGATCTCTCCTCCGTTGTACAAAGTTCCCAAGTGTACAGAATGATACGTATCTGCAAGCAAAGTCGGCATAGGGTTTCCAATGAGAAAAACCTTAATAGCGTTGATATCGACGAAGTTATTGATGTTGGGAAACAAAAATAACCCGTAGGTGAGCAAGACAAAGATGCTTTCAAAAGCAGTCTCGTTCCCTATACTAGCAAAGTACAGAGCTTTCTTTGTCAAGAACTGGGCTGGCAAACCTTGGATGCCACCCTTAGTGGTCATGTGAGTCCTGACCTCAGACTCGTCCAAATGAATTGCTATTGCAATAGTCTGATTCTTTGGAATTTCTTCCAGTCCATAAAATGGAGCTTGATCAGTGATATGTAAATCAGTCAGATGAGAATACTCCTCCAGCGTTGGTGATAGCTGGTAATCCGGGAATGTGAAACAGTGATAAACTAGATCGTAGAATTGAATGAGCGCGTCCATGATCCCCTTAATCACATGGACTCTTAACAGTGGTAGCAAACCACCGTGCTTGGCTCTGAAAGCCTCTGGGTTAACGATCATCCTTGCTAACCTTCTCAAATCCCCTAGTTTTTGAACCTTAAAGGTATACTGGTGAGTTCTCCTTCTACCGAAATCCATTAGCGTAATCGTCTTCTCTGATATTTGCAATCACAGTCTTAGTTTAATTTGAAAAACAGAGAGACTAGAAGAGAAAGTTTTTTGAATGTTTTAATGTTTTATTAAACGAATGCATCAAATGCAGCACACAAAAACATAGAAAAAACATGGGGTCAGAGGGTCGTTGTCATGAAGTCAAGGCTCTACCCATCCCCAAAGGTTTATACTAGGGTGATTTTTGTACCTGTACTCATTATCATCAGCTCCTCCCAGGAAAGCAAAACAACAAGCGGATCGCCAACGAGTTGTGGAGCAATCTTAGAGTAAGTGCCATTCACCGAGAATAGATCACCAGCCTCAAATAAGGGTAGTATCGCGTAACAACTATTTCTGATAGTTTCCGCACTACGAAAGGGTTTGGCTCCTCAGCTTCTTAGACTTAACAACTGGCCCATTGGCTAGAAGAGTGAATGGGTTGCGTTGGTCAGCCTCCACTGAGGTTGATGGTCGACCCCGTCGCCATCACTTATCTTAAGTGTATACTCATTCTCACCACATGCGGCATCACACGCATTCCCAGTAGCAGAAAAATAAACACGTATAGCAATTAGGAAAAGCAGTATATCTATTTGTCCTAATCATCCTAGACTTATAAAGCTATGATTCCTAAGTTCCTGACAGAAATGGGTTCCCCAGCGGAAGCCCCAATCTGTGGTATCAACCAAAGAGGTGAAAAGGAGGAAAAAGGAAAGAAGCTGAAGAGACAGGCCCCACGGTGGGCGCCACTTTTCTGTAGCGAGCGATTTTGGACGCGGTTCTTAAGTGCTGGTCGCTCTCTGCGGTTTGAGCTTTGACTACAGGTCGATTCATTTTTTATCCTATTGTGAGCTGAATAAGGAAGGGAAATAGATGTCTCCAATTAACCCTGCTTGCATACTGAGTTTAAACAGCGGTCTGTTAGGTTACGGATGCTATCAATGTGGGGGGCCTTTGTACTGGTTATTTGTATTTTCGCCAATACTATTTTCTTTCTTTTTTACCTGGGCAGAAGGTTTCTGGCGGGGAACAAGGATTAGGATGTTAGGACTGATGCTTTTGAAATACTTCTTTTGATTGATGGAGATATGGGATTTGGGTTTTTTGTTGATTGCGCTCGCTAAGATCTTTTCTTTCGATCTTATGCCTACGTATTCCCGTTTACCGAAACAGGGAAATCAGAGCGTTCGTAGTTCCTCCTATTCTATGGGAGGAAATTGGTTTTTGGTGTCTTGTTCAAAGCCCAAGACTTGAAGCGAAAGGTAGTTTGTATCTTGTTCAAAGACCAAGATGTGAAGCTGAAAGACCTATTTGTGTCTTGTTCAAAGCCCAAGACGTGAAGCTGAAAGACCTCGACTTTAGAGAGAATTTGTCATCTCTAAAGAGGGGAGAAGGAGAATTACTTTAACTGGGATACGCGGATCCGAGCAATGCCATAATTTCTGAAGAAAGGGTTTTAACCTGAAGGAGAAGACTTTAACTCAGTGTAAAGCAATGCCATCTTTCCTTAGGAATTTCTCATGCTAAAAGAGGGACAGTGGCGTGGATATAGATGATCCAGAGGCTTGTCGCTTACAGCGATTAGATGAAAGGGAAAGGAGTTGTTGATGTTTGTGTACTGTGAACGAGGCACAACTTTGATGCTAAAAGGTTAATTGGATCAACCAGTGGTTTTCTTATACAAAGCCTAAGAGGAGGCTAATTTCCGCTAGGAAAATCATTATACAAAGCCTAAGAGGAGGCTAATTTGTGTCTCGTACAAAGCCCGAGAGAGAGGCTAAAAGTTTTTGACCCGACGATAGAGTCTTTGTGTCTCGTACGAAGCCCGAGAGAGAGGCTAAAAGTTTTGACTCAACAAGAGAGTCTTTTATACTCAACAAGAGAGTGTTTTTGTATCTCGTACGAAGCTCGAGATGGAGGCTATGTCAGTTAAGTGACAGGTCCAGTATACTGATTTTGAAAGAGAAAATCAATTCTTATATGAGCATCACTGTACTCATGGGTTAGATCTGAGGATCGGGGTGGTCTCCTTTTCTTTGAGGAAACTGGAAATCCAAAGGGTGTTGAGACTGTCCGAGTCTGCGGGTTTCCTTCCTATTTAACGAAGGGGTCACTTGAGAATGTCTTTTGAGACTCAAGGAAGTTAGACTGTCCGTGTCTAGAGTTTTATCTTTTGTATTATGCTTTGAGAAACAGTAGTAGACTCTATGAAAGGACTGTTCTATGAGGATGACTAGGTTCTATTCCTATACCTCTAGGAGGTCGTCGGGACAATTTGTACGAAGCCCAAGAGGAGGCTGGAAACTTTTAAGAAGCCGACGGGTCCTTGTACGAAGCCCAAGAGGAGGCTATCATTCCTGGAGGAAGAGATCATTATACGAAGCCTAAGAGGAGGCTGTGAATACTTCTAAGAAGCCGTAGGGTCCTTGAATAATGCCCAAGAGGAGGCCGATGCTTTTAAGAAGCCCGTAGGTCTATCATCTCCTTTCCATTAGGAGAGATAACTCTTTTAAAGATAAAAACCACTGGTAAACGTGCAAGGTTTACTATCCAGCGACTTTTAGCTTTTAAAGAGGGTTCCTTAGTTAAGGTCCAAGATTATGACCGTAGTGGGTACCCAAACCCCGAGACATTCAAGGCAAGCTATCCACAATGAATAGATCAAGTCAGGAAAGTTTGAGAATTTGGAAGAAACTCAAAGATGCCATTCACGGAGAATACATTCATCTTGGGGAGTAGAGCTTCTTGAAGATTCCTAAGGAGGACAGCCGAAGAGAAGACTGTATCTGGTGCTCCTATTGGGGATCTAGGCGTCTATTTCTACGAATAAATGAAACGGCGTCACCTAGTTCTAGACGTAGTAGCCGGGGAAACTCGAAATATCTATACTATTATTACACAGTAGATATGAGTTTATGAAAGGAGACTTACAGTGAGCAGCCCCTTAATACAGTTTATAATATGAAAGCAGTAAATGAAAGCGATAACCACTTACTCGGTTGGAGTGCTTCCATGCTGTTTGGTTAGTTGTTCAACAAAGAAAGATTAAAAACAACAGTATATTCAAAATCAAAGGAGAAAGTGCTTTGAAAAAGAAAGATTTGGGGCTTACAGCTCAAGGAGAGGCCCAGGGTTTTATCAGTGAGCGCACTGTTTGACTTTGTACAGCGGGACTTATACAAGTGACTGGGGCCCAAAAAGGTTTTCTGTACAAAGGGATGGGTCTTACACTCTCTCAAGAGGCCCAAAAAGGTTTAAAGACAAAAAAGAGTGGGGCTTATAACACGAGGGTAGGCCCAAATGATTTTTCGTTTAAAAATGGCGATCGCGCCGAGGTTTTCTTTTAACGCAGAGGGACTTATACAATAAGTGAGGCCCAAAATGTTTTGGTTAAAAGGGGGATTGGGTCTTACACTCTAATAGAGGCCTAAAGTGTTTTGAATGGGTCTTATAGCTCAAGGAGAGGCCCAGATGATTTTTATTTTTAAACGGGCGACGATCGCGCCGTTTACTTGTATAGAGGGACTTATACAATGAGTGAGGCCCAAAAAGTTTTTGTACAAGGGGGGATGGGTCTTACACTCTCTCAAGAGGCCCAAAGTGTTTTGAAAATTATTTATGAGGGTTGAATTAATCCAAAACCCTAATTTGTTTTCAAAATGTATTTAATTGAATAAAAATTCAATTAAAATGATCAAAAATTGTTTAACACATGGAAAACAAATTGTGATCTTGGATTAATGCTTCAAAAATTAAGTATTGACCTACAAAATAATTAGAAAACATTAAAAGTCGCAAAATCAATGTAGAAAAAAATATTTAAAATGCCAAAAATAATCAAAATATTAATTCTTTACAAAAATATCAATTATATGAAATAAATAATATTTTTGGGATTTTTTGGGAAAATAAAATATTTTAACATTTTTGTGAATTATTAAAAAAAGAATCAACTCAAAATCATTAAAACTCAGAGAGAAATTAATTTTTGAATCAATTAAACAAAATCACAAAATTCAAATATTTGAATTTATGAAAAATGGCGCCAAGAACAGCTGAAGAACACGCGCGTGTTCTTGGTTTCTCAGATTTGCATTTTCTATCCAATCTCCATGAATACGTAATCATATCATGCAATCCATATATCATTATGCTTGTCTCAACCTCACGATCATGTCTATGTACTTTAATTTCATTTAAATTAAACATACAACAAGAAATCACGAAGAGACCTCAAAAACCCTAATTTCTGCATGAAGGCTAGGATTTTTGATACACGATTCAAACAATACAATTAATTGAGGGAAAACATTCCATGCATGATTATGAACATATGGCCAAATTATTGTGCGAAGAAATATGCATAGATTGAGAGATGACCAAGTATGTGCTTACCTCTAGGCCGTGACAGCAAGTTCAAAGTGATTTTTGATTTGGAGGTGTTACAGATGAGTGGTGATGATCTGAACAGCTTCCCTACACCCTATGGATTGTGTTTGGATGGTTGGACTTGATTGAAATTGGCTGGATCACTTTGTGGTACCTCAGCTGCAACTTGATTGAAAATTTGAGCAACCAGCTGGTGATTTTGTGAAATTGATGTTTCAGAAGTAATCTAAGTGTTTGATCAGCTCATATGTGATGTATGTGAGGTGTGTGAGTGATTGGTTTGATTGGAATTGCTCTCAAACTCAAAACCAGATAGTGACTTGCCTTAGAAGGCAAAATTGGAGTGAAAGAAGAGATTTTGAGGAAAGCATCTGTTAGATGGCTTTGGTGTACTCAAACTGACCACAATTGAGCTCTATTTATAGTAGAGCAAGTTTGTTTTGCAAGGAATAGTGCATGGCAGCTGGTAAGTAGGTTTGGCTAATGTTGGCAAATGAAAATCCAAGTCTCCTCTAGCCATTGACTAGAGGTTAGGGCACAGAGCTTTGGTCCCCTTGGTCTTGGATAAGTCTTGACTGATTTTAGATGAGAATGGCTCAGTCCATGCCACCTTGATGGTTCCATTGAATGCCTCATTCCAAATTTGAAGTCTTGTCCCTATTTTGGCCATTCTAGGTTCAACATGCTATTTCTTGTTCCATGGACTTTGGAGGCTTGGCTCAGTGATTGTCTCCTTTAGATTCAATCCTCTGAGGTGTCCAAGTGGATAGGAGCAATTGAATTTGGCTGATTTTGGCAAATCGACCAAAGTTGCAAATTCTGCCTTGCCTTGACAGATTTCAGCAAGGCAACTTGGCAAGGTTGTATCTCATGGTGTAGGTTGAATTTGGCAATGTTCTTGGCCATTTTGGAAAGCTCTTACATGATACAACAACTGTTTGAACAAGTTTGGTTTTGATCTCTTTTGATTCCAAGTGAAAAATCCCCCTACATTTGGCAAAAAGTGAGGCAGAATCTGACTTAGTGAAAATTTCACTAAGTGTTGGAAAAAGTGACATTTTCACTTTTCAGCCACTTTGATCACTCCATAACTCAAAATCCTTAATGAATTGGAATGACTTGTAGTTGAAGTTTTTGTAGGTGATAATGAGGGCTACAAATCCATCTTTGGATGAGAAAAAATGGCCTTGTGGTTTAGGAGTTATGGTCCTTCAAAGTTGGTACCTTTGCCACTTTATTTTTAACTTAGAAAAATTTCTAAGTTTTATGGTTACCCCTTTTACAAGTTATCTCACTTTTCTTGATTTTTCTTGATGAATGATGATTCAAATCATACATTAACATCATTTTAGGGTAAAAAATCCATTTTGGTGAAAAATCTCAAAAAGTCAAAGTTGACTTTTGTGCACAGTTGACTTTTTATCAGATGAATTCCAAACTGTGCAATTCTTCAGGAAATCATGTCCTTGACCTAAATCAAACTTGATGGACATGTTCCATGGGTGTCATAGGGTATATTCAATCATGTATTAGGGTTTGGGAGCATGCCCTGGTCAAAAGTCAAAGTTACAGTTGACTTTTCCCTTAAAACCCTAATTGTGGTGCAGATGAAATTGAGACTTGTTGCTCAAACTTCTTGGATCAATCCATTGTTCCAAATGGATCAATATGGTATATTAGAGACCCTCAAATCATCTCTTGAGGTCTTGGCTCATGGTTTGTCCCAAAAGTCAACTTAGGGGTGAATTAGGTCAAGAAACCCTAATTCCTGATTTTTGATGAATGCATCCCCTGAGGCAAATTTGACTTGATGCATGGGTTCATGAGGTTCCATGAAGTATATTAGGTTATGTTTTGGATCATTGCCTTGTGCCCAGATGAAAATTTCCATCTGGAGGCCCTGGTCGACCAAAACCCTAATTTGGCGACACTGTCGATCTTGAGACTTGATCCACCTAGAAGGGAGCAACCTTGTGCTTAATCCTTGAAGTAGGAGTCCTTTTTGATCCATTGTGGATGTTTAAGAGATTAGAAAAGTTGAAGATCATGTCATTTCTTGATTGATCCTTTGTCTAAGCACCCAGAGAGGGCTTGAAACCCTAATTTTGATTGTAGTGGATGCTCACCCATCTTTGGGGAGACTAATGAAGCATAAAGGTACATCCATATTGTGATGATGATTTTCACAATGATGGGAAATCTAAGTGGTCAAAATTTGGGGTATTACAGTATTCTAGATTAATGGCTGGAAAATCTCTCCCATTGTCTGAGACAAAGTATGTACCATTTGCATGTTGCTCTCATCCATCTGCTGCCTCAAATATGCTGCAGATTCATTTGGTAAGTTGGGTCCTTGAGAAGAAAATCCCAAACCAATGGACTGACTGTTTCGACCCATGTTAATCCCAGAGCCTGACTCCTGCAAAGGGGAAGATATCACATTCTCTGAGAATATTGGGGGTGCAGTACGCAAATTCTGCATCATCGCCGTTGGCATGCCATAGATTGGGTTCCTAAGCAGAGGCTGTGAAAATCCTGGGGGAGGAAACTGTCTATACGTCGAACTTCCTCCTGGTGGAGTCTGGGGATTTGTCACTGATGGGCCAATGTACTCCAGGACTGGCTGAGTGTAGGGCCTCACATACGTCGCACCTGTTACGACTGTCGAAGGGATTGGCTCTGTCACCAGGGTTAACACTGTTGGCCCTCCTATCGAAGGAACTAGAGTAGGCGCCACCGTACTCCTTGGTAATTCTTGAGGATTGATAGTGGTGTTCTGAGCGCTTGAACTGCTTGGTTGAGGATTAGTCCCAGCAGAACTGGGATTCGAATTCCCTTGGCCAGATGCCATTCTCCTCGTGTTTCTTCTCTTTGGTCTATATTCATTTGAACTGGCTACCTTTCCACTTCTCAAGTGCATACAATAAAGTTTACCACAATCTCGACCAATGAAACAAAAAATATTCAAAAAGGCAGTTATAAAACTTCCTTTTGACAGTTATTCAAAAGTCACAAACTTCCAAACACACGTTTAGCACTGTCCCACTGGGCGTGCCAATTTGTTTACCTTGAAAATTGGTAAACAACCGCTGATCTTCTAAAACAACAAAGTTCTAGTAACTTACAGGATTGATCAGATTGATCCTAGGACATGTGCTGTGTGTGTGTATTGAGAATATTTCACAATTTGGTAAAGTATACCTTTCGACAATGCACATAAATAAAAGAGCGTGCTTGCAGTGTAAAGGAAAGCGACAAAGATCAAAGAAATACCTAAGTCGAACAACACATCAAAGGAAAGAAAAGGCTGAATGTAAAGGTTTAATAAAAGCTGGAGTTAAATGTTGGAAAGAAATGCATAAAGATCTAAAAATGCAGAAATGTAAATGCTTGAAAGTAAAGACTTTTTAATGTAAACTGCAAATTAAAGACTCGGTACTGTAAATGACTTGAAAGGTAAAAGTTTGTGAAAAAGACTTCAAAGTAAAGAATCTAAAACAGAAACTTCAAAGTAAATTGCATTGCAATAAAGGATAACAGTGATTACAATCACGTACATTCTCACTTCACTTGTTTCTCGACACACTTGATACTTAGAGTGAATATAGAGTTACTTGCACAAATATGATTTTCACACACATTCTAACTCTAGAACTAACCTATTTATAATACTCTAAAGTAACCACCATTTGACGGTTTACTCCTAGATCACGCCACTTGGCACTTTGCATGTCTTCAGTCTTCTGGATATTCGCCACTTGTCCTCTTTTCAAATTCAAATAGTAGAACTTCCCTCCACTATTCAGTTGTAACTGTAGCGCATTACCCATAGTCAATTTACCCTGTCGAATTGATTCTTTGGATTTAGAAATATTTGAAATCTTGTAGTCATTCTATTCGACTCAGGCTTTCAACAAATATGGTCGAAGGCCTTCTGGTCGAAGCCTTCTTTTTTAGCTTATTATTTTAAAGAATAACTTCTTTAAAAGCCAAGTTGTTTGAAATCATGTAGCGTCGAAATTAGGAGCTACAATAAATCATAATTTCTGTTTTCCATGGAAATCAGTAGACATATTCATTTGCTGGTTTTGTTTTCTACAGCTCTATAACCCTCCTCCAGTTCAACATTCAAGAAAGAGGAGAAGAAGAACCACTCCTGCTTCGTTTGTGCCCTCCGTCATTTCTTTGGATTCAGATGATGACCAACAACCTGTCTACGAACCGCTAGATTCCGATGATGACGATGAGCGAGTCTATATATGGGATAACTTTATGTATGGAAGAATTTACACAGATAGTGACTAACTATGCAATTATTTGTTTTGCTCGCCATACATGGAACCAGTCCTGCTTCGTTTTTTATAAACTCTTTCAATATGTGTTTTGAAATTCAGCCCAATCTCAAATTTAGTTTCAGCTATACTGCTAGTATTCGTATTCCATTCACTTTATTTCAATGAACTTTTGGTCTTCTTCAAATAGATATCACAACTTGTGAAGCATTACTTTTAATTGCATTATCAAATACAAGAATAATTAAAACTCTATTTATTTTTATTTTATGAACTAATACACATGAAAATTATAATATAATAAAAATATTTTTTATCAACAAAGTAATTATTAATTTACATATTACTTTATAATTTATTTACATTATCTATTTGTTACTAATATATCATTCCAAACATGGCCAAAATACGTTTATTTTTTACTATTAATTTTTTTTACATTTATATTAATATTTACAAACACTAAAAAATCACATTAATAATTTTATAAATAATTTCAAATTAAATTAATATTAATGCTCCAAATATACTGTTTTTTCAAAGTTATTAACATAGGGGAAAACTATTTTTATGCTCCAATTATAAATAAAAATATTATTTTAATTCACGATTTTAACTTTATTGGTTAAATCAATTAGTTTTTCTATTTGTTTCATTCTTATTACATTTTAAACGCTAATATTTCTAACACCTCAGTCTTCGTGCAAACGCAATAGTATCCACGCCAGTTTCCGTACAAACGCATATGTTATTATACGGGTTCAAATTCGTTGTTTATTATACCCACTAAATTATTGTATCTTTTAAAAATAATAACTTTATTTGCTGAAAATTTATATTATTTAAATTTTAACATACAATTTTGCCTTTCGTTTAAAATAATAAGTTTTTAAAATTCTATCTAATATTGTTTTTTTGAAATTATATTTAATTTAACATAAATTATTTTTAAAAATAATATATGAAACTTTGCAATATATATTATATATGTGTTTCTTTTAACACTTCGAAATTTTATACAATATTGTTTGATTTTAAATTTATGTCTTTCGTTTATATTTTTATTTTTGAGAAAATAATAAAGAAACAAAATTTTTTCACATCTGTTATGTGTTTTTCACATGTCTTATGTGTTTAATATCGCATTTTATTTTATTTAAATAAATAAACAAAATATTGTCATTTCTTTTAAGTGTTTTTGAACTTTCTAATATTTTCAACATTTATAACAATTTTAGTTGTCGTTAAGTAACTGTTACTTTTTTTTTTAATCCACAGTGTTTACTATTTTCATAGAACTAAATATTATTAAGCCTTTTTTGTTTAATTTAACAAACATTTAAAACGGTTGATATATAAAAAATATTATAAGATTTTTAAAAATGGAATAATAAGTCATGTAAAAAACAAATGTTATATTTATATACGGGGTCAAATTCGTTGTTTATTACGGCCACTCAATTATTATATTAGTTAAAAATAATAATTTTTTTGGTTTAATATTATAATTTTTTATTTTCATTTTTCTTATAATTTGAAATAAATGCGTGTACCCCACAAGTACCCGTGCGCATGCACGGATCTTCCACTAGTTGAAAGTATAGTGCATCAAACTGCTATATCACTTCTGTTTGGTTTAGGTGAAATGATCGAAGTTTGATTTGATTTTTCGATCAGAGATTGTTGTTCAGTTTGGTTTGGTTTAATTTTTGCGTAAAACCAAACTTTGAACAAATCTACTTAGTTGGTTAATCAAGTTAATTCGCCGTATTAATTTTTAATTTTAAAAGTCTAAAATGAGACAATTTTGTTGAATGTCCAATATAAACTTTAATTCTTTTTAATCATTCATTCTTTTTAACAAATATCATCTTGTTGGATCCTTCATATTTATTGAACCTAATGATGAACCATCAATGCTTTATATTTTTTCATTTTCCCATCTTCTTCCATCTCTTTTTTATCGCAATTATCATCTTCATTAACCTTCATATAAAAAACTAATCTTCATTAACCCTCTATATATATGATTACCGTCATCTTCATCATCTTAATTAAGCAAACTGAGTTATTCATACTTAATCTTTATAATGACATTTGTTAAAATGAATGAATAATTAAAAGTTTTTAAATTTTTGGCTTAATGAATCATTACGTCCCTTAATTTTATAAGAAGTTTCTCTTTGGTCCCCTATCTAAAAATTTTTTACATAGTACTTCACTTCCATTACACTCTTTGGTCATTTCCGTTAATTTATATTGGAAAATCGTTAAAAAATATAATGTTGAACTATTTATATCTGATGTGGAATTTATTTATTTATTTTAATATTTCTATAAACTCACCCATTGTTGAAATGTAATATCCAACCTATTCAATGTTTATCTTCTTCTTCATCTCCACAATGAACTGATAGACCTTATCCTAATCAGGAATAGACTTTGAAATGCTCTCAATTTTGATACATCTCTTAGCCCATCCAATGAATTTGGGAAACTCCTTCTCTATATTGAGTTTACCAAATGTCTCATACCCTTTAAACCAAGCATAAAATAGAATAAGTGCAACATCCACAAAACCAACCTTGTTTCCTCCAAAATAACTCTTGTCTCCCAACTCTTGCTCTAACAGTTTGAGGAGTTCTATGAATTCCTTCTTTGCAAATTCTAACTTTTCTCCTTTTTTAGTCCACAGGTTCCTTCTAGTTTCATAGATCTAATTCATAATGAAAGTGTAAAATATATATATATATATTGTTTTTATAACTTCACTATAATAAATTAGAAAAAAACAGAATAAGAATGTCATAAATAGTTTTTCTAAGATTATCCAAAAGTGGGTATGTTCCAACCGTACAACCATACAGAGATTTATCATTCCAAACCTCATCAATAAACTAAAGAGCAATGAGAGAATCACAAATGGGTTTGCCATTCTGAATGAGAACATGAATTTTCTTATGAATAGGGTTCATGTGGAACAACAAAGAACTTTTTTTCGTCAAGTCTTCATCTTTGTACTCATACTTAATACCCTTTTCAGCAAGGGCTATTTTGAGCCTGATTTCGAACGAACTTGGCCAGAAATCTAGAAGAATCACTTCATCGACCATGGTTGTAGTTAGAGAATAACAAAGGAAGAAGAATAAAAATGTTATTTTGTGGAAGAAGAAATGAGTGACTGTGATAAAATAAATAAATTACACTATATAAAGTGTTGACTATTTAGCTGAGTGTTCATTATACTAATTGCATACCGGACATGTCATCTCAGCTAGGGGTGGGAATAGGCCAGACCAACTAACAGGGGCCTACGGCCTAGCCTACATAGGCTCAGGCCAGGCCAGACTTTTTGTTATATAGAAAAGGCCTAGACTTTTTTATAAGCCTATTTAGGTAAAGAGGCTAGGGCACAGGCCGTAAGAAAAATATTTTAAGTCTATCAGACTGGCCTATTTAAGAAAAAATCAATAATTTATTATTATTATATTCTATTTTGTACTTTGAATTAAAATTCGAAAATAAAATTTAGTTATCTTGAAGAACTTATGAAAATAAGTTGAAAAAACATTATAAACAATGTCATAAGTTTTTCTCAAAAGTTCTCTTCAACAAATAGTATCACCAAACTTATGCTAATAAGAAAACTTGAACGAGACAATGAAAACAAACATTTAATCTCATTGATCTTTTAACTTGTTAGTCTATTTAAATTAGTTGAATTTCTTATTTACAGATGTTCAAATGAAGTAGGCTTTTAAATAGGCTAGTAGGTCAATCAGACATTCGAAAAGGTCAGGCTTAGGCCTAACAATAAGCATATGATAGGCTACAGGTCAGACTTAAGCTTTGAATTTTTTAGTAGGTCTGACTTAGGCTTGGCAAAGCCTAACTCGGCTCAGCCTATTCTCACCGCTAATTTCAATAGTTAACGTTTTTCACTCAAATTAATAGAAAGGACCAAATAGTTTAATGACAGAAGTTAAGGGCTACAGTGTAACATTTTTTAATTTAGGAACCAAAACAAAACTTCACTTAAAGTTAAAAGACCTATGACCTAATTATGCCTATATTTTTTTATAGAAAATACTCAATAATAATATTCTCAGTTGACATAAATGCATTTAAGTAATTTAAAAGTAATAGTTATAAATTATGTAACTAATATAAATCAAATCATTTAGGTAAAGGATTAAAAATATAATTAAAAAAATTTAAAAATCTTAAAAAAAATTTTGTTTATTCAAAATCAAATGTTCACATCACAATAGACTTTTCCATTAACTTTCAAAGCGGTGGAAAAGACCTCCTAGCAAGTAATCAAACCCATATAATGTCGATTAGCAATGCATTCCATGGCATCACTATCAAATCATTTATCAGTCAATAAACCAATTATTTTTTGTGAAAGACTTAACAAAAATATTCCGTAAAATTAGGTTCTAATTTCTAGATTTAATTAAATTTTTAAACTTTATTAAGTTATTTGTGTTATATTAATCTCATTAATAATATTGATTACATTTAGGTTGCTTAAATAACTATGTCAATTTTTATTCTAGTTACATAAAATATGTCTTTTTTTTTTTTTTTCACCATCTGTATTCAGTCCATAAGATTGTCCAATCTGATTTGGGGGTCAATTCTGATATTAAGTGGTTTTAGTCTCCTTTCGATCGCAATTGCAGGGGATTGAATTATAATTCTTCCTACTAAATTTAGCGCCAATCATGATGGCAGGCCCATCCGAATCAAGACTAAGCCTAAGTGGACGCAAGATTATGAAACTAAATAAATAGGATTATTTATAAATTTTATGTTTTCCTTTATTTGGGCCCATTAGGGTTCTGTTTGTATTTTAAGCTAACTCTTGACTTTTGAAATGTTAGAGAATATTGGGAATTTTCTTAGAGCATTTCTTAATACACCACCCATGTTTCTTAGGCAAAAACGGAAATGCACGTGGTGCATATCGACGGTATCATCGATGTTGTAGGGGATGGTAATTGCGGTTACCGAGCCGTGTCAGCTCTACTCGGTAAAGGAGAGGAAGGTCATGCACTTGTCCGTCGTCAATTTATCCTAGAGTTGGAGATGCATAAAGAAGCATACTTGCGTCTCTATGAAAATCAAGAAAAATACAACAAGGTTTACGAGTCACTTATTCCGTGGTTGAGTGGTCCGGCCCCGGTATCGAAATGGATGAGCTTCCCCGAGATGGGTCATCTTATCGCATGCGATTACGATATGGTGTGTATTGACTTGACGCGATACGGTTTTTCGGAAACCTTTTTTCCACTCCACACCGCACCACCGTTCAATCCAAATGATCGCATCATGTGTATCGGATGGCTTGCGAAATCAAGACATTTTGTACAAGTTATCTTGAAGCCCGGATGCCCCGTACCACCTAAATCACCTCAATGGGCGACGCATGCAACCGCAATTGCCGAGTCGTGGCCGGATAGTTTTGTTGAAAGGATGCTTGAATTCGAAAGATTGAACGCAATTGAAAAGGCATCAAACGCGGAAAAGTCGAAAGGTCAAGCTCCGATAGATTTAGACGGTGATTTTTGTTTTAACTCTTTTGTATAATCGTACGACAAAATGTAAATTTTTGAAGTGAAATATATTGAATTTTTATTCATATGCCTTTTTAATACACTTATGAATTTTATTGCAATGAAAGCATTCCAATTGGTTGCATAACATAGTCAATTCTGTTTGAGAAATGCATCAGTAAAATATTCTGATTTGCAGATCCGGGAAATTTCTGGATGTGCACATCCAGAACCAATATTTGTAGGGTTTTTCGGATCTGCACATACGGAACGAACTTAGGCAGAAATTTCTTTACCCTAAGTTTTCTATAAATTAGGGGTTTCATTTGATATCTTTCACAGAAACTCAAAATGTCTCAATTGTATGAAATCAAGTTCCGTTGGTATGTCGCAAGTGCCTCCTACACCGACGGCAAAACACGCGGTCGCACGTTTAAGCCAACGAGGGACATCTCCATCGGCGAAATCATTGACGACATCGAACATCTCCTACCTTACGGAGACAAACGGAAGGTTTCGAAGCTTCAGTATCGTTCACCTTCGGTTGACAACGAAGGGAACGTCGCTTACAACCTTGTTGAGCTCAAGAATCAAGACGATGTTAGAGCGATGTGGCAAACTTTACTCGGTTACGAAGAACGATTCCCGCTCGAGTTCGAGGCGACCGTCAAAATCCGAAGAACGGTCGATGACATCTTAGAGATGTGCAAGCGTCCACCGGGTTATTGATCTTGTAATATTTAAATTTCTATCGATGTAATGGCGAATTTCTGAATGTAATCCCGATTTTATTTTATGAATGTGAGAAACATTGTTGGATTTCTGGTGTTCTGCTTCAGCATTTATTTCGGATTTGTAAATACGAATTTCTTCCGGATGTACACATCCGGAAAAAACTGAAAAATTAAAAAAAAATGTGCGTCCGGATTTGCACATCCGGAACGCAAAGGTATTTTCGTCAGCGTGCATGGTGCCTAAGAAGGTTGGGTGGTGTGCTAAGAAATCTCATTTTCTTATCCTTTTTCACATCTTACAGTCTTGTGCTTATCTTTTTAGTGAAACCCTAAATCTAAATTATAGTTGTTGAAAACTCGTTATCAAATCACCACAAAACCAACTAACAATCGATGATTTTTTTTATTATTCTATATGCATGTTATGTTATGGTTCCTTAAAATTCACATTTGATCAATATTAGACTGTTAAGATGTATGTTTAATATTTTAAATTATAGAATTAGTTAAATTTGTATTTTATAAAACTAATATTTTATTCCAACGTCTATTAATGATTCGAATGTGTGAATTCCTTAACTCATGAATTGCACAAGTTTCAATTTCAATAGACTAGCCCTTAAATCACGCCATTATTCTTACTATTTATTGAATAACTAAAAACATAGAAATAACGTCAAGATTTGAATTAATTGATAAATACAATCTCATTTCATAAAAACTATATTAAATCACAAACATTGTATCTATTAGACTAAATTTATGATTACATTCGAAATCACAAACAAACTTATTACAATATTGAAAATAAAAAGTATTTTAGAGGATCTTCGCTTAACGCCAAACAAATTATAGTTTGTCAATAAAGATATCTAAGTTTTTAAAATGGTATTAAATTCTAAACCAACATTAAACATATAATGGTATACATGCAAACTGCATAACAATCAAAACTAAATAGAGTTGTAAAAATGGGCTTCTCGATCCTAAGCAGACCAATTTTGGTGGATCTCAAGCTGAAAATTTTACTCCAGACAAGGTCGACCCAATAAATTCGGAGGTTCCGTTCTAATTTTGAAAAATAGATCTATTTTTTTTAAAAAATGCAATTAAAATAATTTAAAATAACATATAAAAACATAATTATATATTAATTAAAAATAAATTTAATTATAATTATTTTGACTTTGATCAATCTCATTTTATTTATATATTGAATTTTTATTATAGCATTTTTTTTATTTTATTGAATTTTTATTATAATATTTTTTATGATTATTAATATTAATAAAAAAATTGTAACTTCTAAAATTTGAGGCCCTCTAATATTTGGGGCCCTGTGCGGTAGAGTTTGTTGCTCTTGCACAGAGCCGACCCTGACTCCAGATCCCACAGTTATATATATACTCCTACAATTTAGAAAATATTTCAATTTTACCCTTTTAATTATTTATTTTTTTTTACTTTTTTACTGCACAGTCAATTGAGTCAAAAACAACTATTTGCAAGTACATGACAAGAACCGGATAACTATAGGTAAAGAAATCTGGTTCGTATTATTATCAAACCGTAAAACTTGATAATCATACATCCAGTGTGTTATTTTACTAAATCAGATAACTTGTATGCTAGTTATCCGGTTTGATTTTGAATGACAGAAAAACTCCGGATAACATTGACACAAGTGATCCAATTTGAATTTTTTATTGTTCCGAAAAGCTTATGTTGAAGTGTTCTGGTTTAGTAATATTCTAAACCGGATAACTTACCCATAAGAGTTCTGGAACGTGTTTTTTTATTTATTTATTTTTTAATTCATTTTTGTTACTTATGTTATGAGACATGGACATTCCTTTGATGATATGAGACAAAAACCAGACATCTATAGATACAACAAAGATATTCTCGACTACATAAAAATTTGCTACACGAGAAGAGGCGACTAAGTGGATTAGGGAGGTTGAAATCAGAAATAGAGGCACTGTTATAATAACTCGTTCGGACATCAAAACTGGTAAGAGAGGAAGAAGTGACAAAGTCATATTTGGTTGTGATAGAGGTGGAAAATACAAAGAAGGAGATAGTGAAACACAAAGTGCTACCAAGGAATGTGGTGTCCATTCAAAGTTAGGTCAACACCTTCTAAATATGGTTCTAGTTGGAATATTGACGTAAAATGTGGACTTTACAACCATGATTTACCCGATAGATTTGAAGGTCATGCGTTTGTAAGTCGACTTAATGCTGATGACCAACAACATATTGTTGATATGTCAAAACATCATGTTCCACCAAGACACATATTGTTGTCGTTGCAAGAACGAGATCCAGAGAATGTGACTCGAATAACTCAAATATATAAACATAAGAGTAAGATTCAAAAAGACATCAGGGGACCTAGAACGGAAATGTAATAGTTGTTTAAGTTGATAAAGGATTCTGATTATGTTTATTAGAGTAGGAAAAAAGATGAGTATGAAGTTGTGAAAGATATCTTCTGGGCGCTTCCAGAATCAGTGAAGATATTGAATATGTTTCCTATTGTGTTAATTATGGACAGTACTTACAAAATAAATAAGTACATACAACCTTTGTTTGAAGTAGTTGGTATAACATCAACTGAGTTAACATTTGTTGTTGCATTTGCCTATATGGAATATGAACAAACAGAGACTTTGTGTTGGGTATTAGATAAGTTGAAATAGTTGTTCACTAAGCAAGGGTTATGGACACAAGTTATTTTAATGGATAGAGATCTTACTTTGATGAAAGCAATTGAAAAAGTATTTCCAACCACAATTAATATGCTTTGTCGATTTCACATTAACAAGAATGTGAAAGCGAAGTGCAAGGAGTTTGTTGTGAATGATATGAGAGAGCCGATAGAGAAAATATGGCATGAACTTGTAAGGGATAATGATGAGGTGGAGTACCATCGAAAGTTGCAATAGATTGAGCATACCTGTGTGGATTTTAGACCATTTTCTATTTATGTGATAGACACATGGTTGACGCCTCATAGGCATAGATTTGTTGAAGCTTGGATCAATAAAGTGTTGCATTTGTGTAACATCACGACTAATAGGTAAGGTGTTTGATTTTAGACATAGTTTGTTTATCTTAATATTAATGATACTGAACTCTTTTTTTGTTAGGGTTGAGTCTGCGCATTGGAAACTGAAGCAGATGTTGGAGAGCAGTTTAGGTGATATGTGCAAATGTTGGGAGGCTAAGAATGGGAATATCAAAGTGCTATTGAGCAATATTAAAGCTTCATTTTAAAAGAATTTTTATGAAGTTGAGCATGCACACACTAGTCCATTTTATGAGAATTTGCTTGGATCAGTATCTAGAGCAGCTTTGAGACACATTGCTGAAGAGTGGCACAGGGTTGACATGGTTGGTACAAACACCCAAATGTGTGGGTGTAGTCATAGAAAAGTATACAAGTTACCTTGTGCTTATGAGTTAGGGAGATACACATTGAGTGGTGAATCAATACCAATCGATGTTATTCATATACATTGGAGAAAGCTCAGCATGGAAGGTGAACAAGAGGTAAATACAGAGGATGGAGCAGAGGTGGACATGATCAATGCAATTGATGCACTGTGGAAAAGGTTCAGGTAATTAGATGTGGCATGAAAGAGAGCACTAAAAAGTAGGGTGTGTGAAATTGCTTACCCCACTACAACAAAGATGGTACCGCCGCCTGAAAAAAATAAAGACCAAAGGAGGAGTGAAGAGAAAAGGGAAGAAACCTATGGGATTCGATCCTTCATATCATAAGTATGTTGATCAAGCACACAGTAGTTCTCAAAAATCTTCAAAGAGACCATGTTCACAGTTATCCCAAATGTCAAAGAAGAAACCATCTAATGGGTACATTGTATAATTTCCAAAACATATCAGACAATTTATTGATGACATTGTTGATGTTAAGGATGATGGAAATTTTGGGTTTAGAGCCATTGCATCATTGCATGGATATTGTGAGGATGGTTGGTCAATGGTTCGTCGTGATTTGGATAATGAAATCAAAGGTTCCAAAAATAGTCTCTATGAGAAGTTATTTGGAAGTCGCTTAACAAAAGTGAGAGAATCCTTGTTGATATCATCTTTAGGTTCCCTGCCAGTAGATAAATGGATGGCACTACCAAAAATGGGTTATGTGATATCAAATTGATATAACGTCATTCTTGTCTCATTAAGTGCTCTTAGTTTGAGTTACTTCCCTATGACGACTTCATATAATCCTAATGTGTCTATTTACTGCATTGGTTTTGTAAACTCAAATCATTGGGTTCAGGTAAATATTCTAGTTTTTTATGTTAAATACTTATCTATGATTTACGTCTTACTTATTAATTTTTTTAACAGGTAAACATGAATGAAGGATTTCCCTTGCCCTCGGTCACAATAGATTGGAAGGAGCATCACACAGCAGATGCAACATCTTAGATAATAGGATTTGCTGGACGGTTACAACATTGGGAACAACTTACACCTATGATCCCAAAACATGTTATTTTATGATTGTAGTTTATTTTTTTTATATTTTGGATTGACGATTGACTTCATGTTATTTTTTGGTGTGTGTTGACGACTGACTTCATGTTACATTTTGGTTTGTATTAGCTATGATTTGTATACAACATCAATCATAATATAAGTCTGAATTATACTACATAAATATAAATCATAATAGAGCAGTACATAAGTCTGAAGAAATACTATATAACTCTGAATAATACTACATAAGTCTGAATATAAAATAATACATCAAGCATCATCGTCTTCACTAACATAAGTTACCGGTCCGCCCTGAAGTATCGGTCCACCCTTAGCTATACGTAGTGCTCGAAAGACCTCAGCAAAATCATCGTCATCCTCTTCCGCCTCGTGACGATGCAGATAACGACGAAGCTCATGTGAAATATGTAACAACCTCGGATCTGACGGTCCAATACCAAACGCAAGAACAGGGACCTCTTTAACCTCTCTTGCCTCCCTCCGAGGTAGTGGTACCAAACGAGGATGTGACACTCAGTAGTACCAATCCAAGTAATCGGCCACCGCATCATATGGAGTATCGGCAAACTCGGCCTGACGAATCACGTTCATGACGCTCGTATGGTATATAACCGACTTAAAATCCACATCAAGTGTGTCAACATCAGGAGACGGAGATGGTATGTACAGCCTGTATCCAAACTGATGCAAACATCTGTCAGGTAAATAAAGAACAGTTGTATCATACCATTACAGGCCACCCCTGTAAAAGAAAATATCATAAAATGTTCATTATGTCTGTGATCCTGAAAAGGGCGCCAAATGACATCAGCAAGTGTCAATCCATCCAACACAACCCTCAACTCACCAACCTTATGCGTGGATTACTTGTACATCCACTTCATCGCCCTAGGAAGTGGACTATCAATACCAGCAATCTTCAAAAATCCTCTCTTGCCAACAGTTGGAAAATACTCATGAATCCAACACTGTTACACAACATGAATATTATTAATTAAAAGTATTATGAATAAGCTAATACAGGTCTAAATGAAATTAAAATAAAACATTTGTACCTGTAGTAGAGAGGCATATCTCCCAAGCTGCTTGCAACTGCAAAAGGAAGCATCTCAGAGATATCGGTAAAGTGTAACCAGTGCAGCTGCCCCTAATAGTATCTACCACATCTAGACAAGTCCTTAAATAGTGGTAAATACTTTTCCTCTACAAGAGTAAAGGTCTTATCAATAAGAATAGTGCAGCCTAGTAACAATAACATATATGCTCTAGCTACACAATCATATCTACTCTCAGCTTGCTAACGTAAAAATATCTTCTTCAACCAATCCAACATATAATAAGGACCTCTGCAAACACGAATCTCTTCAGCTGCCTCGTCCAGCGGAACACCCATTAGACGAATATCCTGAGTAATAGCATCCGAGTCAGTGACCCCTTCTGCAGGGTTACAGAACTCCCCCTACATGATATATGAAGCAGGCAAGAAACATCGTCCAGCGTAAGGGCCATCTCACCAAACGACATATGGAAGGACAATGTTTTGGGGTGCCACCTCTCAACAAATGCATATAACAAGTTCTGATCTATCCTCGATAAACTGGTTTTCTGCAGAGAGGATAGACTAGAAGCAGATACCCACGACTCAATCGCTGGTGAGAGACTATGAGGAACCCATCCAATCAATTTGCTGCCATGTGCAGCAACCTTCAGCTCTTTATTCGGAACTCTACCATGAAAATAATTCATAATATATGTCAGCATACATAAATAATTAAAATTAAATTTTATTCAACTTTGAAAGGTCATAGATTGACTTACTTTGTTGTCCCATAGATGACGAGCGACGTGGTTCTGATACCTCACAAAAAGTGACGTATCAGACGGTCCTCCGGGAAATGGTGGATGCAGTGGAATAGGAATAAGAACAAGTGCAGGTGTAACAATTTGATCTTCCTCTCGATTCGACTGATGTCGAATTGTCCTTCCATCAGTGTATCGTCGATAAATGTGTGCTTCGCGTCCTCTAAAGCGAGCCAGTAAAAAAAGAGTCAATTATTAAAAACAAACCGGAAAACTGCATATAAAGATTTCCGGTGAAGGCCTTAAAAGAACCGAATAACATGACCCATGTTATCCGGCGTGGAAAACATATAAACTGGATAATATGACATCAAGTCATTCGGTGTGGAAAACATATAAACCGGATAACATGATGCCAAGTTATCCGGTGCGAAATAACTAAAAAAATAATCCGGAAAACTAACTTGATAGTTATCCGGTGTGAAAAGCTATGAACTGAAAGTCTTGTGCGTAGGTTTTCTGGGAGTACAATGTGATTTCAAATTTTTTACCGCTCTTGCTGGGATGAAATGAGGAGAAAAGTGAAAATTTTGAAATTATTGATATTTATACAAGGGTGTTGTCGTCCAAAAATTTAATTCGTAGGGGTATGGGTATAATTGTGGGGGTATGTGATAAAAATTTTCCTTTTTCAAGTAATATAGAAGTATTTAACTTTATTTAGGGCTGCGTAGTCCGAAGCCCATCTAGAGCCGGACTCAGGTAGTAATTTTTGAATCCATATTACTTCTTGTTGATGTGAAATCGACAAAGCATATTAATTGTCGTTGGAAATACTTTTTCAATTGCTTTCATAAAAGCAAGATCTCTATCTGTTAAAATCACCTGTGGCCATAACCCTTGCTTAGTGAACAACTATTTCAACTTATCTAATACCCAACACAAAGTCTTTGTTTGTTCAGATTCCATATAGGCAAATGCAACGACATATGTTAACTCACTTGATATCATACCAACTACTTCAAACAAAGGTTGTCTGTACTTATTTGTTTTGTAAGCACTGTCCATAATTAACACAATAGGAAACATATTCAACAACTTCACTGATTCTGGATGCGCCAAAAAGATATCTCTCACAACTTCAGACTCATCTTTTTTCCTACTCCAATAAACATAATCAGGATCCTCTATCAACTTAAACAATTATTGCATTTCCATTCTAGGTCCCCAGATGTCTTTCTGAATCTTACTCTTATGTTTATATATTTGAGTTATTCGATTCACATTCTCCAGATCTCGTTCTTGCAATGACAACAATGTGTGTCTTGGTGGAACATGACGTTTTGACAAATCAACAATATGTTGTTGGTCATCAGCATTATGTCGACTTATAAACGCATGGCCTTCAAATCTATCAGGTAAACCATGGTTATGAAGTCCACATTTTACATCAATTTTCCAACCAGAACCATCTTTAGAACACTACAAAAAAATGCCATTTTACGACACTTAGGTTGCGACGGTTCATTGAAAACCGTCGTTATACTTACTTTACGATGGTTATTATGGCGGTTTTATGAAACCGTCCTTATTTAAAAAAAAATACAGATTACGACGGTTATAATGACAACCGCCGTAAATTTCTATTCGCGACAGTTAATAACCGTCGTTAATTTTATATTTTGTGCCAATGATTAAAATTAAAGATTGGGTCGCAACGGTTGAGCTCAACCGCCCCCACTTTTGCCCCCAAATGTAATTTTGAGACAGACATAAACCGCCTCCAAACAAAAATTTAAAAAATGCCTAATTCATCTCTTCTCTTCTTCACAACATTGCAACGAAGAACGACCTAAAGCAACTGTTCACGACCTAATGCTGCCGCTGCCGCTGATGGAATGCCACTGCAACAACCGTTCACGACCAATTTCATAATCTTAGTTAACTCTTTTTTTCCTTTGATTCTCACTACTATCACTGGTTTACAGTGTCGATCCCTTTGCAAAGAAAGACTGGTATGATATCAAAGCCCCTTCTGTCTTCCAGGTCAAGAATGTCGGCATAACACTTGTCTCCCGTACTCAGGGTACCAAGGTCAGTTTTTCAACGCCTCTGTATTTGTTTACTCTTAGATTTATCTCTTTCTATCGGATTACATACTCACTCGAAACCTCCAAACCCACTCGTTTCAAGAATCAAACAATGTAACTTTTGATATATATCATTTTTACTACGTTTCAATTCAATTGTTTTCTTTAATTTTCACAGACATGGATTAGAATTTGAATTTGAATTTATTATCGTATTTGTAGGGGAGCTATAAAATTGGATCTTTGTCTTCCTTCACAAAGATTGGATGACATTGCTCCTGATCCTGAACCTGATTGGAGCTTCTATGCTCTTGTCTCCGAGCTCAATGCTCTGGAGAACAAACTCGATGCTAATTCTTCCACTCAACCTTTGCATATTCATAAAACAACATCAAGGTTTGCTTTGTGTTTTTGAACACCAAGTGTTTGTGAAAAGCTCTGTGTTGCGTTAGGATTATTTTCCATGTTTGTTTACATTATCTTATTTTACATGGTTTTCCACATCTTAATGTTGCCCCATTGGCTTGTTCAGTTGAACAACTTTGTAGTAGTTAATGTTGAAATGCAATTTCTGTGGAAACAATATGGCGGTTGCATTCAGTGGCTATCAAGTCCTTTGGTTATGAATATGAGCATGTCATTGCTGTCAAATTGAACTCTGTTGATTTTTAGGCTTAACTTATTGCATGGGAAAGAAATTGAGAAAAGCAAAAGGTTTGTGCTTCCTGCCCCTGAGTATAAGACGGAGAGTGAGGATGAGGATGACAAAGCGTTGGTAGTAGCCAGCACGGGAAAATACTTCACTTGTGATAACCTTTATCTAAGGTGCCTATTTCGTAAACCATAGCTTTAGTTTCATATTTCAAATCATGATAAAGTTGATTTTGGACCTGTATATCTCTTTTAATTTAACAATGTTAACTTCATGTTTCCGGTTGAATATTTTGATTTAATTGCAATGTTTGTCATTTCCTTTGTGTTTCAGTGACAGTGATGATTCCGATGTTGACCCTGCTTTTGAAGTGCAACCTTATCTGATGAATAAAGGTGGGGAGGTAGAAGGTGCCTTGATTGAGTTGACACATGAACATCAACTGCGGGTTACAGTGAGTAGTCCTAATCTTAGAATTTCAAAAATAATTTTAGCTGTGTCTGATGCATGCAGAAATTTATATGATTGACAAATGATTCTTTGGTGTTTGTATATAACAGATTGCTTCTGATGAACTCAAACATCGTGTGTTTGAGGTATCATTGGCTGATCTTCAAGGAGACAAAGACAATGCTTTCAGGAAGATTAGGCTGAGGGCTGGAGATGTTCAGGGGAAAAACCTCTTGACCAACTTCTGGGTATGTTTGTGGATTTGCAGTTTTACTTGTCTTCATGAACTCTAAACAATAAACTGTCTTCCCGAATCCCGTATATATGTTCCCGAATTCTGTATGATTGATATGTGTTTACTCTGCAGGGTATGGATTTCACAACTAACAAGCTCAAGTCTTTGGTTCGCAAATGGCAAACTCTGATTGAAGCCCATGTCGATGTGAAAACCACTGATAACTACACTCTCAGGATGTTTTGCATTAGGTTCACAAAGAGGAGAGCAAACCAAGTTAAGAGGACTTGTTATGCCCACGTATATTGGAGAAAAGGGCTTCATGTACTTCTTTTATGTAACCACCACCACCGCGCCTTGGTATCTCTCTCAAATTTCGCCTTCATCAAAGAAACCGCCACCATCGCGCCTTGGTATCTTAACAGGTTCCTTCTAAATCCCTAATATGTGAATTCCTATTGTTACTTCTCTGGTCGCTGTTATGAACTCTATTATTGTTTATGTTTTATTGGTAAAAAAATTCATTTTTAGGCTTTGGTTAAACCTAAAATTAAGGATATTGCATATGGAGTACGTGCAACTGATTGTTCAGCTTGACTTGTTTCTCTTAATAGTATTTCATGTTGCTTTGATGGGTTTTAGTTATTCTTTTGATACATGCTTTGATTTTGCAAACAAGGTGTTTGTTAAAAGGTCACAATGAGTTTCGTAATGTTGGTTTTGAATTGGTGATAGCATAGCTGGGATACCATCGTCACCGGATTTTGGAATTAGGAAATAGTTAGATTTATGGTTCTTGGTTCGCTCCCTTCTTGATGGCCATGATTTATTTCACTAATGAACTTTTCTTGAATTTGTGACAGGATTCTGAATTGAACAGAGACGTTTTGGACTTGTATTTGATCAATGTCTTTAATCACGTCTGGCCTGGTAAGTTTTACTTAATCTTTCTTGAGTTCCACTGATAAGAGCCTTGTCCACCAATTGTTCCCTCACCGTTTAAATGTTGGATAACTGTCATATTCTTGTTTCCTTTCAACATATTCCTTTGCAGAGTTTTTTTTTGTATGATGTCCTTCAATGTCACACTAACTGAACATGTTATGGGTTAAGGAGGAGGAATGTCCTGCCAGTGGGCATCTGCTTCCACGATCCACTGATTGAATACAACGATAAGAGAAAGTCCACAGGGAGGTGTAACAGGTTCATACAACAACTTCAGTCAGAGAGTACAATCAAAGTCACCATTGCGATCGAGTTATACATGTGAACTCCTCCCTGTTGAATTTGATGATGATATTGATTCTTCTTTTTTATTTTATGTGCGCGTGATGTCTTGTAGGGGCTTGAAGGTGACGAGGCCGTGGCGTGAAGATAAAGCTTGATGGGAACCGATGGTAGTATGACGACTTGGTGGTGTATTGGCGCGAGCAAAGGCTTCAGAGTTTGAACTCCAAGCTTTTAAGCCATGCATCTTTGTATCAATTGTTTCTTTGATTACTAAAGCTGTTGTGTTACATAGCTTGTATTTTTCTTTAACTTTAGTTTCCTTGGTTAGTAATGGTATGCTACTGATGTTGTACTTTCAGGATATTAATAATTTGGGTGAGCTGGTGGTTATGGTGAGGTGACGTTTGCTGCCGGCGGATATGAATTGTGATGGTCGAAGGTTAGTTTTGGTGAAGATGCATTATGGTGTGCATTTGGTGTCGACGAGGATATGACGATGCACGGCGTTCGGATTGCTTTGAGCATCGCAAGGTATGAATAATGTCGCGTAGCTCTTCGAACTTCTCATCTCTCTTCCTTATTTGATGTTGGTTCACATATGTCACTAGAAATGTTCTCAATAATTTTGAAATGAAATGCCTGCTGCTATGTAATGTTTCTCTTGGACTCTACTTTATGCCGGTTTAGTAGTGGTACTTGGCAGAAGACGTTGTGGCTATAGCCCAACCAACCATGTTGTTTCTTTGTTTTAAGATTTTTTTGGATTTGAATCTTATGCTGATTCAACACACAAGTCATTCCCTCAAATTCGTTACTTTTATTTTGTTTCATGGACTCCATATCAGTAGAGGAATGCTTCACCCTTAAAGAATTAAGTCAAGAGCCCTTTTCTACTTATAGTATTTAAGGAGGAACCCTTGCTTTTTTTTTTTTTTCAGATTTTCAATTTAATGGAGATTTGAAACTTATTTCCTGGTTTAATTGGACACCGTGTTATGTATTTAGGTCCATCTGACCATTGATTCACAACACATGTAGTCCTCCTATAATCATTATCTTCCTTGTTTACTTTTCACAACATGATAACACTTGAAGTACTTTCACTTAGAAGGGTAAGTTTTGTATGATTTTCTCAAACACCTACTAATAACAAAATCACTAAAGTGTATTTAACATTTATGTGATTTAGCACAGTAAAAATTTAAATACTGTAACTTTTGTCACACGAACGTATTTGTTGATTTGAATTTGGAAAGCATTGTCTTTTATATTGTGCCGTGGAATGGAACAGTTGTAGCAACCAGCAGAGTGGGGCAACATGGCATGTCTGTGATTTCTCAGCTCTCTTCACAAGGAATATCACCAAGAGTATTCTCACACTGCTTGAAAGGAGATAGTAACGGTGGCGGCTTATTGGTTCTTGGTGAGATTGTGGAGCCAAACATAATTTATAGTCCACTCGTTCCGTCACAATATGTTCTTCCATTGAAATAAAATGCTACATTTTATCTATTTTATGTATATATTCTCGTTGTTTATCATCTTAAAGCTCTGGTAAATGTGTTAATGTCAAAATTTTATTTGTATTGAAATGGCCATTTTCTTGGATTAAAAGTTGAAACATTAAGCTTAGTTCTATGGTAAATATTTCAGGCCTCATTATAATCTAAATCTGCTGAGCATCTCTGTCAGTGGCCAAATTTTGCCGATTGATTCTGCTATCTTCGCTACATCAAATGATAGAGGCACCATTATTGATTCTGGAACAACTTTGGCATACATTGCTGAACAGGCTTACAATCCCTTTATCATTGCGGTGAGTTTCACTTAGGTAATTTCTTTTCGTCCAATTGATCAATAACGGATATTGCTTTGATTTATCTATATATTAACAGAAATGTTGTTCTATGTAGACTACCGCTGCCATCCCACAATCAGTGCACACTGTTCTTTCTAGAGGAAATCAGTGTTACTTAGTTACCACCAGGCTAAAATGGAAATGTTCATAGATATTTAATGGATTATTTTATGACATATTTTCAACCCAATCGAATGCTTAAAATAGATGATCTTTCTCTGCTTCTTTCTGGCCATACTGTGTTTAACAGCCTTGACATGTTTCCTCAAGTAAGTCTGAACTTTGCTGGTGGTGAGTCTCTCGTTTTAGGACCACAGGACTACCTTATAAAGCAGAACTATATTGTAAGTATTCAAAGTTTGATTTCGTGCATCGCTGGCTTCTTTGACCAAATAAAATAAATGTTTTTTTTGTCACAAACATGTTACTGATATACTTTCGATTTTTTTCTAGTATGAATGTTATCTCACTAGTTGAATGATATAATAAACATGTTGGTTTTACAGGGAGATGGATCAGTTTGGTGTATTGGATTTCAGAAAATCCCAGGTCAAGATGTAACAATTCTAGGAGGTAATTGTATAATACCAGTTTGGAAACTTTATTTTCTGTCCTACTTCAACGCTGTTCGTTTCTGTGATGTACTGAAAATATACATAGAATAAGTTTTGCATTTGATTGAAGACTGTTAAACTAAAATAACTGAATCTTGAAGATTTATTAGAAAGATAGGTCTTATGTTAATTTATGATACTACTAACTACACTATTTTTTCTGGCAGACCTTGTATTGAAAGACAACATGTTTGTCTATGATCTTGCCGGTCAACGCATTGGATGATTGAAAAATTCATACTCTTTGTTTATTGGAATTGTATAAATACATATCTTTGTGTTTTCTAGACTCACGATTTAATGTTTGTGTTTATTGTGTAAATATCATGAAGATTGATGATTGCCATTAATGTAACCTACAAAAGCTGTATTCTGAATCCTAAACTGAGTGCAGATTTTGTTTTTAAAAATATTTACAACTTGTGGCGGTTCAAACCGCCACAATATACCTTAGATTTTTTTAAAAAAAATATTTGCAATTTGCGGCGGTTCAAACCGCCACAATATATAACAATAAAACCAAAAATCATTAAGCAAGTTAAGACGGTTGGAAACCGTCACAATATGGAGATTACGACAGTTAGCTACCCGTCGTGAAAATAACAACGGTTTGTACGACAGTTTTCACAACCGTCGCAATACGGCCTCGCGACGCACGTTTCCGTGACAGGGCTGAAACCGTCGTAATTTGCCAATTTTCTTGTAGTGGAAGGTGTTGACCTAACTTTAAATGGACAACCACATTTCTTGGTAGCACTTTGTGTTTCACTATCTTCTTCTTTGTATTTTCCACCTCTATCACAATCAAATATGACTTTGTCACTTCTTCTTCTCTTGTCAGTTTTGATGTCCAAACGAGTTATTATAACAGTGAGTCTATTTCTGATTCCAACCTCCCTAATCCATCTAGTCGCCTCTTCTCGTGTAGCAAATTTTTCTGTAGTCGAGAATATCTCCGTCGTATCTACAGATGTCTGATTTTTGTCGCATATCATCAAAGGAATGTCCATGTCTCCTAACATAAGTAACAAAAATGAATTAAAAAAAATAAAAAAAATAAAAAAACACGTTCCGGAACTCTTATGGGTAAGTTATCCAGTTTAAAATATTACTAAACTGGAAAACTTCAACATAAGTTTTTCGAAACTATAAAAAATTCAAACCGGATCACTTGTGTCACTTTTATCTGGAGCTTTTTTGTCATTCAAAATCAAACCGAATAACTAGCATACAAGTTATCCGGTTTAGTAAAATAACACACCGGATGTATGATCATCAAGTTTTTCGGTTATATAATAATAAGAACCGGATTTATTTACCTGTAGTTATCCGGTTCTTGTCGTGTACTTCTAAATAGTTGTTTTTGACTCAATTGACTGCGCAGTAAAAAAGTACAAAAAATAAATAAAAATTAAAAGGGTAAAATTGGAATATTTCCAAAATTGTAAGGGTATGGGTATAATTGTGGGGGTATGGGGTAAACTTTTCTTGAAAAAGTAATATAGACTCGAAAATTATTATCTGAGCCAGACTCTAGATAGGCTTCGGACTACGCGGTCCTAAATAGGCTTTTTTTAAATAAAAAATTAAAATAAAAACCCCATAATTTTATTATAAATGAAATTAAAAATGATTTTATTTTAAAGATAATACATTTTTAAGTACTATATTATATTTTATAAATACTATAATGTGTTTTTGAGTACAACACATGTCTACATTGTATAAAATAATATTCAAATCAACTAACTACCTATACATGAAACATGCCCATTAACTCCCTTAATTACCCTTTACTAATTTTTTCATTTACATTACAAATTGCCCTTAACGGTAATTTACTAAATCAAAAAATACCGACCAATAGAATTCAACCATTAGTCCAAGTGGCACCACTTTTCCAAATTACTTTTCAAATTTTCTTCCACTCTCTTTTCAAATTTCTCTTTCTCTCTTTCCACAGATCCTCTCATTCTCTTTCTTCCTCTTTCTCTCACTGTTCTCGTCTCCCTCATCTTCCTCCTCCCTCTTTCTTTATGTCTTCATTCTCCTTCCTTTTTATCAAACCATAAAATCAAATAAAAGAATATGAATGGAATTGAAAATGGATTTAACCGGGAGGTGTTTTTCGGCGAAAGCGAACGTTGGTATCAAAGCGTAATTCCAGCGAGGGAGACACGATTCCGGCGAGGGGACTCATGGTCTTCAGTGATGGCGGCGTTCTGACTCGTGGCGTCGAAGGGTGGTGGAAGAAAGAATATCGCTTGCTGTGAATCTAACCCATGTACATTTCATAAATACTCTCCCAATCTATCACCTTTTTTAGGGTTTATAGTTTCAGTTTGTCCAAGCATTCGTCAACTGTATTCATTTTATATTTTTTGTCGTATCTTACATTTTCGGTATTTTTGCAAGCAAGTAATGATGGATCTAGTTAATAGAAGTGGTAAATTCAGTAAAAAGTGCGATAAGTTTAGTGGTAAGTTAATATTTGTTAGTAAAACATACATTTTGAACTGATATTATCATAATTGAGTTGATCTTTTTGGGTATCATGGAAATCCAGGTATAAACACGACGATATCCACAGAATTGTGTATGAATCAATGAGCATGTTACATTTTATTTTTTCTTTTGCAGGAAGTTGGTTGGCTATAAAAATGAAGGCTTCATTGAGGTTTTTGCCGCACAGCAGAGTCCTGAGAATCCAAATTGGTTCCAGGTAATAAGACATATTCTTCCAATTTATGGCTTCTATTGGAAGTGATATGATCATTGATAGTACAGTAGTAGTGGGTACAACATGAGCGCAAAATGACTCTGCTGAACTGTGGCCATATACTTTATAATTATTATAATGTAATGTTTCACTTTTATTTGGAGTATTTGCATTATCTTATGATGGTTCTTTGGGTCTATCATTATTGCTTAATTTTAGAATTAGAAAATTGGTTAGATATGTTTTATGATCATATTTGTGTTGCTGAATGTTTGTTATATTATTACAGGGTTATGTTGTTTACCGTGTTCGTGTCCGTAGAGGTGGCAGGAAAAGGCCTGTTCCAAAAGGTATTGCTTATGGTAAGCCAACAAACAGGGAGTTACTCAATTGAAGTTTTAGAGAAGCAAGAGGTCACTTGCTGAGGAGCGTGCTGGACATAAGCTTGGAGGCCTTATGGTTTTCAATTCCTACTGGGTCAAGGAGGTTAGTTTTTGTGATTTTTCTATTTTGCAGATTATCTTGGTAATGAAATATTTGTTGGTTGATCTAACCTTTTCTATTTGTGTATAATCAACATCATTATACCAATTTTTATTTCTGCTATGTTTATTGCAGGGTCCATGCTAGAGTAAATGATAATGAAAGATTAAAACTATCAGTACTATGCCAATACCATTAACATTAGTTGAGAATTAACATGTCTTTTAAAAGCATAACATATGTTTGGAGGTTTTTAACTTTACATTCATACTTTATCATGTTTTTTACTTCCATTCTTATTTTAAAACTAATATATTCTTTGTAATCAGATTATTATTTTAGAATCGCCCGCTACATGCTTTTGTTGTTAATGTTGCACCAAATGGCATTAAGTTTCTTCCAATTTATGGCTTCTATTGCACGCGATATGATCATTGGTAATACGTCAGAAGCGGGTGTACTGATGATTTTATTCTTATTGGGAGGATTTATCATTCCACTAGGTAGGTTGCACCGATAACTATGGGACAAAAGGAACGCATTTTCGAAATGTTGTTGTTCATGATCTTAGTTGAATTTTTCAGGAATGGGTGTACTGGTTATCATTGGGTGTAGGTATAGTCAATGTATTTACTGGTTATCACGTCTTAACTATGCACAAAGAGCAGATTAAGTCAATGTATTTACTAACACAAGATGGATACAGGTACTTCATACATGCTAATTAAATTTAAGCTTTCTATATTGTAATATTTTGGTTATAGTTTATAGAAGATTTATGTACTTATAGAAATTGTCTATTTTAGCATTCGGCTATCGGGAAAGACACAGTTGGTCACAATATACTTGGGCCATTTGATTTACCATTCAAAGACTACTAGTATTGGATTAGTATGGGAATTTTACTGCTCTACACAATCGTTTTTAACATCTTGACCACATGGGTGCTAGCTTGCTTGTACCGTAAGTCTAGAGCAATTTCTTTCTTCTTCATAATCACATTTTAATCAATGCATGTTATTTTAGGGTATATGTAATAGTTACTACGGGTTGTGTAACGTTTCAAATGGTATGCTACAGGATTGGTTGCTGCATGATGCTATCGAAGTGGTGTTGTTCTGTAAATTGTGGTTCAAAATTGTCTTTTGCTGCTTGTGCTTTTGATTTCTATTTGAAACGAACAAGATGTTGATCTACTTTTGAAAGTGATAACTTGTAGATTTTGTTAAGGAAAGTATCAATAAACACCTTTGAAAATGGAGATAACTAATGTCAGTGAGTATGAGAATGGTGCAAAGCAAAAGTTGCCAAAGATGGTCTTTGATTACTCTGTATCTGGTGTTGGAGACTAGTGGACTCTCCAAGAAAACTGGAATGCCTTCTGTAGAATTTTGTAAGATTTGTTACTGTATATAATTCACTATACTATGTTGATTTTGTTCCTTTGATTTTTTTAACCTATTATGTTTCTTAGAATACAAAAAATGTTCATGTACTGAAAATTATGGTTTCTATACAAATAGGTTTAGGCCGCTGATTCTTATTGATGTGAACGAGATAGACATGACAACTGTTGTCCTTGGCTTCAAAATATCCATGCCAATCATGATTGCTCCAACTGCCATGCAGAAAAGGGCTCAGCCCTGAGGATTTTGTTGTTTTCTGTATCCACATTAACACATCTTTCACGTTTTTCCTTTTTCTACATTTTTGTACTTCATAAACTTTTATGCATCCATAACCAATGTACTTTGATAAAAACAACATCTTATCTTTTGGTTATGCAACCATAGGAGATTGTTGACATTGATGTTGCTGTTGCTAACAATGAACTTGCTGTTGACATTGATGTTGTTGACATTAATGTTGTTGACATTGATGATATTTACAAGTTCTACAAGTTAGTTGGGGTAACAAACAAATACATGTTTTGTATTTATCTCATTCTTTAATGTAAATGTGTTGAGTAATTATGAGTTGATGCCTCTGCAGGCGAATTCTCCGAGTTTTGGAGAGCGTTACTTGTCTTCACCATGTTTTTTTTGGTTTAATTAAAACTTTTTTGTTCTAACCATGTCTTAACTTGATTTAATGCCTTCTGCTATTTCTTTTACAGAAAGAAGGTTGAGGAAGCTATTCAGGGATTGAATGAGACAATGATTAAGAAGAAGACCATGCGTCTTTTTTGGGTAGCAGTCCAGGAAAAAAACATGTGGGTTATATTTTCTTCTACTCCTAACTTTATTTATTCGTGATCTGGTCAAGTTTGATTGTTGTGTACTAAAACTTATAATCTAAAATTTTTCATCTTAAACATGAATAGACATCATCAATTTAATGTTTTTATATCATCATTATTTAATGTTCTGTAAGTATGTTAGTTAGTCATGACTTGGCTATGTGAATGTTGTAATTAGTGTGGTTTTAAAACGTTTGATTTCCAATGGCCCTTCTTAAATAAAAATGTATTCAAACGTGAATCATTAACTTGACCATCACTATTCAATAACCAACATTGGTTTTTGAATTACCCAAGCAATAATGATAGCCCACCAAAAACTTTAAGATTTTCAATGTTAACAGAATACGAAGAATCAGATAAACCATTATAAAATCGTTATTTCTCTTCTTATCATCACACAAGTAGCATCTTTGAATAGGAAAAATCAAAATGAGTTCTAATGATGTTGTCCAGGTCCAACAAACTTCGGATGTTCAACAACCTGTACAGGTCCAACAATTTCAACAGGTTCAATAGGCTGTAGAGGTCCAACAAGTTCACTAGGTCCAAGAGGTTGTAGAGGTCCAACAAGTTCACCAGGTCCAACAGGCTGTAGAGGTCCAACAAGTTGTCCAGGCCGAAGAAGTTGTCCAGACCCAACAGGCGGTCGCATTGCAAAGAAGATGAATCAGGAGGAGAATAAGGAGATCAAGAAGAAGGATAAGGAGGAAAAGTACGTTCGATTCAGATGATGATGACTTAGCACCTTATGGTTGGAGTAACTTTATGTCATCTAGGGCATTTAGATTTGATAATTAGGAGTTTTAGTGATCAGGAGTTTTAGTTGTCTTAAATATGAAACTTTCACTTGTGATACTAGCACTTTGAATGATTTAGACTTCATATTTTTGATTGATAATTTCCTTGATTTATTGATTTTCATTGCTGTGTTAGATCTAATGGTAGTTCATAGTTTTTATAGTTCTACTAAAAGTGTGTTGACCTGAGATATGTCTTACATAAAACCTTAAAATTATGCAAAATTTCTTTTTGATTGGAAAGACCCGAGTCTGCAGTGGCTCATGCTCTCACTGGACTCAAGTTTATCACTAACTTGAGCCCTGGAAATTTTTTTCGCAAATGGCTACACGTGTTATCAATTTATGGATAGTGAAGGAACGCAATGAACATCAACATCTTGAAGTTGTTATACAGGATGCAGAGGTATTTATTTTGAATTTGCTATGTTATATTCCACTTCATGTAAGATACTATGACTCTTTACTATCACATTAATTATTTAGTTTCACAGTGAAGTCTTAAATTAAAGTTTGTGCAAATTATAGGTCATTGAAGCTTCTTTACCTAAACCACTCCTTGATACCGCACTTATGTGTCACTGGCTTGCCATTGAAGGAGTGCAACCTGCTATTCCACAAAATTCTTCTGGAGGTGGTATGTATCTAACCTTAAGTGCTACTAGTAGTTTTTTTGGTTTTGCTCACAAATGAATGTTTGATGCTACACTTCTTTGAACTAGATTTTAAGAAGAGACTTTAATTTTAAGCACTTCATTTTATAGTACGAAAACGTCTAGAAGTGTGTGCTGGCTGTATAATATTCAAAGTCAATTAAGCAGGGACCAACCAAATTCATTTCTTCACTTTTTTCTTATCTTATTTAGCAGCCACTAACATATAACATACATCCAATTACTAGTGCTACGGTGGTTTTGGCCAAGTGTATGTTGGCAGAAGGGTTAGTGGCGGATCTGATCGAACAGATCCTGATGCTATTGAGGTATTACTAAGACATTCAAACTCTCTCCCCTCCCTCTCTCATTCTATTTGTCTTCCAGATCGAATGAAATATTAATAACATTGGGATGATACATTTTCTTTTTCTTATTTAACTCTATTTAAAGGTTGCACTAACGTTTGAATAGAGTTACATTAAAGACTGTAACTATGGGCCTCCTTATGATTGGTAATTTTACAGGTACAAATAATTTATCTTTCTTATATGAAAAGGCTTACCATTAATGCAAGTTTTAAGCAATCTCAATTTCTTTAATTGAATGTTATTCAATTCTCACAAAATAATTTTCCTTCTACATTTTGGTGAGATTTGTCTTCAACTTCCCTATATCAGCATATGTTGACATTAAAGATGTTCTAATTATTTCAAACTTTTCCCTATTTTTATTAACCTTTAAATATATTTCTTGGTTTCAACCTTTTTCTTTTTTATGATTAAAAAATTATGTTGCATTCTTGTGTCTTTTGAGAGTTTACTATTTAAGTTGGTGGTTGCAACTCTAACAAAATGTTTACATATTATACAAGCACCAAAACAAGATTGTCTGATAGTGTGGCTGTCATATAGGTATTGTTCCCACCCCAGTCATCCAACTGAAATTTTATGATATGAGGACTTTTAACATTTGTGCAAGTTATATAAAATAGTGCAAGTTTTGTAAGGAGATAAATAGTGCAAGTTTTGTTTTGAGTGTAGGTTGGTGCACAGACTGAGACAGAACTCAAGGAAAGGAAATTGAGAGTTGAAGACGCTCTTAATGCTACTAAGCTATTATCTTGGAAGAAAATGAAACATCTAAGAATCATTGTGACCATATATTTACTTTCTTCAGCAATAGCAAAATAAGTATAACAAAAAGCCGGTGAATATTGATTAGGGACTATGTTAAAAACCTGTGCAATTCAACGAATAATATTTGGTTTTAAACAGATTCTTCAAATACTTTGGTGAATATAGATGTATTCATTATTTCGTACTGATTGACAGATTAATCTTTGGTTTTAAACACATTAGCAAATGAGTTAAGAAATGTTGACAATTTTTTTTTAATTCATCTTGATTTCTCAAACAATAATTTTTTATTATAGTATATATATGCGTTTCGGTACAATTCTATAGTACAAAATTATTTTTGTCCCGTGTATTTGTACAAAGTTTGTATATTTTAAAATGCTTATTCAAATTCTCACGGGTCACTACCATAACAAAACCTATTTGTTTTTAAGTATTTCTTTTTAAAATTTACATATCCATTTAAATATATTTCATATCATATTAGATGATTTTATCTGTGCGGATGCACATGTATGCTGGATAATTATAATAGCCAAATAATTATTTTTTAGATAATTACTCTTGATGGTTTTTTTTTAATTTTAACTTTATCATTTATTTTATATATGTATATATACATACATACATACATATATATATATATATATATATATATATATATATATATATGTATTAAAATAGAGCCACAAACATTCATATTTTTTTTCAAATGATTTAAGATAGGAATTAAATGACCCGTGCGATATAGGGATTTGGATGAGAACATGCAAAAGAATTTTTGAATACATTGGAAGGTATAGGAAATTGATCAGGAAACCGTCACTTGCCTTAGCATATTTTATTTTATTAATTTGTTGGAAAATTACTTTAGTATAATGTTTTAAGCATCGAATGCTACAACTCACAACCTTATTTTTGGTGTATGCATAATTTAATTTAATACACAGTTCAAGAATAATAATATTTCAACTTTTGTTCTTCATTGATATTTTTTGAATTCATACTTTATTATTTATTATTAATACATATAAAGATGTATTAAAACAAAGATCCAAACATTCAAATATTTATTTTGTATTGTAAACACATTTCTGTAGAATGATTTAATATACAAATGAACTTACCCGTGCGGATGCACGGGTCTTCTACTAGTATTTAACATAAGAGAAACTAATAGAATACGAAGAAAGAATATTGATTATATTATGTATAAGATTTAAAAGAGAAAGACTGAATAAAATAGAGATAAAATTTAGTGATGTGAGAAAAATCAATATGTTATTTTGGAGTGAAACAATATAAGTATTAATATAACTTTTTTTTAAATTTATAGTTATGCGGATCTAACGGACTACCCACAATCTATATGGGCTAGCCCTAATGGGTAGTGAGCTTTTTAGGGTCGGGCCAAAACAACCTGAAAAATATGAACTCTAATTTTAAGGCTCAAGCCCTATGATTTTTTGGGCCTACCGTACCGGCTGTAACGCCCCGGTTTTGTCTTATTTAATTAATCGAGTCGTTTTGATTATTTTATTATTATATTATTTTATTTTCGACTTTTATTTAGAAAAATGTTATTTTTCATCGTGATTATATTTTGTCGCGTTTTGAGAGCGTTTGCGAGATATTTGGGTGTAGGGGTATTTTGGTCTTTTTGTGGGGATAGATATTTGTTTTATTAAAATAGAAAGTTAGAGGTGAGAAAGAGAGAAAAACAGAATTTTGAGAGAAAAAGAGAAGAAGAAGGAAAAGAGAGGAGAAAAGAGAAGAGCAAAGAGAAAAGTGTGGAAAATCACCAAGATCAATCTTTCGGAGTCGATTTAATCGGATAAGGGTGTGAAATATTGTTATCCTAACTTTGTGTATGATTATGTATGTGTTTTGTGTGGATGTTTTGGTTGATTTTCCATATGTTTCCGTTTATGCCGTATTTGACGAAATAGATAGAAACCGATGTTTTTACGGTCGAAAAGTCGTATAAATACATGTGTTGGTTGGTTATATGTTTGTGAGCTGCTGTTTAAAGTTTCATGAAGTTTGGTTATGTTTCGGTTAGTTTTCGGTATGTTTCCGTTGTTGTTTCCGTTTAGGTCGAATTGTAGGAAATCGATAGAAATCGATGTTTTCACGGATGAATTTCGAAATAAATTACGTAGTTGTATCGAGGAAGGTTAGGTCGTCGTATATCGTGCTTTTTATTCGATTTGGCGATGTTTGAAAATTCTGGTTTTTGAAAGGTTGAAATTTAATCGAAAAATCGAACGTCGTAGAAATTTCGTTTATGTGTTCTAAATTGTTCTTATGTATTTGGTGGTTGCGCGTATATGTTTGTTTCGGTGAAAATGTTCGATTTAGTCGAGTTTTCGGGCATTTGGAAAAGTTACAGCAAGGGTGTAATTTGAGAAATCTGATTTTTGAGAAAAACAGGGCTATGAATCGATACATAACAGCTATGTATCGATACGAAATGGTTTATGTATCGATACATAACCCTTATGCATCGATACATGCTGAAGAAATTTGAGAAAACAGCATTTTCACTACAGCATGCGTCGACACATGCGTGCTATGTATCGATACATGTGGCCTCTATGCGTCGATACATAAGCCTATGTATCGATACATACTGTGCTGAACCAGAAAATTCTGGTTTGTCGGGGAAACTTCGGAAATTCATAACTCTTGAATCGTAAGTCGGTTTTGACCCCCGTTTGAAGCGTTGGGAAGCTAATGAGATGTTCTTTCTAGGAAAAATGGTTTTGAGTTCTAAACCTGGTCCAATTGGAACAGTATTTTCGAACCGTTTCGTAGTGTCGGGCCTCCGGTTTATGTTTTTGCGTTATTTTGAAATATACATATCTTCTTCGTTGTTTATCGGATTTAAGTGTTCTTTATATCGAATCGAAGCTGTGGATGAGTACTTTTTGATGATGATGGAAAATATTATTTTTAGCCGACTTTTAACCGACTTTTCCGGTAAATCGTAAATCGAATTGTTTGATTATTTGTGAAAACGTTCGGTTGCCGTTTGGCACAATTGATGTGAATGTATGTGGATTGTGTGTGATGAATGCATGACTATATTGTGAATATGTATGCATGTCAAGAGTGTCATGAGTCATGTTGTATGTGAAGCATCATGGTGTGCATTCTTGTGTTGTGTGATTCTAATGAGAATCCGCTGTAACGTCGTGTGCCCGTGTGGGGTGTGAGCGACGGTTTGATTCCAGAGAGAATCTGCTATAACATCGTGAGCCTTAAAAATAAGAGGACTGAAAGCGATTTGATATATCGTGAGCCTTAAAAATAAGAGGACCGAAAGCGATGGTTATAGACGATCGTGAGCCTTATACAAAGAGGACCGAAAGCAATCGGATTGTGAGCCTTATACAAAGAGGACCGAAAGCAATCCATAAACGTCGTGAGCCTTATACAAAGAGGACCGAAAGCGACGGGGAACATCGTCTGCCCGACGGGGAGTTACATTGGTAACGAGCGATGGTTCCAATAAGTTCTTCAATTGAACTTGAGATGAAATGAGTCGGTACCGCATTGCTTTTGCATAGAGTCGTGAGTCGGTCTCTATGATTTGCATTGGTCATCTTTGTATATGTGCATTGATGAATGAACATGAATATATGTATTTATGTTGAATGATAAGCATTGTGATGAATATGCTTGGTTTTGTATATATATATATGCCTTGCGATGTATATTGAGTAAGATGTGATGAATGGCGATAAGAGTTGTATCTTTGTAATGATACATTGGTGAATAAACATGTATGTGTGTTGTGTTGAATGAATGGTGATGAATTGAGATGTATTGGGGATACATGTATTTGAGCATGAATGAATATGCCTATGTGAAGGATGCGTTAATTACGGATTGTTATGCCGTGTATTTGATTTATGGTATATGCTTGGTGTTATATGTATATATATATATATGCATAGTGACGAGTTGTGGTGAGAATGTGGTATATGTGTATTATATGTTGAGATATATAATTATATGCAACGTTATTATGATAATATTTCTCACCCTTCTGCTGTTTTATGATGCTCTAAGAGGCATTGCAGATTAGGTATCTGGTGGTCTTTTGTGAAGCGTGGCTTCATTTCCTTTTTGGTCGTCTGGCTCTGATATGTAGCACCGGGTAGCTAGGATGTGTTTATGAGCTTTTGCGATACTTTTGTACATGTATCTAGCTGATGAATGTTTATGTAAACATGAATGATATTGGTGACTACTATTGGACTATGATATATATATATATATATGTATATATGTTTTTGAATCAATGTTTAGATGTTTCCGCTTTTATTCTAAATGTTGACATGTGGGTATAAGGACTGAGATCCTTGATTGTTGAAAGTTACCCCACTGTTGCATATCATTTTGAGCAGGTGTTGTATGTGTTTTAATTTCAAGCATAATGTGACATACCTTTTTATGCCGTGTTTGCAATTATACTCTGATGAAATTTTCAATACGTGCCTAACTGATTTAATTAATTATTTGGGGGTATAGAAAGGGGTGTTACACCGGCCCATATGGGTTAACCCATTTTTACATCTCTAAAATTAAAGCTTGATAAACAGAGGAAAATAAAAAATAGGCTTAAATCCATTTTTGGTCCCCCTAATTTTGGCGTTTTAAACAATTGATCTCCTTTTACAAAACTAACGATTTTGATCCCTCAATTTTGATTTTTTTTTTTTTAAAAGCAAAGTGAAATTCATTGATCATACAAAGAAAACCAGAGGTCTTCTACAAACAAAACATGCCCAACTGGCTCAAGAAAATTCCTACCAAACTTCATCCTTAGTTTATCCCCCTAAAGGACATAAAAGAAAAGCAATGAAATTGGAGTTGGGAGAAGAATTAACCCTCAAAGAGTCCCACTTCCAAACCAAGAACTTAATATCCCAGCATATATTGTTTAAGTTAAAAGGATTGTTTCTAAAAATGAAAGAATTCCTAGCTTTCCATATACACCAACATGTCGCTATCCAACAACAACCTAACTTGTTAGACTTCGAAGCACTACGCCCCTGCCTATACCAAGAGTTAAAGAAAGAGTATAAGCTCCCTTCAAAAGTAGTTTTGCAGCCCAACCAATTCCCTATACTACACCAGATCTTTTTCACTAAAGAGCAATTGAATAAAAGATGGTACAAAGTCTCATACTCCTCATTACAGAAACAGCAAAGCTCAGCATTGAGAAGCATACCTCTCTTTATCAAATTATCCTTCGACGGTAATTTATTCCACAATAAATGCCATCCAAACATCTTGAATTTAGGAGGCAACCTCAGCTTCCAAACATGAGACAGAAGTTGACACATTTCGTGCTGAGCTTCCGTCACCGTATCGTTTTTAATATCCTTGTACACATCTCGAACTTTAAACTCCGAGTTGCCCCCACAAGACCAAACAGCTTTGTCAACAAATCCTTCGCGAGGAAAGTGAATGAGCAGATACGACTTCAAGGTTTCCATCCTGTTTAAATCTTCCTACGATAAAGGGTGAGAGATTCCAAGATCATTCCACTGCCACCTACCTCCCTCGAACACGCCCATGTTTGAAACTGTAGCTTCCTTATTTTTACTTCTCGCGAACAAACCTTCAAACTCGTTAGCTAGAATCCCGTGTCCGTTCCAATCTACTAACCAAAACGGGATAATTGATCCATCTCCCAAAGACATATTAATATGACCTGCAAAAGAAAAAACATTGTTAGTAGATACTGCGCCCGCCTTGAGCAAATCCTTCCACCAACATGAAGAGGGATAATTAGATTTCGTTCTGTTTTCCGCTAGGACCTTGCTAACAACCGAACCATATCTTCTAATCAGAACCTCCTTCCACAAAGCATGAGTGTTGTCCAAGAGCTTCCACTTCCATTTCATCAGCAAGCTAATATTAAAGGCCTCAAGATCAACGATCCCCAAACCACCTTTGTTTTTAGATCTGCAGACATTCTCCCACGAAATCCAATGAATTTTAGACTTTGAGTCCAAGCCACCCCATAGAAAGCTTTTCCTTAAGATGTCAATTCTCTTAAGGACCATTTTAGGCAATTTGAAGAAAGAAAGCCAAAATATCGGTAAGCTCGTCAGGGTTGAGTTTAAGAGACACGTTCTACCAGCCAGAGACAAAAACTTTCCTTTCTAATCCCTGAGTTTATTTCTGAAACTGTCAACTAGGAATTCCTACGAGGAAACCCTTCTAGGATTGATTCCTAGAGGAATTCCCAGAAAACGGAAACGATAATTCCCAATCTTACAAGCTAAGAACAAAGAAGCAGCCTCGAGGAAATGAGAACTTAAGTTAATGCCTAATAAACAACTTTTACTAAAGTTAATCTTCAAACCCGATACCAACTCGAAGCTTCGAAGAACCATTTTAATGCTCGACAGATTAGACCAGCTACCTTCTCCAAAGATCAGAGTATCATCCGCGAACTGAATTATGTCCATACTGAAGTTATCGTCGACCATGAAACCTTTAAAAGATCCAATTTCAGATGCTCTTCTCATGAGTTAGGTTAGCCCTTCAGTGGCCAAGACAAAAATGAAAGGTGACAGAGGGTCACCTTGTTGAAGGCCCCTCTCTACAGCAAAATCCTTTGTAGGACTTCCATTCACCAAAATTGACAAGTGACAATTAAAAAGACAAGCTTCCATCCAGCGGCACCAGGTTCTTCCAAACCCCATAACTCCAAAAAGGTTCCTCAAGTAGTTCCAATTTACACAATCGTACGCTTTCTCAAAATCCACCTTAAAAAGCAAACACTCCTTGCCTTCTCTAGTTGCCATATCCATAATCTCGTTTGCTATCACCACCCTTTCTAACATCTGTCTTCCAGGCACAAAAGCTGATCGTCTCTGATCCACCAAACTGCCTAAAACCTTCTTCAATCTATTAGCCAAAACTTTCGCTAGGATTTTATAAAGATCAGCAACCAAACATATAGGCCTATATTCACCCAAATGGAGAGGAATATCCACCTTAGGAATCAAGGTAATGAAAGTAGATGAAAAAGCTTTAGGCAAGTAAGCTCTACTATGGAAATCATTGAAGAACAAAACTATCTCCTTCTTCAAAAATTCCCAACACTTTTTGTAAAAAAGAAGTTGAAACCGTCCGGGCCAGGGCTTTTAGAGCTCTCTCAACTCCAAACCGCCTACCTTATCTCCATCTCATCAAAAGGAACTTCTAAGGAAATGGCTTCCTCATTTGACAATCTCTTGAATAAACCCGCTGGAAGAGCAAGTCGCTGCAAGTCTTGCTCAGTAAACTTTGCTTTGAAGAATTTCCAAATTTCCTCTTTAACACCTCTAACCGAATCCACTCTACCCTCCTCTGTTTCCACCATCCCAATAAACTTCCTCTTTTGCCTACCTTTAATTTGATGGTGGAAGAACTTAGTGTTTCCATCTCCATCTCTCAGCCACCTGTTTCTAGCTTTTTGTGATAATAACTGGTCCTTAATAAGTAAGTTCTTCCAAATTAGGCTTTGAGTCTCAGCTCTTCTAGCCACCAGCCCCTCAACCTCTTCGTCTGCACAATTTGAAAGCTCTTCATCTAACTCGTTAAGCTCAACAAATCCCTCGTCTACCTTCAGCTCATGCCAACCAAACACATTTACACTCCAATCTCTAATCCTTTTTTTAAGCAGAATGAGTTTCTCCTTTAAAACGTAATCACTTCTTCCTTAAATCCCCAATTCTTCCCACTCCTTCCTCACAAAGGCTAGGAAACCAGGATGGTCGAACCAGCAATCAAAGGATTTAAAAGGCTTTGGGCCCCAATTAATCACTTTGAGGTGGATCCAAGTAGGGCAATGATCAGACACATCCCTATTCTCAATATGTTGACCAATCAAGCCGCATTTGTTTAACACGGAATTATCAACCAGGAATCTATCTATTCTGCTCATTGACAAACCATCACCACTAAACCACGTATATCTGTTACCACTAACTGGTAAATCCACCAGACCACTATCACAAATGAACTTTGCAAACTCCCTTATTTCACCCCTTCTAGTAGTAGAACCGCGGCTCTTTCTCTCCGAGCTCTGAGAGATAACATTGAAATCCCCTCCCATAATCCACATCCCATCCGTGAATTTAGCCCTTAACTCTATTAATTCCTTCCATAATCTCCTCTTAGAGTTCAAATCACACCCAGCATATATATTTACGAAATAGAAAATATCATTATTCCAGCACAATTTGGAACCCAAGTAGCCATTACCATGAAAAGACAAAAGAGGTTTAATCACTGCTTCCCTCCACATAGTGATCAACCCACCAGAAAAACCCTGGGCCTTAGTGAAAGACCAGCCAATATCAGAGGCATTTCAAAAGCTACTAATGATCCTATCATCTACAAACTTCAACTTAGATTCCTGAATAAAGAATAAATCCGCCTTACCTGAGGATAAGATCTTGTTGATTCTACGTCTCTTGGAGAGAGCTCCTCCACCTCTTATATTTAGAGACCCTATAATCATGATGCCTCATTTGAGTCCTCCTTCTTCCTTCCTTTTCTGACCTTATCAGCCTTTTCCATTTCATTAATCTTCAAAGGGAATTCAACACCCCCTTTACATGCCACTACGCCAAGCTCCAGAGCCCCCTTCCATATTCTACTTCCAACATTTGACTCCATTTGCTCCCAAAATCTGGAATTACCCGCCCGAACATCTGAGTCTGTTGTTGAATCGCAGCAAAGAACGTCACCCGCTGAGAACTTCGTAGACTCTTCCGAACCCCCATCATTGAAGTCTCGAATCACCAGGGGAGCAGAACCCTCGACAGAAAGAGAAATCACTTCCGTCTCGAAAAAATTTTCTATTGGGTCCTCAGCAACCAAGTCACTCCCCTTTGGTAATGGGCCTAAAACCCTTTTAGCCTTTTTCCTCCCACCCTTCCTTTTTTTCGGCCCAATAACCTCCTTCAACTTTTTAAATTTAACCTTTTTGAATTTGTCTAACTTCTCACTACGCGCCAAAGCCCTATACTGTGCTACCGCAGAAATACTCTTTCTAACTTTTTCATGTAGCTGAAGTGCAGACCTATCAGAAAGTTGGCAGTCACCTATCACCTCGTCCAAAGGCACATTCTTTTTGGCCAACTCGATAGCCACATCAAAAGAAGGAGTAGGTCTGACCGATTCACGCAAAGATGCTACAGAGTTGTCAAAGGTTTTCTGACACCCTGAGCTTTCCACATCAGAATTCCTACACGCCTTTGTCTTTTCCTGAGAAAAAAGACGAATCTCTCCTTCTTCTAAGTCATCCAGAATCTTCAGGTTGTCAACCATAGCTTCATCCTCCATATCTTCTTCAATAGCTTTCCAGTTGTCTTCCGATTCCGACACATACGAACACGGCACAACGTTATTCTGAGGCTTTTTGTCAAACAAGCGCATTGGACCATAAGAATCCTCCACCATTTTAATGTTGAAGAGCTTTCCATTGATTCTGGCTTTAAAGTTCTCATTCACGACCGAGATGCATCTAGTTCTAACCAAGATTCTTGCTATATCCAAATTTCTGCCCTTCGAAGTATCTTCATCAACACAAACAAATTTGCCAACCATTTTAGCTAAGATTTCAAAGAACTTCAAATTCCATGCGTGGCATGGGATTCCATAGCACCGCAACCACAACGCTCTTTCTTCGTCAACGTCCTCTTCCTTCCATTTTCTAATTTCAGTAAACCATTGTTTCCACTAAGTTTCGGCTTCTCTGATTAAGTCTCTAATCTCACCTTCCTCAACCTCTTCAAGAAGACAAAGATTAGCACCAAGAGGTGAGACTTTGATAGAGAAATACCCTTCCATTTCGAAGTGTATCTGGATGTTATAAGCCATTCCCGGGGAGAACACCACTCCAACATACGCTTTCCTTAGTCTATTAATATTCTCAACGTCAGCCGAAAAATTGATGTGAACAGGCTCACCCCTCCTAACGACTGCACTACTATGTCTATTTCCCCCCGTAAGAACTTCCGCGAAAGTTTTGACTCCCTCTTCTGTGAGATTACCAGATGAATGCTTCCATCCATGAGCTCTACCTCCTTCTCTATATTCCTTTGCAGCTGGAACATAACCTCCTCTGAAACCACCATCTTTTCTCATTCTGTCAAGGGTAGGCGCCTCTCTATTGAATCTTGGTAAGTTTGCATGGATCTTCACCTTCTCCAGAAAAATGTTATCAAGCTGCACAACTAAGACCCTTCCATCATCTACCTCTAAGAACCTTGCAAACCCGAAGCGTTTCCCAAACTTGTTCCTCTTAGGAGGTATTACCACCTCATAAATCTTCCCATACTTCCCAAACAGATGAAAGAAGTCTTTAGCCTTAAGATGGACAGGAATTTCAGAAAAGTAAATAGTTAAAGTATCCACTTCCTCTTTCTTTTTTCCACCATGATCTTTGGATTTTTGTGGTCCCCCTCCACATTTGCATATCCGACAATGATGATTAGGATGAAAAAATTAATTTTAATTACCTGTCATTGATGACTAGGATATTTTAATATTTAATAATGTTTGTAACTAATTAAATATTTTTATTAGAGAATTAATAGCTTAAATGATTATTTAATTAATTAAAATATTGGAAAAGCATTGAGGGCTAAAAGCCCATTTTGTTAGGGCATACATTTACCTCTCATAGGCCCACATCCATCCCAACCCACATATGCAATAGCTTGTACTTGATCAAGCTTTATAAACCCTTTCATAATACTGAAAAAAAAACTATGTGAGTCATGAAATTGAGAGAAGCAACAACATAAGATACAAGTGTTCTTGTTAGTGCCTTTCTTTGTTCTTCCAATTGAATTTCTAAAATCAGTACTTACCACAGTTGGCCACATAAAAGATGGTTTAAAAGGAGGCACATGAGGCACGTTCAATGATCCAGATAAAATCTGAACAATTGATATGGACGAGAGGTTGAAAAACAACGGATCAATGATTCCTAAATTCAAATCAGTAACCATGCACGACGAATTCTTATTATCAGGTTCTATTGATACTGGCGGGAGGTAGAAAAACAATGGATCAACAAAAAGTGATAGTATGAAAGAAAACAAAAAAGTTCGTTTCCACTCGAGAAATAAATCACTTCCGGGATCAAGAATTCTCTTCATCCACGATTCATGATTTTCTTGAAAAACCTTAAACTTTCAACCTTATATTCATTTTGTTCTTGTGATTATCAGTATCAACTATCAATATCAATATCAATATCGTCGCTACCAGTTTCTCCTCTCGGTTTAAGAATTTTCTGAAACTTGCAAACTTGCATCGGCTTCTCAAGATTAAACTTTCCATCATTCGAGAACCTGCGTGTTTTCAAAACCACTAATCAAACCAATGCAAAGTTGCAATGAGAATCGTAGAGAAAAAAACGCAAAAAATCAAATAGTAGAGACTTAATAAACCTGACAAGTTTCTCATTTTTGAGCTCCATTAATACTTAGCATGAACTTCTATTGAAATGCTCACACCATTACAATGAAAAGCAAGCTCTAATGAGTCAACTGTTTCATTTTTGCATTGTTTTTTGGATCAACAAAAACATGTTATGAACTTTTTTCGATTATGGAATAAACTATATGAATGAATTAACATTGAAAGATGTGAGTTTTGAGGATTTGGACAACATGGGTTTGACTTGTAAACTTAACCAAAAAAACTGCCTCCCACTAACATAGTTGAAAATAAATTATTATAATGCAGAATGGAATAACAATACAGTATACAAGTGTATCTGCAATGTGCATACCATCATAAACTGCTTATTTATTGAGTTTTAAAAAGAGACAAAATAGAAGTATATTGTTCTTAGGAAGTTGGATACTATGAAAAAATTGTGTATCTTAAAGTTGGGATGGAAGTTGCAGACTGGTATGAACAAAGAAAGGCACTTACAAGAACACTTGTATTGATGTTGATGCTTCTCTCAATTCCACAAGTCCCACATCGTTTTTTTCCAGTATTATGAAAGAGTTTATAAAGCTTGATCAAGTATAATCAATTGCATAAGTGGGTTGGGATGAAATTGGGCTTTAGAGAACCAAAGATATGTCTTATACAAGGGAGACCAAAAGTGTATTTAAGTTTAAAAAATAAAAGAATAAAAATAGTTTTTGAAGGCATATAAACAGTCTCCTATTTTAAAGAGGGTGACTATTCCCATCGTGCCAAGTTTTTGAAGGCATATAAACAGTCTCCTATTTTAAAGAGGGTGACTAATCCCATCATGCCATGGTCAAGAATCAGTCTTTGTAGAAAACCTTTGACCAAAGAATGTAATCTATAAATACCCTAGTGATATAGTCGGGGCATTCATTCAGACTTATATATCAGAAATTAGAAAATCCTTTGTGGTATTTGAATCGAACTCTAGCCTCAGGAAGGTTAGCTTTATGGTTTGACAAGAGTCAAAGATGTGCATGCCATAGTCGAAGTCTGTTCTTGCATTCAAATGTATATGTTAGCTTGTTGTTCAAGTTAGCATTTCAAATTAGGCTAGTATGTTGGGCTAATTGTTTAGTATGTTAGTTGAAATCAAGGGTTTAGTTTTCCTATAAATAGCATACTAGTCACCATTTCTCCATCAATCCTTGATAATCCTAACGGATAGGGTAAAAGCTGTGTGATTGAGATTCAATTGTAAACATTGTTCCCTAATGTGTAATTGAATAAAAAATTCAATTTTATACCACTTTGAATTGTCTTTCTTTTCTCTTTTATCTTTTCCATTACTCTGTGGTTTTCTTGTGAATCAAGAAACCGATCATACTCTATTTTATTGGGCATCGTTTCACAACAAATTTGTGCAATGAGAATGGAGGAGAATATGTCGTCAACCAAGTATGAGATTGAGAAAATGTTAGATGTCAAACATGCTACATATTTGTATTAAATACTTGGCATTTTTCAATACTTTCTGTGTTTAACTTGTTGATTTTAGTGGTGATTTGTTGTAGTTCTTCAAACATTGGAATATACTTTGGGTGCTTGTAATTTGTGTGTTATTGTGCAGAAATAGACATGAAATGATCAAGAAAGTAAGACACAAGGAGTTGATGCAAGCTGCCAAAGAATCAAGAAAGCAACAGCAGGGTTCGCTAGGCGAATCCTGGCGAAGTCACCAGCGAAGGTTCGCCTAGCGAACGGTATCGAATCTTCTAGCGAGGAGGTCCAGAAAGAGTCAGTAGGAAAAGGGGGTAAAATTCGCTTAGCAAAGTGCCAGCGAGTGTTCGCTGCTTTGCTCGTTGGGCGAAGGTCCTGGCGAAGGACTCTTGACCGAGGCAGTGGAGAAAGGACCCAAAATTCGCTGGGGCGAAGGTTTTGGCGAATGGCTCGCTTAGCAAATGAATTGTTCGCCTAGCGAACCCTCGATAACAGCTGAGGGCGGTTTAAATTTCTGAGGCACTTAACGTGCCATTTTTTGATCCATTCGCTAGGTGAAGTCTGCAGAATTTTAGTACCTTTGAAATGGGACTTGCTATTTTTCACACCAAAACATAGTTTTCTGAACTTTGATCATCCAAGAGTGAATTTTCACATAGAGAAGCTGAAGTCACATCCAATCTTGATTATTCGACTCGGATGTTCTTTCATCTCCTCTTGAAACTTATCATCCAAGCTACCATGAGAATGAGTAGTTAAACACTTTTGTGTTAAGGTTAGATGTAGTTGATCTTGATCATATGTATTTCTTTTGATCTTTTGTATATGAACAAGGTTTATGATCAATATAGATGAAGTTATTTGTTCTTAATGATGGATGTGTGGGTTGTATCACTCTAGACATAGATTTTACAATTCATGACCTAATATTTTCATCTCTTAAAAACCAAACTCTAGACATAGATTTGGGATTTGTTATTTGCTTTGTGTTGATCTTAACGGTTGTTGTTTCGATTGTTAGCGTGAGACATCATCTAACGGTCTAAACAACGACACTCATGAATTTGCTTTAGACATAAACTTATTCGAGAGGATACGTGAATGTATTGGTCGGAAACTAAGTTCATATGCTTGATTAATCAGATATGTGTGAGAAGGATTAGCGAAACCTAACCTTGACATGTTTTCTAAAACCTTACAACATCTTTGCTCACAAATTTACTCTTTGCTACAAATTTATGTTAAACAAAACCAAGAACCATTTGAAACTCTTTAACTTAGAACGTTGCGACTATTGAACGACAAGCATCAAAATATCGCACAATCCCTGTGGAGACGATAAAAACACTCCCCTAATACTGTTTCAACAAAATGGCAATATGGTTCATCCCAAACAAAAGACTTGGCATCCGATAAAAATTTTAGTTTTTTGATGGTGAGTTAGACCATCTGGTATTAATCCGGCGGCTTTGTGATTAGCCATGTCTGCGAACCATGGTCTAACTTGAACCATATACAATTTTTCGTCCGAAAATTCCTCTTTGACCTCAAATTTCTTTTTAGTCACTTCCATATTTACAAGGCGAGACAAGTGATCCGCCACCAAATTCTCAGATCCTTTCTTGTCACGAATTTCCAAATCAAATTCTTGCAACAAGAGGATCCAACGAATTAGCCTTTGTTTAGAATCGGGCTTGGTGAGCAAATACTTAATCGCCGTGTGATCCGTGTAAACAAATACTCGCGACCCAATCAAATAGGAACGAAATTTTTCCAATGCATACACTATCGCAAGCAACTCTTTTTCAGTTGTTGCATAGTTTATTTGAGCTTCATTTAAGACTTTGCTCGTATAGTGTATAGCATGAAAAAATTTTGTTTTCCGTTGACTCAAAACTACACCCACCGCATAATCACTCGCATCATACATGAGTTCAAAATCCATTTTCCAATTAGGTGCAATGATTATGGGTGAGGTAGTCAAACTTTTCTTTAAAAAATTAAAAGAAAACATGCAAGATTCATCAAAATCAAAGGACTTATCTTTGTTGAGCAAATAGCTCAAAGGCTTTGCTATCTTCGCGAAATCCTTGATGAACCTCCGATAAAATCCTGCATGTCCGAGAAAACTTCGGATGCCTTTGACATTAGTTGGAGGAGGCAACTTTTCAATCACTTCAATTTTTGCTTGATCAACCTCAAGACCTATAGAGGAAACTTTGTGGCCAAGCACAATTCCCTCCGTTACCATAAAATTGCACTTCTCCCAGTTCAATACCAAATTCGTCTCAACACACCGTTCAAGAACGGCCTCCAAATTTCTCAAACAAAGATCAAAAGACGCTCCGAAAATGGAGAAGTTATCCATGAATACCTCCATCATATTTTCAATAAGATCGGAGAAAATTGCTTGAACACAGCGTTGAAACGTTGTCGGTGCGTTGCATAAACCAAACGGTATCTTTCGGTAGGCAAAAATTCCAAAAGGACAAGTGATTGCCATCTTCTCATGGTCATCCAGGTCAACCGAAATTTGGTTATAACCGGAGTAACCATCCAAAAAGCAATAGAATTGTTGGCCCGACAATCTTTCTAACATTTGGTCCAGAAACAAAAGTGGAAAATGGTCTTTTCTTGTAGCGGTGTTTAGCCTCCTATAATCTATACACATCCTCCAACCCGTCACCAGTTTTGTCGGAATCAACTCATTTTTTTCATTTCGGATCACGGTCATTCCTCCTTTTTTAGGCACAACGTGGACCGGACTTACCCAAGGACTATCGGAAATCGGGTAAATCATACCGGCATCCAAGAGCTTGACAACCTCTTTTCTCACTACTTCCTTCATCGTTGGATTCAAACGGCGTTGCGGTTGAGCAACTGGTTTGAAATCCTCTTCCATGAATATGCGATGTATACAATAAGAGGGACTTATGCCTTTGAGATCGGAAAGAGTCTATCCCATTGCTTCTTGATTTTTCTTCAAAACTTGAATTAACCGATTTTCCTCATTGTCAGATAAAATGTTGCTTATGATAACTGGTTTGTTACAACCGTCATCAAGAAAAGCATATTTCAAATTGGAAGGCAACACCTTCAATTCAAGTTGAGATTTCGCATAACTCACCTCCTTTTTTAACACTTCCTCTTCACACTCCCATGGTTGCAACTCCTCTAAAGATTCAAGTTCCTTTAAACACTCTTCGAGTGCTCTTTCTTCTTCATCGGAGAATACTTCAAAGGAATCATCAAGAGCTCTTTGCAAAGGAGACACTACATGAACTTGCTTTGTGACATTCATTATCGCTTCTTCCATTGCGTCTATTCTAAAACATTCATCTTTGTCAATTTTGTGCTTCATGGCCTCAAATAGATTGAAACAAACCTCCTCATCTTGGACTCTAACCTTTATAAAACCTTCGTCCATATCAATTGTCATTCTAGCAGTTTTCATAAACAGTCTTCCAAGAATCAATGGAGCGTCTTCATCTTCCTCCATTTCAATCACCACAAAATCAATAGGAAATAAGAATTTGTCCACTTTAACCAATACATCTTCCGCTACACCGTGAGGATGTGTAGTGGATTTATCGACAAGTTGCAATGTCATTTGAGTGGACCTCAATTCCATGTGTCCCAACCATTTCACAATCGACAAAGGTATCAAATAGATACTAGAGCCCAAATCAATCAACCCATTGCCCACATAGATATTTCCTATAGTAACCGGCAAGGTGACTCGTCCCGGATCACTTTCTTTCCTCGGGAGAGTACGTTGAATGATAGCGCTACAACTAGCATCCACCATGATAGTCTCTTGATCCGTATACCTCTTCTTTTTTGTGAGAATATCCTTCATAAATTTCGCATATTTCGGCATTTGCTCCAAAGCTTCGGAAAATGGAATGTTTATTTGCAATTGTTTGAAAATATCCATAAACCTAGCATAGTGCCTCGCACTATCTTTCTTTGAATGAGCATGAGGATATGGTAAATGTTGGATCGGAATATTATTCAACGGTTCCTTCGCCTTCCTAGTTTTTTTTCAATTTTTCTTCTCTCTTTCTTTTTTCTTCTTCCTCACTTTTTTTCATTTCATTTTCAACTAAATTACCCTCAACATTTTTTTCTACTTCAATCTCATCACTATCTTTTTCTTTTTCAACTACAACCTCCTCCTCCACTACAACTTTACCTACACCCATGTCAATCTCTCTTCCACTTCTTGTTAGAATAACCTTACAATTCTCTTTTGGATTTGGTAGAGTATTTGCCGTAGAGTTTCCTTTTTGTTGGTCGGCCAATTGTTTTGATAATTGTCTGACTTGAGTTTCAAGATTCCTTATGGCCGCATCGGTATTCTTCTGATTTGACATTGACATTTGCATAAATTGCGTGAGAGTTTCTTCCATCTTTGTATTTCCAATGGGAGCTTGCGGAGGTTGAGTGTAATTTTGGTATTGTTGACGGTTTGACGGTCCGACTTCTTGCGGTCTCCATGGTTGTTGATAACCTTTTGAGAAGATGTGTGTCAATTAATGAAGCCACTAACATACTTTGGCATTGTCACAACTCTCCGTATGGAGGACATTTTAACGGATTAAGAACGACAACAAAAGTCCTTCAATCGGGCTTTTATTGGCCTTCTTTATTCAAAGATGCGCATGTGCATGCTCAAAGTTATGACAAGTGTCAAAGAAGTGTTGGAATTTCAAAGCGGCATGAAATGCCTTTACAAAATATGTTGGAAATTGAAGTGTTTGATTGTTTGGAAATTGACTTTGTTAGACCTTTTCCATCTTCATTTTCCCACGAGTATATTTTGGTCTCAATTGATTACGTTTCCAAATGGGTAGAGGCAATAGCATGTGCTAAGGCCGACGGAAAAATTGTGATAAAAATTTTTGAAAAGAAACATTTTTGCTCGATTTGGTACTCTGCGAGTGTTGATAAGTGACGGAGGATCCCACTTTTGTAACACTCAGCTTGAAAAAGCCTTGGAGCAATATGGTGTTAAGCACAAAGTTGAAACACCATATCATCCTCATGCCAATGGGCAAGCGGAGGTATCGAACCGGGAAATTAAAAGAATTTTGGAAAAAATGGTGTCATCCTCCAGGAAGGATTGGTCGAATAAGCTAGACGATGCTTTGTGGGCTTATCGGACGACATTTAAAGCTCCGATTGGTCTCACACCTTTTAAAATGGTCTATGGTAAGAATTTTCATTTACCGGTCGAGTTGGAGCATAAGGCATTTTGGGCCTTGAAATTTCTGAATTTTGAGCCAACTTTGAGCGGTGACAGAAGAAAAATGCAATTGCATGAATTGGATGAATTGCGTCTCTAAGTGTATGATTCCAATAAGCTTTACAAGGATCGAGTCAAAACTTACCATGACAAGAAAATAGTGACCAAACAGTTTGAAGTAGGGCAGCTGGTCCTACTCTTCAATTCTCGATTAAAATTGTTCCCAGGTAAATTGAAATCAAAGTGGTCTGGTCCATTTCGAATTTGGGAGATTAAGTCATACGGGGCAATAGTCATTGAAGACGCAAAGACAAATGAGAGTTGGACAGTTAATGGTCAGAGGTTGAAAATTTATCTTGGAGGTGATTTCGAACGGAATCCCGCCGTTGTTCCTTTTTGCGATCCTTGAGGTTGCATTGGACCGTCGAGCTTAGCCGACGTTAAACAAGCGCTTGTTGGGAGATACCCTAACATTGTAAGTATTTACTGCTTTGTTTACTATTTTTAAGTATTTGTTGAAGTTTTGATGTGTTGAGAAAAGTGGTAAAGTGCTAAAAATTTTGAAAAAATTCTGTCATGTTCGCTGACGTTCGCCTAGCGAGCCTGGGGCGAGCATTCGCTGGCTCCTTCGCTTAGCGAACCCAGCGAGACAAGTCATGTTGTTCTGCCACATCAGTTAAAAAAGAATGTAAATTTTGGGTGTGTCGCTCCCGGGATTTTCATCCTAGTACAAACGCGAAAGTGGCACCGAAACAGAGTCGCCAGCAATGTGTATTTATCCCAAGAGAGGGAAAGGAAACACCGCATAAACCTGAAAGAAGGAAAGAACATGGTCTTACGACCAAGAGAAAGGGTAAGGGAGTCGGTTACGCGAGAGGAAGGTATTAGCACCCCCTCACGTCCATCGTACCCGATGGGATCCACGCTTGCTTGTCTCGATCAAAGGGTGTAGGAAAAGATACTGAAAAAAAGAACTGAAAGAAAGAAAGGAGAAAGAATGGAAAAGGAACAAGAAACAAATGTAGGGAAAATAAAAGAAGTGCTCGCATGGGCCCTACCCCACTGCCTACGTATCTCATCGGGAACATGAGAATCAGAGCGACGTAGTTCCCCTCACCTAGGGAAAGATTGTTTGCATTTTAGGGAACGGCTGACGTCCTAGCTCAGGTGTTGCAGGCTCGCTGGTCCGAGTGCGTTACCATCTTGCAAGAGAACGAGTAGAAGCGCGTTCGTGCGTTGAGAATGAATGAGATGAGAAAAGAATTCCCGAAGGAAAGACGTTATTGTTTGTTTTTGTCTTTTAGAAGAAAAGTGTTTTGGATTTGTTTGCATACGTCAGTGTATCTGGATCTTAGTCATTGGAATGTGTACATTCTCACATTCCAAGATGGAATGAGCAAGAAAGCACACTAAGGGTGAAGAAGACCCCCACACTTAGTTCTAATTGTCAAGGTTCAAACACACTAGCATACTTGTATTTATTAAGTGTTTTTGTAAATTAAGAAATGAAGAAGTGTTTTTTATTATTTGCACCTTCAACAAGTATTGCATTTAAGTCCCTCATACAAGATCAAACGTTTAACACATTGACCCAAGATGGGCTATATGCTACACATTCTAAGATTACAAGAGAAGACCCCTTATAATCTTTTCTTTATATGAAAGGCCTAAATGCAATAAATGCCTACCTTTATTAGATATTTTGAATTTTCTTTGAGATGAGAAAAGAGACTCAAGGGAGGAGAAAAGGTAAAACCTATATGGACTAAGACTCAATCCTAATTGAAGATTAAAGAGAGTGATCCTAAAGGTTTGTGAGGTTTCAACCTAAAGTCTAAAGAAAGAAAGAATTAAACAATTCACTTCCAAAGTAGAAGATGAATTGTAATTCAAAAAGGGAAAGTAATGAGTTGTTAAAAGAAAGCACATAAGTGCTTAGCAAAACACAAAATGGAATTGTAAAAGAGAAAGGATAGAAGTTGAATGTGGATTCCTTATCCACACTCAATTGAAACTTACCGAAGCCCCTACATGGTTAGCACAATCACTTACAAGTAAAGTAAGAAAATATAATGAACAAATCAAATTCAAACAAGTTGACAAACAAAGTAAAATGAGATTGAATGCTATACATGCTTCCAAGTCAGAATGTAACTCATATTTACACAACCTAATGTTATCCTAAATGAGTATACCAAATCATGCAAACAAAATCTCAATCCAACAAGAAGCAAAGAAGAAAAGGTGAAGTGATGTGAATGTGGTTCATACTTGTGAAACAAGTGACTTAAGGTGCAAGATAAACATCAAACATGCAAAGATGAAACCCAAATGTCACAATCAGAAGTCAATTAACATTCTATACATCCTCAAACAACACCACAACTCATGGCACAAGTGCCTTCATGATCAAGCAAACCAAACATGAGGCATGCATTCACAAAATGAACAAGTTAAACTTCATGCTTCAAACAAATAGCAAACATGCTTCAAAAATTATGACTTTCCCCAATAAAACACCTTAAACACATGCCATTAACATATCAAGTCCACAAGCAATGAATCAGAACCAAAGTCACTCAACAATTAGGTCAAAGTCTCATGGAAGTTTCATGCATTCATGCTCAAAGCAACACATCAAAAGTCATCCAAAAAAGACTTAAAAATCATATCATAAATCTCAAACATACCTCAACATATTGTGACCACAATGCAAAAAGAAAGGTATCAAAATCATTTTTTATGATCAAGAACAAAAATGCACAAAATCATATGTCACATTAAGTATGCATACAAATGGAAATTCAAAAGAAATAATGGAACAGGGGCAAAATGGTCATAAAATCAGTAAATAAAATCATATAAAATTTCCTAAATGTTTTAAGAATACACATGAATTTTTGTGGAATTTTATTATGCATTTTAGTATTTTTAAAAATTGAAAATCAAACGCGTATGTAAAATGAAAATAAAAATAAAATGCAATATGAGAGGGGGGTATGAATATAGCAAATCAGCATGTTCAGATCACATGGGCCTCAAAATTGGGGGTGTGGATAGTATTCTGATTTGGGTCCATTCACGCGCAAAACACCATAACAAACATGCGCCTTCAGTCAACAAACTTGACTCACTATTAACCATTGGATCAAGTCAAAGTCATGCTAAAGTCAAAGTACACAGAATCAATGCACATGCGTGAGGACACACACAAGTTACCATGCACTACACCACACCACGCTTAAGTGACTTCAGAATTTTGGCACATGACATGCACATGTCTTTTAATGCGTTGGCACGTTCTCAGTCACACGATCAAAAAAAATGGACGAACGAGATTAAAACGCACACAAACCCTAGTATTCAAAATCACCGGCCGGAGATGACCTCCGGTCATCTTCTCCGGCCAGCAGCCACCACCTGAAAGTTCACATTCTTCCAGAAATTCACAATACACGTATCAATCAAAAGCTAAACTCATGTAGAACAAGGATCTGGTCTTAAAATTCAACAATTATAATCATACAAAGAGAATCAGATGCAAGAAGTTTCGCCCTAAAACTGAATCTATGCTTCTAATAAGCCTATCACTAGCCAGAGATATAAACTGTTCCTAATGAACTTCAAACAAGTAAGAATATGCTCACATTAGTTCGAATTAGAGAAGAAAAGTTAAGATGATGAAACCTGAACTTGATGAGACAAATGTTGAAAGAAGACCAGAGGTTCCTTCTTGAATTCTAGAGCTTGAGTTGAGCAAAATAAATGCTTATTAGAAGCTTGAATCCGTGTGAGATCAGTGAGATGAGTTTGGAGATGATGAAGTTTAGTGCCACGCTTCAATGCACCATTGCTGCAAGATTGATGAGTGATGAAGATTGGAGCAGAAAGTTGGAGGACTCGTGTGAAAAGAGAGAGACACTGAGAATTCTGAGAGAAAAAGTGAGAGCAACTTGAAGTGAGAGTGAAAAATCAATCCCCTCTCCAATGCGTGTGAAATTTCTATTTATGTGGCTGGTTAAGAATTAACTCATAAGGTTGACAGTTAGAACTCAAGTTAACTGAGCTAGTTAACTGAGTTCTGAGTTAACAGAATGAGTGAGGAGGTTAGTGACACGAGTTGGAGAGGTTTTGTTTTGGTGTGGTGCAGCCCATGGAGTTATGGTGGGAGTAATGAGAAGATGAATTGGCACGGCTTGTGTAGCAGCTTGCAGCAGTAGCTTGTGGTGGAAGTTTCATACATTTCCCTTCTCATGTAAGAAGCAGCATGGTGGAGGCACGTGCATGAATTGTTTGGTTTAATGAGGAAATGGACTGAAGTGATCATGAAAGTTTGTTGAATGACTGAACCAAAAACAATGTGTGAATTACTATACAAGACAGTCAATGCATCAATGCAAATGGTGATGTTTGAACATGGATTTCTTTATGACCAATGCATGAAAATGGATCATCTTGGTGTCAATGGATTGAGGATGCATCATAGAACATGTTTGATGTTTGAATCCAAGTGAAATAATGCCTTTAAAGTGATGGAAAATGACTTAGAACACAAGGATGTGAGACTGCATCATGGGCGTGTGAGTGAGGTTGGCTGGCAAGGCATGTTGGCATGGGATTTTCAGCATAATCACCATGACTTTGGCCCCATATATCGCCTCTATAACTTGATCAAATGGAATTTTGTCCAACATGAGTATTGAAGATGACACTACAAGGAACAACTCTGATGTTGAAAAGTTTTTCATTTGAGGTCTTTAACCATGAGAAAAATGAGTGGACATTTGGCCCACCAACTGTTTGTTAAAATGATTGCGCGCGTGACCTGAAAATCTTGGTCATGACCTAGTTTTGAACCTACTTTGCTCAAACTTTGATCAATCATATCTCCCTCATTTTTTATCCAATGGAGATGTTCCACACATGGATTTGAAGCTTAAAGCAAGGCCTTTCATTGAGGCAGAGTGGAATTTTCATTTGGTACTCCAAATTTGAATGGCCTTGGTTCAAACTCTGATGCAAAATGGCCAAAACTTGCTATTTTTAGTAACCCTACTTCATCCAAAAATGGCAACTTTCCACATCTTGATTTTTTCATGATTCCTTTGGAGTTTCTTGACCAAATTTTGTACATTGGACATATGCAACATGAATTTCATGATTTTGGGCTCAAAAAGTCAAGAGTTGACTTTTTCCCCTGATTATTTGACTTGCCCCAATTTCTCTGATTCTTGATCTTTCTTCCAATTGAACCACTTCTAAAACCAATTGAGATGCAATTTTCCACATACATACACTTAAGGACATATAGAATACCATGACATCAAGTTTTGTCCAAAAATCAAAGATTCCCTGATTTAATGGGAAACCCTAGTTTTGGTGCCCACCTCCTAGGAGAAAAATGTGCAGTCTTCAATTTCAAATTCCTCAGAGTATGTTGTGTACCTTCTTAAAGGATGATGAGATATACCATTTGAGGATGATTTTGGATCAATGAGCTATCTCACTTGAGGGTTTTCCTTCAATTTTTGAACCTCTTGCATAATGAAAGATGTAATGCTTCAATCTCCTATTGAATCTCACCTTCTTGAGGTTGTGGAAGATCAATTGAGATAGTATGAGACATGAGAGACCTCTTGGCTTGCCTAGAGCCAACTTGATTGACCTTTTTGTGCTTTGAATGATTCCTTGATTGTCCACCTTCCACTTGATCACATGCCCTGATGGTAAGAAGGATGCCATGCTTCATTTTTCTATGTTAAATGCAATGCAATGTTAATGAGGTGGATATGATATGATAAATGATAATGCCATGCTATGATGCCAAAAGGGGAGAGCAAATTTTGGGGTATTACAGGGTGGGCCAGACATTTGGGCCTATGACCCAACCCGTTCAGAGCAATTTGAGAGGGAAACCCTAGTTTCCTTGTTCATTCGTTGCCTCTCCAACATTTTCAAACCCTAGTTTCAAGCTTTCTCTCCTTCTTAAGAACTCTTTACACGAATTGTCTCTGCTATCACATTTTACCAAGTTCTTCCTTTTTCACTTGCAAAGTTCAGGTTTGAACATCTTTTTCATTTTTATTTTTGTTTGACAGTAGATTAGGGAATGGATTGGATTTTAGATGTAAATCACTTAGGTTTTCAAAGTTCATGTACCTCTGTTAATAATGTTTATGTTCTACATGTTGTAAATTAATCAAGCATTATGAATAGGGTTCTGTTTTAAAAGTGAGTTTGATGTTGGACTGATTATTTGATATTGTTTTTCTGCATTTTCATGGGTTCGCTGTCGTGTTCGCTTCGCGAGCCTGGGCGAGCATTCGCTAGCATTCGCTTCGCGAACCTGGGGCGAATGTTCTCCAGCCTTCGCCTAGCGACCCCTGGAGCGAACAAAGCAGAATTTAATTATTTTTTTTTATGAAGTTTGAGTCTCTTGCTGTGTTGGCTCTTTTCACTAATGTGTTTGTTTGTTGCTTGTTGTGTTTTATTGGTTGTTGTGTGCAGATGGCACCTAAGATGGCAACTAATCCTGCAAAGAAGATAAAAGCCACAACTTCGTGGCAAGTACCAATTCAGTTTGATAGTGATAGGTTCAGAGGAGCCAGGCAGGCTGCACGTTACGAGACCTTGGAAAGGAAACATATTTTGGCAGAGAAGAGGTTTAATCTAAGCGACCGTGGAAGTTATAGAACGGTGGATGCACTTTTGGAAGCAAAGAAGTGGGATCGCTTAATGACACCTCTTGGTGGTTATAACACGGAGATTGTCCATGAATTTTATACAAATGCACTTCCCGATGATGGGGAGCGGTTTAGTTGGACGTCTCTAATGAGGGGGACTGTGGTGAGATTTGATAGGAGGACTATAAACACTGTTCTTGATGATCCGTTGTCGTTGGTAGGCACTCAGTTGGATGCTTATCATAGAGATCTTCATCTTCATCGTGACATTCCGAAGATGACCAGTGATCTGCTCGTTATGGGTAAAGATGTGGAATTCAACCCATCTGGGGTTGCGATTAGATACCGAAGAGTGGATATGCAACCCTTGGCTCAACTCATTTTACTTTTTGTGCTTACAAACATTAAGCCAAGGTCGCATCATAGCATCATCCCTATACAGTTGGCCCACCTTGTCCATAGCATTCTTACGAATGTAGAGATTGACGTGGCCCACATTATTGTTGATGAGATCAAGGCCATTGTTCTGAGTGGTCTTGGAGGTACTGCTGCTCGGGCGAATGCCCCGCTTGCTTTCCCGTGTCTCATAATGTCGCTGTGTGCTCATGCTGGGGTTAATATACCCGCACGCCGACAACTCACGATTCCTTCAGCTATAGATGATCGTTATGTGGACAAATTTTGTAAGCCTAGAGGGGCAATTGGAGAGACATCTGGTACTGGTACTGATGCTAGCACAGGGGGTGGTGAAGCTGCTGGTTCGGGGTCACATGCTTTTTATCCTTTTCAGCAGGAAATATGCCAGTACAACTGGGAATGGATGACGGCTTCTCAACGCGCCATGATTGACTTACATGATTCTATGCAGGTTCTTTAGTTGCAGATTCGCGATCCTACTAGTGAGCATTCTTTGATGTCTAGGGAGCAGTTCCTGACACATGCTGGTTGGCCTGAGGCCAGGCCAGTTCTCGGAGGGGGTGAGGATGCAGCTGATAATGATGCTGATGAGGAGGGGGTTGATGTTGAGGCTGATGATGATGATGAGGTGGCTGGCTCTGGCGATGGTTCCGAGGAAGAGGATATTGAGTTGTCCGAGGAGGACTGATTTTGGAGTTCAGATTTTGTACTTCCTTTGTGCTACAAAGTAATGTTTTATCATGTTTTATGTATTTTGTTTTATTTTAGTTTATTATTGATGTACTTTATCCATTGTGTTGGATTATTTTGGGTTGTATGATGTACTTGTACCCTTTGGTGGTACTTTTGACTTTGTAGGTGTGTTCACACCAGTACATTTTTATTATTATTAGTAATATTTGATGTTTTCAGTAAAAAATTTCTGTTTTTATTTTACTAATATTTCTGTTTTAATTATTGTATTAAGTGTTGAGTTCTTCAGTTTACGAATGCTCAACACTTAAATGGTTAGTATGTTTTTGTGTTAAGAGTTGAATTCTTCAGTTACGAATGTTCAACTCTTAAATTGTTAATATGTTTTTATATGTTTTATGTTGGTATGCTTGTGGAAATTTAATATTTCCAACTTTTGGATGTTTTGTGGAAGAAACTTAGGTTGGTGTTGATTATGCATCAAAGAAGATTCCTCCAAGTTGGATGGTGATGATAGTAATTTAAGCATGATATTGTCGGCAAGGTACATAGTTACCTAGTTCTAGGATTTAGAATGTGTTAGAATTTGTGTCTTTGTACAAATGAAAATTGTGTTTCTTGTTACAACTTTATTGATTGCTTATGTCATTTAGGTCCAAAAATCACAAAAGTGAGAAACCTCCAGGTTATACTATATGCTTTGGATTGATGATAGATTTTGTTTTATACTTTTAATTCATGCTTTATCTTGTGGTTTGGGTGATTTTGTGGAAGTATTAGAAAGGATCAAGGCACTTGTTGATATTGAGCACAACCATTTCCAAACAGTAATTTACCCGTGAGTAGTGAGAATTTGTTAGCCCATTTGTGCCTAAATTTGTTAGATCTCTTTTAGTGATGAACTTTGTGTTGTACATATTCTGAAAATCAAGTTCATCATTGAATTTTTTATAGCTTCTAAGAATTTTTCTTCTTGAACCTTGGAACTTTTGTTTTAATTGACTTCCTTGCCTTAAAAAGCAAGGAACATTCACGTAAGGTTGAGTCAAAAATAAGTTGGGGAGAATGAAAAAGAAGATTGGTGAATTACTCAAAATTTTGAAAACATTTAAGCAAGCATGAAAAGAAAAGAATGTGTGAATATTTGTGTACAAAAGAGAAAAAGAATGCTTGCTTGAATGAGAAAAATAGATCCAATAATTGTGCAAGGAAGTTTGAGAAGGTGTGATAAAGAAAAAAAAATTGGTGAATGAAGTTGAGATGTTTTGAATACCTTGTTTAGTGAATGTTCTTTTGCATCGGCAATTTCGTTTCAATGGCCTTTATAAATGTCCCTTTATTGTTAACCCGACCAAGCTACAACCTTGAAGTCCTTAGTGATCTTTTGCTTCCATGATTTCTTTTGTGGTCATTTAGATATTGTATGAATTGCTTAGTATTTGCATCATTTGTCATTTGAGTGAATTTATCCCGTGCTTGCATGCGCGTTTTCCTTCAATCCTTTTTCGAAGAGGAGTGTTAGAATGACATGTGCACGATGATTTAGTTGTCTCTTGAAACATCGTTTGAAAGTTTTTTTTTTTTTGGAATAAAAGCTTTATTAACTCCAAAAACAAAGAATACAAACCGATCCGAGGGATCCAGGCAGCAAACAGACAAAAACAAATCAATCTCTATTCCAATAGGCTCCTAACTTTCTATTTCTTTCTATGCATCTCTTAATCATCTCCTTGACATCATTACTGATTAGCTCCTTATTACCATTCTAAAAAATACATTTGTTCCGCATATTCCAAATATAGTATATGGTCTCTGCTATAGCTGTCTTCAACAGTTTACATCGACTCCCCTTTCCTTTACTCTTATCACTGATCCATTTGAGTTCTTCTTGCCAATCACATGGATCATGAGCTATTCCAATCACTTCAAGGACTTGCTGCCACACCGCTTTTGTTCTTGTACATTTGAAGAATAAATGGTGACAGCTTTCCAAATCTTCACAAAATACACACAAGCCAGCCGATGCCATCCCAAACTTCTGCATCCTGTCTTTTGTCAATAATCTTTGGTGACATGCTAGCCACAGAGTGAACCTGGCCCTAGGTCTTGCTAGGTTACCGTAGAAAATTTTCCGCCATTCCACGCATGGTTTTTCACCTCGCAGCAGGTCATATATTTTTCTTGTCCTATATCTGCCTTTATCCTGAAAATCATGCCAGACATTTGAGGTAATCATCATTATATGGTTCTTAAATATAGCTTTTACCATCCATGAACAGTTAGCACTAGGTTGATAATCCATAATCTCAGCCCCTTTCATAAAATATGCGTGACACCACCGAATCCACAAGCTATCCTTCTTCTTCATAATGTTCCATAATTGTTTCCCAATGGCAGCTTTGTTCCATTCCATCAAGGATATCACATTTTGTCCACCTGCTGCAACGGGGTCGCAGACTTTGTCCCAGGCAATTGGTGCCTTCCTGCTATTACTATCAGAGCCAGACCAAAGAAATTTCCTGCACAGACTGTCAATGTAATGGATCACCTTTTTAGGCAGTGAAAAAATTTGGAGCCAGTAATTTGCTATTGAAAATAAGACACTTTTAACTAATTGAAGTCTGCCGGCATACGACAGTAGTCTAGTACTCCACTGCTTGAGCCTCTGAAGCATCTTATCGAGGAGAGGTTGACATTTATTCACAGAGAGCTTCTTACAATCCAAAGGAACACCAAGGTATTTAAAAGGCAATGACCCTAATTCGAAACCAGTTTCCACTTGGATTCTGTTCTTGATAGCCTCATCAATTCCACCACAGTAAATTTTACTCTTAGGTATGCTCATAATTAGTCCAGTTGCTTTTGAGAACTCCTTTACCCTGTCCATTAGAAGTTTTATTGAACCAACATCTCCTCTGGCAAACAGGAGAATATCATCAGCAAAACACAGATTTATGATGTTCAACTTGGCACATTTTGGATGGTAATTGAAGTTAGGGTTATCCGTGAGACCTCTAAGGATTCTATGCAAATATTCCATAACCAGAACAAACAAAAGGGGGGATATTGGATCGCCCTGACGAAGGCCACGTTTCGGAACAATAACTTTTGAAAGGCAACCGTTAATAGAGAATCTATACGACACAGTTGTGACACATTCCATAATCCACTTAGTGAAGATCTGAGGGAACCCCAATTCCTGCATAATTTGAGTCAGTGCTACCCAATCCACGGTATCATAAGCTTTTTGTATGTCCATCTGGATCATACATCTTGGAGATATCTGCTTCCTGCTATATCCTCTGATCAGTTCATGAGCAAAGAGGATGTTATCCTGAATGACTCTCCCAGGCACAAACGCATTTTGAGATAGATCCACAACATTATCAATAACCTTCCCAAGCCTCACAGTGAGGATTTTGGAGATGATTTTGTAGAATGTGCTGCAACATGCGATAGGTCGCATATCCCTAATAGTCTTGGCTGCATTGGATTTAGGAATAAGGGTAATTAAAGAGCCGTTTATAGCTTTATACATAGTGCTAGAGTAAAAGAAATCCCTGACAGCTTCTTGTACATCACTTTTCACAATAGGCCAGGTTGATTTGAAAAAATAAGCATTAAATCCATCGATACTAGGGGCTTTGTTATTCCCAATACTAGATAGGGCATCCCATATTTCCTTATCTGTTATGGGTCTGATGAGCATCTGGCCTTCATCTCTAGAGAGAGTCCTTCCCTTTCTCAAGCAAGGAATATCAATACCAATCATGTCATTGGATTTAGTACCCAGAAGATTGGTATAGAACTGCATTATTTCTTTTTCAATACTCATCTGACTAGTCAGCAACTCACCTGATAAGGCTTCAAGGGAGGACATACTTTTTGCTTGTTTTTCTCCTTGACAGAAGCATGGAAGTAGGCAGAATTACTGTCACCAAACTTGATCCAGTTGATTTTAGCTTTTTGAGTCATAATACTTTCTTCCATTTGATTCAGGTATAGAAGTTTTCCAGTATAGCATTTCACTTGATCAACTAGCTGTAAGTCAAATAGGTTCTGCTGAAGTTTCTCTTGAGCCATATTAAGATCTTGTCTAGTCTGAGCAATTTGGCATTGTATATCTGAAAACTTCTTGGCCATTTGTCTAAGGATAGGTTGGAGCCTTTGCATCTTGACCCAGATTCTATGCATTGGTCTCCCATTCACATTTTGCTGCCAGCTCTGAGTCACTATCTGCATAAAAGAAGGGTCTTCAGTAAGACAATTAAGAAATTTAAACATCGACCTGTAATGAGGCCTGGAGCTAGTACAATCAATTTTGACAGGGGTGTGGTCAGAGATATTAGGTGCCATGTTTACCACAACAGTTTCATGAAACTTCTGGAACCAGTCAGCATTACCAATCATTCTATCTATTCTAGAATAGATTAGTCCATTGGTATGTTTATTGGTCCAGGTATAATGGCTACCTTTAGAACAAGCTTCAAATAGACCAACATGTTGCATCATATCCTCTAGCTCTTGGTATTCAGTCACATTCACAGGGTTACCTCCAATTCTGTCCTGGCTAGATAGGACATTATTGAAGTCTCCCATAACTATCCAGGGGCCATTAATACTTGTGCCTATGCTTCTAATTTCATTCCATAGTAGTTTCCTGTGCTCAATTTGATTAAAGGCATACACTATGGTTGCATTATATTGCAGGATCCTATCCACACCAAAAATGCCAATATGAATATATTGCTCATGACTTCTAACCACTTTAACATCAATCAATTGATTATTCCAGAGAATCCAAATTCTCCCATTGGCATGATGCTCATAATTATCAACAAACTGCCACTTATTACCAAAGGTTTTTCTAATTCTCCTAGCATTCTTTTCTTTAACTCTAGTTTCTAACAAGGCAATTAAGGGGACTTTAAAAGTAGAAATATAAGCACTGACCTCCCTATGTCTAGCTTCTTTATTGATGCCCCTGACATTCCAAGTGACCATCATTTTTCAAGGTGGGTTCCCCCTTTAGAACCTTCTCCAATTCTAAGGGGAGTAAATGAGTTTTGGAAAGGTAAGAAGAAAGACTTAGGAGTCACAACAAGCTTTCCTTTGTCCCTTTTCATATTTGAAACCACTTTCCATTCCTCTTCAGTATGTTCTGGCTCTGTCCTACTATCCCCCTGAACAGTGTTTACACTACTTTCTGGAGGTGGTTCTTTGCCTATGTTATCTTCCTTTTTTTCCTTACTTTCTTCAATAGGTTTCCAAACTTGTTGCTTCTTTTCATTCTTTCTCTTTTTTGCACAATCGTGCCCAATCCTAAGACATGTATGACAATAGTTGGGCATCCATTCATACTCTATTCTCTGCTCTAGGAGTTTGCCATTGTGATCTCTTATGCTTACTGATTCTCTATATTTCTTCGTGATATCCACTTCAACCAAGACTCTAGCATATGAAATGCGCAACTTTCTTGTTGTACATTCATCAGTTGTTATGGGCTTCCCTACTGCGCTGGCAATCTTGGAAATGCTTTTCTCTCCCCAAAGGTGTAAGGGAAGGTTGGGCATTGTGATCCATAAGGGTAGAACACGTAGAATGTCTTCTTTTATTTCAAAGTCCACACTCAATTGCCTAATGAAGATGGGTTTTCCAAATATGAAATAGGGACCTTGTGCCATTACATTTTCCATATCCTCATTGTTCTGGAACCGCACAATGAAGTACCCCTCCTCATTATAGTATAGATCCGGCAGAGCAACGAAGTTCCAAGATTTCTCCATAAACTTTTTCATAGCATTCATAGAAAGCGAATCTCCCAAAGCAAGTAGAACCATAGCGTTTTCCCAGAATTCAATTTCCTCCACAACATCTGACTCTTCAATTGATACTTCAATTTCGCCATTAACAATTGGTGGCGCAACGAATTCAACCGACATACCTCTATTCAGATCCCTATTCCCTTGAATAATGTCCACCCATGGCTTAGGGGGAGTTGCTTCGTTTGCCCCTGGGTCATCCGTAACCATTGGCTCCTTCGTCATCTTCGTTATCACGACCGGTGGTTTAATGGGTTCCGATTGGGTCTCCACTAGCTTTTCTTCATCCTCTTCCGTTGGTTCCACACTCGCCTGTGTCACAATTGTTCTCTCCACCCCTTTCCGGAGGGGTACCACCTTTGATTTTGGCCGGCCCACCCCTCGCTTCCCCATGGTTCGCAAACCCTAGCAGAGGGAAGAAGAGGAATAAAAGTTTTAAACATCGTTTGAAAGTTGTTTAAGAGTCAAGTTCTTTTACATTGTCAATTCTAGGATTGTGTAATTGTTGCCTTGTTGTAATTGTTGTTTATTTGAGCCGTTTATCTTGTCTTGGTTGAATCTTATACTCGAGCAAATCCTCTTGTTTTTAATGGGAGGCATACTTTGCTTGAGGACAAACAAAGAGTTAGTTGGGGAGAGTTTGTTAGATGTTAAACATGCTACATATTTGTATTAAATACTTGGCATTTTTCAAAACTTTATATGTTTAACTTGTTGATTTTAGTGGTAATTTGTTGTAGTTCTTCAAACATTGGAATATACTTTTGGTGCTTGTAATTTGTGTGCTATTGTGCAGAAATAGGCATGAAATGATCAAGAAAGTAAGACACAAGGAGTTGATGCAAGCTGCCAAAAAATCAAGAAAGCAACAGCAGGGTTCGCTAGGCAAATCCTGGCGAAGTCACCAGCGAAGGTTCGCCTAGTGAACAGTAGCGAATCTTCCAGCGAGGAGGTCCAGAAAGAGTCAGTAGGAAAAGGGGGTAAAATTCGCTTAGCCAAGTGCCAATAAGTGTTCGCTGCTTTGCTCGCTAGACGAAGGTCCTGGCGAAGGACTCTTGGCTGAGGCAGTGGAGAAAGGACCCAAAATTCGCTGGGGCGAAGGTTTTGGCTAATTGCTCGCTTAGCGAATGAATTGTTCGCCTAGCGAACCCGCGATAACAGCTGAGGGCGGTTTAAGTTTCTGAGGCACTTAAAGTGCCATTTTTTTATCCATTCGCTAGGCAAGTGAATCCTTCGCTAGGCGAAGTCTGCAGAATTTTAGTACCTTTGAAAGGGGACTTGCTATTTTTCACACAAAAACATAGTTTTTTGAACTTTGATCATCCAAGAGTGAATTTTCACATAGAGAAGCTGAAGTCACATCCAATCTCGATTATTCGACTCGGATGTTCTTTCATCTCCTCTTGAAACTTGTCATCCAAGCTACCATGAGAATGATTAGCTAAACACTTTTGTGTTAAGGTTAGATGTAGTTGATCTTGATCATATGTATTTCTTTTGATATTTTGTATATGAACAAGGTTTATGATCAATATAGATGAAGTTATTTGTTCTTAATGATGGATGTGTGGGTTGTATCACTCTAGACATAGATTTTACAATTCATGACCTAATATTTTCATCTCCTAAAAACCAGACTCTAGACATAGATTTGGGATTTGTTATTCGCTTTGTGTTGATCTTAACGGTTGTTGTTTCGATTGTTAGCGTGAGACATCATCTAACGGTCTAAACAACGACACTCACAAATTTTCTTTAGACATAAACTTATTTAAGAGGATACGCGATTGTATTGGTCGGAAACTAAGTTCATATGCTTGATTAATCAGATATGTGTGAGAAGGATTAGTGAAACCTAACCTTGACATGCTTTTCTAAAACCTTACAACATCTTTGCTCACAAATTTACTCTTTGCTACAAATTTATGTTAAACAAAACCAAGAACCATTTGAAACTCTTTAACTTAGAACGTTGCGACTATTGAACGGCAAGCATCAAAATATCGCACAATCCCTGTGGAGACGATAAAAACACCCCCTAATACTATTTCAACAGAAAATCACCGGTGTGAATGATTTTGGTTTGTAGCGCTTGAAGATGCCAACCCTACTGGTTCAGTAGGGTTTGTTAGAAGTGTGGAAAGGATCAGAGAAGATGGATGTTGCCCTAATGGAGAAGGACAAGATGTTGATGATCGAGAAAGCCCACAATGCCATCATATTGATCCTTGGTGATAAGTTTCTCTGACATGTGTTAAAGGAGAATACGACAATGGGTGTGTGGAGCAAACTCGAGGGTTTGTATATGATCAAATTTTTGGTCAGTAGTCTCTACATGAAGCAAGCTTTGCATTCATTCATGGTGAGTGAAGACAAAGTCTTGGCTGAGCAGCTTCGACAAGTTGATTCTTGATCTTGAAAATATCGAGGTCAAGATTAATGATGAAGATTAAGTGTTGCTGATGTTGTGTGCTTTACCAAGATCTCGTGCTCATTTAAAAGAAATTATCTTGTATGGAAGATATTCATTGACCTTTGAAGAAATTCAATCAGCCTTGTATTCTAAGGATTTGAAGGAACGAAAGGAGCACAATCCATCTTCTGTTGGTGAAGGTTTGTCCGTTAAGGAGAAATTCTTGAAGAAAGATGGCTGGTTTGAGAAGAAGAAGGGTAAAGTTCTACAAAATTCTTATGGTGGTAATGCTCATGTAATTAGGTGTTAACATTGTAAGAAGGAAGGACATACAAGAAATGTGTGCCCTGATTGACTGAATAATTATGGCGGAAACGATAATTGTAATGTAGCCATTGTGCAAGATGATTATGAATCATATGTTGTTCTGGTAGTTTCAAGAAGAAACTTTAGAAAGGAGTGAATTATGGATTCATGGTGTACTAGGCACATGATTCCAAACAAAGAAGTGTTTGAGGAATTATGTGACCAAGCTGTTAGACTAGTGCTGCTAGGAAACAACAAATCTTAGAAGATTGCAGGAATTAGATCTATCATATTCAAGCTTCATGATGAGTCGATAAGGCTATTGACTGATGTCAGGTATATATGTACCTGAACTTAAGATAAATTTGATTTCTCTTGGTGAATTCGACAAGAAAGGATATGTTTTCAAAGGAGAGCAGAGTATCCTAAGGGTAATGAAGGGGTTGAAGGAAGTCTTAAGAGGCATCAAAAGGTAAGGCATGTATACCCTTGAGGCTGATGTTGTAAGTGGTTCAACAGATGTGACATCCACAAAACCTGTGTCAAAGACTGAGTTACGGCACAAGCGACTTGGCCATGTTAGTGAAAGATGCATGGTCGAATTGTTAAAACAAAATCTGCTTTATGGTGACAAGGTAGAAAAATTTGAGTTTTGTGAACCTTGTGTATTTGGAAAATCCTGTAGGTGAAGTTCAACAAAGGAAAACAAAGAACACACAGATCCCTTAATTACATTCATGTTGATCTTTGGGGGCTTACAAACAATACTTCACACTCAGGTGCAAGATATTTTCTATCCATAGTTGATGATTACTCATGAAAGTTATGAGTATTCATTCAGAAAGCTAAGAATGAAACTTTTGAAAATTTCAAAAGTTGGAAGACTCTGGTCGAAAACCAAACAGTCATGAAGGTCAAGAGGTTGAGGATCAACAATGGTTTTGAATTTTGCAATGAGGCTTTCGACAACTATTATGCTGCATCTGGTATTTTAAGGCATATAACTACTGTAAGTACTCCCCAACAAAATGGTTTGGCTGAAAGGTTTAATCGAACCATTCTGAAAAATGTTAGTAGCATGTTGGTTAGTGCAGGATTGAAGAAGGTGTTTTGGGCTAAGGCTACTGAAACTGTGGCATACCTGATAAATAGGTGTCCCTCGACTGCCTTGGGGATGAAGACACCTAAAGAAGTCTGGTCGGAACATCCATCTAATCTTGATAGACTAAGAGTATTTAGCTGTTTATCCTATGCTCATATTAGGTAAGACAAGGTCGAACCTAGAGCTCTAAGATGTATGTTTCTTGGATACCCTGAAGGAATCAAAGCTTATAGGCTGTGGTGCCTAGAGCCAGATCACATGAGGTGTATGATAAGTCGAGATGTAGTTTTCAATGAAGCTGAAATGGCCTTCAAGAAAACTAATGATGTTGGTCAAAGTACGAAGATCTCTGGAGAAGAGCTGGAACAAGAAGAGATTCCTGTTGAGGTGGAGAATAGTGATGCTGAATTGCATAACCCAAATGAAGTTGAAGAAGAAGCACAAGGTGCTGATGAATATGAGGAAACTGGTAATGACTACCTTCTGGCATGAGATAGGTCGAGAAGATTCATCAAGGCACCTCAGATACTTGGTTATGTAGATCTCATATCTTATGCCTTAGTCTTTGCAAGTGAGGTTCTGGATGAAGAACCTAGAGACTACAAGGAAGATGTGAGGAGTCAAAATAAGATTGAATGATTCAAAGCCATGGATTATGAGATGAAATATCTTCATGATAATAACACTTGGAAGCTAATCAAGAGACCTACAGGAGCCATGTTAGTCAGTTGTAAGTGGATTTTCAATGTTAAGGAAGGAATCAAATGTGTGATGTCGAAGAGATTTAAGGTAAGATTGGTTGCTAGGGGGTTCACTCAGAAAGAAGGTGTCAACTTCAATGACGTGTTCTCACCTCTTGTAAAGCATAGATCCATTAGCTTTTACTCTTAAATACAATAAAAATACGAAGAACTAGTTTACTTGAATTGTATAAGAGTTTTTAAATAAGGAAGTAGCGTGGTGGGTGAGTTTATTCGAAGCTGTTGTGTCGAGCGATTTTCGAGGACGGAAATATTTTTAAGTGGGGGAGAGTTGTAACGCCCTGAATTTAGATAAATGATTTTTATTTAATTATTGAAGTGTCGATGTGTTTGATATTTGGTGTATTTAAATTATTCTGGAGTATTTGAGTTATTTTGGTGTTTTAGGGAATTTGAGGTATTTTTGTAATTCAATAATTACGGGAAATATTGAGGTTGAGAGCGGAGAGAATAAAATTTAGATTGTTAATAATCATTAGATAATTTGATTTTTATTAGTCGTTATAATAATTAGAATTTCTAGAAATAATCCATTATTATTATTATTATTGTCAAATTTTTAGTTAATTGAAATAATTATCTAATAAAAATAGGGGTGTCCCAGTTATTTAGTACAAATATAGTTGTTTTTGGAATTTATTTAAAACATTAGAAGTAATTAAATGATTTTAAAGTATTTAGTAACAATTGGAGTAATTACAATTATTAAAAATAATTTATAAAATTAGGGATTTTTATTAAATATTTATTTAATATGTATATTTAAATAATTGGAATAATTATTTAGAAATTAAGTGTTACGGTAAAAATATTATATTTTTGGAATAATAATGTTATATTTATTATTTTATTTAAATTATAATTATTTTAGTTAAATATTTATTTAATAATAATGTTTATGTAAATAAATTATTTGAGAAGTTTAAATATTAAATAAATTATTATTTATTGGGGTAATTAATATTGAGATTTATTGTAATAATATTATGTTTTTTCGTTAAAAATTTTAACATTAAAATGCGATAATAATTTGGGATAGTAATTGTGTGTTTTTACGTTAATTTGGAATTAAAAAGTTATTATATTAAAGATTTATTTAAGTGTGGCAAAAATAAATATTTAATTGTATTAATTTGAAATATCTATTTAATTGGAATTAAAATAATATTAAAGTGTTTCACTGTTATGGGAGAACGTTTAAGTAGGTAAGTGTTGGTCCCGTTAGGGAACACAACAATTATTGGAAATTTTATTATTATCAATAAATAACAATTAACAATTACTCCCTCCGTTCCTTTATAAGTGTCACTTTTGGAATAATTTTTTGTTTCTTTTTAATTGTCACTTGCAAAGTTCAATGTAGTTTTAAATGTATTTTTGTCAAAATTACCCTTAGATAATCAATACAGAGAGAAAAAAAGTAAAATAAATATAATATATAATTAAGGGTATTATAGGTAAAATGATAATTATTGTATGAAAAGTAACAAAATTGATTAGCTTTCTTGAAATGTGTAAAAATGCAAAAGGTGACACTTATAAAGGAACGGAGGGAGTATTAGGAATACAATTTCAATGTTAGAATTAGCACTGAGGAGAAAAATACGATAGAATTTGGAAGAAACTCGGGAAGCGATTCTGGAGAGTGAAGACGAATGCAGAACTTTTCAAGATTTATGAAAGCTACAATTATCAGGTAAGGGGGAGATTATTTTCTGTATGGTGGATTTAGTCAGCAGGATGATGAGGATACCTTTGCTCTCTCATCAACTATGATTTTTTTTATGTGATCTTTTATGTATCCAATCAATATAGAAGTTTGTGTGTTTGACCCTATGGAGTTTGATCAAACCCCTATGGGCAATTATATGGTTTTCCTTGGGATGATGGTATGGATATATGAATAAATATGTGAATTTGGTATTGTTCGAATTGATCGTTTATAACGATTTGTGAGCAAATGAGATTTTTCCCATTTGGTCACTTTTTAATCTATCATCGATCTGCGTCTAATATGGGATACTACCATTTGGGCGTAACCCGAATTTCGACGATGAAACGTGGGATACAGAATTTTGATGAATTTGATTTAAACCTTAGAAATTAAAGATGAAATTATTATAATAAAATTTTTAATCAGTATTTTACAATTTCACGGATGTTGATGCTGTTATATCGATACTTTAAAACTTTTTCTCACAAATCTATGTTCTTTTCGGATAACGTTAAATGTTTATTTATTATATAATTTTTTATATCTTATAAATTATATTTTAATATGTCTATTTCTTTTAATTTTTAATGTGATCATATTGGAAGTGTGATATTTAATTTTCTATGTAAATAAAATTTTATCAAATAAGTTATCTAATTAGTATTTTTAATGAAATTTTATCACTTCTTTAATTTTTGACGTGCAATATTATCTCAATAAATTACATTTGAAAAGTGATATACATTATAAATATTAAAGATTATTATGTTAATTTTTATTTATAAAATTGTATATATTCAAAAATAAAAAAATATTTTTAATATTTTGAAATAATATTTATAAATTATACTTTTTCCCCCGCATTAAAAATGTTTCTGGACCCGACACTAGAGGCAGCGGATCGGGCGGCGGCAGTAACTCAGGGGTGTTTTCGTAATTTTTCGTAGATTTCAAATTTTTTTAATCAGAGACCTTATTTTTGACGAGTAGGTTAAATCTTGAGACGAATATAAATTTCAACTTATATAAAAGATTTTCTTTAAGAGAAACTAAAATAACTATATATATATATATATATATATATATATATATATATATATATACGCGAAACCATATCTTTGGGTGAGATCCTTGGGATACTTTTGGTGGTCATTTCGGCAATGTGTGGTTTATTCGAAACCAATTTTTGGTGATTTTATTAATTAACAAACATTTGGGTGGATTATTTGAATTGATTGGATATGTAAAATATTGACATTATCCTGCATACATACATTTCAAAGATAGGTGAGACTTCAGTCTATTTGGTTGCCTCAGATCCATTGGTGGGATCGTTGGTCTTGATGGAAAAGACCAGGGGCGAGTCTCAGATCCATTGGTGGGGATCGTTGGTCTAGGTGGGAAACACCAGAGACTGGTGGAATTAAATCAGTAACATATCTCTGATTCCACAATATATTTTTGGTACCACATGCATATAGGTGATGGAGTTGGTGGATCTTAGCATTGAATTTTGCTGTCATGTGTGTTTGTAATTGTAATTGATTGATGTATACCATTTATGTGTGATTGTTGTGTTTCTTTAATGTCATTCTATTACTAAGATTTCACCATTATTACATGTAAATGTATTCTCACCCATTTTCTCTTTGTTTGGTGTTGTTTATACGACTTGGGTATAGGTGATCCACAAGAGTGATAAGACTGTGAGTACTGTGAGACGGCATGATGCCTCTCAATATTTTACTGTATTATTTTCCATTTAGTCGAATAAAATGCTCTGAACTGTAACACCAGGGTTTCGGGCGGTTGTGTTTCCTTATGTATTGGATTTTATTACTCTTATGGATTTTATTGTTGGAGATATTTTATTTAGACAATCGCATGTTTATCTTTACTTCCGCTGTTATTTTTAATACATGTTGCTTGTTTAGTTTTTGTGATGAAGTAACATCCTATAAATTAGTTTCTTTTATAAATAAATTGTTTTGGGGTTTAGGGTGTTACAGGTACATCCAGATGTTGTTGTTGGTGAGTCGGGCTCATCAATTACTGTTGAGACAGAGGTTACAGTTCCTTCGACAGAGCCCTCTGTGAACACTGATGAAGGATTCCTACTAGGACACATCGACCAGTTTGTGCTTACAAAGTATGGTGAGCATGTGGCCTTACGATTATGGTAGGGCAAGGTATATGTCTTTTACGTTTAAATTTAAATTTTGTTTATACGTGTATAATTTGTTTAAGTATGAACTAATTTGTTTATATTTTGTGGTCACAAGAGCGACTCACACTGGAGATCACATCTCACGGGTCGAAGAAGAAGGGCTTCCCAAAGATTCCGATGTCTGAGCAGGTCAGTCGGATTATACGAGACTTTGGGCTGTTTGATTTCGCCTACTGCTCACTCACCATGCTGGGCGCTCCATTGCTTAGTGCCTTTGTTGAGAGGCGGCACAAGGAGACATCATCATTTCATCTTGTGTTCGGGGAGACGACTATCACTCTGGATGATGTCGCCGCGTTGTTCCATCTCCCTAACGACGACAGATTTTGGACGGCTCCGATTCTTAACGTGACCACTGCTTGTCAGATTGTGTCACATGATTTGAGTTTGACTGAGGCGGAGGTGCTGAAGGAGTTTAGTGATACCAGAGGTGCACACCTTCGTATGCACTGGCTTCTGATGGTTTACAATCAGCTTGTAGCTGCTGAGAGATATAAGGCTGCCGCTAGGGCGTACATGCTACATGTAGTATCATGTACTCTCTTTGCAGACAAGTCTGATACTTATGTTGATGCCAAATATTTGTGTCCTTTCAGTAACCTCGAGGAGACCAATTGGGCTTGGGGGTGTACAGCGCTGACCCAGTTGTATACAGCGCTTGGAGTGGCGACAATCTTTGAGACCAAACAGCTTGTTGGGTATTTGAGTCTATTACAGGTATATTTTAAATTATTGTATGTTATTACTTTCGTATTTATTTTTTACGAATATCATTTCTAAATTATTATTTATAAAAAATATAACAAAAGTAATAACAAAAGATATATGTCTACAAAAGATCCTTCAGACTATTTGGCCTGGCTGACTAAGGTCGAAAAAACTAAAGGGGATTTCTGGAAGCAAACTGGCATTTTCGACTTGATCCAACTGTCGAAGGTGGGCCCTAGTTATTGCCCAAACATGCTTCTGGCTTCCCTTTACTTTTGGGATAGCACCTATAACAACTTCCATCTTCCTTGTGGAATGGTCACTCCAACCTTCTTCGACATAGCTGCCATAGTTGGCCTTAGCCCTATAGGATTAGACTTTGACCCTACTGATTTAGATGAAGATACTATAGGTTTCAACACCAAACATGCCTCCTATTCCTTGTTTATTGCTCATTACTATGACAAAACAACTACAAAAGTCTCTGATGTAGAGCACATAGCCTTTTTGACCCTCTGGTTGTCGAAATTTGTCTTTTGCTCCCGTTCTCTTCAGGTTGCCAAAAAATACCTTACCATAGCCAACCAACTTCATGCTGGGAAAAAACTTTGTTTAAGCGAAATGGTTTTGGCGAACCTTTATGAATCCATTAGCGAGAGTGTGGAGTTTTTGAAGACTGTCAAAGAGAAAGGAAAACTAAGCTTGGCAGGGCCTTTCTGGCTTCTACAGTTATGGCTAAATGCCACCTTCGAGGCTTCTCTCCCTATCAAGAATAAAGTAAATGAGGAATAAGTGAAGGACAGAAACGTCGAATGGCCTAGGTTGGTAAAACTAACTCCATCTGACGAAGGGATTAGCCTTCGACAAGCCTTCACCAGTTATGTAATGATGTTTGCCAAACGATACAACTTCACTCCGTCCATGGCACCCTTTGCCAACAGAACTATTAGTCCCAAATGGTTTACCAAACAACTTCCTTTTGAGATGTAAAAAGAAGAAGACACATTTTTGGTTATCTGGGAATCGTTCCTAACACCAAGACACCTTTTCTCCCATCACAACACGAATAACACAAAAAATTCCCTTATTGTTTATCAACCCAACCTAGTGGCTCGACAATTTGGGTTAATCCAAATAAAAACAAAACCCGTTTATCCAAAGAAAGGTTGTATTATCTTTCACAATTCTTTTCATAATCTGGAGAAAAGCATAGAGTTATCAGAAAAATACTTTGATGAGACTCTGGAGATTCAACCGGTGGTCTTTCGACCATCTTTCCTCTGCACTCAAGAATTCGATGTTTGGTGGAAAGACTACTACCTCACTAGATTCTTCGACGTGACGGCCTTTACGACTCATCTGACGAATGCTTTCACTTTTGTGCAGGATCAAACAAAGAAAGGTACTGAAAGACATATTAAAGAAATCCAAAAGTTTCAAAAATATTTTGAAACTATTTACAGGCCTGATGATCTTAGTCGAACCATAAGCGAAGCAACAGTGACTTTGAAACACAAATTTACAGCAAAATTGGATAAGCTGGAGTTGCCTCCATATGTTCGTCCAGAAACACGTTATGATTTGGCATACAGCTATTATCCACCAAAGTTTCCCCCTCTACCATCTGCTGAATTTGGTGTGGCATTAAGCCCTCCATTCCCAGATTGGTTTATTTGTGGATCACATCTGAAACTGCTCCGTGAATCTTATAAAAAACCTGCTGAGCGTGTGGTTCCGACTAAGTATCATTTGGACAATTTCCCAGGACACCTTCATATTGGAATAGAACACGTTCGTGTGGAATCTCCCATTCTTGAAGGTGTTTAAAGAAACACAATTTTTCTTTACTTTATTCTAACTTCCTTCTTATGTTTTTTTTCCTTTTGTATTCATTTCTTTATTTTTCTTTCTTTCTTTCAGCTGTCAAGATTACTCCTAAAAAGGCTCCTGTCGGAAGTAGTTCTGGAAAGGTGGTCGAACAACCAACCTCTACAGTCGAAAAGGTTTCATCAGGGAATGTCAACTTTCTTCCATGTAATAAATTATGTTTAACTCGAACTAAAACAATTTTCTCCTGTGTTTTTAGGTGAGTCAAGACCCGCCACCCCCCAAGAAAAGAAAACAAGATGAGGTAAAGATAATCGATGAAGAATCTGGGATGAATCTCCAGACCAACAACCTCTCAAGAGAAAGAAGGTCCCGAAGATCAAGACAGCTGCCTCCCAAAGGTCCATTGTCCGCTCGACCAAGAAAACTCCCCCCACCAGTCCAATTACAAAAGTTCTTATCAAAGATACAGAAAGTGGGAATTCTAGCTTTAATACTGCGATCCCTCAGGTAAACCATTATTTCGACTGATGATATTCACTTTTACTTGCATTTTCTTTTCCTTGACTTTTTGCTTGTTCTCAGATCCAAGATGATGTCGAAGGACACCCCATAGCAAAAGAAATGCCAACATTGACAGGTGGTCCTACCTTTAAAGCAGCTAGCTCAATGCCTACCTCTTCCAAAGCTTCGACAAAGAACTCAACAAAGGAAAAAGAGCAGGACACAATTGATCTTGATTCTGAAAAGACTTTAGCTGAGAGACTCCAAGATAGAGTTGACCCTGATGCTGGTAGCTATGAAAGGCAAGCCAATGATGAATTCGACACTGACCTGGAAGAGCACTCTGATAATTATCCTGTTCGTCCAGCATTAAATACTGAAAAGGATGGTGATGAGTCACCAGATCAGGCAAAACCCACCAAAAAGAGGAAGAAGGCAACCAAACCTCTCTCACAGAAACCTCCTACTCCCAAAGTTTTAGAGAAAATACTATCAAAGGAACCAGGTGAGGAAATCACCCCCGCTCCAGCAGAAAGTGAAAGTTCTAGTCTAAAGACCAAAATTCTAAAGGTATGATTTTTCCTCTTGATGCTAACAAGCTGCTTTACTTGTATTCGCTTCTTTGACCTACTTATCCTTCAGGTACCTGTCGATATTCACGGACACCCTATGATCCTAGTTCTTCCCAAGACCAGCAGTGATCCTACTTATGACCCAGCCAGCGCCTCCAAATCCTCCCCTAAGAGCTCAGCGAAGGAATCAGCCACTGAAGTAGATCAACCCATTGCTATTTCTATACGAATTCCAAAAGTAGTGGAAGAAAAGACTGGTCCCGATACTGAAGACCTCGTCGAAACTGATGGGGATACCGTGATGGCTGCCACTAGAAATGAAGCTGAAGATCAATCTCCCCCCCATTCAGAATTTGCTGACGAAGAGAGAGACAAGGAGGGTGCAAGTGATGTCGAAAAAGAAGAAGAAAAAGAACATGAAAGTCCACCAACTCCTGCTGCTGATACTGACGAAGAGACAGAAAACGTCGAAGAAAGTCTTGGTAAAACAACTAAAGCTGCTTCGACCGGGACGACTTCGACCCAGTTCTCTCATGAGGAGCTAGAGAGTATGAAGGTACAAAGACCTTTCGAATACCTGAAGACCATGCTCAGTTCCCGCTACAATTTTGCTGACACTACTATCAGTAGCTCGAATACCTCAGGGACTACTTCTGATGCCAAGTCAATGGACGAATCGCTGGCAAACATTCGACAGAAAGTCCTTGATATTGACTTATTCCAACTTCTGGAGAATGACTCCTCTGCTCACTTCGACCTGAAGAAAATCTTAAAGTAAGTCAACGTCTTGGAGGCTCCTCCTGAAGTCACTGATGTGGTGCTGGACCTTACTACTTTGATAGATCTTGTGGTAACTGACTTTAATCGACTTCGGGAGTGCTCCAAGAATCTTGAAAACAAAACAGAGACCCAACTTGCTGAGTGGGAAGCTGCGTCGAATTCGTCCAACAAGGTAACTGAAATGGAGCAATTGTCTGAGCAAAATCAGCGGGAAGCAGCTTTGTGTGGCGAAAACATTCTAAAATGGGAAAAACACATTGCTGTCCTCCAAGGCAAAATTTCACAGGCGAAAAAACGTCAAGCAGAACTGCAGAAGAATGACCAGGAAGAAATCCGCAAAGAGCTAGAAGTTGGTGTGCACCATGTCGACAGGGCCCGTAAGCATGGCGAGGAGATTGAGGAGATTTCTAAGAACAAGACACTTTGTGAGCGACGCCTTCAAATTCAGAAGTCGAAGTTTGAGAAGCTGAAAGCATCTTTTCCCGTTTGAACACTTGTAATTTTTGTTTGGCTTTTAAAACCCTTTTTGTAATGACAATGGATCTGTACTATTTGGCGAAAAGATTTTTAGTCCGCCATATTGCTTTTCTTTTTACAATTATTCGACTTCTATTTTAATTTCTTGCAATGTTGGCTTATATTTTTTCAAATACTTGCCATTTATCTTCAGTATTCTTTTATCTTTATCTATCTCTTCGACCTCATATGCGCCATTTGAAAAAACTTTTAAAATTTGGAAAGGTCCTTCCCACTTAGGAGACCATTTTCCCATTAACCTATCTTTTCGATCCATAGGAAGAATTACTTTCCAAACAAGATCCCCCACTGAAAGGGTCTTAAATTTCACTTTCTTATTGTAAAACTTTTCGACTCTTTCTTTTTGCCTCTTTATCAGGTCTAACGCACGCAATCTCTCTTCATCCAAATCAACTAGTTCATCCATCATCATGCTCCAATACATTTCTGATGGAATTTCATGATACCTTTGAACTCGTATTGACTGTAAATAAATTTCGACCGGTAGCACTGCATCGTGTCCATAAGTCAATTTAAATGGAGTAGAATTTGTTGCTTCTTTAGGAGACGTTCGACAAGCCCATAAAATCTGATCCAAAGTCTTATGCCAGTTTTTAGGTTTTCTACCCACGTGCTTTTTGATCAAATTTATCACAACCTTATTTGCTGCTTCGACTTGTCCATTTGCCTGGGCATAATAAGGTGTCGAAGTTAAGAGTTTAAAACCTGTGTCTTTTGCAAACATTTGCATGTTTTTCCCAGTAAACACAGATCCCTGATCAGTAGTTATTGTTTCTGGTATCCCAAATCTATAAATTATATGTTTCTGGATAAACTCTATAACTGCCTCTTGATCCACATTTACCAGTGGTATAGCTTCGATCCACTTAGTGAAATAATCTAATCCAACTAAAATGTACTTCTGCCCTTTTGAAGAGGCTGGTCGAATTTCACCAATTAAATCCAACGCCCAACCTCTGAATGGCCAAGGTTTTATAATTGAATGCAACTCATTTGCAGGAACATGTGGTATACCTGCATGCACTTGGCATTCCTGACAACCTTTTGCAAATTCGACACAGTCTTTCAACATTGTTGGCCAGTACATTCCTTGTCGAAATAATAACCATTTCATTTTGTGGCCTGCTTGGTGTGCGCCACATGCACCACTGTGCACGTTCGACAAAGCTATGTAAGCTTCATCTTCGCCCAAACATTTTAGCAAGACTCCTTCTGCAGTCTTTTTAAATAATTCATTTCCAAAAAGTACATAACTTAAAGCTCTGTACTTTACTTTTCTTTCGACTTTCTGATTTGGGTCTTGTAGATAATCCTTGATAGGTTTTCTCCAATCTTCAATTTCTGAATCATCTACATTGAAAATTTCAAAATTTTCCTCATCCCCATAACCTAATCTTATTGTCTCCAAATCTGAAGGAGCCAATTTGGTGGATATGACTCTTCCTCTTACTTCAATAGCTTTCTCTAAGTTTTCTTTCGACACTTTGTAGCCCGACGCAAGTTGAGCCAAATCATTCACTTCTTGATTCTTCAATCTAGGAATGTGTCTGATGGCCACATTGTCGAATTTTTTGAGAAGTCTGTTAGCTATTACGAAGTACATAATCAAATTCTCTTTGACACGTTTATATTCTCTTGTCAATTGTTTTATCACCAACTCAGAGTCACCCATTATTTCGACTCTTGTTGCCCCCAATTCCAACAATATTTCAAGTCCGGCAATCAAAGCTTCATATTCTGCTTCATTATTTGAACATAAGCCTTCGACTTTGTACTTGAATTTTGTTGGAATTTTGTCAGGAGAAATAATTAGCATTCCAACACCAGTTCCATTCTTATGACTGGAACCGTCGAAATATAACTTCCATGGCTCTAATTCGACATATTTTACTTCATTTTCATTTATGGAATGGTCAGCTATGAAATCAGCAACCACTTGTCCCTTAACAGCCTTTAAAGGCAGATATTTTAAGGAATATTCTGTCAATGCCAAAGCCCATTTCCCAATTCGACTATGTAAAATGGATTTAGATAACATATATTTTATTACGTCGAAATGAGAAGAAACATATACATCAACAGGTTTTATATAGTGCTTTAACTATGTACAAGAGAAATATACACACAAACATAATTTTTCTATCACACTATATCTAGTTTTAGCATCATTTAGGACTCTGCTGAGATAATAGATGGCCCTTTTGACGCCATTTTCATCTTCTTGACACAGCATGCTTCCCAAAGTCTTGTCTGACGCTGAAATGTATAATCTCATACTTCTTTTTCTAAAAGGAGACATCAAAACTGGAGGACTAGCCAGATACTCTTTGATCTTGTCGAAGGCATCTTGTTGTTCTTGCCCCCATGTGAAATCTTCCTTATTTAGTCGAAGTAGAGGTGAGAAGGCTTGTGTCTTCCCACTAAGGTTGGAAATGAACCTTCTGAGAAAGTTGATTTTCCCTAGTAGAGACTGCAATCCCTTCTTTGTCGATGGCGTTTTCGCTTCCATTATGGCTTTGGCTTTGTTTTCATTTATTTCGATCCCTTTCTTGTGGACCACAAAACCTAGGAAATCACCCGCCTGCACACCAAAAGCACATTTAAGGGGATTCATTTTTAAACCAAACTTTCTCATCCTTTCAAAGGACTGTCGAAGATGGTCTATATGACTTGTTCCTGAAACGGACTTAACCACAATATCATCAATGTATACTTGCATAAAAGTGTCGATAAAGTCATGAAAAATTGAATTCATGGCTCTTTGATAAGTTGCTCCAGCATTTTTTAAACCAAAGGGCATTACTACCCATTCATAGGTTCCTATTGCTCCAGGGCAACGAAAATCTGTTTTAGGAACATCTTCTTCAGCAATAAAAATTTGATTATAGCCAGAGTATCCATCAAGCATACTCAAATACTCATGGCCTGCTGCAGAATCTATGAGCATTTCTGCCACTGGCATAGGATATTCATCCTTAGGGGTAGCTGAATTTAAATCTCTAAAATCAATGCATACCCTCAGCTTGCCATTTTTCTTAATTACAGGAACTATGTTTGCAATCCATTCGACATACTTGGTGGTGCGGATGAATCTGTATTTTAGAAGTCTTTCGACCTCTTCTTTTATTTTCGACAAGATTTCTGGTGCGAAGCGTCTGGGAGTCTGCTTTACTGGCTTCTTTCCCTCCATTATTGGCAGCTTCAATTCAGCCAAACTCCTGTCTAATCCTGGCATATCGTCGTAATCCCATGCAAAACAGTCTTTGTACTCATTTAGCAATTGGACTATTTCGACTTTGAACCGAGGATCCATCTTGGCGCTGATGTAAGTTGGCGTTCTTTCTGCCCCCAGTCCTAAATTGATTTCTTCTAATGGATCCTGTGCCACCATCTTCATGTTAGTCGATGCTGGATCCTTTTCGAACCCCAAGGGTTCTTCATCATAGATGGCGTCAAGCTTCTAATTCTGCCATTCGCCAGTCTGATTGTTGTCATAACCTTTTTTAATATCCCTTTGGGGACATTGCTCTTCAAAATCTTCTTTGTTGGCTTCGACAGCCATGTATTTTACTTCGGCCTCTAGGGCCGCTTTGAGTTTATTTTCGGCTATATAAGCCGTAATTCTTTCGATCGCTGAGGCTTCACTCATCATAATCATCAAATTCACTTCCCCAACCTGTTGGCTCAATCTGAGAAGTTCCCCATACGTGACTTGGTTCGCCAATTACTTCTTTGTCCCACTGAAAACCACGTGTTGGGTGAAGGTACATGGAACAATAGGCGTTGTCAGTTGCCTTCAAGTCAAATTTTGCTGGGTTGCAGGGGGGTATGTGAGCCAAATTCTTGTCGAAACTTCGACTATTCACATTGTTTACTTCAGTCATAAAATAGCTTTGATCTGCTTCAATATTCTCAACAATCCCATCTGGCCTCCAGATGGCTATTCGTTGGTGCATGGATGATGGTACAGCTCCTATCCCATGAATCCACTCTCTTCTAAGCAGCAAGTTATAATTCGCCCTTGACGCTATCACTATAAACATCGTTGGTCTTGTTATGGTTCCAACAGTTAGGTTCACCTGGATCACTCCCATGGTACTTCCTACTTTTCCCTCATAATTTGACAAAACCATGTTGTGGGGCTTTGTGTCTGAGTCATCCTTTCCAATCTTTTTTACCATGAAATGGGGCATCAAATTCACAGCAGCACCACCATCTACTAATATCTTGTTGACACCAACGTTCTCTACTTTTCCTTTTATGAACAAAGGCTTCAAGTGTGCCTTCATTGCATCATCTGGTCTCTTAAAGAAAGCGTTCTGCTCTTCGACACAACCATTGTTCATTATATAATAACACACAGGCCTGAGCCCCATGCTGTCATCTTCGACATCATCTTCTTCTTCTTCGATTTCCATCACTCTATCATAGTCTCTAGGCAGCACTGAAACCACATTGCATATGACATCGAAAGATGCTTCTGAGTCTGACCTAAAATCATCAGGCACTTCGTCGTCTTCTGGCACCTTGTTGCTAGGCTTCGACATCCCCACCATGTTGCTTGGTTTGTCCTTTTGAGAGGGCTCATTTTTTGGAGCAGACTCTTGGTTCATTGTTTGCATGTTTTTGCTTGACTCAGCTTTATTTTCATCAACAGTGTTTTCTTTGTTTCTGTTCTTTTCTGCAGCCTCCTTTTCTACTCTTTTCTGTCTTTGGAACCTTCTCCACTGAGACCTTGACATTGGATTCTTTCCTTTATAGTTCTCTGATGGGTCTTGGTTTCTGTTTTTCGACCTCCCTTTTTCCTTCCATGGAGGAACCTCTCTGCATTTCAAAGTTCTTCCATTTTTTCTGCCCTTGAGCATCTCTGATTGGTTGGACCCACTTATCATTCTCAGCTTTGACAGATGGCTTGTAAGTTCTAAGACATCCTTCTCCAAACCTTTGGTTGTGATGCTCACTCCTCCTTGGATCGAACCTTCCATTTCTGGCTGCTGGGATTGCCCCCCAGTTTCCTCTTCTTTTGGCTTTCTCCACCCCCTCCAGATTGCTTGCTGCTTTCTTGTCGAACACCGCACTACAACGTGGGCACAACATGACTTCATCCTTCTTTCTCTGGCACCTTTGGATGAATTCGACTAAGCTCTCCTCCTCCTTAGGGTAAGCCAGCTTCTGATACTCTTCTCGACGACGTTCTTCATCAGTTTCTGTTTGTTTCTTCTGAGAAATTTCCACCATGTTGATTTCCACATTCTGGTCATCAGTGATACTTAGTTTATTCATTCTTTCAATAAGTCTTGCCTCTTCTTCAACATTCCCTTTCGCCTGGTCGAAGCTTTCCCCTAAGGGTAGGTCCCTGGAGATGAGTTTGCAGCATTGATTGACTGAGTTTTCTTTAGGGTCTTCCATTGTTCTACTCAAAATCCCATAAGGAGCAGGCTTTACAAGGCCTTCAGCAGCCTCTGCCTTTATTCTGGTAACGCTCTTATTGACTGGTTCCATAGTGTTGATCTTGCCAGCAACTCTCATTGTCTCTGTTTTGTCATGATTAAGGCCTTCAGTAGCCTCCTCTTTGATGATAGGGGCATTATCATTTGGTCCTTCATCAGTATCTTCACAGAAATCTCCCCATCCAGTTGGCTGGATCTTATTGATGTCAATACGAGAACTTGGGGGTGCAGAGTATTTCACGAGATAGTCGAATTTTCCACTGGGCTCTCCTAAAGTATCCCAAATTACTCCATCTTCAGCAATTTTGTTGTTATTCTCTTCGTCGAAACCTTCAGTAATTCCAACTGCGTTCTGGTTGTTGAAACCTTCAGTAGTTTCCTCCTTCTTCTGACTGTCGAAGACTTCAGTATCTCCATCTTTGTTCCTACTGTCGAAACCTTCAGTAGTCTCAACTTCGTTGGTCTCATTCAAATTTCCTACATCAAGATTTTCAATGATCTTGATCAACACTGGCTGGTCTACGAAGTCCTTGGATACTTTTTCCTCCTTAGGCTTGTCTAGGAGATCATCAGCAACCTCCACCATATTGATATTATTGTCGAAGCCCTCAGCAGCTTCCACCATTTCAAAACTACAATCAGAGGCTACTTTGACTTCCACCATATTCACAGTGGAAGGTTCAACATAATTGGCTTCGACCACCTGCATGGGGTTTGAGTCAATCCTCATCTGTTGTTTTGATTTGTCTCCAAACTTCAGTCTTCCATCACGGATTGCATTCTGAACAAGATCACTGAAAAGGAAACATTGAGAAGTTTTATGACCCAAAAAATTATGGTATTTGCAAAAACCTCTCTTTTTCTGTTGGTCCACAGGAGGCTCTTTAGCGCCTGCTAGTTTTATTAATTGACCATCTTTGACTAATAAGTCAAAAATTTCGTCACACTTGGTGACGTCGAACGTATAAGTTCTTTTAGGAAACCTATCATTCTTTTCAGGTTCGACTGGATTTTTCCCATTCGACGGAGTTAGTACTTTACAGGCGTATGGTGGGCCTGACTTTAGTTCTGCCATATCAATTTCTTGTTCGTCGAACAAAATTAGTTCATTTTCGTCACCATCATCATCCTGGCATACTCCTACATAGGCCATTCTTTCCTTTTTATTTTTATTTGATCTAAATTTCTCAGCTTTTAGCCTTTCGATCTGTCTTACCCTATCTGCTAATTGTGCCATATTTCTCAAATATTGAGTGTCTAATTTCTTTCTTATAGAATAATCTAGACCCCCTGCAGCCATTTCGACTAACTCTTGCTCTAGCACTTGTGTGAAACATCTTGCCTTAAGCAACCTGAACCTATTTAGGTAATCATCTATAGGCTCTGAAAATTTCCTCTTAACACTGGCTAATTCCTTCAAACTTATCTTAGTCTGACCCATATAAAATTGTTCATGGAACAATCTTTCTAATTGGGTCCATGTGAATATAGAGTTCGCAGGCAAGGATGTAAACCAGGTAAACGCATTTTTTGTCAAAGAACTTGGGAAGTATTTCATCTTTAAATTTTCATTATGGGCTATTTCTCCTGCTTCGATCGAATAACGCGCTATATGTTCTATGGTGGATTCGCTAGTGTCCCCTGAAAATTTGGTGAATTTGGGGACTTTCCACCTTGGGGGTAATTCCTGTTGCAGAACATATTCAGATAATGGGGAGGCATAACTAGGCCTTTGTAATCCTACATTTACCCCATTTTGTGCCATTATCCTTTCGACCATGGCTGCTAAATTGTTTTCGGCAGGCAGGTTATTATATCGTATTCGCTGTCGCAACACATCATCAGCATCTTCGCCTCTCTGGACGATTACCCTCCTAGGTTCTTGTTGAACGGGTATTTCGACACGAGGTTGTTCGACCACTGCCTCTTGGTTTCTAGGGTTTGCCTGAGGATTCTCTAAAGGCCTTTGATTTATTGTGGGTTCCTCTTCGACATTCACTACTGGGTTTTGAATTACTTGTTCTCTTTGTCGCGTTTGAGGAACACCAAAAAAGTTAGCAATGCGCGTCATTTGCGCAGCCAACAATTGGTTGGTTTGGGTAGTGTTTTGTATTAAAGGATTAAACACTGCTCCTATTTGTTGTGTCAACATTTGGACCATATCATGATTACTTTTGTCCATTTGTTGTCGAATTACTTGCGCAGAATTATTTGTAATTGCTGGCATTTGGAAATTTGGTAGGGGTTGGTTTAATCTACTCATACTTCCACCATATCCCGACCCTTGTAGTGGTGAAGACACGTGGACCATGGCATCAGAATACAAGGATGGTGCATTTTGCAAGTTTGCCATTACTGAAGTTGGCATTCCATATGGTTGTTCTCTACCAAACATAGGCATGGAAAAATTTGTCTGAAATGGCCTATAATTATGTCCTCCAGGAGGAGGCGTCCCCATGGGCATTGAATGTCCCATTGTGGAAGAACTAGGCATATTTTGGGAGAGCGAAACCGCTGGTATAGATCCTGTTGATGAAGGCATAGCCTCCTCCAGAACAGGGTTTGAATCCACATTTCCCCCTGTCGAAGGGATAGGGTTGGAAACTGGAATGGTTTCATTTGGATTTGGATTATTTGGTCGATTCGCCATTCTTCTTACTCTTGTTCTTTTAGGTCTTTCTACGTCGGTTACGGCTAATTTACCGCTTCTCAAAATCATACAACGAAGTAGAAACTATTTGGCTAAGAGTTATTCTGTAAAAAATTCTAAAATTTTGCACTGGTCCTACCGGGTGTGCCAATTTGTTCGCTGTTGATTTTGGCGAACAACCTCTGGTTTACCAATCTCTTATAAAATTGGGTTACTTGCAGGACCAACCACACAAGTCCTGGGATACATGTGCAAATTTATCTAACTCTTAGGATAATGGTGTTTTAATGGTTTGTTTTGTTATATTTTTTATATATGAATGGTTTGGTTAAAGAACTAACTAACAACTTCTGGCGAAAAATAAGTTGAATGAAAGTAAAACTTGCATAAAGTAAATGACAAAGGATAAATGACTGGGAAAAGTAAAGGTAATTATAAAAGACTTTGAATTTTTATAAACTTAAAAAGATGGTGTTTCACACGTACATTTCCAGATAATAAACTCTTTTCTCTCGCATGGGTACTTTGAGTATTTACAGGAATTCAGTACAAGTTTTCACACACTAAAATTCTACAACAACTATCCTATTTATAGAAAAATACAATAACTGTTTAGTAACGGAAAAATTCTAAATCTTTGACACTTGGCCTTCTGCATGTCTTCTTTTCTTCTAAAGCTTCCACGCGTCTTCTGTCAAACGTCATATCTTTTGAATTTGAATTTTCCCTTTGTGTCGAAGCGTTGCGCCTCTTCACTTTGTCGAATTGTCAAAAGGTAACAAATGTCCCTTAAACCTTGTCTGACGAAAACTTCCTTATGTTTCTGTCGAAATGTCGAAACTCTGTTCTTGTCGAAGTGTCGAAAACTTCTTTTGAATACCTTCATTTTCTTTCTTCTTCATCTGTAGCCATTTTCTTTAGTTGAAGAACATCATTTTGCCTACCAAGACATGGTGTCGAAAATATATGTCTACAACGATGCTCATAGAATCCACCGTGAGTTCGAGGCTTCCTCATTATATTCAAGTTATATGCGGTGGGATACCATGGTTGCGAGACACTTGTCTGAGAGGTGTCTGCGACAATATGACTATGTTCAGAGTATACCACGACCAGTTCCAAATAATCCAGCTTCATGGATTGATTGGTGGTTTCAGAGTAACTTCATTAGCTCCGGTCGTGCCATCAGAGATCGAGCGGTCACTGCTCAACACCCCTCGTAGTGTGAGGATGGTTACTTAGAGTCGTAATTCACTATATCACGTCCATGCATCACCACACCCCCAACTGATGATGGGCTTTCTGATGACTACTTTTTCCGAAAATATTTATTTTTTATCAGAAATTTCAAAATTTCCGATAAAAAAATAAATTTTCAATAATATAAAAGATTTTAACTTGTTTCAAATTTTTTTCAAAGACATTTTTAAAAATATGAAAGATTTGGAATTGCCGAATTTGGACAGGTTAAAAAGTTTTTCAATAATGCTCATACCAAAAGAAAGGATAGTAAAACGTATTTTATACGTGTTAAGAGAAATACAATGCATAACTGATATGTTTAACCTTAAATTCTATGAGTGAAAAAAAATGCAAAATTTCTAAGCTTAACTTGACCGTGACCAAGTCTTGATCGAGATGTGTAATGAAATGCACACCTTTGCCATAAATTCATAACCAAAATTTTTAAATCAATTTCGTATATATACCACCTTAAAAAAATTGAGAATTTCTTAATACACCACCCAAATTTCTTAGGCACCATGTGAAATTTCATTTTTGCCCACAGATTTCGGATTTGCACATCCGGACGCACCAAATTTTTAAAAAACGCTGATATGTTCCGGATGTGCACATCCGGAAGAATTTCTGATTTGCAAATCCGAAAAAAATCAAAAGAATTCCATAAAATCATTTACTTCTAAATATAATTAAATCAAATCTAATTAAAATCTAATATAATTAAAATTAATATTATTTTTTCAATATAATTAAATCCAATATAATTAAAATCTATATTAATTAAAATTAATATGATATTTAATATGATTAATTTTTTTCAATATAATTAATAGGATTAATATGGTATTTAATTCTAAATTATTTTTTTATATTGAAAAAATTAATTTAATTATATTGGATTTAAAATTATATGGTATTTACTTCTAAAATTGGATTTAATTATATTGGTATTTAAAATTATATGGTATTTACTTCTAAATTATATGGTATTTACTTCTAAATTATAATTAAAATTATATGGTATTTACTTCTAAAATTAATTTAATTATATTGGATTTAATTATATTGAAAAAATCATATTAATTTTAATCATATTAATTTTAATTATATTGGATTTAATTATATTGAAAAAATCATATTAAATTTAATTATGTTGGATTTTAATTATATTGGATTTAATTATATTTAGAAGTAAATGATTTTATGGAATTCTTTTGATTTTTTACGGATTTGCAAATCAAGAATTCTTCCGAATGTGCACATCCAGAACATATCAGCGTTTTTTAAAAATTTGGTGCGTCTGGATGTGCAATTCCGAAATCTGAGGACAAAAATGAAATTTCACATGGTGCCTAAGAAACTTGAGTGATATATTAAAAAATTCCCAAAAAATTTATATAGAGTAACGTCTAATAATGAATTAAACTAAACTCTAATAATTTACTAATAGTAGTCAAAGTTTTGTAATAATAATGACTATTTTTATATTTAAAAGTTGAGATTTCAAACAACAATTATTACTCAATTGAATATTATCAGTTAAAAAAAATTATGTAATGAAATGCAAGTTGTTGAAGTCTATATAGGGACGTTTGTTTTGTTTTTTTTTTAAAATGATTTTTATAGTGTAACATAATTTTGTAGAAAAAAATTTTACAAAGATATTTTTCATAAAAACTTCAAATGAAAATTTAGTTTGAATAATTATTCTTAAAATATTATTTTAGGTATTTCATCATTTTATCGAAATTTTTTTAGAATATCAAAATTTCAAAAAATCACTTAATTATTACTCAGTTGAATATTTTCAGTTAAAAAAAATTATGTAAAGAAATGCATATCTTACAGAGGAGTGAAGTTGTTGAAGTCTATATAAAGAGAGACAATGTTTAGTTTATTAGAAAAGCACATCTTCATTCTCAACCCATTAGACAAAGTCTACTCATAATTCACTATGAGACCACACATTTTCTTTTGGCTTTTCTTTATACCATTCAGCTTACTAAATTCCAGCACTGATAATTTTGTGGTGAATGGCCACTGTCTCGCCCATCAGCATTCGTTGTTGCTCCATATGAAAAACAACCTTAGAGCATCCACATCCATTATACTCATTTGAGTTCTTTTTTTTTTTTTTTTTTTTGTAAGCAAGAATTGATTAACGGGAGAACTAAGGGTTCTCCAACCTGTTTACACAATGGTGTGTGAGACCCGACAAAAAAGAGGAAAAATTACATACCAAAGGCTTACGAAATAAAGAGCAAAGGCTCTTTGCTAAATTCATAAAAGGTACTATTGGTATGACTAATATTTCCGCAAACGGTCCACTTCCAAACCAAAAATTTTATACCCCACACCGTATTGTTAATGTTCCACTTGGCTGACCGAAAGCAAATACCATTCCTTAATATCCAAATACTCCAAGTGGTGGCTAACCAAACAAGCCCACATTTGCCAACTTTAACTCTATTATGTTGACAAAATAAATACCATTCCATAAAATTCGGAAGGCATTCATCCTCCAACACAACCGGTTTACCAATCCACTTAGCAATTTCCCACCAAATTCTTTTCACCACATAACAAGAAAAGAAAGAATGATTTCTACTTTCGGTATCAACCCCACAAAAGGAACAACGTAAAGAGTCAATAGAAAAATTAATACCTCTATTCACCAAAAGGTCTTTCATTGGAAGTCTATTCACAAAAATTCTCCAACCAAAAGCCTTTATCTTGAAAGGAACCTCCATCTTCCACAATATACCCAAAGCCTCATCAAACTTATTAGGCGGCCCAGAAGGTAACCGGAATGTGGCATAAACATCGTAACAAGAAGAAACAGTGAAATTGTTATCCGGATTTAGATCCCAACGCAAAGAATCCGAACCTACCTCCTTTAGGCCATGATGAGAAAGAGACAATTTTAAAGAGATTAACTCATCAAGTAACCGCTCTTCCAAGTTCTCAACGCCATTCAAACCGAGATCGCCCCAAATCCAACAACCATCACGCCAACCTCCCATACAAGCAATAGAAACTCTTTTCAAACTAGATAACTCAAATAAATCCGAAAAATCTTCTTTCAAAATTCTACCCTCCATCCACCTAGATTCCCAAAAAGGAGTATTAAAGCCTTTTTCCACAATAAATCTACAATGAGACATAATGGGGTCGGAATAGGATTTTTTACAAATCAAAGTCAAGTCCTTCCACCAAGATGAGGAAGCACTTTTAGAAGTTTCCCCGCACGAGATTTTGATAGAAATATCACCATATCTCGATCTCAAAATATCATGCCATAAACCTTTGTCTCCTTTAAGAATTCTCCATCTCCACTTATTTAGAAGTGCCATATTAAAGTCCCCCATATTTTTGATGCCTAGCCCTCCTTTTTCAAAAGGTAAACACACCTCATTCCAACCAACCCAATGAATTTTCTTCTTATCCTCCGTTCCTCCCCACAAGAAATTACTTTGAATTTTTGAAAATTCCTTTAACACTTTCATGGGCATTTTGTAGAAAGACATGGTAAAGATAGAAAGAGAGCATAAAATAGATTTCAAGAGAGTGATTCTACCTCCTAAATTTAGGAACCGATTTTTCCATCCCGAAAGCCTCCTTTTCATCTTCTCCATTAGCGGAATCCAAGTAGAAAAATTCCTAGGATTTGAACCAATGGGAATACCAAGAAACACAAAATTACTATCTTCCACATTACAAGAGAGAGCCAAAGATGCCGCCTCAATAAATTGAGTATTAGAATTAATACCAATTAATTTACTTTTATGGTAGTTAATTCCAAGACCCGAAATAAGCTCAAAAGCTCTCAACACCGCTTTAACGGCCCACACGTGACGCCACGTCCCATCTCCCACCAACAAAGTGTCATCCGCAAATTGGAGGATATCTACCGGACAAGTCCTCTCAATAACGAAACAACTAAACTCCTCCAATTCCGTTGATTTTCTCACCAAACCCGCCAATCCTTCCGCCACCAAAACGAAGAGAAAAGGTGAAAGTGGATCACCTTGTCTCAAACCTCTCTCAACACCAAACTCCTTAGTGGGACTACCGTTAACTAACACCGACATCTTACTTTGAAAAATTAACATTTCCATCCACTTCTTCCAACGTTCCCCAAAACCCATTTTATTCAACATGAATCTCAAAAAATCCCAACTCACTTTGTCGTAGGCCTTTTCAAAATCAACTTTAAAGAGAATACAATTCTTACCTTCTTTTCTTGCATAATCCACCACTTCATTAGCCACCAAAACCCCATCAAGAAGTTGTCTTCCCGGTACAAAGGCACTTTGACACGGAGAAATAATAGAATGTAGCACTCTTTTTAATCTTCCCGCCAAAAGTTTAGCCACCACTTTGTACATACAACCCACAAGGCATATTGGTCTATAATCGTCCAAAGAGATCGGATTAGGCGACTTTGGAACCAAGGTCAAGAAAGCCGAAATAACCGATTTAGAGATTACCGAACCATCATAAAAACAATTGCAAAACCGGGTGAAATCATCTTTTAAAAAATGCCAACATTTTTTGATGAAAAGAAAAGTGTAACCATCCGGACCCGGCGCTTTTGAACCACCACACCCCCAAATAGCATCTTTAATCTCTTCCTCTTGAAAAGGACACTCAAGACCCAATCTCTCCTCCGTACTAAGACTTTTGAAGTCAACCCCTTCAAGGATCGGCCGCAATCTATCCGGCTCTATGAATTTGTTAGCAAAATGCCTCCACACCTCCTCCTTAACCTCCGGAACCGAGTCTACCAATCCACTAGAAGTAAGAATAGGACCTAAATGATTATGTCTTCTTTTTTCTCTCATCACTTTATGAAAATAAGCACTATTAGAATCTCCCTCTTTAAGCCATTTCACTCTAGATTTTTGAATAAGCATGTTCTCTTTAATTCTCAATTTACTCCAAAAACGACTTGTGGCTTCTTTCCTATTAAACACAATTTCCGGATTTAAATCAACGTCTCCCATCTCCACTTTATCATCACCAATATTGATATCCTCCGCCCCCTCCTCCACTTCCAACTCCATCCTTCCAAAAACTTCCTTATTCCACCACCTAAGTTTATCCTTTAGAATTCGAAGCTTTTCTTTCAATACAAAATCTCCTCTTCCTTCAATTCTAATGTCCTTCCATTCTTTCTCCACAAAAGGTAAAAAGGCGTCAAAAGAAAACCATTCATTATTGAATTTAAATGGTTTAGGACCCCAATCAACTTCATCCTTCACCAACCAAATCGGACAATGATCCGATAAATCTCTATCACCAATAAGTTGCCCAATCACACCCCATCTATTCACAATCACATCCGACAAGATAAATCGATCGATTCTACTCATAGATTTACCATCTCCGCTATACCAAGAGAATTTTTTTCCTTTACACGGAATATCCACCAAGTTGCTTTTATCAATAAACTCCGCAAAGGCTCTATTCTCACTTCCACCTTCTCCCTCCATTCTCCCCTTTCTATCACGACTACTTTTGATAGAATTGAAATCTCCACCAATAACCCACTCTCCATCCACTAAAGTCTCTTTTAAACGAATAAGTTCCTTCCATAAAATCTTCTTTTTGGAAATATTACAAGAAGAATAGACATTCACAATGTAATAGAAATTTTCCTTCCATTCTAACTTGATGCCCAAAAAACCTTCACCTTTAAAGCTATAAATAACTTCCCCACAACCCTCCCTCCATAAAGTCAAAAGACCCCCCGATAAACCCGAAGCATTGGAAAAAGAATACCCTACCGCCGTGTTGCTCCAAAAACTCGTAACAAAAGAATCATTCAAATTGGACAATTTCGTCTCTTGAATCAAAAAAACATCCGCCTTACCCTTCTTAATCAAAGCACTAATCCTTTTTCTCTTCAAAGCACTACCTCCCCCTCTAATATTTAAAGAGCCTACTATCATTGGGACAAGATGTTAATCTCCTTCCTAGCCTTCCGTTCGGAACTTAACCTTGCTTCCGCCTCTTCAATCCTCAAGACATAATTCTTTTTTCCTTCTAAATTCACTACCCCTAAATTTTCAATAGCCGTCCGTAACTTTGAACCGCCATTGCTATCCACATAAACCCATTGTCTTCCATTGTTCATAAGAATAATGGAATTCTCCGAGTGACTCCCGTAACACAAAGAATTAGAATTAGAATTTGAATTAACCACCTGCACAGTTGGAACAAAACAGCTAGGGGTAGCCATACTGTCCCCAGATTTCCGAAGGCCAGCAACAGGCGCAGTAGCAGAAAACTTCAGTTTCTGTGATAAACTAGCAGCCTGCTCCTTCCTGAAACTTCTCTTAGAAGGTCTCAAGTATTTCTTATTAATCCCACAACCCAGCTCCCACATGTTTAAATGCTTTACTTTCTTCTGCTTACCCTTCCTTCGGACACCCGGAAACTGTCTTGAAATCCCTGTAAGTTCCGCCTCCTGCACACCAGAATCAGGCCCAATGATCTTGCCTGCTGCAACTTCCGGAATCTGACTTGAATTACCAGAAAAAACCGCCTCTGCCACAGCCAAAGAAGGCACAACAGCAACAATTTCCGTGCCACAGTCCACATTAACAATCCTCTCACCCTGCACACCAGAAACAGCCCCAATATTCTTGTCAGCTGCAGCCTCTTCAGGAAAACTCTCACTCTGTATACCAGATACAGAACCAACCACACGACTCACCATACTGCTCTCCGCCACTGCTTCGATATTATCACCACTGTCATTTAAACCGCCATCAGAACCCTCCTTTCCCGACATCATATCCTCCTCCGACATGTCCTCCGAACCATCACACGTCCACCCTCCTTCAGACTCAGACAGAAAGCGAGATTGTCTAAACTTCCCTGCGTTAGAACTATCGACAGCAGGCCTTTCCTCAATGAGAACCAATTGATAAGTCTTATCATCAACTTTCACACAAACAGACTTAGGACATGAAAAAACAGCATCAACATTCACTAGAATACGAGCAACATCAAAAGAACGACCTGTAACCGTGTTATCATCAATGCAAATAAAATTACCCAATGAATTTGCTAATTCAGTGAAGAAGTCACCGTGCCAAGCGTGGACCGGGACGCCATAAATACGCAGCCATATACTTCTGCTAGAATCCACCTCAGAATCACTCCATCTCCTAACATTCGAAAGCCATTGCTTCCACCAAGAATCTTCTTCCCCAAACATTTCTTCGATCGCTCCTTCCTCCTTCTCCTCAATCAAACAGAACTTCGCACTCAAAGGGGTGAAAGTGATGGCAAAGAAACCTTCCTTCTCAAAAATTCCTTGAAGCTTATGAACAGAGCCTGGAACCAAAATTTGACCAACAAAAGATTTATCCAAGCGAGCCCTGACCTCCGGTTTCGAGATGAAAGTCACGTTGCAGTCCTCCGCCGATAACTTCTTGCTGTTACTTCTACCCACCACCTCTGCAAAAGAACGAGTATCTCTCCAGGGAACATGATTACCTGTCGCACTCCTACGATTAAATATCGCCCCTCCGCCAGCTTTGACAGGGATAAAACCGCCCCTCACTAACCTGTTATCCTTGAACGTGTTTCTTTCAAACCTCGGAATGTTGGCATGAATCTTCTTGCCTTCAATCATCACATTATCACATTTCACCGCCAACAACTTCGCATCTGCTACGTCGTGAAATCTGGCAAAACCGAATCTCTTCCCTAACCGGTTTTTCCTCGGAGCAATAGATACTTCATAAACCTCTCCCACACACCCGAATAGAGCAAATATGTCTTTTGCCTTCGATGAATTTGGGAATTCCGAAAAATAGATGTTAGCCACATCCGACCTACCTTCGAAATCCGCCCTCTTCCGCGTTGAAAAACAGTCCCACTGAGGAACCCAGTGTCTGAATACACTCTTCCTTGCTTCAATCCACCCACTGTTGCGGTGAGATGATTCACCCTGCACCATGAGAACAACCAGGTGAGATGATCTTAAAATGTTTAATAATTTCTCTCATTTGAGTTCTTTAAATGGGTCCCATTTAATTTTTTTTCATTATTTTATATTTCTAAATTTTTTAAACAACTCAACTATATTTTATAAATATCCATACAACCATTAAAAACACTAACATAGGTACCACCAAACCCCACAATATTCTCCACATTTCACTCTAAAATAGTTAAACCACGCTCTTTACTGTAACAACACTTGTAAATTGATGAACGATTTTATTATGCAATTATCCATCATTTTCTGACACAATCACTTTGATAACAGTGTAGGAACCATATATTTGGACCGATATTCATGCTCTTATATTCAACCACACGAAATCCTCGAAGCTAGTTCATTGGAACCAAAGTGATGAAGATTGTTGCCAATGGCATGGGGTATCATGCAAAGATGGACATGTTTCATCCCTTGATCTTAGTCAGGAGTCTATCTCAGGAGGACTTGATCATTCAACTGCTCTTTTCAACCTCCACTATCTCGAGAGTCTCAATTTGGCTTTCAATAACTTCCATTCTGCGATTCCTTCTGAGCTGCATAAGCTGCAGAATTTGAAGTATTTGAACCTATCTGATGCTGGCTTTGAGGGACAAGTCCCAAAAGAAATTTCTCACCTCACAAAGTTGGTTACTCTTGATTTGTCTTCTTCAGTTACTTCGAATCACAGCTTAAAACTTGAGAATCCAAATATAGAGATGCTGGTGGAAAACCTCACAGATATCACAGAATTGTATCTAGATGGTGTAACAATATCAGCCAGCGGAGAGGAATGGGGTCGTGCTTTATCTTCACTGGAGGGTGTTCGTATTTTGAGCATGTCATCGTGCAATCTCTCCGGACCTATTGAATTTTCACTAGCTAAGCTTCAGTCACTCTCAGTTCTAAAATTGAGCAACAACAATTTGTCAAGCATAGTGCCAGATTTCTTTGCAAATTTCTCCAATTTAACCATCCTACATCTCAGTAGATGTGGTTTGAATGGTTTTTTCCCAAATGATATCTTCAAAATACACACATTAGAGGTCATTGACATATCAGACAACCAAATTCTTAATGGTTCTTTGCCAAACTTTCCACCACTTGCATCTCTTCACTACATGAATCTTGCCAATACAAATTTCTCAGGACCAATTCCAAATACCATCTCAAATCTAAAGAAGTTATCAACCATTGATCTATCTTACTGTCAATTCAACGGAACACTTCCAAGTTCAATGTCAGAACTCACCCAACTTTTTCATCTAGACATGTCCTCCAATAATCTCACAGGTCCACTCCCTTCTTTCAACAAGTCCAAAAACCTCACATATCTATCACTATTTCACAATTATTTGAGCGGAGATTTACCATCCAGCCATTTTGAGGGCCTTCTGAATCTTGTTAGCATTGATTTAGGATTCAATTCTTTCAATGGAAACATCCCCTTGTCTCTACTTAAGCTCCCATGTTTGCGAGAAATAAAGCTTCCATTTAATCAACTCGATGGTCACTTGGGTGAATTGGATAGTGCATTCACTCCGGTATTGGAGATGCTTGATTTGTATAGCAATAACTTACAAGGACATATTCCTGCCTCTGTGTTTAACCTTAGAACACTTCGTTTCATTCAACTTTCTGCCAACAAGTTTAATGGCACAATACACTTGGACGTCATTCGTAAGCTAAATAATTTATCTACAATAGGTCTCTCACATAACAATTTGTCCGTTGTTGACAACTTCAAAGAAGATCATGATTTGTCACCCATTCCAGAGATTAGAGTTGTTATGTTGGCTTCTTGTAAGTTAAAGAGGTTTCCAAGTTTTTTGAAAAACTGGTCCACATTAATGGCTCTTGACTTATCTCGCAACGAGATTCAAGGACAGATACCTACTTGCATTTGGCAACTTGAATCTCTCATTACCTTGAATCTTTCCAAGAATTCTCTCACTAACTTTGAAGAGAGTATTTGGAACTTAAATTCAAGCCTTTTAGAGGTTGATCTTAGTTTTAACCAACTGCAAGGGCCTGTTTCTTGCATTCCAAAGTATGTAACGTATTTGGACTACTCAAGCAACAGGTTGAGCTCTATCATACCGTCGGACATTGGAAACTATCTCCCTTTCATAAAAATGTTGTTTCTTTCAAATAATAGTTTTACGGGAGAAATCCATGAATCCTTTTGCAATGCTTCAACTCTTTGTTTGCTAGATCTTTCCTACAACAAATTTGATGGGACAATTCCCAAGTGTTTTGCAAAACTGAGTAGCAACCTGAGGATGTTGAATTTTGGAGTGAACAAGCTCCGAGGACATATCCCTGATACGATATTCAAAAACTCATGTGCACTTAGATATTTGGACCTAAATGACAATCTCTTGGAAGGCACCATACCTGCTGGATCTTTGGTCAATTGCACAAAACTACAAGTCCTAAAACTTGGAAATAATGCTTTAACGGACACATTTCCATGTTTCTTGAGCAACATTTCCACCCATAGGATCATGGTTTTAAGGTCTAATAAGCTCCATGGGTCTATCAGGTGCCCAAATAGCAATGGTGATTGGGAGATGCTTCATATTGTCGATCTAGCATCCAATAAATTTAGTGGAATGATATCAGGAACACTGTTAAGCAATTGGAAGGCAATGATGCGTGATGAAGGCATACTTGGGCCAGAATCTGGCCATTTGTTTTTTGAAATCACCGATGACTATGATCCTATGAGTTTGAAGGCCGTGTTACCACATCTTAGCAAATATCTCCAAGCAAGATTGGTTAAACTTGTAGCAAACATGTCTCTCTCTATCATTGACCAAGGGTTCGTTGATTCTAATGCAGTGGATCTTCGACGTTATCAGGATTCAATTATTGTTGTCAACAAGGGTCAGCAGATGAAGCTGGTCAAAATTCAAATGGCCTTCACTTATGTGGATATGTCAAACAACTATTTAAAGGGGCCAATACCTGAGGAGCTAATGGAATTCAAGGCACTTCATGCTTTGAACTTGTCACATAATGCACTCACGGGTCATATACCATCATCTGTGGGAAATTTGAAGAATCTTGAGTCTATGGACTTGTCAAACAACACCTTGAATGGAGAGATTCCTCAAGAGAATATCTAAACCTCTCGTTCAATCACTTAGAGGGGAAAATTCCTTTAAGTACTCAAATCGAAACATTCAGTGCAGATTCCTTCAAAGGGAATGAAGGGTTATGTGGTCCTCCTTTGACCAACAATTGCAGCGAAGATGGAGAGCAGGGGATGCCACAGTCTGATTCTCAAAGTGAGAGTTCAATTGATTGGAATTTCCTAAGTGTGGAGTTGGGAGTTATTTTTGGGTTTGGAGTTTTCATCCTCCCTCTTATATGCTGGAAGAAATGGAGGTTGTGGTATTCCAAACATGTAGATGGGATGCTTTACAGGATCATCCCACGACTTGATTATGAATTTGAACAACACGAAGGAAAGAGGTATAGAGTTTTGAGGTGGAGGTACTGATTGTAGCTCCAACAATATGGAACTGGAACCACTACACGTAAATTCTCCGAAACGTGTTCTGACGAGAGAGGGAACTCTCCAAATCCTGCATGATAGAATGATTAGTGTGGGGAAGCTCAATGGAAGTTTGGAATCATACTCATGAAACATGATTCAGCAGCAATTTTGTTTTTTTTTTCTACATATTAGGGAGAATAGTTATAATTAAAAAAATAGGAAGTTTAATATCTCCAATAAAAAAATAATGTAGGATACCACTCAAATCTACAATAATGTAAGATACCACTCAAATCTACACCCTTAGTCCATATACTTATTTTTAGATATGATTATGTCCTTTTCGAAAATTAGGTTAGTCTACTAGCTAACATAATATCTTATATATTTTAGATATATATATATATATATATAAATAAGTAATTTAAATAATATTTAAATAGACTAACAAATTAAAAGATTAACGAGATTAAATGTTTGTTTGTATTGATTTATTTTAGCTTATATATTAATTTGGTTTTAAATTGTGGAACACATCACGTGCTACGACCGCAATATTGTGGTTGTGGGAGTGTCCGCATCCGCATCACGATGCAATTGCAGTGTGATCGTAAATCAGAATAAAACCTGCATTATAACATTGCAACAATTGCATCATAACACCGCAACAGCCACATTAACCTGCATCAGGCCGCAAGAGATTAAGTAATGCTTGCAAAAATGACTTGGTTTATCTTCCTTCTTATTTATATCATAGATTTAAAGTATATTTTAAAAGGATTAGAGATATTTTAAAAGGATTAGAGATATTTAAAATGATGGCAAATTGGTATTGAGATATATAAGAAATTCATAAAGAAAATTGAAGACATGTGAAGAATAAAATAAACAATAAAGTATAATATTTTATGTTCATAAAATATAAATTCACGCCGCAACGATTACAATCTGCATCGCAACAAGAGGAATAGCCGCAACCATAGTGACTGCAACCGCAACTGCATTCACAACCGCAATTTAAAACCATGCATATTAGTATACGTTTTGTGAGACTATTTGTTCAAGAGAACTTATGAAAACAATTTATGATATTGTTTATAAGGTGTTTTCATCTTATTTTTATAATTTGTCCAACTTAACCAAATTTTATTTATGTATTTTAATTTAAAGTAAAAAACATAACATAATGGTAATAAAAAAATCATACTTATTTGAAAAGGATGCCTTGATAGGCTTAAAATACTTTTTTATGGTTTGAGACCTAATAAATGTGACGAGACCTAGGCTTAAAATAGAAAATACCTTTCCTGTTATGTTTTATTTACGTGTATTCAGATGAAGATTTATAAGTGTTGTCTACCATATTATGTGACGAGATTTAAACCATACAATCAATAAATGTTATATATAAATAAAAGACCAATAAATATAAAAAAAAAAGTCGAGAACAATGATAAAGTAGCATGATGTCAAAATAAAATACAATCCTTAATATTACTACTATATACTAATGCACTACTGTACATGTGAGATTACATCTCCTCTGCCTCCTCTGACTCCTCGGGTTCCTCAACCATCTATCATCTCATCCTCCGGCACTGTCTCATGTACATTAATGCCCCCTCGTGCCTCCATCGTGATGACATCTAGGAATTGCCTCACATCAGACTCATCAGAGAAGATACATCCGTCAATGTGTGTTTGCGCAATCTCCACTATGAGATGACATCTAGGCAAAACATCCTTAGCATGATCTAACTATGTCTGCTCCTACTCTAGTATCTCCTCATGAGCTGTCCTCGAAGGATCTCCTGGAGCAGCATGCACCATGTACAAATGTGACACCATGAAGAACCATCTGATATACCCGTCGACGTAGCTCTAGGCGCTCACAGCACCTCCTCCGATACCAAATGACTCTCATAACCATCAAACATGTCATTCATCTGTCTATGTGTCGAAGCACGAGGAGTGGAGACAACAAGGAGTATGGGAATGATCTGAGTGTATCTAAACTGCCGCATGATGCGCCCGGGAAGAAGAAGAGCAGTCGAACGCAATCCGTAAGCCAACCATCCAAAGTATAGCGCTATCACATCAAATGGCCGCGTCTCACAATGATTGACATAATTGTTGAAGTGGATGTCCTCGGCAACCAACGATCAAGATACACTCTGAAAGGCTCAGTCATATGGTTACCTCTGAGCAGAAAAAAGCAGTAGCACGAGGCATATCCTCAAAGTAAGTTGGTACATTCGTCCAACTGGAGATGGTGGAAAGTGCTGGAGGATCCAAGCCTGAAATAAAAAATTTGGAACACACGAATCATTAGTATTGGATTTCCAAAGATGAAATGAAAATGACACAGAAATATTAAAAGACCAATAAATATTATCGTTAGTAATGTAATGCTGCATATGACCTGCTTCGTCTTCCACATACATCCCTCTGATAACTTCGAGTATAGGTAGAGCAAACAAGTGGCATCCCAGTTGTACTCATGGATCCGCTAAAAATCCTCGAAGTACCATAGGTAGATGACATCTATATAAGTGTTACTCTTGCCCACAAAAATCGCAGTGCCAACCAAATCTAGCAGGTATGCTCTCATAGCATGCGATCTGTGGAGTGCCACCTGCTCATCACCTGTAGCATGTTGTGATCTCGGGATCTCGGTTATATATATATATATATATATTTAGGTATTCAAACCTACAATGAGAACCTTCGCTGGGTCAGCCCCCATATATGGTCTACCATCATCTCGACTGTCTCTTCTTTGGTAACCCTCCCATGACCTAGAAGTCTTACCTGATCGGAAGATGTAGCTAACACGAGACATCGCCGAGTGTGATTGATATCTCACCAAGCGGGAGATGAACTGACGAGGTCTCCGAGTGTCATCTCTCCATGAGTGCATTAAGCATTCCGTTGTTGATCGTAGTATCACAGATCATGCACAAGTCCTTCAGGCCAGATAAGGATAAAGTTTCCTAAAACTAATCCTCATTCGAATGAGGCAAGCCAGTAATCTTTCTCCTGTTGTTATTAAACTTCAGAGGATCACGGTCCTGAAAAAATAAAAAATAATATTATAAACTTGTCAATTAAAATAAACGCAAATAAAAAGAATGAATCCATCTGATGTTATCTCTTCATCCCAGATATATCTGGAAGTATGGTTTGGGTACTGAGGCAGTAGTGAAAAATATACAGGGCCTCCTCCAAATGCTTATGGCTCAACATCTGCAGCAACCTCACCCTCTGAAGCTGCCAATGGCTCAGCAGCATCAACAGTAGGAGGTGGCACTGGCTTCGAAGCATATACAATTTTAGTAGTATGAGGTGGTAATGGTGCCACTAGTACCACTGGTGACTCAGGTGCCTCAAGCATATGAAAATGGAAAACCTAGCGCCTGCGGAAGGATGAAGGGAGTAATGTGTCGGTAGGTGAACCTCGTCTCCTACAGGAAGAAGAAGATGGATAAGCATGAGGGGAAGCATGGGTTCTAGAAGTAGATGGCTCTGCATGGCCAGAGAGACCAAGAGTCTGCAAAATATGTTGGCTCTCCTACCGTGCCTCACTCTATTATGTCTATCAGCCATTATTCCTGTAAGTTAAAATAAAGCAAACAAAACCACAAGCAAGAAAAATAAATAACTGAGAAAAATCTGGAGATGCATCTCAGGTTGCTGGGAAACTAAAACATTGAAAAATTCTAGAGATACATCTCCAGAATTTTCTACAACTAAAAATACATTAATGGCGCCAATGTACACATGCAATCACGAAAAAATAATGCTTTCATCATTCTTTTCAACCAACAAACGTGTTTTACACTTTATCTAAACTATCATACATGCATTTTCTACTCATTTATAACCTTAATCATCAATTTCTACTCATTTACATAAAAACTCAAAAACTTATCAAAACATAAAAAAACTTATAAATTTCAACTTTGCTTCAGTGTTTGATGATGTTTCTGATATTGATTGAAGTTCCATTGAGCTTTGTTGTTTGATTTTAGACATGGTAGTGAGGAAAAATTTGAGAGAGTTTGTAGAGGTTTTGAGAAATATGACAAATGAGGAAGGAGAAGGGTTCTGTCACGATTTAATCTCCAAAATATTCCAGAGACGCATCTCTGAAATAAGTTCGAAGATGCATCTCTGGAATATTTTAATGTTAACTTAGACGTAGGTGCATCCGGAGACGTATCTCTAGAATTTGGGGGCATTTAAGTATTTTCGCGTGGTAGCTTAGAAACATAAAGGATGCATTAAGAAATTCGCTTAAAAAAGTCTAGTCTGACCTGAGTTTGTGTAGGTTATGACGTAGGCCCCTGTTAATCGGTTTGCTCTATTCCCACCAATAATTATCAATTATATATTTTTTGTTACACCCTAGAAATATTCTTAATTCAAAGGTTTAATTTAAATTCAATAATAATAATAATAATAATAATAATAATAATAATAATAATAATAATAATAATAGTTACAATAAATGATAATAGTATCATTACTTATGTTTAATTTAATTTCAATAATAATAATAATAATAATAATAATAATTTGCATATGTTCGCTTAAATTTATTAAAAAAAATATATTTTTATCTCTCATTCTAAATTTTAATTATATATATATATATATATATATATATATATATATATATATATATATATATATATATATATATATATATATATATATATATATGCCACATAGGCTCAATAAAGCAGAAAGTTTAATACATTAAAGAAGCAAAGTGTGATAATAATGGATAGACGTGGTGTCAAGCCTTCTCACATTATCCCATTCGAAAATGTATTATATAATGTTAGATATATCACGTGACCTTTCGCACTTCACGTGACCTTCGGCACTTCACGCTCATTTTCATATTTCAATTTTTAGCAAATTATCATATTTAAAAGATTAGTGCGACATTTGCAAGTACGATTTTCACTTTAAAATTACACTATTCATTTCTCTCATTGACTTAAGCGTTGGACTTGTAAGTCAGCCTCACTCCACCATATCGGAACTCAACTCCAATGTGATACAACCATCAACTCAATACTTTTTATCATTGTTTCGTTCTTGAACATAATATTGGTGTTGTATGTGGGAATCAATATTTGATTCCTACGATTACCACGAAGTGCAAATTTACACCTCCAAGTCAATCTCATCAAATTCATAATCAAATTCCTCGTGTTGTAATCATCAAGCAATGGCACCATTGAAAGTAACTCGTTCTGCTGTCCAACGGTAGGCTCCTACAATTACTAAAGTAGTGGGGATTCATCATTCACCTCCACTGAGGATGGATGGTCAAACCATAACACCTACTCCTTCTATTCCACCACCAAATCTGGCGTAAGTAAAGGCGGTCCAATTAAGTCATTAATCTTCTCATACGCGTAGTGTCTGCCCCGTAGTTTCATGTAGGGGAACCGTCCACCATATTAACGGTACCTCCCAAGGTCACCGGGTGTGAAACACTTCTTGGTTTTTGCTCTTGAAGGCCATTCTTGGCCCTGAAGCCGCCCATGAGCTGTTGAACGATATGATCACGATTATCTGACAACAAACTTATCAAGCCATCATGGAGAGACTCTCTCATATAGAAAAAATCCTACATAATGTTGTCCCTAAGAACAATACCGTCTAGTAAGCGGTCCTGCAGATGTTCTTTGGACCAAGGAAAGACCGGTATGAAGTCCAGAAATCCCCATGCCTCTAGGGACACAAGAATCGTACTCCTTTTCCCAACCCTTAAGGGAGAAAGGACAGTCATACTCCTCCCAAAGCCCGTCAACCAGCGAGAAGGGGAAGGAAAGAGGATTTTACTTCAACTACACCAAGGAAAAAGAATCATATGACTTCTTGTATCCTAGACAGAATGATTCCTTGATCCCTAGAAAAATTCCTAGAAACTCCAAGATTATAATGTAAAAGAGACCCCGAAGAACATGTCGAACACATGGATAACTGACTAGATTAATACCACACAGACGGGAATGTAAAATGCAAAATTTTATGACTCACTTTGACTGAGTCTCCTTAAGTTGGTTCAAATCCCTTCGTGACAGAAGCGTAGATTCATGGTCTGAGTTCAGCAAAACTTTTACCGCCCACTTTATTGCTAAAAAAGGCAATCGATGACTATGTATGCCCTTAGTCGAGTAACTCAAGGAAAAAAGGAAACTCTACACATGTATATCGACAAGTTAATAAATGTAGCAGTTGTCGTCGGGGGAATAGATGAAAAACTCAAGTGTTGGATCATTAAGAAAGGACTCCGACTTGATAGCACATTTCGAGATAAAATTCGACGCAAAGAAGCCCTAAACCTGAAATATCTTTTGAGTATGGAATAATACTACATTAACTATGAGGAAAATTTGTTGGCTAATGGAGGAAGCAAGGACTGTGGATCCCGGAATTCGGTTGAGCGTCAAAAAAAGATTTCAAAAAATCTTGGGAAGAGAACGAGCGAAGGCCCGCTAAAAATTCTAACGGAGTTCGCTAACATATAATTCAAAGAAGCAGGGATAAGAAATCCATACTCGATAATAGAATCTGTCGGAACCGACCGATCAAAATACTAATGTTTCGACAAATGCCACAACCATAATTGGCATTTGTCGAAGGGCTTATCAAGAAATGACGGCTATCTGAATACACAAAAGGATACGATCGAAGGGCTTATCAAGAAAGGACGGCTATCTGAATATACAAAAGAAGGTAAGAGGGGGACAGAAGAATCCTCGAAGAAAAGATAGTCTCCCAAGAAGATAATCGAACTGTTGGCTAGAGGAAAGGGTAAAGAGATGTAACACCCTAACTTTAGTTGTTTATTTTTAATTTAATTTATATTAAATAATTTTAATTATTTGAGTAATATACCTGTTTTATTTGATTTATTGGTAATTTATTTGATATAATTAAATATTAGAAATACTTTAGAGTTAGGAGAAAACATAATTTATTTAAAATTAGAGAGTGATGGGTGTTGAATTAAAATGAAATAATTATTATAGAGTATTATTTTTTAATGGAATAAAAGAAAAAGGGTTAAATACACACACAACCCCTACAAAGTTAGCGAGATTTTCTTTTACCCCCTGTAAAAGAAATTTTTTTAATCCCCCCTCATAATACCCCGATTTTGTCATTTAGGCCCCCGATTGCCAGAATCCACCCAAGATTCCCTCAATTTTACCAGCGTGGCCTTGCTTATTTGACACCATGACCTTATTCTTTTTTTAACTACAGAATTCGTATGACACCATGGCATTTGTTCCCAATCTCAATTTATTAGGGTTCCAAGGCCACATAATTCTTCCCCTTTCTTCATCTATTCCATCTGCTAGGGTGCCAAGGCCACAAAATTCTTCCCCTTTCTTCATCTATTCCGTCTGCTAGGGTTCCAAGGTCACAAAATTTTTCACCTTTCTTCATCTTTTTCTTCTGTTAATTCATCGTGGTTTGAGTCATGGGCGGAAGCAAAACATCATCTGTTGGCATCTCAAGCAGACTGAGCTTGCTAAGATGTGGCTGTAATCAACCAATGAAGATGTGGGCATCAAACACCATTGATAACCCAAATCGAAAATTATGGAAATGCAGAAATTCGGTGATAAGTGTATTTTCATGTTTCTCTTTGTATTTCTATTGACATTAAATCGTATTGATTTGTGCTAAACATATTTGCAGAGTGGTTGTGATTTTTTCGTCTGGGGTGATGAGGTTTGTGAGGTTCAAAGGAGTCAAATGATTCCCACATAATGATGTGAGTGTGAAATTACAAAATGTTGTGAAGTTTCCAAGAAGTGCGGTGTAGAAACAAGTTCAAAGAAGATTGAAAAGTTGAAGACAAAGCTAGTAATGGAGAATAACAGAAGCTATTGGATGAAGATTGCACTTGCTGTGTCATGGATGTTGTTTTTAATAGTTATTAAGTTAGTGTAATCTTATGTTTTAGTAAACTTATGTATCAATATGTTGTATCAATATTTTATCTAATGGAAAAATTAAGGTTGAGAAAGATTTTGTCTGATTTAGTTGTTTGTTTAAAAATTGTTTACATTAATTGTATAGTGCACAGTTGAGAAACAATATCGCATAGTGCATAATTTGTTACCAAGTAGCACATATAATGCATATATCTGATGTAAAACGACACATATAGTGCATAAGTTTGATACAAAAGTACAAGCATAATAAAATGACACAAAAACTGGTCAAAAGTGCAAGCAGAACAATAAAATGGCACACAATGTGCATCATAACTAAATAAGCTATTATTTCTTCTTCCTCTAAAACTTCAATGACCTTGTTGACATTTCAAGCTTAGAATCATGTCCATGGGCAGTTGTTTTTCTTCAGGTTTTGTCAAGGTTATTGGTTGGTCACTAATTGAAGTTGGGCCTACAATTGGCTTTTGAAAACACATCAACTGAATCATTTCCCTCTGCCTCTTTCTGAACTTGATGACAAGTTTTTTCCCTTCTTTTTCTTTGCGTGTGCCTGACTTTAGCTAGTCTGAGTTGTGTCTACCACACATGAGCCACTTTGACTTGCATCATTGTGATTATCTTCCAAGTTAGTGGCCTGCACAAGTTGTTAAACATTAGTTTGCATAGTTGGCACATCAACTGGAATGGTTGTCAAATCAGTTGGCATAATTGGCACAGTTGGCACAGTCTCAGCTTGGGTTTATCTACATTCAAAAGGCATGTATGTTAAAGCAACAAATTTCACATAAAGTTCACACAATATAATAACACATATCAGACAATAAAACATTTTACCTTTCTTTTCAGTGCATTTGGGTCTTGTGCCTTACTCTTGCATGATAAAGCATTATGTCCAAACTTGTCACATTTTGTACACTTATAGGTCACTCCAGATATTCTCTTTATTGCAACTTCCTCACCACTTTCTCTTATCCTAACCTTCCTTGGACTACCAGCTCCAGTTTTATATGTGGGAGGTAGTAATTCCTCAGTTTGGATGTCTGGCCACATATCCTGCCCATTGATTGGACTCACAGAAAAACCATAACATAATGCATACTTATCTCTTATATAACACTCATCAACAAAATCATCAGGGATTTTTTCCTATAACTCAATGCAGCTACAACATGCCTACATGGAATTCCTATCAATTCCCAAAAGTTACAACTACATCAACTTTTAGCAAAGTCAACAACGAACTCGTGAGTGTTGAAAGCACGTGTAACCTGGAATTGTTGAGCCATGGACCATGTTGGAAATCAATGCCCACTATTGCAAACTTCATTGTCTGACCTTTTTCCTAGGTATTGGCCTAACTCTAGGTTGCCACTTATCAAGCTTGGTGGGAGATGTTGCTAACCTATTGATAAGTGCAAATCTTGACTATTTTTGTACATAAAATCTTAGCATTTTTCTACTCTATTTTGCGGTTTCAATGATTAATTTCCCTGAGTTTTCTTATAATGTCATATAAATTGAAAATGGATTTGGTATCCTTGATGTGTATGCTAAGTGTGCAGGAAATGTGCAAGAACTCAAAGAAAAAGACACAAAGCAATGAAGTGGGAACAAAGCCAAGAAGGGGAACTAACCGAGCTTGTCAGGCAAGCGGTGTCGGGCAAGCTGAAGGCGAGGAAATTCACTGTAGATGAAGAAACTATTTTGCATCATGGTCGACAGGCGAGGTCTTGCGAATGTAGATATTTTCCAAAGGTGGTTTGATGCATTTTTTGACTAATTGATGGCCAATAAAGTGGCTTTCGCTGGGCAAGATATAGCTCGTCGGGTGAGACAGGAAAATTTTAGTTTGTATATATCTATTTCTTCATAGAATTTTTAGGGATCTCTTGGGACTTTTTACACCCATTTGATCATAAATCATTCTTAAGAGATAAAGGCTTAGAAAACAACAAGAGTGGGTGCATCTTGAAGACCTGGAGTTGGATTCGCTTTTATCGTTGGGAAATCACGATGGATGTTTGTTCATCTTCATTCTTCTCCTTGTAATCTCTTTCTTGTTGGGATTGTATGTAAATTTACTATTAAAGTATGTATTTTTTTATCATGGCATTTTATATAATATACCCATGCGTTAATATTCGATGTTATCATCGTTTACCTGTTTACTTTTGATTTGAACTGTGGTTGAGATACACTCTTCGAATCTGGATCTAGGATAATAATCTGTTAGATTCTAAACTCTAGACATAGATTTAGATTTAACATCCACGCGAGTATCGAATCTTAACGCTCCATGTTGTTGGATAGGATGAGAGATCGTCGATTAAATAATACGGTAGAACTCTCGTCGGCGTGGCATACATGCACTATGATGTGAGCGATACGTGATGATATTGATAAGTGTTTAAATTGTGGATAACTGATTGGTAAATTACATGTTTAATTGGTTGATGAAATTCGATCCTGATAAACTATTGTATTTATCTGAAACTTTATATTTTTCTTTCATACATTTTACATAGTTTAGCTTTAAATTCAAATCTTAGAAACCCAAGCTTAGAAACATAGAGACCTTTGAACGACATTTGATGTCGCACCAATCCATGTGGAGATGACAAAATCGGATACTTACTTACTTTTGCTTGCCGCTTTACTGCTTCAGCACCTATTCATAAGATACTTTCTAATCCACTCACACATGAATAAAATAGGCTTGCCCCTAGAAAATAAAATAGTGGCATTAAAAGACTCAGCTATATTATTCATAAAAACAACACATTTAGGGTAAAAACTAAATGCATGCTTACACCAACATTTTGTAGGAACTACCATTAACCAAGTCCAAGCCTTGACATCTATCTTCTCCAGTTCATTCATCTTTTGGACCCAACCTTGATAATAAGTGGCCTTAGTAGCTCCCATCATCAAATCCCTTATAAGGGTTCCACCACCAAATCTTTCTTTAAAATTGGCATACAAATGTCTAAGACACAACCTATGCTGAATCCTGTCAAACATTTCCTCAAAAACAGCCACTAATCCCTGAATCAAAATTTAACATAGGAAAATTAAAAATGGTACAATCATATGATATAGATGATGAATTACATTAAAACATGATTTTAATGTCATACATTCTGTTCATCAGAAATAAACACATATCTTCTTTCTTGTCCAATATCTTCCATCATTAGGATTAGAAACCACCTCCAACTCCCCTTTGTCTCAGTTTCAACAACACGAAATGCCAAAGGGAAGTATTGATCATTGGGATCCCTACCCATAACAATTAGTAGTTGTCCTCCATATTTAATCTTTAAGTGGCGTCCATCAACCCCAACAAATGGTCTACATCCATTTATAAAACCTTTCTTACAACCATCAAAACAAAAGTAAAATGAGACAATCCTTGGTTATATCAAGGGCATTGGTCTGTCAACATTAATCTTCACAGTATTCCCAGGATTAACCCTTATCAATTAATAAGCATACCTCCATAGATCTACATACTATTTATCAGCATCACCTTCAATTATTTTCTTTGCAATCAACTTTGCCATCCATGCTTTAGCAACACTCATACCTATTGAGGAATTTTGTCCGATATCTTGCATAATATCACAGATTCTAATTGTTTCAAATGTTTGCATTCTCTAGACTACAACTTTGGCCACCCACTTTGAGCTTGAAGATTTGTTATTCAAAACCCTAGCACATATATGGGTATCCACCAATGTTTTTATAACATATGTGTGCTTGTGGCCCACTTTTGAGCATAACACTAAAAAACCACATTTAGCCTTGCATTCTACCCTTGCCCTATAACTCTCATTTTTCACAAATGTAATTTCCCTACCATTTAACACTCACCACTCACGAATTACCTTTCTAAAATTAACTAGAGAATTAAATTCCATACCCCACTTAAACTTGTAGTCCTTATTGAGCTCCTATTTCCTAAACCTCTCAAACTTGGGCCTTTCATCACCAGAGTCATTTGGATTTGAACAGTCCAATTCATCACTATAATAAGCATCTTCTTCAATTTTCTTGTTGGACCTACCTAACAATCCAACAACTCTCCCCTGTTCATTTATAGGTAGAGTTACATTAACTCCATCAAATCCATCTACAAGAGTGATAGCTCTTTCATCCTTACTATCATATAACCCTTCAACCACCTTATTTTCTAATTATTCCTTATCTGATACCCCATTAACACACTTAGGAACCCTTACCTTAAGTTTTATGTTCTCAACATCATGTTCCAAAAATATATCTCCATCAACTTGATTTGCACAAGCATAAGCTGCAAAATCGTATACATCATCATCTTTTCTTATTTGAAATAAATCATCGTCAATTTTTAATATTTTAGTCACTACGCCAAAATTTGCTTTTGGCAGCACTACAAAGACAGCGCTTTTATCAGAAAGCGTTGCTATAAGTTTTGAAAAAAATTCACTAAAAAAAAGCGCCGCTAAAGGCCGTACGGAGACACTACCTTAGAAAGCGCTTTTATAAAAGCGTTGCTAAAGGTATAACCTTATAAAGCACTTTTTAAAAGTGTTGTTAAAGGGTAACCTTAGAAAGCGATTTCAAAAAGCGCTGCTAAAGTCCTTAAGTTGGCCCCACATATGAAAGGGCTTTCTGAAAGCGCTGCTATAGGCCAATGAAAAGAAAGCGCTTTCTAAGGAAAAACGCTGCTATAGGCTAATCAATGAAAGCACTTTCAAAAAGCGCTGCCTTAGGTCATTTGTTAATTAAAAAGTAAAAAAGCCCTAATCATTTGTGTCTAATCATTTTCACGACTTCTCCCTCATTTCTCTCTGGCGATATCGCAACTGTTCTATTTCCGACCTCCATCGTTCTCCGACCGCCATTGTTCTGTTCTCCGACTGACATTGTTCTGTTCTCCGACTGCAATCGTTCTTCAGTCGCCATTGTTCTGTTCTCTCTCGCGTCTGGTATGTTTTTCGTTTTTTACTGTAGCTCGTATGAATTGGTTCACATTATATAAGTTTTTGACATCAAAGTTTGGTTCACATTATTTCATTATATGATTGTAGCTCGTATGACAGTTAGTGAAATTTTTAGAATGTGTTAATTTGGTTAGAAATTGTTAAGATTGTTAGAATGTGTTAGAACTTTTAGAAATTCGTTTGTTGTATGAACTTGCTGATATCCAATCCTTGACGCTGTATTCCAATACTCTCCATATTCTCTCTTTAGTTCCTGATGTATTGAAGGCTAAACTTAATTCCTTGCATAAGTTGGAGAAATTGAGAATAGAAAAGAAAGAAATTTCCAACACATTGCTTGAATTTAAATTAGCCCGACAGCCTGCCAGATCACAAGAACAAGTTGTCAAGTTAAGAGAAGCATTTAAAAAAACAGCCTCATCCATTCCTTCTAAAATAGTAGTTTCAACATGAATTATAAACTACCTTGTAGTGGTTTTCTATTTCTAATTCTATGATTTCTGTGGCTGGATGAGGATATTGTGAGTACACATAGGAAGAAAAATGTAATGAGATATTTATTTTGAACTAAGTCAACATAAGCATGTTCATTACTGTAGTATCTTTCATTAAAAAAAGTATGTCTCTTCAGTCTTTACAATACAATTGTCTACTTTGTGTTCTTTGATTGATGAGTAATCTAATGCATTTGGAATGGATGAGTTTAGAGTTTAGAGTTAATTTGGAGGAATGTATAGTGATTTGTTAAACTAGTGGAGGAATGTATAGTGGTTCACTTGTGTGCGTTGATGATATGGAAAACAAAGATCAATGTTAAATTTGAAAGTGAAGAGGTTGATACAGAATGCTAATGAATCTAATTGTTAAGATTGTTAAGATTGTAAGAATGCTAATGAATTGAGTTTTTTGGATTGTTAGAACTGTTAGAATTCTTAGATTGTTAAAACTGTTAGGAAACATTGGATGTTTATTTTTAGTGGCAAAGAAAAGACGTACTAATTGGATGTTTATTTTTTATTTACTACAGGTCAAATGGCTAGTAACCAGGATACAAATGATGCAAATGATTCAGCTCAGAATGTAGAAAGAGAAATTACACGAGGAATAACAATTATGAAGTCAATAATTCGTGCAAGAGATAAAGGAATCAAATTATATGTACATTGGAGTGTTGAAGACCAACTAATTGAGCCTAACGGTGCAATGTTGACAAGTTACATAGATTCACTTGTTCGTCAGCACATTCCAATCACCTGTGATAACTGGAGAAATCCAGCGTTGCAAGTCGGTAAAGAAAAAATATAGACTGAGATACAGGTACGTACCATATATGATTGATGTTATTAGATTTTTGTTGACGATTATGTCTTTAAATTACTTATACTAACACACTCTATGTGTATGTTTTTTCGTAGAGGTCTTTTAACATTGATGAAAGCCGAAAAAATTATTGTCTTCAATTGGCCGGAAAAAGACTCAGAGGGTTTCGAACTTTTTTATCAACCACTTTTCTAAAGGATGAGCAAGGGAAGTTTATTAAAGTAGAACTTCCAATGAAGTATGCGGACTTGATTACACCTGAAGAATGGGAGACATTTGTAGCCAAACGAAGAACTGAAAAATTCCATGTAATGTTAATTTGTTATGTCTATTAATTGTATTGTATACTTGTTGCATTAGCTTGTTCTGATATGACTTAAACTTGTTTATCCAGGAAGTGAGTGACATAAATCGGCAAAGAGCATCAAAACTCGCGTATCCATACAAAAAAGGGCGTTTGGGATATGCACGCTTACAACAAAAAATGGTAAGTATATATAAATGCTATAATCTGATTAATTGTCTCTATGTGTTATAATTGATGATCTTATTATTTTTCTCAATGTGTAGTTAGAAGAGAGTAAAAGTGAAGAAACATCTCTCCCGGGACATGTTTTGTGGAAGGCTGCTCGTGTCGGCAAGGATGGAGTTGTTAGGGAAGATGTTCAACATGTTTTTGACGAATGTGTAAGTATAACATAATTAAATCAAAAGTTTACTAACATATAATTAATTTTTAATCCCCACTAATAATTATCGATATGTAAATGAATTTCAGGAGACTCTATCTCAATCCTCAACTACAGGTGAGGACGAGGATTGCAGGAGCATACTTAGTCGAGTACTAAATGTTTCTGAGTATTCCAGCCGCGTGTGAGGGGTAAGGGATTTGGTGTGACTCCATCATCCTTATATAAGCATCCAAAGAAAAAAAATCCTAGCAATCAACAAGTGATGCAAACGTTGGAGGAATTAAAAGCGCAAGTCTGTGAATTGCAAAAGAACAAAGAAAGATATATGGCGGAAAAACGCGGTTCAGAGTTGAAAGATACTAGTGACAAAGCTAGTATCAATTGTCAAAAGAAATTTCACGAGGTAATTATATATGTTATTATGAAATTAAATTAGCCCATTCATTTTAATTGACATATATACACATTAACAGTAACATATTTATTATTGGTTTAGGGCATTTCATCTTGTCAGCTATATTTATCGTCACCGACTTATCGCATAGTTGGCAAGGGAAAAGTGCATAACACTTTGGGAGATTTACTTCACCATAAACCGCTCCTTGATGGATATCTGAAAGTATCGGTTGATATTGCATTAGAGCTGGATGCGTTGCTACCGATACCTGACGTTGTTTCATAGACAACATTGATGCGAGATGCAATTGGATCGTTTGTTGCATGGCTGTCAGACCTCATTTTCATAGATGAGGAGGTATGTTGAAAACCATTATGAATGTTTTAGTAATCAAATGTCAATTCTGAACCATTATGAAAAGCATTCTGAACCATTACGTACATTTTTGTTACATGGTAATGTTAGACTCCTACAAAACCCGCATCTAGGGATAAAGGGATTTTGCGGCACAACGAGTTTGTTGCATCGCAAAAAGAGGTACATTGAAAGTGTTAATTCTGTAATCCGAATGCAAAAGCTTCATGATTTTATACTTTACCTAACTTATATGATTTTTAGGTTCCTGCTCAAGAGTCACAACAAGTCAGCAAGAAAATTAGTAACGTATCCAACAAAAAAAAAGATCTTCCAAGGACCGGATCAAAAAGAACTTCTGTTGCTCAATTTAGGATGTGTCTTGAAACACTTGTGAGAACATCAGATTTGATGCATGGTGCCATTCGTCAAATAGATATGGAGGAAGGTATTTTTGGTTTTTCTAATTTCGAAACACTTGCAAAAGAGGACATGGATCAGATTTTTTGGCATCTTGAATTAGGCATCGATGTTATGCATTCATACATCTGGTACGCCGATCAATCTATTATCTAATTAGTTGAACAATTTATTTACACATTTCAATGAAAATAGTCTAATGTTTATTATGTTTTTATTTAAGGTTCTTGTATGACAAATTTATGCGCGAGAATCAATTGTCAAACAGATTGTATTTCGTGTCTTGCGCCCGTGTCAACGCACCATTAATTGTTCAGGATCCAGGTTCAGTAAGAGATCACTTAGTCGAGAGATTTATGGCCAGCAGTACAGAAAGTTTGTATCTTTTACCGTATAATACTGGCAACGGGTTAGATTTTCCTTCTAATTTCATTCTAATCTTTGTATCTTTTGCGTAGAAAATTTCCATCTAAACTTTTGTTTTATTTTATAGTGGTCACTGGTTGTTGGTTGCTATTAATCCTACAAGAGAATTAGTGTATTATCTGAATTCATTGGATGGTGATTGGACAACATATCCGGATATGAAGAATATGGTTGATACGTAAGTGAGATTGTTCTAAATATTCGTGTGTATTTGTATATTTAATTATTTCTGTGAGATTGTTCTAAATATATGTTTTTATTTTGTTAGAGCAATACAAGTATTCCGATCACAAAGAGAAGCTCGAGTACCACGGTCTAAAGCAAACAATATTACTTGGATCAGAGTGGAGGTATATTAATTTTCACAATTTTGCTTGTAATAGTGATAGTACTTGATAAAACAAGACAACTATATATTCTTATTTGTTTTTCTGTGTAGTGTGCTCGTCAACTTAATGGTATAGATTGCAGTTATTATGTTTTGAGGTTTATGAGAGAAATCCTTAATTTGGATTAAATAGAGATTCCAATCATGGTATGGATTTATAACTTAGGATTTATTTTAGTATTTATCGAATATTTCATATAATTTATGACTTTTAACTAAATCATGCATATTATGTTTTATTATGTAGTACTTTGATGAATACAAGTATGCTCATTACTCGAAAGATAAGTTGGAAGAAATCAAGGAGGAATTGTGTGAATACTTTATTGAGAAAAGAATCATATAAGGTATGGAAGTTGTTGTGTAGTTATGGAATGTTATATAGTTTTGGAAGTTGTTGTATATTAGGAATCTTTAGAAGTTAAAGGATTTCTAGGTGGACAAATTGTTATTAGAATTATGGATTGGTGTATATATGATGCATGTTTGTGTTGATTTATATCAAATGGTTTAGGTGTTGAATGGTAATGGTGTATATATTTTGGATTATAATGGTATATAATGCCTATGTTTAAATAAAGGCTTGTTTGTTGAAATAAATGCTCAATGGTGTAAATATAAGGCCTATGTGTTGAAACAAAGGCTTGAATTATACAGGTTTATGGTATTATTTTCAAAAATATGTTTTCTAAAAAAGAAGGAATAGGCAGCGCTTTTAAACAAAAAACGCTTCCTAAATTCTGATTTTTAAAAAAGTGCTTTTAAAAAGCAAAATTTACGTGAAGAAAAGAAAACGCTTTTTAGAAAAAGCGCTGCCTATAGTACACAATAGAAAGCTCTTTCCATTAAAAGTGCTGCCTTAAAGTGAAATAAAAAATACATTAGACAGCGCTTTAAAAAGCGCTGCCTAAAGGGGGACAATAGAAAGCACTTTTTCCTGAAAAAGCGCTGCCTAAAGATGCCAAAAGAAAGCATAAAATGCCTGAAAAAGCGCTGCTAAAGGTCCACTTTAGAAAGCGCTTTTCAAGGAAAAAGCGCTGCTAAAGGCCTACTTTAGAAAGCTATTTTCAAGGTAAAGCGGTGCCTAAAGTATACATAAGGCAGCGCTTTTGCATAAAAAAAAGCGCTGTCTTTACCTACAGCAGTGCCACCTTAGGCAACGCTTTTAAGCGTTGTTAAAGGCCAAAAAAGCACTGTCTTTTCCCTTCCTTGGCATAGTGAGTCCACAACCTATAAGTTCCTTCCTTATACCCCAACCTATTCACCAACTTGCGAATGATATCCAATGTCCAGTTCTCAATGTGTTGTCCAGATACATTCGTATCAACACCCCCTTTGTAAATAATCTCGTTTTGCTTGACCGTAATAAATTCACCCCCATGGTGAAAACTAACATTAAAATGTTGCGTATCCTATGAATAAAGGTTCAGATAACATTAAAGTTCTATTTTGTATGAAAGAAAACCGAGTTAGGGTTCAATGTCATATAAAATTACAGTTACAGTTCATAAGAAGGGTCGAAATCACTTAACTCAGACATGGTAGCTTCAATGTCGTTTCCTTCAACTTCGTCTGCAACCGAAACTGTCGACTACTACTCCGTCTGCAATTACAATCGTCGTCGGCGTCCTCCTACACCTGAGATGAATCTAGTAACTTTTGGGAATGGTAACCCTAACTATTACAGGGGGTAAATAAATATTAACATGTAAAATATTAAAACAAAATTAAAATTAATACCATAGTGTCAATACTAATAAGGCCAGGCTGGCAAGTTGAGGGAATCTTGGGTGAAATCTGGCAATCGATGGCATAAGTGACGAAATCTGGGTATTACGAGGAGGGATTAAAAAAATCTTTTACAGGGGAAAAAAAGGATTCTCGCTAACTTCGCAGGGGGTGTTATGTATTTAACCCTAGAAATAAAATAGAAAATAGAGTTTTAGTGAGGGCGTTAGGAGAATTTTGGGGTGAAATAAGTAGTTGGTTTATTAGGTTAATAAAAATAGATAAGTGATGGGACTTTTGTACTGTACATATAAAAGTTGGGAAAAAAAGATGCACAAAAAGCATAGAGCTAAGCGGCCGTAGGAAGGAAGAGAGCAGTATATCCTAAGGGCAAGAAAGTTCAACGATCAAGCAATCTCGAGGTAGGAGAACTCTTTATTGGTGGGTGTTTAGGCAGTAGGATAGTGATGAATCATAACCCTTTTATCTTTTTCTCCTTAATTTTCTATCTTTGATTATTATTTGTGTGTTTGTGGTAAAAGGGTTTTCCTTAAACCTTTATGCCCTAGGAATAACTATTTATTTTTGTGATTTTTGTCTTGCCTTGTTGTTGTATAATAATATATGGTTGTGCCCTTTGGGGAATTTTTTTTAACAATAATTGTAGTTGAAAGTATATGACCTTACAATTGAGTTTCAATGACTCTGATGTATTTTTAGAGTTAGGAGAATTAGCTTAGTTGAATTATCACTCACTTTGTGATTAGGAAGGATTGAGTAGTGATGAGTTGAGATTCAAATGTAGCGAGCGAAACTGGACGTGTTTCTTAAGCACTGTCGCTCCTTGGGGGTTACTACATGTCGATTCATTTTTTATCCTATTGTGAGCTGACTAAGGAAGGGAAATAGATGTCTCCAATTAACCCTGCTTGCATACTGAGTTTAAACAGCGGTCTGTTAGGTTACAGATGCTATCAATGTGGGGGGGGGGGGGGGGGGCTCTCTTAGGTTATTTTCAGGGAATTTAAACTTTTAGCGGGGAATACGGACTAGGATGTTTTGACTGATATACGGGATTTTGGGTTTTTGTTTGGTGTGCTCGCTAAGATTTTTCTTTCAATCTTATGCCTACGTATTCCCGTTTTTCCGAAACAGTGAAATCAGAGCGATCGTAGTTCCTCCTATTCTACGGGAGGAAATGGTGTTTTTGTGTCTTGTTCAAAGCCCAAGACGTGAAGCTAAAAGGGTTTGACTTTAGAGAGAATTTGTCATCTCTAAAGAGGGATTTATTTGTCATAACTGTTTTATAAAGGAGAATTACTTTAACCGGGATGTGTGAATCCGACAATGCCATAATTTCCTTTATATGGGATTTCTAACCTGAAGGAGAAGACTTTAACTCAGCGTAGAGCAATGCCATCTTTCCTTAGGAATTTCTCATGCTAAAGGAGGGACAGTGGCATGGATGTAGATGATCCATAGAAGTAACACTGTACTCAGGGATTTTGATTCGAGGATCAGGGATATTTCCTTTTCTTTGAGGAAATGGGAAATCCAAAGGGTATTGAGACTGTCCGAGTTTACGAGGTTCCTTCCTATTCTTGAAGGGTGCTTGAGAATGTCTTTGAGACTCAAGGAAATTAGACTGTCCAAGCCTAGAGTTTCATCTTTTGTACTATGCTTTGAGAAATAGTAGTAGACTCTTGAAAAGACTGTTCTATTAAGATGGCTGATTTCTGTTCCTATACCTTTAGGAGGTCGTCGGGACAATTTGTACGAAGCCCAAGAGGAGGCTGGAAACTTTTAAGAAACCGAGGGACAATTTGTACTAAGCCCAAGAGGAGGCTATCATTCCCGGAGGAAGAAATCATTTATATGAAGCCTAAGAGGAGGCTGTGAATACTTCTAAGAAGCCGACGGGTCCTTGTACAATGCCCAAGAGGAGGCAGGGATGCTTTTAGGAAGCCTGTGGGTCCCCAAACCCCGAGAAGTTCAAGACAGGCTATTCACAAAGAATAGATCAAGCCAGGAAAGTTCGAGAATTTGGAAGAAACTCAAGGGATGCAATTCACGGAGAAGAGATCATCTCTGGGGAGTAGAGTTCCTTGACAATTCCTAAGGGTGCTTTTAAGAAGCCTGTGGGTCCCCAAACCCCGAGAAGTTCAAGATAGGCTATTCACAAAGAATAGATAAAGCAAGGAAAGTTTGAGAATTTGGAAGAAGCTCAAGGGATGCAATTCACGGAGAAGAGATCATCTCTGGGGAGTAGAGTTCCTTTGACAACTTCTACGAGTGACAATCTGAGAAAGGGTTAAAAAAGAATCTGTTTTTCACATCTCCATATTGTTTAACCCCAAGAGGAGGGAAGACTGTGTCTGGTAATCCTATGGGGATCTAGTTTCGTCTATTTCTAAGAGTGATCAAAACGGCTTTACCTAGTGCTAGACATAGTTGCCGGGGAAACTCTAAATATCTATACTATTATTACACAGTCGATATGAGTTTATGAAAGAAGACTTACAGCGAAACAACCCCACAATACAGTTATATGTATATGAAAGCGGTAAATGAAAGCGGATAAACACTTACTCGGTTGCAGAGCTTCCATGGTGTTTGGTTAGTTGTTCAACAAAGAAAGATTGAAAACAACAGTATATTACAAAATCAAAGGAGAAAGTGCTTTGAAAAAGAAAGATTTGGGGCTTACAGCTCAAGGAGATGCCCAGGGTTTTATCAGTGATCGCACTGTTGAATTTGTACATAGGGACTTATACAATAAGTGAGGCCCAAAAATTGTTTGCTGTACAAAGAGATGGGTCTTACACTGTCTCAAGAGGCCCAAAAGGTTTAAAGAAAAAGAGTGGGGCTTATAACACGAGGGTAGGCCCAGATGATTTTTCGTTTGAAATGGCGATCGCGCCGAGATTTTCTTTTAACGCAAAGGGGCTTATACAATATATGAGGCCCTAAGTTGTTTTGTTTAAAAGGGGATTGGGTCTTACACTCTATTAGAGGCCCAAAAAGTTTTGAATGGGTCTTATAGCTCGAGGAGAGACCCAATTGATTTTTTTAAAAGGCGACGATCGCGCCGTTTACTTGTACAGAGGGACTTATACAATAAGTGAGCCCAAAATTGTTTGTACAAGGGGGTTTGGGTCTTACACTCTCTCAAGAGGCCCAAAGAGTTTTGAAAATGATTTATGAGGAAAATTGTTTAACATGTGGAAAACAAATTGTGATCTTGGATAAATGCTTCATAAATCAAGTTTTGCCCTACAAAATGATTAGAAATCATTAAAATTTGCAAAATCAATAAGGAAAAAATATTTTAAATGTCAAAAACAATTAAAACATTAATTCTTTGCAAAAATATCAATTATATGAAATAAATAATATTTTTGGGATTTTTTTGGGAAAATAAAATATTTTAACATTTTTGTGAATTATTAAAAAAAGAATCAACTCAAAATCATTAAAACTCAGAGAGAAATTAATTTTTGAATCAATTAAATAAAATCACAAAATTCAAATATTTGAATTTTCAAAAAGGGCGCCAAGAACACCCCAAGAACACGCGCGTGTTCTGGGTTTTGCCCAGATTTGCAATTTCTCTCCAATCTCACTGAATACTTGATTATATCATGCAATCCACATACCAATCTGCTCGTCTCAACCTCACGATCATGTCTATGGTATTTAATTTCATTTATATTAAACATGGAATAAAAAAATCAAGACAAAACCTCAAGAACCCTAATTTCTGCATGAAGGCTGAGAATTTTGATACACGATTCAAACAAAGCAATTAATTGAGGGGAAACATTCCATGCATGATTATGAACATTTGGCAAAAGTATTGTGCGAGGAAATATGCATAGATTGAGAGATGACCAAGTTTAGGCTTACCTCTAGGTCGTGGCAGCAAGTTCAAAGTGATTTCTGAGTTGAAGGTGTTACAGATGAGTTGTGATGATCTGAACAGCTTCCCTACACCCTATGGAGTGTGTTTGAATGCTTGGACTTGATGGAAATTGGTTGGATCACTTCATGGCATCTCAACTGCAACTTGGTTAAAACCTTGAGCAATTAACTGGTGATTCTGAGGAATCAGTGTTCCAGATGTTGTTTAAGTGTTTGATCAGCTCACATATGATGTATGTGAGGTGTGTGTGTAATTGGTTTGAGTGGAATTGCTCTCTACTAAAAAAATCGATAGTGACTTGCTAAGAAAGGCATTTTTTAGAGTGAGAAGTGGATTTTGAGAAAGGCAAGTGTTGTAGGCCTTTGGTGTACTTAAACTGATCACAATTGAGCTCTATTTATAGTAGAGCAAGTTTTTTTTTGCAAGGAATAGTGAATGGCAACTGCTGAGTAGGGTTGGCCAATGTTGGCAAATGAAAATCCAAGTCTCCTCTAGCCATTGACTAGAGGTTAGGGAACAGGCTGCTAGTCCCCTTGGTCTTGGATAAGTCTTGACTGAATTCAGTTGCTAATAGCTCAGTCCATGCCACCTTGGTGCTTCCATTGAATGTTCCAATCCAAAATTGGAGTCTTGTCCCTATTTTAGGCAATTCTAGGTTTGGCATGTTATTTCTTGTTCCAAGGACTTTGGAGGCTTGGCTCAGTGACTGTCCTCTTTAGATTCAATCCTTAGATGTGTCCAAAGTGATGACAAGGCTTGGAATTGGCTGATTTTGGCAAATCGACCAAAAGTGCAAAAATCTGCCTTGCCTTGGCAGATTTCAGCAAGGCATCTTGCCACTACCATATCTCAAAGCTCAAATTGAATTTGGTGATGTTCTTGGCCATTTTGGAAAACCCTTATATGATACAACAATTGTCTGATCATATTTGGTTTTAATACCTTTTGGATCCAAGTGAAAAATCCCCCTACATTTGGAAAAAAGTAAGGCAGATTCTGACTTAGTGAAATTTTCACTAAGTGTTGGAACAAAGTGACTTTTCTTTATTTTGATCACTCCATAACTCAAAATCCATGAGGAATTTGGACATAGATCAGTATGAAGCTTTTGTAGAGGGTAATGAGATCTACAAATCAAGCTTTGGATGGGGAAAAATAGATTTGTGGTTTAGGAGTTATGATCCTCCAAAGTTGGTACCTTTGTCACTTTATTTCATAACTTAGAAAATTTTCTAAGTTTTTATGGTTACCCCTTTTACAAGTTATCCCACTTTCTTTGAGTTTTCTTGATGAATGATGATTCAAATCATACATTAACATCATTTTAGGGTTAAAAATCCATTTTTGTGAAAAATCTCAAAAAGTCAAAGTTGACTTTTGTGCACAGTTGACTTTTTGTCAGATGAATTCCAAACTGTGCGATCCTTTGGGAAATCATGTACTTGACCTAAATCAAACTTGATGGACATGTTCCATGGGTGTTATAGGGTATATTGAATCATGTCCTGGTCAAAAGTCAAAGCTACAGTTGACTTTTCTCGCAAAACCCTAACTGTGGTTCAGATGAAATTGAAACTTGTTGCTCAAGCCTCTTGGATCAATCCATTGTTCCAAATGGATCAATATGGTATATTAGAGACCCTCAAATCATGTCTTGAGGTCTTGGTTCATGATTTGTCCCAAAATTTAACTTAGGGGTGAATTAGGTCAAGAAACCCTAATTCCTGATTTTTGATGTATGCATCCCTTGAGGCCAAATTGACTTGATGATTGGGTTCATGAGGTTCCATGGAGTATATTAGGATATGCTTTGAAGCATTGGCTCATGCCCAGAGGAAAAGTTTCATCTGGAGGCCTTGGTCGACCAAACCCTAATCTGGTGACACTGGCAATCTTGAGGCTTGATCCATCTGGAAGGGAGTAGCCTTGTGCTTAATCCTTGAAGTGGGAGTCCTTTTGATCCATTGTGGATGTTTGAGAGGTTAGACAAGTTGAAGATCATGTCATTCCTTGATTGATCCTTTGTCTAAGCACTCAGAGAGGGCTTGAAACCCTAATTTTGATTGTGGTAAATGCTCAACAATTCCTTGAGGAGATTGATGAGGTATGCTGGTACATCCATATTGTGATGATGATTTGAACAATGATGGGAAATCTTAGTGGTCAAAATTTGGGGTATAACATTAAACATGAAACAAACCAATGTTTATATGTATGTTTTTGGGGCGGTGAGAACTCGAGGCGAGTTTCAAATTTGTTCAATAAGGATAAAAAAACGCAGGAAATGCAGGTAGACATAGAAGGGGGTTGATCGTCCTGTTTTGTGTGTAACTTGAGTTTCATAATTTTGTTTGAGGTATCGTCAGTTGCATTAGAAATCTAACAAAATAATATTTCATTTGAAATGGGTAAATTGGGTTTATAAGCGCTACAACAGTAGAAGTTTGTTGGTTTTCATACCAGAAGCGTAATTAATTTTAGTTCTACATTAGTCATTGTGTTTCACGCATAACTCGAGTTTCATAGGTCCGTTTGAGGTGCGGTTAGTTGCGTTAGAAATATGGTTTAACGAACTTTCTAAATATAGATGCAACGCCCTGTATAATATTTATCTAGAATAATACCATACAAGTGTGTTTATTTGGTACTGACACCATCATAAGTGCCTAAGGGCATAATTCACATACTTGACCATTTATAAAACAAAAATACAACATATGGTATAAGATATGAAAACTAGCCAAAACAATAAAATCTAAGAATAAGGTACAATATTCCTCATTGTACAAGAAAATAATAATACACAGCGGAATAAGCTCAACTAAGCTTCTCTTGAAACATCCAATCATAGCTCCACTTGTAAATTATACGTGCAAAAGCTTCCAGAAAATAATCAACAATAATGGGGTAAGATATACATCTCAGTGAGTTCCCTATCTTATAGATTCTCTCGACTTTACAAGGTTCTAACCAAATCCTAACTCAAGTCCAAGGGAAGGGAAAGGACTTCGAGTTCTCAATCTCACACTATATGGAAACATGTCATGAGTCTGTTAACTCAAATTCCACAATGGGATATGTCCTGAGCCTGTTAACTCTAGAATCTCACTAATCGATAACCTTACCAAGGCATCCCCTTTTCCCGTCCGCTTCTACGTCTAGAAGTCGACCCGAGTCATGGATCCTTGTCGTTACTTAGCATACGAAATGGATTCGGGATCATCGACCTGTTAACCGTGAACCGTCACTTCTCATGGCCTGTTAACCATCACAAGTCTCTTTACCATATAGGCTCCATTCGTACTACACGCGAGAATCAAACCTGCCAAGTAATTATGCATATGTTTCGGAGGAGCTCGAGACTCATGAAACTGAATCTCAAGGGAAAGCGGTTACGATTACATGATCATAAACACAACGTGATTGTATTCGACAATCACAAGGCCACATTCTCCTTAAAGCATCATTTGTCTTTTCTCATAAAACACAAAGGTTACACACATATTCCATACTAGTGTTCACTCTCTCCTAGACCATTACTCGTCACGGATGTACCTTTCTACATCGAATGCACGAGCATCGTCATCTAGGTTATCTACTCTAGACCATTACTCGTCAAGGATGCACATTTCTACATCGAATGCACGAGCATCGCCATCTAGAGTTCCTATCAATTCCTAGCCATTACTCGGTTCCACTATCATGTTGTTATGGGGTAAAGTTTCCTCACTCTTCCTATTCCATATTTTAACATGCATACTCTCTCGATCATGTTTAACAACAATATTAGACAAAGAATATTACAATTGCACTTTAGAATTATATATAATGATTCAATCACAAGCTATACCACCCTTAGGTTCCCTCCGATTTATTTAATCGGACAATGAAAACAATATCTCTCATTCTTATCCCGTAGGATATTTTCACAGCTTTGCATCAGCTATAACCATGCCTCGATCGGATTTACGATCCTAAAGATATGGAATTTAAACATATCATAAAAACATTATTTCATTAAATAACTAATCCCACATCATACCCCTAATTTTCACTTTTTATCGGGTAGCGGATTGTCATAGCTTTCCAACGGTACCAAGAACGTTTAAATCGGGATCACGATTCGAAAGTTATGAATTTTTAAAGAAAAGAAAATTATTTGAAAAACTCCCAGGAGCGCCCGACGCTCAAAACTTCGCCTGGAGGTGCCCCCTTCGCCTCTGCTTCGCCCGGCGAAGCAGGGGCGTAAATCCCTCTTCCAAAAACTCAAAATTACAAAAGCGTTCTCTGCTGCGCCTCTTGGCCATCGCCTAGCGAAGAAGGGGCGCTCGCGTCGCGTCGCCCGGCGCTCTGAGCGCCACCCGGCGGTACGCATCAGAAGCAGAATTTCTCTGCTACGTTTTAAGGGTTCCAAAACTTCAAAAATTCAATCTTTTCACACCAAATCATTTCCAAACAGCCCAACAAGTATCATCAAATGATCACACACATATCACGACTACTCTACGCAATTTATATCGATTTCCATCCGTTAGAACCATGATTTTGGTAAGATTAAGCATTTTTATCAATTTCTAACTTAAGTTCTAATAATCTCTAACACTTAGAACTTAAAGCTTCTAACTAGAACCCACCTGATAATCGAAGAGGAGGTTGAAGAAGATGATGAATCGATGAAGAGATGATGAAGATCCAAGCTCTTCTTCTTCCATGAGCTTTTTCTCTATTTTCTCTCCATTTCCTCTTCTGTGTTCTTTTCTTCTTCCTTTTCCTTCTATTTCTTTTCCTTTCCAATATATATATATATATATATATATATATATATATATATATACACACTTATTATATAATATAAATCCAACAGGGTAAAATATCTCCAATTGATATTTCATCGCCTCTCACCAATTGATCAATTATTAGAGTTATCGTTAAAATATTCTCTTGGTCTAATAAATAATCATATGTCTTTTTAATAAAATAATTGATCTCTTCAGAGTTCACCAGTTGCTCTATTGATCCCAATCAACAATACTTAATGAATTCCATTATTCCAATTTATCAAGATAGAGTACATAGATACACATTTGATCTCATCTGATAACCAATTGAGCATTTAAGTAATATGGGGTATTACAATAGATATTTATAATTTTATCATAAATCTATAATATTTGATGCAATTTTAAAGTGACACAGATTTAGAGTTAAGTTTAGAGTGTTGGGAAACCCTTTTATAATTTAAGGAATTAAGCATAATTATAAATAACTTAAAATAGAGTTAGTGATATGTCTTCGAGTTCATTAAAGGATTTTAGTTTTTATGAGTTTAGAGTTGTTAACATGTCTAGTATTGAATTTGAGTTCATATATGTTCATAGTAGGGATTTAGTGTTGAGTTCTGATATCTCTCTCTCTCTCTCTCTCTCTCTCTCATTTTAAATATAATTTAGTTTATACTTTCTTTAATTTTTAGTCACACCAATATGTAATGTCTAGATCCGCCTCTGGTTGGTGGCCTTACATATGTAATAATGTGAATTGCTATGTTGATGAGTATTATTGAGATAATATGTTAATAATTTTGCATTGTTGATGAGTATGTGTGAATATTATATGTTGATATGATTAAGCTATAATTGTATAACATATTTTCGAGTTGAGTAGTTCAGAGAGAACTACTGTGTTAGCTTTGCATTGGAAAACTATGGTTTAGAGAGAACCTTATTCAGAGAGAACCTTGTTCTGAGAGAACATTCTTTTTTGAGTATGAGGTGTGAATATTGTTTCTTTGATTTTGAGTTGAATTGTTGCATATATGTTTTTATAATTGTTGTTGAGTCCCATGCATTCATGTATATTGGAGATAGGTAGGACTTTAGTTCTACGAGGTCAAGTTCTTAGAGAGAGCCAATGACAGTTTTGTTTTTCAGAAAGAACGTTGTATTCCATAGAGGAATCGAATACGTGGATAAGTCAGTAACATACCTTTGAAATCCAAACCTTGGTACAACGTGCATTCTTGGAGGAGGAGTTCATTGCATTAGTACATTTGCATTGTGATTGTTGTTGTTGTTGTTGTGGATTATTGTGTGAGAATGATAATTGATGTTATGTATGACCATCTTTACTGTTTAATGCAGCGCTATCATCTGTAAAGTTATTCTCACCCCCTGTTTGTTGTTTTGTGATGTTAGGTATTGGAGTAGCTTTTGTTAAGCTAAAGGAGGACATTGAGGCCTCTTCACTTATTTGTTGTTTTTTGTGTTATTTAGTATGATATGCGATCTCCGCTATCAATTCAAAATTTCTGGTATCATAAAGGCTTTGGATGTAGGTGGCATCCTTCTTGGAGAATCTGTTATGTGCCTCTTGAGAAGTTCTAGGAACCTAATGAGGAAAGGTAGTAGGAAATTTTAGAGGAGTCACTTTAGGGGCAGTAAGACCGATCTCTATAGTGTCGAAGCTAGAATACATAGATATTTCATTGTTTGATCTCTTACTCCGCCTTTTGCCATGTTCAGAGGAAGATATTTCGGTGGGGATGACATGCAAGGCTTTAGTAGTTCCACAAGTCTAGTTAGCCATTGCAAGCTCGTTTTCCAGTGCCTTTGTCGGAGTGGGAACTCGAATAGGTGGAAGAGTCTAAAGTGCACCATACATTGTCCTGGCCTTTTCATATTTATAAAACTAATGATAGACACCATGGCATCAGCAAAAAGAGAAAAATATTTAATAAGAATCCAACAAATATCAAAGAAGGTAAAAAAGTAAATTCCATTTCCTCAATAGAGTTCTCTCTTCTCTTAAGCATTACTTGCATCCAATATAGCGTAAGTGATGATTATCTGCTTCTGCTACATAGAATGTCCTACATCTTTAGGACATTCACCTTCTTTGAAACCTAGATTTTCCGATAAGGTTACGAGATCTTCATTCGCTGACATCTCTTTTGGGATCAGACTTTAAAGTGTATATGGCATAGTCATGCAACTCCTGGCTAAAATGATCCCATATCCATACTTCTGGATATTTCCTTTGCACTTGAGTGATAAGGAGGCAAAGTCTCTAATTAAAATAAGTTCTCCCTCAAGAACCCTATAGAAAATTGAGTGGGCCTCTAAACGTAAAACATCTTAGACGCCTATAAAACTGAATGCATCTCTTTCCCATTGTGGGGATTCTTTGAAGTACGAGAATTAGAAAATTAATTGAAAAAAAGATTAAAGGATGACTCTTTACATCTATTTCACAACAATATTGGAATACTTTAGCAAACACGTAGGTGGACTGATGCAGCTAGGAGAGGGAAATATTCACATGCCTTAGCAACTCTATTTCAAACCCTTTGAAGGGAAACATAAACTTGATGTGAGTAAAAGGACACTTATAGAAAGAGACAGAGTATTCATCAAAATACTCTTAAATCCTCTTACCACTTTCAACATGTGAGATTGACCAATCAAATGAAGGACCATATTCTATGTGAGCTTCCTTCACTTTCTTCGTGTTATCAAAGAAAGAAATTGTTCCCATCAATTCAAGATCCACCTAGTGATACATATCGGAGTATGCAGGATTCACTAAGCCTACACATCCTCGTTTAAACACTTTTTCCTGACTCTCATTCAAAGGGTATTGTCGGTCAGAAGACTACATTTTTACTCCTAAAATCAAGATGACCCCTAAGCTCTATATTACTAGTGTCCTAGCCATGTTCTTCCCTAAAAGTATTGGTAAAACATTGAGTGTATTGCTCATCCTGAGCCATTATAGCTGCATCTGGATGCATATAAGACCAGATAGAGGAGACAAGAAGAACAACCACCTCTCGAAAGTCCAAATACTAAAATCCCCCACTCCATCTTCTTCAAAAGTGTTGGGGTCATCACACCTCTCTACAAAACCCCTCCAGACCTAGATTTATCACTAAGTACAATAAAGTTAGGATTTGGGTCGTTAACTTCTAAGGACTCAACATTTGGGATATTAATGTTCTCATATATTGGTGATATTGTAGAATATCCACTATCAGGCATATTCATTATGTTTGTAGGAATATTTTATCAATTTTCATAATAAATACTACCTTAGTATGAATATAAGTGAAGGAACGATTAAGAGTAAAAAGAACTTGATAATGAGAATGAACCATGGGCAATGGAAGAAGAAGTAACTGTTCACAAAGAATATAAGGTTTAGTTATGAGAAGGAACAAACAATGTTTGAAATGCCTAAGCAACCTTTATATAATTGAACAAATGAAGTGATTCAATGACACAAAACAAAATAAAGTGGAGGTTGAAAAATCAATGATTCAGATGGCACCTAAAAATGTAATGATACTTGAGTGCATGTGAGCCCCATATGGAGAAGTACGACGGCCTAACCTATAAATCTAGGGCCATGTGTGAAGAAAACCTCTGAAACATCTCACTGATGAGATTTGCATCTAATATAGTTGTCTCTAAACCTTTCCACTTTTCAACACATGATCCCAATTAGGAGTACTCGACCCAGTTCTTTGAAAGACTTCTCACGCATCACACTACAAACCTTGGAATCAACGGTTGTGGGTTGACCACATGCCCAACACGACATAGACCTAATATTCTCCCATTGCATAAATACCATACCATGAATAACGAAAAGGTATGATTCGGTCAATAATTTAGTATATCCCCTTTATTCATAAACTGAGACTCACCGTAATCATATTCCCTTATCTACAATTGAGAATGATCTTCCTTATCTCAAGTATGAAGAAACTAGATTGGAATTCTTTTGTAGTTAAAAATACAACTATTAATTCTTATCGTCACTGTCATGAGTTTGCTCATTCTTTCTCTGATTGTCCCACTGTTTAGTGGTATATAATTGCAAGAAAAAAGGTCTTATTGCTTTACATTGTTGTCGATACTATAAAACACTCAGACTCTTGATTCAAAATTGGCCCACTTGTCCTCTTTTACCTGATTAGAATAAGAATCAATTGCATCCCAACACTTCCAAGCTTGCACTTACAACTCTTGTTGTTGCGAATGGTCCGGCATAACCCTCTAAGCCTGCCTTCTGTGGAATCTCTCCTTAGACAACTTCTTCCTTCTAGTAACAATAATACTTCTTCTGTTTTTTCCAGCACACCCGATAATTCTAAAGGGTTTTTAGATTTTGCATGTTATGTAATCACATGACATCTACATCTTACTTATTTTTTACACTATCTAAAAATGACATTACTCATTCTATTCCTATTGCTGGCATGTCTTTTATGTCTGTAACTTGTAACGCCCCAAAATAATTATAATATTTATTTATTAAATTATTATGATTATTCGGTGTTTTGGTGCTTTGTGATGATTTTGTGATGTTGATGAATTTATGCGGTGCTATGGGGTAGCCTTAGGTTAAGGGAACTTTAAAACCTTAGAGTTAGTAAATTAATTAGATTATTTTATTAATAATAATAATGGAATAATTTGAATAATTAAAATATTATTTAGATTATTATTATTATTATTGTTAATTAAATAATTAGAAGACCATTAAGGGTAAGACGATAATGTTGAGGGGATTAGTGTGGGATAATACGGTAAACAAAGATTAAGGCCCAAACACATAGGTTTAACAAAAGAGAAATAGGGATTTTGAGATCAGTATTTTGCAACCCTAAGGAGTGATTAGAGAGCCGAGGAAAGGAGGCTAGATATAGGAATCAACCGAAGAACCCCGGAAAACAAAGAATTTATGCTGAAGAATTCGAGGTATGGGGGTAATCCGGGTTAATGTATTTGATATGGGTTTAAGGTAGAGGTAGTTATGTGTTTTCGTTTTCTGATGATTTCGTGTTGATCTGTGATGAAAAATTGTGATTTTATGTGTACCATTTCTGTGATGAACTCGGTGTAAATTGCTGTATTTGATGTTGAATCTACGGGAACGATTGTTGATGCTGTGATGAACTTGTGGATAACCAGATCTGTAAATCGAACCTGATATTAATCAAATTCAGAATTAGTAGTTAGGAATAATTGACGTAGATGATGAAGTAGGATGAATAACATAGATCTGTGATGAATCGAAGCTAGTTTGAGGATGAATCTGGTAGATCGAATGTGCTGGAAAGAGAAAGTTTGCGTTCAAATGCGAGATCTGAGTTTAAAGAGTGGTCTCTGGTGATACGTGTAACACCCTTTTTCTACCCAACAAAACAACTTGAATAACACGACAAAGTAATCAGAGTAACATCCCAAAAAGGGCATCACATTCATCAAACATCATCAAACATCCACATGTCCCGTCACACGGGTTTTACCATCACAAATTAATTAAACACCACGCAGCGGAAAAGTCAAGATTAAACAAATACTATTATAGTTCAAAACTTCTCAAATAAAACTCATGAAAAACATCCTGTCCACAAAACAAAAGAACGAAATCGTTCGACTCAAACGTCCCGACCCGATGTTACATATCAGAGCAAGACCCTCTAATCGACAGAGAAATAAAAAATGCTTCAAAAATAAATCTTCATGCGCCAAAGGAGCTAAGCCTGATCACCTGCACGTTACCCACGTGGAGGCAACATTCAAAAAGGCAAGGTGAGTAATCACGTGTTGCAGTGAGAATCGGATAACAAGCTATTAATTAACTTGCATCACATTTCTTTGAATTCACCACCGACTTTGATTTATCAAAGGAAAGGTTCAAGATTGAGAAAAACCTAAAGGGGGGAGATCTAAGGTTCGGGGGTTGGTTACGCCTAGGGAAGGTATTAGCATCCTAAACGTCCGTAGTACTCTACGGGAACCTCTTGTTTTAGTTTGTTATATCTTGCTCGCTTGCTAAGGGTGCTATGCTAAAGGTTGAAACCCTAGGGGTTGGTATCTAAGTATACTCGACAAAGTATCGCACTTTGCGCCTACGTATCCTGACGGGAGTGGAACCAGAGTATCCGTAGTTCACCGATCTAAGGGTGAAGGAGGAACCATTGACTATGGCCAAAGTTCCAAGGGGAAATGAGTATGAGCTCATTTTAGAGTTCACGATAACTCTCTAAATCTAAGTTATAGGGGGAAAGTGAGTTCTCATGATTGTGAGAATCACATAGAGTCCAAAAACTCTAACCTATTTCTAAGTTATGATTTCATTGGCTCTCATGAGGCCAAGAAATAGGATAAACCTAAAAGGATAAGATTGGGTGGTTGTTTAGTGACTCAATGAGTCAATTTAGGATGATCTCCCTTTGGAATGGGGGGAAAGATAATAGTTGTAAAATTACTAAGAAATAAAAGAGTTATGATTCAAATATGATGATGTAAAAGACATGAACAAGAATATGAGATGAAACAAAGTTCATGAAATCATGCAAGGTTAGAATCATACATTAGTCATTACTCAAACATGATAAACAAAGATAACATGGCAAAATGAATAAAGAAGTGCAATAAAACCTTAAAAGGAATTTCAAAGCTTATCATGAATAAATGCCTCAAGATTAAATATTTTCATCAATTTCTCTTTATGCTCAACAAGTAAATTTAATTAGAAGCATTTAGCAAAAAGAATGGAAAGAAAAGGATAAAAAACAAACAAGTTATGACATTTTGAAATTAAGGCATAAACTTGAAAATAAATAAAACAACCAAGTATTAAAAAGAAAGGAAAGGGCACTCCTAGGGATTGAACCCAGGACCCTTCGCTCACAGGTTAAAACAAATGCCAACCAAGCCAACGCGCGCCCTTGGACAAGCAATGAGAACACACATACATATATAAAAAGAAGCGAAAATCAGAAAAGTAAACAAAAGGACTGGGGCGAGGGGGATTCGAACCCAAGTCCTATAAGTGAAAGGGCGCGTGATAGTGTGTGCTTGCCATTGGGGTGGCTGTTACATCCGGTAATATATTCAACTCAATTAATACATATGCCATTCATGCGCACATATTTTAAATTAACAACACAAGCCCAAACATTACACAGTCTGTTCACGAAAAACTACTATGCCAAGCCATCAATCAAACATTGCCAAACAAAGTGAAGCAGAAGCACACGATTACCATTTCAAAACCAAGAATTGCTACACGTATTAAGTACCAAGTAAGTGCTTATCATACAAATTGGGCATCAAAGCAACAACATTTGAATGCATAAGGTAAGAAACTCATACACAGCCGTAGCAGCAATAATCAGTAAGCTTACAATATACTCAATTGGAAATCATACAAGGACATGTCTTGGACACCACTAATAAACAAACATGCATATCATGAAATCCAAAACAGTATAGCACGGATTTAAACATAAGTTAATGTTGACAAACAAATCAGTGCAAAAGCAAGGTGAGTTAGTAAAGTCATACACAGGTAGTCAATGAATTGGAGATTAAAAACCTACTGATGGTTGAGCAGTCATGTTATATCAATCATTTGAAAAGGAAATCACATAGGTCTTAACTGACAATAACACATAGCATGGTGTTTTGTAAATTCAGTTGGTTTGTGGAAAAAGTGTGTGAATTTGTCAATATCAAAGTGATTTCACAGGTGATGTTCAATGAAGGACCAATACTAGTAGATTGTAAATAAATCAAACCAAAATATATAAACTTAACAAATCCACAAACCAAATATATCAGTTTTAAATGTTGGTCTAAGAGCAAAATCATGACCTAGTAGGTACAAGGCAGCTTGATACATACATCCAGCATATTCACATATTAAACAACAATTTAAGGCCAGTGCATATATCACAAAACTTAACATGGCCTGATTGCAGTTCAACATACAAAGACAATGATGGTAGCTCAATACAACTTAAATACTTATCAAGGAATACCAATCAAACATGAAGTCACATAATGTCAAGGAAAGATGCTTTCAATCACAATGGTAGCAAGCATAGTGATAATTCATGCATCAAGTTAGATTAAGGGTGCACAAATTTCATACAATGTCAAGGTAAGTTTGAAACACAGCATTGCCATAAACAAGAGTCCAAACAGAATTGTTCATACATAATGGCATCCAAATCGAGTAGCAGCTAGGCATAAATAACAGATACACAAAAAGCTACACTTATCATGTTGATATAAGGAAAATGTTGCAAAGATAAACACAAAAACATTATGATGGTCAAAGGCCTTTATGAATCATACACATATATTCAAGATAGAATAGGACATATCATAGCAACCAAGTTCAAACTCAATCAAGTGGTATCAAACACAGACAGTAACATAGGACATAGTAAAAACTAATTTAGGCGACAATCATGCAAGCACATTCATCACACATATGTGGACTAGGTTCAAGGTGGTTTGGTAAATATTAGAAGCACATTGTGGTATCAAACATCCATAACTTAGGAGCATGTCAACAAACACATCAAAGCTAGCAACACATATCATGAACACCATGTTTAACATGAAGAACAAAAGTATGATGCCATATAACATGACTTTCTGAAGTTAACAGTTCCAACATAATAGTCTTAGCATGCACAAATTGAAATATCATGGCAGGTCATGGAATATTGAGGCACACGATTAAATAGGAATAATCCAAAGCAAACTGACAGCAACACAAACCTTATCTTAAGTTCAACATTCATGAACATAAACCTTAAACATACATTAAACCAAAATCATTCCAATGAGGTGCAACACTAAGAAAAAGCTTGCATATACCAACAATGCCAAGGCAGAGTGGTGCATACCACTTTAAACACATACATGAATAACCCAAAATGTCAAACTTAAAACAGCAAACGACAACAATAATAAAGTTTCAAAACTATGACTTGAGAACACAAAATGATCATACATGATGGTGGCAGAAAAAGAAAACTAATGTTACTTTAACAAGAATAACTTAACAGCACCAATCAACCATTAAACTACCAACAAAAATGGATAAATGGGCTCATCGTACTACTTACAAGCATACTAGAAATACATAGGGAATTAAGGTTCATGAACCTCTTATCTTAAAGTACCATCTAAGCACATATGTCATACAAGTAGGTCAACAAAATCAAACATCTAAACTTGACAGTGCAACAACCAAAATGAAATCTTGTAAACTTAAAGCCATTCAATGAACAAAATCCAAAAGCATAAATTAGTCATGTAGCAACTAGTCATGTAACAAGCATAAATTCAACCAGGATCATTACAACTTAATACAACAAGCATACATATACCTCAACATATCACTAAACAAAATCATGTTATTTTATGAAATCAAACCATGAGTAATCAACATATTCAAACACACATCAGAAAGACACATATGTAGAAGAACAACAAGATGCATATGACATAATGATATCAAATGAGCATGATTAACAAGAGGGAAAGAATGTGATACCAAGTAGAGTAATGTCCACTGCCTTCAAGTATGCTGACTGCTTTCTTTCCAAAGCAACCTAAAGCCACCTTTCACCTTGCTTGCTCGAAACTTAGGAAACTTCAGAGACTATTTGAGTGTTTGTGAGAATTGTTGGTGTCTTAAAGTGTAGAAGCAAGCTCCTTTTATAGGCTGAACAAATGGGCTTAGGTTGCTTGAGTCCAAAGCACAAACACTTGGTGTGCTGAGTGAAAAACTAGGGTTACAACGACTCTTTTTGAATTCAAATGTTGGTCCACTCCTTGGAGACAAATACGCTTCTCATGCTGCACAAAACCTCAGAGATTATAGGGTCCATTTCATTACTTCGTGTATTGCTTAAGAGCTCCTCCTTGGTTGTCATATGAAGGGGTATCAGATGAGGTAAAGATTGGGATTGCGTGAGGGGATCTGCAGGCGAGAGCAGGCTGTATGCTGAAACTAGCAATTCCTCAGAAACACTTTTAATGAACCAATCCTTGAAAGCTCAAACGGGAAGTATTTTTGGGAGAATTCAAAATGAGAAAATGCGCCAAGGGATTGAATTGTGAAACGATTTTGGATGAATTTGATTCAATTGTATTTGAATTTCTCTTATCTTCTGCAAATCACAAACACGACAAAGGAGAAGGAAGCATTTTGAATGTTTTGTTTCCTTGATGTCCACGCGTCGTTTTCTCATTGGTTAATGAGACAAGGTTGAAAAGTCAAAACCAATTGCATAATTCTTATTGGTCCTTGACAAATGAGTTTCAATTCCATAATGTTGTAACATATTTTGTCACGATGGGCCTATTGATGATGGGCTGAAAAAAAACAAATGTTTAAGGTTTGGTTTTCTATTTTCTTTTTGTTATAAAAAAGAAATGGTTTATAAAAAAAGATAAATGATAGGTGAATTAGGTAATTGAAATGGTTGTGTATATGGTTCGAAAAATATAGAAATTGGACAAAATTGGTTGATAAAAGACTATTGAAATTGGTTAGGAATAAAAATGATAATTGAGGGTGAATAAGGTGGGTAGAAATTTGGTTATGGAGAGGATCATGGAGAGGGTTATAGAGATATCTCTTTGAAATGAGATACTGACTTGATTCAATGCTCCATCCAAAATCTTGATTGATCACCTCTTGAATCTTCCTAAGATAAAACCTGATTCACAAATGAAACAAACACAAATAAAACCTGATAAAAGGGTTAGCTATGCAGCATGATTGACCTAATATGACATGCAAGAGATCAATGGATCTAAGGGTAAAATTTGGGGTACAACAGTTGCCCCTATTTAAATATCTTCATCGGATGACATGAGAGATGAAAATCCTCATGGAATCAAGGTGAAAGATATTTAAATACAGATAACCGAAAATTTTTCCCTTAGATGCAAAGACATGCAATGCTACTAATATGATGATATGATGCCATGATAGATGCAAAAATGCAGACAACACAGGACACCAAAGAAAACAAAAGAGCTACCAAACACAGATGAGCTTCAACAGGGAAGAAAGAAGGTTAGTAGCCACAAGGAAGACTCCTTGGGGACGCAGTCTAACCAACAAAAGAGACTCACTGGGGAGACCCTAAGGCAACACCGGGGATAGAAAAAACAATCTCCACTGGGGAAAGATCCAGGGAGATGGACGACAGGTTCAAATATGACCGGATGACACTGGGGAAAAGGCACATTCTCACTGGGCACGAAACCAGAAAGAAGACATGATCTCCACCGGAGATCAGTTGAAATAGAAGGATAGACACCCGAAGAAAAGATTTTTTGGGGATTTCTTATACTGAAGAGTTCAAACGGGATCTTCAAGAAAAGCCAGAAAAGACAAAGACCAAACTCTGTGCGCTAGCTAAAAACACCTGGAGTTTAAATGGGGACAAGGTTAATGAGCCAAGAATAGACTCTGGTACTCATAAGAGTTGGTTGAAATAACAAATAATTTGCTTTATGAGGAAAACCAGTATGAGCTGGATTGTTAATTTGGTTTAGGTTCATATTTGACCTGAGTTTAAGCAATACAGGTTCACGATAACCTGATATAAAAAGTTGGTTCACGATAACCGAAAATACAGGTTCACGATAACCTGATACAAACAAACTGGTTCACGATAACCAGAAGTTTAGTTTCACGATAACCTGATAAAAAAACAAATGGTTCACGATAACCTGATACAAACAACTGGTTCACGATAACCAGAGGTTTAGGTTCACGATAACCAGAAATTAGGTTCACGATAACCTGATGATAAAATGCTGGTTTACGATAACCAGAGATTAGGTTCACGATAACCTGATACAAACAACTGGTTCACGATAACCAGAAGTTTAGGTTCACGATAACCTGAAACAAACAACTGGTTCACGATAACCAGAAGATTAGGTTCACGATAACCTGATACAAACAACTAGTTCACAATAACCAGAAGTTTAGGTTCACGATAACCTGAAATACAGGTCCACGATAACCTGAAATACACGACTGGTTCACGATAACCAGATATAAAAAGTTAGTTCACGATAACCGGAAATACAGGTTCACAATAACCTAAAATAAACGACTGGTTCACGATAACCAGAAGTTTACAACGCCAACAGTTACTGAAATTTAGGTTTCCAAATGGGGTGATGTAGGTAACAGAATGGTTACAGGTTAGACTTCCTGGGGAATACTGCACAAAGAGTCAGAATCTGGCGCACAAAGGTAAAAACCGGACACAAGCAAAACACAGACAAAGAACCAAAGACCCACAAAGAGGAAAAGGAAAGAAAAACAAAACCACACACACACAATGCCTAAATGTAAAGATGCTCAATGCTATGGTATGATGTGAATGCTCAATGATATGCAAGAAACGAAAGACTGGGGACAGGAAAAGGGAAAACACCGTGTCCACCACAAGGAGTCACACTGAAATCTGAGCAGGCAGTCAGTCTTAAAGCCAATGTGAGAACATCCTTAATTTGCTGGGGAAACAATTTCTCAACAAACATCTTGTGTAGATACTGGTGAGACGTACTTTGTATTAGTGGTCAGCCATTTGTTGAAACTTTTAAATCAGGAAAGTATTGCCAATCCTCTTTTAGTGACAAAGAGAGTTCAAAGTTTTCAAAACATTTTCCGCTTTTAAAATCATTATTAATAAATAAGTGAAGTTTTACGTAACAAGGAAATTATCAGAGTAATGATAAATATCAAACAAAGAATGGCTCAAAGATCTGATTTCATTAGAATGGTAACTTGCCAATAGCGAAGTTCCATGGATCATTACAATTGAAAAATGGCAATGGGAAAGGATTACATCATATTCAATGACCACTACCCTCTAATGACTAAGACAAACTAGAATTCTTTGCTGCTGATGTGGACAAAAGGGTCTAGATTTTCAAGCGTAATATTTTCGTACTGAGTCAGCATTTACAGGGTGTGTGAGCTGTTCACCATCCATTGTTCTGAAAATACAGTCTTTACCACAAATAGACCCTCATAGTTAGGCTCCTATTTTCCACGAGTATCCCTTTGAGATGGCAAAATCTTCTTGAGTACAAGCTCTTCTTCTCGAAATTCCCGGACACGGACCTTCTTGTCGAATGCCCTTTTCATTCTTTTCTGATACAGATGACCATGACACATAGTAGTCAGTCGCTTCTCGTCGATGAGGTTCAGTTAGTCATATCTCTCTCTAACCCATTCAGCTTTGTCAAGCTTAGTTTCCATCAGGATTCTCAAAGATGGTATTTCCACTTCAATGGGGAGGACCACGTCCATTCCATATACCAGAGAAAAAGGGGTTGCCCCTGTTGAGGTTCGAACCAAAGTTCTATATCCATGCAAAGCAAATGGTAACATCTCGTGCCAATCCTTATAAGTCTTGACCATCTTCGGCAAGATCTTCTTGATGTTTTTACTAGCAGCCTCGACAGCTCCATTCATCTTGGGACGGTAAGGTGATGAATTGTGATGCTCAATCTTGAAATTTTCACACAACTCTTTCATCATTTTATTGTTCAGATTTGTTCCATTGTCAGTGATTATCTTGTTGGGGATCCCATAACGACAAATGATATTATTCTCGATGAAACGAGCAACTACTTGCCTGGTCACATTGGTAAAAGAAGCAGCTTCAACCCATTTGGTGAAATAATCAATGGCCACTAAAATGAAACGATGACCATTAGAAGCTTTCGGCTCAATAGCTCCAATCATATCAATGCCCCACATAGAGAAAGGCCAAGGGGATGACAACACATTCAGCAAGGTCGGAGGAACGTGCATCTTATCAGCGTAGATCTGGCACTTATGACATTTCCTGGCGTATTGGATGCAATCAGCTTCCATAGTTAACCAATAATATCTAGCCCTCAAAATTTTCTTAACCATGGCATATCCATTGGCGTGAGTGCCAAAGGCTCCTTCGTGAACGTCGTGAATCAATAGGTCTGTTTCTCGTTTATCAACACATCTTAGCAGGACCATGTCATGATTCCTCTTGTAAAGCACGTTGTTACTGAGAAAGAACTTGGATGACAATCTTCGCAAAGTTTTCTTATCAAGATTGGAAGCATTGGCGGGGTACTCTTGAGTTTTTAGATAATTCATGATGCCGTGAAACCACGGTTTCCCATCTGTCTCTTCTTCGACTGACTGACAATAAGCGGGTTCGGTCTTGCGCTCTATACTGATGAGTGGTGCTTCATTGTGAAACCTGACTTGCCACATTGAAGCTAACATGGCTAGGGAGCCAGCTATGTGATTTTCAGTACGAGGTATATGACGGAAAGTGATTTCATCAAAACACTTAATCAATTCCATAATGTATGCCTAGTATGGAATGAGTTTTTCATCCTTGGTTTCCCATTCACCCTTAACTTGGTAAATGACCAAAGCAGAATCACCCATAACTTCCAAAACATTGATTCCAAGGTCAATTGTAGCTTCTAGACCCAAAATACACGCTTCGTACTCAACAATATTATTTATGCATCCAAAGTGCAACCTTGCTGTGAAAGGAGTATAACCACCATCGGGATTTATCAAAACAACACCTACACCATGTCCTTTGAAATTGGAAGAACCATCAAACATCATTTTCCATCTATAACTGGTCTCAAAACCTTCATTAGGGTCAGGCCCTTCACAATCTTTTACTACCATAATGTCTTCATCAGGGAAATCAAACTTGAGAGGTTCATAATTTTCAACAGGCTGATCCACAAGGTACTCTGATAATACACTTCCCTTGATAGCCTTCTGAGGTACATATTGGATATCATATTCTGACAATAGCATATGCCAACGGGCAAGTCTTCCTGTCTGAGCAGGCTTCTCAAAAATATACTTTATTGGATCCATTTTCAAGATCAACAAAGTAGTGTGACATATTAAATACTACCTCAAACGTTTGGCGGCCCATGCTAAGGAACAACAGGTTTTCTCAAGCAATGAATAACGGCTTTCGCTATCAACGAACTTCTTACTCAGATAATAGATGGCATGCTCTTTGCGACCAGTTTCATCACGTTGGCCCAATACACAACCCATGGATCCCTCTAAAACAGTCATGTACGTAATGAGAGGTCTTCTAGGAACAGGAGGAATCAGAATAGGTGGTTCTTGCTAATAGTTCTTGAGTTTTTCAATAGCTTGTTGGCAATCAAAATTCCACTCTACAGTCTGGTCTTTGCGGAGCAGTTTGAAGATTGGTTCACAAATTGGAGTCATATTGGAAATGAATCTGGATATATAGTTCAAACGACCCAGAAAACCTCTCACTTGTGATTCAGTTTGTGGCACTGGCATTTCTTGAATAGCTCGTACCTTGTCAGGATCTACTTCAATTCCTCTTTGGCTGACGATAAAACCAAATAACTTCCCTGACCTGACACCAAAAGTACATTTGGCTAGATTCAACTTCAACTGATACTTCCGGAGTCTCTTGAACAACTTCAAGAGATGGTCCAAATGTTCCTCCTCACTTTGGGATTTAGCGCTCATATCATCTACGTATACTTCAATTTCCTTGTGGATCATGTCATGGAATAAAGTCACCATAGCTCTCTGGTAAGTTGCCCCTGGGTTCTTCAAACCAAAGGGCATAACTTTGTAACAGTAGGTTCCTCACGGAGTGATAAATGTAGTTTTATCCATGTCCGTCGGGTCCATTCTAATCTGATTGTAGCCGGAGAAACCGTCCATGAAAGAGAACACTGCAAACTTGGTTGTATTATCCACAAGAGTGTTGATATGCGGTAAGGGAAAATCGTCCTTGGGACTAGCTTTGTTGAGATCCCTGTAATCTACGCACATTTGCACTTTACCATTTTTCTTCATAACTGGCACGATGTTGGCTACCCATTCTGGATATTTTGAAACTGCCAAGAATCCTGCATCCAATTGCTTCTTAACCTCGTCTCTGATTTGGAGAGCCATATCAGGTCTACTTCTACGGAGCTTTTGCTTCACAGGTGGACATTCAGGCTTGAATGGTAGCTTATGAACTACTATATCTGTATCCAACCTAGGCATGTCTTGATAAGACCAAGCAAACACATCTACATATTCTTCCAAAAGTAGTACTAGCCGTTGTCTGATTTCTGCCCCAAGTGTTGCCCCAATCTTGACCTCTTTCCTCTTTTCTTCAGTGTCAAGGTTGATGATGTCAACTTTTTCTTCATGCGACTGAAGATCCGTGTACTGATACTCACACATTTCTGCCAAATCATCGGGGACCTCATAATCCTCTTCTTCCTCAGCTTGATAAATAGGTGAATCAAAGTCGATAGTGAGAGTAGGGTCATTGAATACAACGAGTTTGGGAATTACTCTGCACGATGGAGGGATTTATCTTATTAAAAATGCACAAACATGAACGCAAGAAAGAGAAATTTTGTAGTTTTGAAAAGATTGCCATTTTTCTTAAAGTGAAAACCAGAATAAAGACAAAGAATTTTAACAAAACAAACACTTCATTGATTAATAAGACTTAAAAGCGGTGGCCCATACAAAATAATCCGAAAACCTCGGGCAAGGCTACGAAATTGAAAACATCAAAGCAAACAAACAAATTACTCTGGCATAGGGTACAAAGTGGGTATCTCAATGGCTTTCCAATTACTTAAAGCGGCGTCACACCGAAACACCAAATGATTGATATCTTCGTCTTCAGCGTCTTCAATAATTGCATGGACCTGCTGTCCTCCACTGACAAACACCTCTTGAATGGTCCTTGGTCTTCCTTTTGTTGAACCAGCTCTTCCCTCAAAAGTTGGTTTGTAACCCAAACCTTGGTATTTCTCTCTTTCTGGGACTTTGACGACCTTGTCCCAGCCTTCAGGTACTCCTCCTCGTAGAGCAGATTGAATGCTTTTGAAAGAAGAAAAAGATGGACAACCGGAGGTCACTGGTTCCTTATTATCAATCATAACGGCATTCGCTATTTCAAGAGCCTGGAAAGAAGTTTCCAAAGCATCTTCATCCGCTTCAATGTAACGAAACGAGGACAAATTGCTACCATGTATGATAACTAACTTCTCTTCAGCCACGAACTTCATCTTCTGATGTAAGGTAGAGGTTACAGAGCCAGCCTCATGGATCCAGGGTCTACCCAACAAACAACTGTAGGCAGGGTTGATATCCAAGCTCTGAAAAAGGATGTTGAATATTTGAGGGCCAATCAAAATAGGTAGCTCAATCTCTCCCATCACCGATCTCCTTGAACCATCAAAAGCTTTAACAATGAGTGAAGTGGGTCTCATTATAGCTTCTTGGTAAGATAGCTTCTCAAGAGTTCTTTTTGGCAAAACATTCAATGATGAACCGGTATCTACGAGAACTCTGGCCATTGTATCCTCCTGACATTTCACTGATATATGCAAGGCAAGATTATGATTCCTTCCAGCTCGAGGTAACTCCTCGTCACAGAAGCTAAGAGTGTTACAAGCTGTGATATTGGCGACAACATGGTCAAACTATCCAGCTGTTATATCTTGGGCTACGTGTGCCTGAGCTAACACCTTCTGCAAAGCTGATTTGTGAACTGGCGAATTAACTAACAGAGATAAGACCGAAATCTTGGATGGTGTCTGATGGAGCTGATCTATCACTTTGTAATCACTCCTCTTGATAATTCTTAGGAACTCTTCGTCTTCTTCTTGAGAAATTGCCTCCTTTCCCTTGTCTCTAGATGGTGTGGGGACAACAGTTTCCCTGGATGTGGTTTCTTTAGAAGAAGAAGTGTATACTCTACCGCTTCGGGTCATCTTCCCAATTCCAACTATATTAGTCACATCTTCAATAGTAGTTCCCACCTCTTTCCTTGGAACTACGTCTTCAACAGCGATTCCCACCTCTTTCCTTGGAATCACATCTTCTTGTCTTCTGCTACTCATAACATTCTCATAGACCCATGGCACTGCCTTGGTCCCTCTGAACCTAAATGGAACAGGTTGTCGGGTGTCATATTGCTTGGAATGATTAATAGTGGAAGCATCAATCGTTCCAGGATTGTTGAAAATTGGTACTGGTTTATTAAATACAGGAACTACAGACCCATATTTAGGTGTGTTGGACTCAGATACCTGCCCTCTTGGCTTTGGTAAGTTGAATACAGGTTCGATTGTTGCAACTTTGTTTTCCTTTTCTTTGCTGAACACTTGTAGGAACCCTTCATTGATCAGATACTGAACATCATCTTGGACTAAACGGTAGCCTTTGATACTGACATTACATTCTTCACAGTCATCATGGAAAACTTTAACTAACCCAGCTTTGAACAGCTTAGCATGAAAAGCCTTGATAGGAGTTTTGATTTTCGTTGCATCCAAAACTAATACCTCATCCTTTTCTTCTTCGATGGCATTAGTAGCCCCATGGGTAGGCAAAGGATTGTTTTTCACATTCGGTTGATTATCTGCAAATGAAAGAATATTCTTCTCCATCAAACCCTTCACTAAATTTTTCAGTGCTAAACAACCCTCCAAGTCGTGACCAGCCCCTCCTTGATGGAAAGCACAAGTCACATTTGGGTTAAAGAAAGGCATAGATTTCTCTGTTGGTTGTCCCAAAGGTCTAGTAATGATCAATCCTTGCTCCACTAAAGAAGGGTAGAGCTCTGTATATGACATTGGTATAGGTGGAAATGCTGGCTTTCCTCCTTGCCTTTTGTGGGGAGAGTTCTGCTGTGGAACCTGTGGTCTTGGTTGCTGATAATTCTAGTTTTTAGGCCATTGCTGGTAAGCTGTTTGTTGATAGGCTGGCGCCTGCTGCGCTGCTTGGTCGTTGAAAGTAGGTGTAACAGCAGCTATGTAGGGTTGCTGAGCATACTGCATCTGGTAGATTGGATGCTGAGAGAAGTTTGGTCTCTGCTGTTGCTGGTACATTAATTGCTTCCATCGAGGGCTCTGAGTCTTTCATGCCATGACGACATTAGTTTCTCCTTCCCTCTTCTTGTGAGAATGACTAGGAGACTTCTTAGTACTGACGCTAGTTGAACTGCTCGGAGAACCGATTACCTTTCCACTCTTTAATCCTGCCTCTACCTTCACGCCAATTGCAATAATATCAGTGAAATTAGCACTGACACTGCTGATCATCCTCTCATAAAACTCAGGCTTTACTGTGTCTACAAACCAATCAGCCAACTCTTTCTCCGTCAAGGGTGGTTCAACCTGAGAAGCAGTCTCTCTCCATCGTTGGGCATATTCTTTGAAGGTCTTAGTACTGTTCTGGGCCATACTCAACAACTGCCTACGGTCCGGGGCTAAATCCATATTGTACTTGTAGTGTTTTACAAAAGCATCAGTCACATCCTGGAAACAATGGACCTGGGACTGATCTAGACTTAAATACCACTTAGCAGCAGCCCCCTTCAAACTGTCCTGAAAACAATGGATCATTAGCTTGTCATTACGTACGTGCACGGCCATTCTTCAGTAGTACATGATTAGATGGGATTTAGGGCATGTGGCTCCTGAGTACAACTCAAAACTTGGTAACATAAATTTGGGTGGAATTACCAAATCTGAAACTAAGCACATGTCTTTAATATCAGTACTGAATGCATTACTTAACTCCACCGCCTTTATCTTCCTCTGCATTGTTTCAACACTTTCTCTCAATTTCTCGTGTCGATCATCTCCCTCTTCTGCACATCAACATAATCCTAGGGATGGTGGTTTTGGAAAACCGGATGCACTTGCGTTTGTACTGCTAGTGGAGCATAAGTAGGAATATCTTGCAGAGTCTCATTGACCAAAGGAACTATTTGCTGTGTGGATAAAGGAACTGTAGCACGGATAAAATCAATGGGTATGCCCAAGGTGTGGCTTGTGACAGGGATGACAGGAGGCTCTACCGTTGTGGTGAGGATTTCAGAGACCACAGTGGCCTGGGTGTCCATCTTTGCTCTCATAACATTAATTGCCTCGAGGATTTATCCCATTCCTCCTCGTATTTCATTCAGCTCATTGTTGACTCTGTCCATTTCTCCGTATGCCTCTGACATCCTGAATCGAGCTTGGGTCCGAGTGTTGTAGTTGTGTCTAGGATTCAGTTTGACGATTCTGAAGAGAACACGGCGACATAAGAAAAAGACAAAGGAAAATACATATGAAGATGCAAATGAGGATGCAAATGCAGATGCAAGCTAAACTATCAAGAAACCAAAGAAAGTTTTACAAATAATATAGACAATAGATTCCTTGATAAAATAAACTTCTTCATTCAAGAGTCTGGTGAGCATTACATCAGGAGCAGTGTATCCTCATACGCCAAGTACATAAGTAGAAATACATCAAAAGGGAACATTAGCAACAAAAGAAATAACAACAGTAGCACTAAAGATTGAATCCATGGGTTGATGATCCCCCTCCTCCATTAATCACTCTCATCAGTTTGCTGATACGCTCTTTTGTCTCCTCTCTTGCAAGAACAAATTCTCCTAAAGCTTCCACCATCCCCTGCTTTGTCTTGGAAGGTGATTCATGGTGAGGATGTGGCTTCATCATTACACGAGCTATATCACGAGACCATTGTAAGTGGGCTTCTGTGATTGGGCATTTAACTTTCCATAACTGTCTGTTAATTTGGTGCTAAGCGCGCTCCAATCTCATCTTCATTTCAAAACGTCCCCTCTCATCATAAAACATCATCTGCATATCCTCAGCATCTGGAATTCCCTCCTTCAGATGACCCAGTTGATGGCGTGCAAGGACAGGGTTGTAATTGATGCAACCGTTTCTCCCCATGAGAGGCACGTTGGGGCAATCCCCACAGCTATGGATTATGATAATTCCTTCTTCAGTTGAATCATACCATTCGATGTCGGTATGCTTCAATTCCATCAGCTTTTTGGACCAAATCTTACAGTCTTCGACCTCCCAGAATGCCTGAGTCTTTGGCAGATAAGAAATGAACCACTTGTAGAAGAGGGCTACGCAGCAGACAATTGGCCCACATCCTCTTTTGTATCTGGTCTGTATTGCGTGGTAGACATCAGCTAGCAGTGTCGGGACCGGATTGTTGACTGTAAAAATCTGAATGGCTTGGGTATCCACAAAGTTCTTGGCATTTGGGAACAGAAACAAACCATATATCATCAGAGCTAGGGTTGATTCAAACAAAGCCCCACTTCCTCTGTTTTTGAAGAAAAGAGCCTTTTCCAGCAAGAACTGAGCAGGAAGTCCATGCTTTCCTCCTTTGTTAGTCAGGTTAGCTTGGATGTCAGATAATCTGATTCTGGTTGCTCTGGCGATGTCTCTGGCAGAAGGCATTTCTTCAATCCCAGAAAAGATGGGAGCTTCTCTGACTGGAATCTCTATCATGGCTGAGAACTCCTCCAGGGTTGGTACCAACTGGAATTCAGGGAACAAGAAACAATGGTAAGTGGGATGATACAACTGGACCAAAACTCCAAGGGCCCTACAGTCACTGGTGTCTTCATCAGTGGAATAATACACCCCTATCTATCAGCGAAAGCTGACTGGTCTTCAACCATATCTCCCAACCACAACAAACGTTCCACCTCCGGTAGTTCAAAGAAATAAGGCCAAACTCTTTTCCCTGCAGCATCCATTTCTACAAAATCTGCAAAATAAAATTAGTATCTTGATAGTTTAGCAAGAATGCTAGATGCAATGCAAAGTTTCATGGAATTCAGACACTCGCAAAATATCAAGAGATATCAAAAGACCTCATTTTCATTAAATAAAAGGTGAATTACAAGAGTTGATACACTTTCAAGAGCCCTAAACATGAAGCTAAATAAAAGCTAGAAAGTCCTAAGGAAATTTTCTCAAGAATCTTGTGTTGAGTCTTCTGATTTCTTTCTCCATCTGATCCCTTTCTGCGATGAGATTGTCGAGGATGGATTTCCATGCAGGAGGCTGAGTGTTAGAGGAGCTTGGATATTCCAGGGCTTTTCTCTTCTTGCATGAGAGTAACTCTTCATTCTTGGTTTGTAGTTGCTTCTGGAGTTCTAGGTTTTCTTCAACGACCACTTTATATTTGAGCTTCCAGGCTTCTTCTGACCGTTGGGCCTGTCTTAAGGAAATCTCCAGCTCTTCTTCTTTTGACATGAAGTATAAAACAGGATCTTTCTTCAAAGCAATTAGTTATTGTCTCTTATAAGGCATCCTTAACTCTATAGCTCTTCTTCTGACCCATTGGAGATAGGGCTCCAAGGACACACAGTTAGGTCTTCCCAAAGAACTTCTTCCTCTTTTGCGCTTGCTACCCCAAGCGTTCAAGATCAGCTTCTTCTGTTCTTCATTCTTGTCATATGCTTCAAAGTAGATGTTTTCCACATGAATACTGAGAGGTTTATCTTCCAAAGGATACCCTAATTGGCGTCGTGCTAATACAGGGTTGTAGCTGATTCCACCTTTAATGCCAAGAAGAGGCACGTTGCCAAAGTTTCCACAGCTATCTATAATTAGGATTCCATCATACACCCGATTATACCAGTCAATGTCTGCGTGGGAGAGTGCCATAATTCTCTGAGACCGCCATCCTTTCTTGGAATCCCAGAATGCGCCTGCCTTCGGTAGATGCGAAATAAACCATCTATACAATACGAGGACACAACAAGTAATCTGTCCATTTACATGAGCGTTTCTTGTATGGACTGAGTGATAAGCTTCAGCAAGCAGGGTAGGTACTGGATTCTGTTTCAAGAAGATTTTGATTGCACTCAGATCCACAAAATTGTCAATATTTGGAAACAAGAGAAGTCCATATATGAGCAATGCAAAAACAGCTTCAAAAGCATCCCGGTTGGAGTGTTTAGCAAAATAATGAGCCTTTTCAAATAAAAACTTAGCAGTTAACCTAAAAATTCCCCCTTTAGAAGTTAAATTGCTTTTGATGTCATCCAGCTCTAGGTGAGTTTTCTTGGCTATTTCTTCCTCTTTGGGATTCTTCTCGAAGATAGGAAACGGGGACTCATCCTTGATAGGCAAACCAATTATCTGAGAGTATTCCTCAAGGGTGGGCGGGAGCTGATAGTCAGGAAACGTGAAGCAGTGATACTTTGGATCATAAAACTGAAGCAAAGTTGAGAGGAGTCCTTCATCAATGTTCTTCTTCAACAAAACCCACAACTTCCCATATCTGTCTATGAATCCTTCAGGGTCCGTTAGAAAATCTCCCAATCTCCTTAGGTCATCCAATTTTGGACTCTTGAAAGTGTATTTGATGGTGTTTCTTCTAGAGCTATCCATGATATCCCTCTGATATAAGAAGAGAAATCTGAGTTCCATGAAACAGATGCAACATGAATGCTTATGATGTATGAATGCAAAAGCACACACAAAGGCACATAAAACACAAACAAAGGGAGAGGTTTGAGCATGGAGCTAGGGTTTACCCTTCCCATTGGTATGTACTACTGGTTTTCATCTGCTGAACAGGGTTCTAAGAAGTTCCCAGAGTCGACAACCCATCTTTCGGATTTTATCGACTTCCCAGATGACTTGGTAATCAATAAAATTCTCAAGAGAATCTCGTCTGAGTGTAGTATCGTGTGATAACCAATTCAGAAATAGACTCCATCATGGTCACCGCACTACATCCTAAAAAGGCTTAGTGGGGTTTGGTAACTACGGTCCTCAATATCAAGGGCTCCTTGGTCGAGAGTAGCACGTTTTCACGAATAGACTCGTTCAACACGACTAGATTCTCAAGAGGGCCTCAACTGAGTGATGGTGTCTCAAGTCAACTTTTTCAGGAATCGACTCCCTCAAAGCCTCCTTGAATATACCATCGTCCTATCATAAGTGCTCTCAAGTCCGGGTTAGGATTTATCTTACCACTTAAGAATCAAGCCAACAAAAGATCTCAAGCAAAGCATACATATAGGAAGTCAAGCAGATATACACAAATATAGCAAACAAGCATGAATAGAACAATCAAAAACAAAGGTGGGCTTAACCCTCAAATTCTCCCTAGTGAAGTCGCCATTACTGTTGCGGTGAGAATCGGGTAACAAGCTATTAATTAACTTGCATCACATTTCTTTGAATTCACCACCGACTTTGATTTATCCAAAGGAAAGGTTCAAGATCGAGAAAAACCTAAAGGGGGAAGATCTAAGGTTCGGGGGTTGGTTACGCCTAGGGAAGGTATTAGCATCCTAAACATCCGTAGTAATCTATGGGAACCTCTTGTTTTAGTTTGTTATATCTTGCTCGCTTGCTAAGGGTGTTATGCTAAAGGTTGAAACCCTAGGGGTTGGTATCTAAGTATACTCGACAAAGTATCGCATTTTGCGCCTACGTATCCTGACGGGAGTGGAATCATAGTATCCGTAGTTCACCGATCTAAGGGTGAAGGAGGAACCATTGACTATGGCCAAAGTTCCAAGGGGAAATGAGTATGAGCTCATTTTAGAGTTCACAATAACTCTCTAAATCTAAGTTATACGGGGAAAGTGAGTTCTCATGATTGTGAGAATCACATAGAGTCCAAAAACTCTAACCTATTTCTAAGTTATGATTTCATTGGCTCTCATGAGGCCAAGAAATAGGATAAACCTAAAAGGATAAGGTAGGGTGGTTGTTTAGTGACTCAATGAGTCAATTTAGGATGATCTCCCTTTGGAATGGGGGGAAAGATAATAGTTGTAAAATTACTAAGAAATAAAAGAGTTATGATTCAAATATGATGATGTAAAAGACATGAACAAGAATATGAGATGAAACAAAGCTCATGAAATCATGCAAGGTTAGAATCATACATTAGTCATTACTCAAACTTGATAAAAAAAGATAACATGGTAAAATGAATAAAGAAGTGTAATAAAACCTTAAAAGGAATTTCCAAGCTTATCATGAATAAATTCCTCAAGATTAAATATTTTCATCAATTTCTCTTTATGCTCAACAAGTAAATTTAATTAGAAGCATTTTGCAAAAAGAATGGAAAGAAAAGGATAAAAAACAAACAAGTTATGACATTTTGAAATTAAGGCATAAACTTGAAAATAAATAAAACAACCAAGTATTAAAAAGAAAGGAAAGGGCACTCCTAGGGATTGAACCCAGGACCCTTCGCTCACAGGTTAAAACAAATGCCAACCAAGCCAACGCGCGCCCTTGGACAAACAATGAGAACACACCTACATATATAAAAAGAAGCGAAAATCAGAAAAGTAAACAAAAGGACTGGGGCGAGGGGGATTCGAACCCCAGTCCTATAGGTGAAAGGGCGCGTGATAGTGTGTGCTTGCCACTGGGGTGGCTGTTACATCCGGTAATATATTTAACTCAATTAATACATATGCCATATATGCGCGCAAATTTTAAATTAACAACACAAGCCCAAACATTACACAGTCTGTTCACAAAAAACTACTATGCCAAGCCATCAATCAAACATTGCCAAACAAACTAAAGCAGAAGCACACGGTTACCATTTCAAAACCAAGAATTGCTACACGTATTAAGTACCAAGTAAGTGCTTATCATACAAATTGGACATCAAAGCAACAACATTTGAATGCATAAGTTAAGAAACTCATACACAGCAGTAGCAGCAATAATCAGTAAGCATACAATATACTCAATTGGAAATCATACAAGGACATGTCTTGGACACCACTAATAAACAAACATGCATATCATGAAATCCAAAACAGTATGGCACAGATTCAAACATAAGTTAATGTTGACAAACAAATCAGTGCAAAAGCAAGGTGAGTTAGTAAAGTCATACACAGGCAGACAATGAATTGGAGATTAAAAACCTACTGATGGGTTGAGCAGTCATGTTAGATCAATCATTTGAAAAGGAAATCACATAGGTCTTAACTGACAATAACACATAGCATGGTGATTTGTAAATTTAGTTGGTTTGTGGAAAAAGTGTGTGAATTTGTCAATATCAAAGTGATTTCATAGGTGATGTTCAATGAAGGACCAATACTAGCAGATTGTAAATAAATCAAACCAAAATATATAAACTTAACAAATCCACAAACCAAATATATCAGTTTTAAATTTTGGTCTAAGAGCAAAATCATGACCTATTAGGTACAAGGCAGCTTAGTACATACATCCAGCATATTCACATATTAAACAACAATTTAAGGTCAGTGCATATATCATAAAACTTAACATGGCCTGATTGTAGTTCAACATACAAAGACAATGATGGTAGCTCAATACAACTTAAATACTTATCAAGGAATACCAATCAAACATGAAGTCACATAATGTCAAGGAAAGATGCTTTCAATCACAATGGTAGCAAGCATAGTGATAATTCATGCATCAAGTTAGATTAAGGGTGCACAAATTTCATACAATGTCAAGGTAAGTTTGAAACACAGCATTGCCATAAACAAGAGTCCAAACATAATTGTTCATACATAATGGCATCCAAATCGAGTAGCAGCTAGGCATAAATAATAGATACACAAAAAGCTACACTTATCATGTTGATATAAGGAAAATGTTACAAAGACAAGCATAAAAACATTATGATGGTCAAAGGCCTTTATGAATCATACACATATATTCAAGATAGAATAGGACATATCATAGCAACCAAGTTCAAACTCAATCAAGTGGTATCAAACACAGACAGTAACATAGGACATAGTAAAAACCAATTTAGGAAACAATCATGCAAGCACATTCATCACACATATGTGGACTAGGTTCAAGGTGGTTTGGTAAATATTAGAAGCACACTGTGGTATCAAACATCCATAACATAGGAGCATGTCAACAAACACATCAAAGCTAGCAACACATATCATGAACACAATGTTTAACATGAAGAACAAAAGTATGATGCCACATAACATGACTTTCTGAAGTTAACAGTTCCAACATAATAGTCTTAGCATGCACAAATTGAAATATCATGGCAGGTCATGGAACATTGAGGCACACGATTAAATAGGAACAATCCAAAGCAAACTGACAGCAACACAAACCTTATCTTAAGTTCAACATTCAGGAACATAAACCTTAAACATACATTAAACCAAAATCATTCCAATGAGGTGCAACACTAAGCAAAAGCTTGCATATACTAACAGTTCAAATAATCCAAACTCAGACACATTGGTCAATTATCAACAATGCCAAGGCAGAGTGGTGCATACCACTGTAAACACATGCATGACTAACCCAAAATGCCAACCTTAAAACAGCAAATGACAACAATAATAAAGTTTCAAAACTATGACTTGAGAACACAAAATGATCATACATGATGGTGGCAGAAAAAGAAAACTAATGTTACTTTAACAAGAATAACTTAACAGCACCAATCAACCATTAAACTACCAACAAAAATGGATAAATGGGCTCATCATACTACTTACAAGCATACCAGAAATACATAGGGACTTAAGGTTCATGAACCTCTTATCTTAAAGTAACATCTAAGCACATATGTCATACAAGTAGGTCAACAAAATCAAACATCTAAACTTGACAGTGCAACAACCAAAATGAAATCTTGTAAACTTAAAGCCATTCAATGAACAAAACCCAAAAGCATAAATTAGACATGTAGCAGCTAGTCATGTAACAAGCATAAATTCAACCAGGATCATTACAACTTAATACAACAAGCATACATATACCTCAACATATCACTAAACAAAATCATGCTATTTTATGAAATTAAACCATGGGTAATCAACATATTCAAACACACATCAGCAAGACACATATGTAGAAGAACAACAAGATGCATATGGCATAATGATATCAAATGAGCATGATTAACAAGAGGGAAAGAATGTGATACCAAGTAGAGTAATGTCCACTGCCTTCAAGTATGCTGACTTCTTTCCTTCCAAAGCAACCTAAAGCAACCTTTCACCTTGCTTGCTCGAAACTTAGGAAACTTCAGAGACTGTTTGAGTGTTTGTGAGAATTGTTGGTGTCTTAAAGTGTAGAAGCAAGCTCCTTTTATAGGCTGAACAAATGGGCTTGGGTTGCTTGAGTCCAAAGCACAAACACTTGGTGTGCTGAGTGAAAAACTAGGGTTACCACGACTCTTTTTGAATTCAAATGTTGGTCCACTCCTTGGAGACAAATACGCTTCTCATGCTGCACAAAACCTCAGAGATTGCAGGGTCCATTTCATTACTTCGTGTATTGCTTAAGAGCTCCTCCTTGGTTGTCATATGAATGGGTATCAGATGAGGTAAAGATTGGGATTGCGTGAGGGGATCTGCAGGCGAGAGCAGGTCGTATGCTGAAACTAGCAATTCCTCAGAAACACTTTTAATGAACCAATCCTTGAAAGCTCAAAAGGGAAGTATTTTTGGGAGAATTCAAAATGAGAAAATGCGCCAAGGGATTGAATTGTGAAACGATTTTGGATGAATTTGATTCAATTGTATTCGAATTTCTCTTCTCTTCTGCAAATCACAAACACGACAAAGGAGAAGGAAGCATTTTGGATGTTTTGTTTCCTTGATGTCCAGGCATCGTTTTCTCATTGGTTAATGAGACAAGGTTGAAAAGTCAAAACCAATTGCATAATTCTTATTGGTCCTTGGCAAATGAGTTTCAATTCCATAATGTTGTAACATATTTTGTCACGATGGGCCTATTGATGATAGGCTGAAAAAAAACAAATGTTTAAGGTTTGGTTTTCTATTTTCTTTTTGTTATAAAAAGGAAATGGTTTATAAAAAAAGATAAATGATAGGTGAATTAGGTAATTGAAATGGTTGTGTATATGGTTTGAAAAATATAGAAATTGGACAAAATTGGTTGATAAAGGACTATTTAAATTGGTTAGGAATAAAAATGATAATTGAGGGTGAATAAGGTGGGTAGAAATTTGGTTATGGAGAGGATCATGAAGAGGGTTATAGAGATATCTCTTTGAAATAAGAGACTGGCTTGATTCAATGCTCCATCCAAAATCTTGATTGATCACCTCTTGAATCTTCCTAAGATAAAACCTGATTCACAAATGAAACAAACACAAACAAAACATGATAAAAGGGTTAGCTATGCAGCATGATTGACCTAATATGACATGCAAGAGATCAATGGATCTAAGGGTAAAATTTGGGGTACAACATCACGAAATCAATATATAAGATATAAGTAAAAGATAAAGCATAGCACAACAACAACATCAAATCATCAATAACGTCAAGAATACATCAATCACAACAATCTCATGCAATGCCACATAATATGCAATGCAACATCAGACCCATGCATGTGGTACCAACATCGTCATAATCGATGGACACTAGGCCATCACCCTCCAAAGATCCCCACCAATAGGATCGATTCTACACAAGAACCGGAGCACGTCATAAAATGCTACAATCCACACAACGGGATTGAAGCCACCAAATGGACCGAAGTCCTAACTATGCCATGAATGCATGATGCAAAGCGTCATTATAATCATCGTGTTGCATCATCATCCATGAATACATCATCAAACAAACATCATAACATCACACCAAGTCGCACTCGTCAAAATTCATCATTATAACTCACAATGCATCATAGTTTGTTCATCATATAAAATCCCCGATTTTTATTTTATTCATCGTCATTACTAGATTACTAGTGTCATATTATCTCATCAGAAACATACGTCTCAAAGAAACCACGTCACAAGCGAAATCAGGACAACAATCGCAAGAATGGGAAATTATGCCCACATCACTGCACATACGCGTAAGGACCACCCTGTTACGCGTATGGCTCATTTTCACGCCACCCCCGTACGCATACTGCACCCTCCAATATGCGTATCAACAGAGAGGGTTTTCCTCTTAATTCTCCTTCATATCTACCCTTACGCGTAACGGATAACCCATATGCGTAAGGCACTTCCCATACACGTACTTCTTCCCATACGTGTATGCTCCATTTTCCTTTAATTCCAGTACACGTATAAACACCCTATACGCGTATTGCCCACAGCTCCATACGCGTATGCTACGCGTACCAGCAGAGGGTCGTATCAGCCCTTGGGGACGGGTGCGTACGCTACACGTATCACCCTGGGAGCCCCCAATTACGCGTAACACTTCCCCCATTACGTGTATCACCAGAGACCACTCAAAAACTCAGATCTCGCTTCTGAATGCAATCTTCCTCCTTCCAGCACCTTCGGTCTACCAAAATCAGCCTCAAACTAGCTTCGATTAATCACAGATCTGTGTTATTCATCCTACTTCATCATTGTTAGATGTCAAACATGTTATATATTTGTATGGAATATTTGGCATTTTTCATTTCTTTCTAACGGTATAGTGTGAATTTAAGCGGTAAATGGAGTTGTTATGTTTACATCGGAATATATGTGTGGAGCTTGTAATTTGTGTGTTAATGTGCAGGTATAGGCATGAAAGGAGCAAAATGGTGAACACATGGAACCAATGCAAGTTCCACTGAGTTTTTATTGCTGCAACAGGGTGTTCGCAGTGCGAACTGTCTGGCGAAGTCCCAGCGAATGTTCGCACTGCGAGGGACCAGCGAATGGAGGCAGTGAGTTCAAGGTTTTCAATTACCTTGTGTTCGCACTGCGAACTACTAGCGAGGGTCCAGCGAATGTTCGCTGGCTGGTTCGCAGTGCGAAGGTGCTGGCGAAGAGAGGCAGTAAGTTCCAGTTTTGAGAATTCTGGCTCGCTAGTTTATTCGCAGTGCGAATGAAGCTGGCGAATGATTCGCAGTGCGAATGAAGGGTTCGCAGTGCGAACCCACGATTTCTGCTTGGGGCGGTTTAAGTCTCAGAGGCACTTAAAAGTGCCATTTTTCCTCATTCGCAGTGCGAATGGATTGCTCGCAGTGCGAATCTTGCAGAATTCTGCTATGTATAAATAGAATTTCACTTGTTGTAAAAAGGATCTTTTGTTCATTTTGATCTAAAATCATAGTTTTCAGTCTTTTTACCATTGGAGCTTGTATTTTCACTTGGAGAAGCTGATTTTGCATCCATTCTTGATTATTTGGAGTGGATGTTTACTCATCTCCTCTCTTTACTTGTTCTCCAATCTACCATGAGAAGTGGTAGCTAAACCCTCTATGTTGAGGTTAGAAGTAGTTGATTCTGTTTTTATGTATTGCTTTTGATCTATTGTATATGAACAAAGTCTTTGATCAATATAGATGAAGTTGTTTTCTCTTAATGCTTTAAGTTTGATTTGTTTTACTCTAGACATAGATTCCACAAATCTTGACCTAACAATTTCATCTCTTAAAAACCAAACTCTAGACATAGATTTGGGAGTTGCTATTCGCATTGTATTGATCTTAATGATCGTTGTTTAGATTGTTAGCATGAGACATCATCTAACGGTTTAAACAACGGCACTCACGATTTCGCTTTAGACATAAACGTAGTCGGGAGGATACGCGGTTATATTGGTTTGAAACCGAGTTCATGTGCTTGATTAATCGTTTATAATTGGAAAGGATTAGAGAAACCTAACCTTAACATGCCTTTTTAAAACCTTTTACAAAACCTTTGTGACAAATTAATCTTTGCTACAAGTGAATGATAAAAACAATTGAGACTTTTGAAACCGTTAACTTAGAATATCGCAACTATTGAACGGCAAGCATCAAAATATCGAACAGTCCCTGTGGATACGATAACAAAAACCCACACTAAATACTCTTCTAACAAACTGGCGCCGTTGCCGGGGACTGTTAAAGATATTGCAAGCATTGCGATAGTTGAGTTATTGTAAGCTGTTACCATTTTATCTTGAACTTGTTAATCTGTTTGTTTAGTGTGCAGACTTAGTTTATGCGAGGGAAACTACCGGCAGACCAACTTCTTTTCGATCCTGAGATTGAAAGAACCGCTCGTAGAATCAATAGCCGAACTAGAAGAAGGAGGCAACTAGTGAAACAGAGGCGAGAACAAGAGGAAAGCACATCTACACCGCCACCATTTCCACAAATACTTCCAGTTATGGAGGGAGATCCACCACCGCCACCACCACCTGTTTCTAGGCCATGTACAAATAGTCCTCGACACAATGCCCAGTTCGCTCGCCACGCACACAACGGTCGTCATGCTGAAATGAAGACCGGGATTCTCCAACTGTTATATCAGAGTCCATTTACGGGTATGGATCATGAAGATCCTTTCACCCATTTGACAAAATTCTATGAAATAGCGGGAGCGACTGGTGCACCGGAAGCAGAAGAGGAGTCTCTGTTCAAGAGACTATTCCCGCATTCCCTCATTGGGAAGGCCAAGGAATGGTATCTTGATCAGTCAACTGCCATAATGACTGATTGGAATGCTTTGGAAGAAAAATTTTTGGAAAGATTTTTTCCACACACTCGGTTTATGGAAGCAAAGACCGCCATTGCGGTATTCACACAAGGAGCAAATGAATCTCTCAACGAAGCTTGGGAGAGGTTCAAATCAATGTTACGAAAGTGCAAAGGCTATGGTTTCGATGAATTGTCACAAATTCATATATTCAGAAATGGGCTGCAGCTAGTACACAAAACCTTGTTGGATGCCACCGCCGGTGGTTCCTTGTTGAGCAAAACTGCAGCGGAAGCCACAACTATCATTGATAAAATGGCCTTGAACGATCATCAAGGTAGTCACAATCGTGGACCTTCTCAACGAACTCCAGGAGTGTTTGAATTAGGAACAAGTGATGCTATCCTTGCACAGAACAAATTGTTATCACAACAGGTTGAGTTGTTAACAAAGTAAATGTCTAAGCTGCCGCAACAGTTCAAAGAAATGCATGAATCTTCAAGTAAAAATGTGCAAGTGTTAGTGTGTGAGTTATGCAGAGGTGACCATCCGACCAGTTATTGTCCTCCCGTTGAGGAGGAAGCAAATTACGCGGGAAATCAAGGGTACCAACCCCGACCTCCGTACCAACAAAGGCCTAACCAAGGTTATCAACAAAAATGAAGACCGCAAGAAGCCGGACCATCAAACCGCCAACCATATCAGAATTACACTCAACCTCCGCAAGCCCCCGTTGGAAATACAAAGATGGAAGACACTCTTACACAATTTATGCAAATGGCAATCTCAAACCAAAAGAACACCGATGCCGCCATAAGGAATCTTGAAACTCAAGTCGGGCAATTATCAAAACAATTGGCCGACCAACACCAAGGGCCCTTTACGGCAAATACGCTTCCGAATCCTAAGGATTGCAAAGCAATTCTCACAAGAAGTGGTAGGGAGATTGACATGGGTGTAGGTAAGAGTGTAGTAGAGGAAGAGGAGGAGGTTGTAGTTGAGAATAAAAAAGAAAAAGATAGTGAGGAAATTGAAGTAGAAAAAAATGTTGAGGGTGTGTTAGTTGAAAATGAGATAGAGAAAAATGAGAATGAAAAAAATGAGAATGAGAAAAAAAAATAGAGAGTGAAGAAAGAGTGAAGAGAACCAAGAAGGGAAAGGAGCCGATGAACAATATTCCAATTCAACATCTACCATATCCGCATGCTCCTACAAAGAAAGATAGTGTGCGGCACTATTCTCGGTTTATGGATATCTTCAAGCAATTACAAATAAATATTCCATTTTCCGAGGCTTTGGAGCAGATGCCTAAATATGCGAAATTCATGAAAGATATCCTCACGAAGAAGAAAAGGTATACTGATCCGGAGACTATTATGGTGGATGCAAGCTGTAGTGCAATCATTCAACGGATGCTCCCGCGAAAAGAGTGTGATCCGGGGCGAGTTACATTGCCGGTTACGATAGGGAACATGTATGTGGGCAATGGATTGATTGATTTGGGGTCTAGCATCAACTTGATACCATTGTCGATTGTGAAACGGCTAGGCCACATGGAATTGATGTCCACACAAATGACGTTGCAACTCGCCGATAAATCCACTACCCGTCCTCACGGTGTAGCTGAAGACGTGTTGGTCAAAATGGACAAATTTTTGTTTCCAATTGATTTTGTTGTCATTGAAATGGAGGAGGACGAAGATGCGCCTTTGATTCTTGGAAGGCCTTTCATGAAAACTGCCCGTATGGCAATTGACATGGACGATGGTCTCATGAAAGTGAGAGTCCAAGATAAAGAGGTGTGTTTCAATCTTTATGATGCAATGAAGCATAAGAAGGATAAGGGTGATTGTTTCCGAATCGATGTAACGGAGGAAGCAAGTTTGGAAGTTACAAGGCAAATTAATATCATTGATCCTTTTCAAAGAGCTTTGGATGAATCCTTGGAAGTATTCTCGGTTGAAGAAGAGCAAGCTCTTGAAGAGTGTTTGTTGGAGCTTGAAGCTTTGGAAGAATTGCAACCGTGGGAGTATGAAGAGGAAATTCTGAAAAAAGAGGTGAATGATGAACCATCCAAACTTGAGCTGAAAGTGTTACCTTCCACATTGAAATATGCTTTTCTCGATGACGGTGGTAATAAACCGGTTATCATAAGTAGTATTTTGTCTGAAAATGAGGAAAGTCGTTTAATTCATTTGTTGAAGAAAAATCAGGGTGCAATGGGATGGACTTTGTCCGATCTCAAAGGCATAAGCCCTTCGTATTGCATGCATAGGATATTCATGGAGGAGGACTTTAAACCGGTTGCTCAACCTCAACGCCGCTTAAATCTTGTCATGAAGGAAGTGGTCCGGAAGGAAGTGGTGAAAATGTTGGATGCCGGAATGATTTATCCTATTTCCGACAGCCCGTGGGTTAGTCCGGTGCATGTGGTACCGAAAAAAGGAGAACTAACGGTGGTCCAAAATGAGAACAATGAGCTTATACCAACAAAGACCGTAACCGGGTGGAGAATGTGTATCGACTACCGTAGGTTGAATAAGGCTACGAGAAAAGATCACTTCCCTCTACCTTTTATGGATCAAATGCTCGAGAGGCTTTCCGGTCAACAATTTTACTGTTTTTTGGATGGTTATTCGGGTTACAACCAAATAATTGTGAACCCGGATGATCATGAAAAAATAGCTTTTACATGTTCGTTTGGGATCTTCGCTTATAGGAGGATGCCTTTTGGATTATGTAATGCACCGGCGACTTTTCAGCGGTGTATGCAAGCTATCTTCTCGGATTTGATCGAAAAGACTATCGAGGTTTTTATGGATGACTTCTCTGTTTTTGGACAATCGTTTGATTTGTGCTTGAAAAATTTGGATACGGTGTTAGAACGGTGTGTGGAAACTAACTTGGTGCTTAATTGGGAGAAATGCAACTTCATGGTGAACGAGGGAATTGTGCTCGGTCACAAGGTTTCAGCAAAAGGCCTTGAAGTTGATAAAGCCAAAGTGGATGTCATCGAGAAATTACCACCGCCGATGAATGTCAAAGGTATAAGGAGCTTTCTTGGACACGCCGGGTTCTACCGGAGATTTATCAAGGACTTCGCCAAGGTCGCAAAGCCGTTGAGCAACTTGCTTGTCCAAGGTAAGGTTTTTGACTTTGACGAGTCTTGTCTTTTCGCATTTAATTGTTTGAAACAAAGTTTAACCACCTCACCAATAATCGTTGCACCAAACTGGAAAATAGATTTTGAACTAATGTGCGATGCAAGCGATTATGCGGTTGGGGCTGTTTTGGGTCAGAGGAGAACGAAAGTTTTCCACGCTATACATTATGCGAGCAAAGTTTTAAACGAAGCTCAGATTAACTATGCAACAACTGAAAAAGAGTTGCTTGCCATAGTGTATGCGTTGGAGAAGTTTCGTGCCTATTTGATTGGTTCACGTGTTATCGTTTATACGGACCATTCGGCTATAAGGTATCTGCTCACCAAGCCTGATTCAAAACAGAGGCTGATTCGGTGGATCCTTTTGTTACAAGAATTTGATCTTGAAATTCGTGACAAGAGGGGTTTCGAGAATTTGGTGGCGGATCACTTATCCCGCCTGGTCAACATTGACGTGACCAAGAATGAATTTGAGGTAAAAGAGGAGTTCCCAGATGAAAAACTTTTTAGAGTGCAGGTTAGACCGTGGTTCGCCGACATGGCTAACCACAAAGCCACCGGATTGATACCGGACGGTCTAACGTACCACCAAAAACGGAAATTTTTGTCTGATGCCAAGTCATTTGTATGGGATAAACCCCATTTATTTAAACTTGGTGTCGACAACCTCCTTAGAAGGTGTGTGTCAGTGGAGGAAGCCACGAGTATTCTGTGGCATTGTCATAACTCTCCTTACGGAGGACACTTTAATGGGTTGAGAACGGCCACTAAAGTCCTACAATCGGACTTTTATTGGCCGTCCTTATTCAAAGATGCGCATGCGCATGCCCTTAGTTGTGACAAGTGCCAGAGAAGCGGCGGTATTTCACAGCGGCAAGAAATGCCATTACAAAATATGTTATAAATCGAAGTTTTTGACTGTTGGGGGATCGACTTTGTCGGTCCATTCCCATCTTCTTTTTCTAATGAATATATTTTGGTCGCTGTGGATTACGTTTCCAAGTGGGTTGAGGCGATAGCATGTGCCAAAGCCGACGGAAAAATGGTGGTGAAGTTTTTGAAAATAAATATTTTTGCGCGTTTTTGTACACCTCGAGTGTTAATAAGTGATGGAGGATCTCACTTCAATAACTCTCAGCTTGACAAAGCTCTTGAGAAATATGGTGTGAAGACAAAGTTGCTACACCATATCATCCTCAAGCTAACGGTCAAGCAGAGGTATCCAATCGTGAGATTAAGCGCATCTTAGAGAAAACTGTTTCGGCCTCGCGAAAGGATTGGGCGAACAAACTGGATGACGCATTGTGGGCGTATCGGACCGCTTTTAAGGCTCCGATCGGTCTCACACCGTTTAAAATGGTTTATGGTAAGAATTGTTACTTGCCGGTAGAGTTGGAGCACAAGGCGTTTTGGGCCTTAAAATTTTTGAATTTTGATCCAACTCTAAGCGGCGAAAAAAGAAAAGTGCAATTGCACGAGTTGGATGAAGTGTGCCTTCAGGCGTACGATTCCAACAAATTGTATAAGGAACGTGTAAAGTCTTATCATGACAGAAAAATTGTCATCAAACAGTTCGAGGTCGGACAGCTGGTCTTATTGTTCAACTCTCGATTAAAATTGTTTCCCAGAAAATTAAGATCTAAATGGTCTGGTCCGTTTCGGATTGTGGAAATCAAACCCTATGGAGCAATCGTAATTGAGGACACAACGTCAAAGGAAAATTGGACAGTTAATGGCTAGAGGCTGAAAGTGTATCTCGGAGGAGGTTTCGAGCGGAATCCCGCAGTTGTGCCTTTCCGCGATCCGTGAGGTCGTGGTGGACCGTCGAGCTTAGCTGACGTTAAACAAGCGCTTGTTGGGAGGCACCCCAACATTGTAAGTATTTTTGCTTTAATTTGCTGTTTTAAGTCATTTTCACATTTTGGACATTTAGAAGTGTGGCAGCAAGACAGACCTGTAATTTTGAAAAAAAAACTGTCTTGTTCGCTGGCTCATTCGCACTGCGAATCTGGGGCGAGCATTCGCCAGCCATTCGCACTGCGAATCTGGGGCGAGTATTCGCTGTCCATTCGCACTGCGAACGTCAGCGTACCTGCCTGGGTTGTATTACTGCCACATCATTAAAAGTGAGGGTTTTATGGGTGGGCCAACACTTAGGCCCAAAACCAGTGTTGAAAGACTGAGAACTTGGGGGGACCAAACCCTAGTCCCTTACTCTCACTTTCAACTGTAACCAAAAGGAAAAAAAAAAAGAAGAAAAACCCTCTCAAAAACTCTTTCCCTCTCACGTGCAATTTTGGGCCACTTTTTCTCTTCTTTTGTACTCAACTGCCATTTCCTAGCAAGGTTAGAATTCCTTTTCTCTGGATTTTCTGATTAATTGACAGTATTTGTAAATTATGCATATGAATGTGTAGGAAGTTTTGGGGTTTGAATTCTAGGTTTGGTTATTCAATGCATATCTAAATTTTTGCTAGATTTTAAGTTGAGAATGCCTGTAGAAGTTGTTATGTGTGAAATCTGGGGGCTGCATAAATTTTTCAACATTTTCATGCATTCGCTGGCTTGTTCGCACTGCGAACCTGGGGCGAGCGTTCGCCAGGCTTCGCAGTGCGATGATCTAGCGAGCAGCCCAGATGTTTGATTTTCTGATAGTCCATTCTGATGCATGTCTGTCCTTAATTCTAATGTTTTGTCTTGGTGTTGTTGTGTGGATTCATTTGTCATTTGTGCAGATGGGTCCTAAAACTATGATGAGAAAAAGAAAGACATCCACATCAAGACAAGCGTCGGTCCGTTTTGATGAGACCCGGTTCCGAGGTATTAGACAAGCTCAGAGGTATGAAGTGTTAGAAGAAAGGACCATCCTTGCGGAAAGGAGGTTTGTTCTGAATGAACAGGGAAGTTATCGTGCCATTGCTGCCCTGTTAACTGCGAAAAAGTGGGATACGCTGATTAACCCTGTTGATTCTTACGACGTTGAAATGGTTCGTCAGTTTTACGCCAATGCCCTTCCTGATGAGGGCGATCTGTTTATTTGGACTACTTTTGTCGGCGGGAAAACGATAAGGTTCGACAGAATAACTATTAATAGAGTTCTTGGAGACCCCCTTCCACTAAGGGCTAGCGAAGAGGATAGGTATCATGAGACGCTGTGTAATTATCCTGATATTGCCGCAATGACTCGTGATCTCCTACGCCCAGGTAAAAATGTAAAATTTAATCATTCAGGAGTGGCTGTTCGATATCACCGGGAGGATATGGTGCCTTTGGCTCAACTTGTTTTACTTTTGGTTGTGACCAACATTACGCCAAAGTCACACTCCTCCACAGTTCCGATTCGTTTGGCTTGCCTTGTCCACAGTATCCTTACTAACGTGGAAATTGACGTCGCAAGGATCATTGCTGATGAAATAAGGGCCATCGTTGAGAGTGGGTTTGGTGGGACTGCTTCGAGGAAGAATGCCCCTCTTGCTTTCCCTTGTTTGATTATGACCTTATGTGTTGATGCTGGAGTGACTTTGCCTTCGCGCCGTCAAGTTACTGTGCCGTCGACTATTGATGATCAATATGTCGACAAATTCTGCAAACCAAAGGGTGCTCGGGCTGAATCTTCTGGTGCTGGTGCTGAGACCGATACGAGCGGGGGTGCTGCTTCTGGATCTCACAGCTTCTATCCATATCAGCAGGAGATCTGCCATTATAATTGGGATTGGATGGCTGCTCAGCAGCGTGCCATGATTGATATTCATGATTCTTTGCAGGTTCTACAATTGCAGATCCGTGACTCTTCTATGCAGCACACGATGATGTCGAGGGAGCAGTTCCTCGCGCATGCTGGATGGCCTGAGGCCAGGCCTGTTTTCAGTTGGGGAGAGGGTGCTGCTGAGCATGATGCTGAGGAGAGGGGAGATGGCGATGATATTATGATTTCTGATAATGATGATGAGGGGCAGGGATGGATGTTATTGGGACTGAACCTGAGGATGATCCGGGTACTGATATTATCGAGACGCAGTCTGAGGAGGACTGATTTTTGGATCTTAGAGTTGTACACTTCCTTTGGTCATCAAAGTGAAGTTTCTTGTATTTTGTTTTTTCAGCTTTTACTAGTCTAATATTGATGTACTCGTACTAGTGTGGTACTTTTTGGATTATGTAGGTGTTTTATACACCAGACACTTTTTGATTATTATTAGTAATGAGTATGGTTTGCAGTAAAATTTTTGTTTCGCTTTACTAATAAATTGTTGGTTTTTAATTATAGTATTATGTTTTGAGTTCTTCAGTTTGCGAATGCTCAACACTTCAGTATGTTTTTTGTTGTATAGTGTTATTAAGAGTTGAATTCTTCAGTTGACGAATGTTTAACTCTTACACTGTGCATATGTGTTATTTTGATGTTCCTTCTTTTAGGATGAATTTGGGGAAGTAGGTTGGAGACTCTTGATTTTAAAGGTAGATTCCTCCAAGATGTGAGGGCTATGATAGTACCGTAAGCATTGTGTTGCGACAAGGTATATCGTTACCTTGTTCGAGAATTTGTTATGTTTTAGAACTGTGTGTCTTGGTGCGATTGTAAATGTTGTTTCATGTTACAACTTCCTTTGAATGCATGTGTCATTTTAGGATCAAAACCATTAAAGTGAGAAGCCTCCAATGTTACTATATGCTAAGGATTGTGATGAATGTTGTCTTTACTTTTAATTCATGCCTTATCTTGTGACCATGTGATTTTGTGGAAGTATGAGAAGTGATCAAGGCACTTGTTTGAATTTGAGCACAACCATGTCCATATATTAATTCACCCGTGAGTAGTGAGCATTTGGTAGCCCCTTTGAGCCTAAACAATTTAGAACTCAATTGAATGATAAACTTGTTTTATGTACATTATTTGCAAGTTTGGTTCATCATTGAATTTGGTGAGTTCTAACATTTTCTTCTTGAGACCTTTGAAAATTGTATACTTTGACTTCCTTGCCTTAAAAAGCAAGGAACATTCACTTTAGGTTGAGTTGAAAATGAGTTGGGGAGAATAAAAAGAAGATGGGTGCATTACTCCAAATTTTGAAAAATTTTCAAGCAAGCATGTAAAGAAAAGAGTGTGAATATGTTGTACAAAAGAGAAAATGCTTGCTTGAACAAAAAAATAATAGAATCAATAAGTGTGCACGGTAGTTTGTGAAGGTGGAATGAAAAATTGGTGAAATGAAGTGTGTTGTGTGAATATGTATATAGTGAATGTTCTTTTGCTTCGGCAATTTCGTTTCAATGGCCATTAGAAATGTCCCTTTTTTGTTCACCCGACCAAACTACAACCTTGAAGTCCTTAGTGATCTTTTACTTCCATGATTTCTGTTATGATCATTGAGATATGGTATGAATTGCTTAATATTGCATCATTTGTCATTTGAATGTAATTGTCCTGTGCTTGTATGCACGTTTGCCTTCAATCCTTTTTCGAAGAGGAGTGTAGAATGACATATGCAGGATAAGTTAGTTGTTTCTTGAAACATTGTTTGAAATTGTTTAAGTCGCAAGTTCTTTTTCATATCAAATTCTTGAATTGTGTAATTGTGCATTGTTGTGATCGTTGTTTAGTTGAGCCGTTTTTCGCGTCTTGGTTGAATTGAGTGCTCGAGCAAATCCTCGTGAGAGGCATACTTTGCTTGAGGACAAACAAAGAGTTAGTTGGGGAGAGTTTGTTAGATGTCAAACATGTTATATATTTGTATGGAATATTTGGCATTTTTCATTTCTTTCTAACGGTATAGTGTGAATTTAAGCGGTAAATGGAGTTGTTATGTTTACATCGGAATATATGTGTGGAGCTTGTAATTTGTGTGTTAATGTGCAGGTATAGGCATGAAAGGAGCAAAATGGTGAACACATGGAACCAATGCAAGTTCCACTGAGTTTTTATTGCTGCAACAGGGTGTTCGCAGTGCGAACAGTCTGGCGAAGTCCCAGCGAATGTTCGCACTGCGAGGGACCAGCGAGGAGCCAGCGAATGGAGGCAGTGAGTTCAAGGTTTTCAATTACCTTGTGTTCGCACTGCAAACTACTAGCGAGGGTCCAGCGAATGTTCGCTGGCTGGTTCGCAGTGCGAAGGTGCTGGCGAAGAGAGGCAGTAAGTTCCAGTTTTGAGAATTCTGGCTCGCTAGTTTATTCGCAGTGCGAATGAAGCTGGCGAATGATTTGCAGTGGGAATGAAGGGTTTGCAGTGCGAACCCACGATTTCTGCTTGGGGCGGTTTAAGTCTCAGAGGCACTTAAAAGTGCCATTTTTCCTCATTCGCAGTGCGAATGGATTGCTCGCAGTGCGAATCTTGCAGAATTATGCTATGTATAAATAGAATTTCACTTGTTGTAAAAAGGATCTTTTGTTCATTTTGATCTAAAATCATAGTTTTCAGTCTTTTTACCATTGGAGCTTGTATTTTCACTTGGAGAAGCTGATTTTGCATCCATTCTTGATTATTTGGAGTGGATGTTTACTCATCTCCTCTCTTTACTTGTTCTCCAATCTACCATGAGAAGTGGTAGCTAAACCCTCTATGTTGAGGTTAGAAGTAGTTGATTCTGTTTTTATGTATTGCTTTTGATCTATTGTATATGAACAAAGTCTTTGATCAATATAGATGAAGTTGTTTTCTCTTAATGCTTTAAGTTTGATTTGTTTTACTCTAGACATAGATTCCACAAATCTTGACCTAACAATTTCATCTCTTAAAAACCAAACTCTAGACATAGATTTGGGAGTTGCTATTCGCATTGTATTGATCTTAATGATCGTTGTTTAGATTGTTAGCATGAGACATCATCTAACGGTTTAAACAACGGCACTCACGATTTCGCTTTAGACATAAACGTAGTCGGGAGGATACGCGGTTATATTGGTTGGAAACCGAGTTCATGTGCTTGATTAATCGTTTATACATGGAAAGGATTAGCGAAACCTAACCTTAACATGCCTTTTTAAAACCTTTTACAATACCTTTGTGACAAATTAATCTTTGCTACAAGTGAATGATAAAAACAATTGAGACTTTTGAAACCGTTAACTTAGAATATCGCAACTATTGAACGGCAAGCATCAAAATATCGAACAGTCCCTGTGGATACGATAACAAAAACCCACACTAAATACTCTTCTAACAATCATCTACATCAATTATTCCTAATTACTAAGTCTGAATGTGATTAATATCATGTTCGATTTATAGATCTGGTTACCCACAAATTCGTCATAGCATCAACCATCATTCCCACAGATTCAACATCAAATACAACAATTTACACAGTGTTCATCACAGAAATTGCACACATAAATTCACAAATTTTCATCACAGATTCATTACAGATCAACACGAAATCATCAGAAAACGAAAACACATAAATACCTCTACCTTAAACTCATATCAAACACATTAACCCGGATTACCCCCCATACCTCGAATTTCCAGCAGAGATTCTTCATTTTCCGGGGTTCTACGGTTGATTCCTTGATCTAGCCTCTTATCCTCAATTCTCTAATCACTCCTTTGGGTTGCAAAATACTGATCTAAAAAACCCTACTTCTCTTTTGTTAAACCTATGTGTTTGGGCCTTAATCTTTGTTTACCGTATTATCCTCCACTAATCCCCTCAACATTACTGTCTTACCCTTAACGGTCTCTTAATTATTTAATTAACAATAATAATAATAATCTAAATAATATTTTAATTATTCAAATTATTCCAATATTATTATTAAATAAATATCTAATTAATTTACTAACTCTAAGGTCTCAAGGTTCCTTTAACCCAAGGATACCCCACAAATCACATTATTCATCAACGTCATAAAGTACACCAAAACACCAAATAATCATAATAATTTAATAAATAAACATTATAATTATTTTGGGGCGTTACAACTCTCCCCTACTTAAGGAATTTTCGCCCTCGAAAATTACCTGAAGGAAACAGAGTCGGATACGACTCCTTCATCTGATCTTCACGCTCCCAAGTCCAACTTTCGCCAGCTGGTCCACCCCACAACACCTTCACCAAAGTTATGTCTTTACCCCACAATTGCTTCATTTCATGACCATCAATACGCACAGGTAATGCTTCCACAGGTAGATTATCCCTCACTTGTACATCATCCATCTGATTCACATGCGACAGATCTGGAATGTACTTCCTCAACTGAGACACATGGAACACGTCGTGCAAATTCACAAGCGTCAGTGGTAAAGAAATCTGATAGGCTACCTCTCATATCCTCTGCAAGATTTGGTAAGGACCAACAAAACGTGGAGTGAGCTTCCTAGACGTCAAAGCTCGGCCCACACCAGTCACTGGCGTCACCCTCAAAAACACGTGATCTCCCTCTCGAAATTCAAGTGCCTTCCTCCTCTTATCATGGTAACTCTTCTAACGACTCTGCGAAGCTTTCATCCTTTCTTGTATCATTTTAATCTTCTCAGTTGTCTCTTGCACAAATTTAGGTCCGAGTACAGCACTCTCGCCTGATTCATACCAACACAAAGGAGTCCTACACCTCCTCCCATACAAAGCTTCATAGGGCGCCATTCCAATACTAGCATGAAAACCATTCCACGGGACTGACGCGCAGGAGTTTATGGGCAAGAATTTTCCAGAGGATGCTCGTGGTAAAAGAGAAGTGAAATTCCTTGAGCTGAAGCAAGGAGACATGACAGTGGCAGAGTATGCTGCGAAGTTTGAGACGCTGGTGAAGTTCTGTCCTCACTACAATCGTGCTGATGATGAGATGTCCAAGTGTCTCAAGTTCGAGAATGGGTTAAGACCAGAAATCAAGTAAGGTATTAGGTACCAATAGATTCGCAGGTTTGCTGACTTGGTTGATAAGAGTAGAATCTACAATGAGGATAGCCGAGCTCGATCTGCTCACTACAAGCAGATGAGTGAGAAGAAAGGGCAATATATGGGAAAACCTTATACGACTTCAGCTGACAAGGGGAAGCAGAAGGCTTCAGATGGGAAAAAGACAAGTGGGGGAGCAGCTCCCACTTCTGGGAAGTGTTATAAGTGTGGCGAACAAGGTCACCGTGCTGATGGTTGCACCAATAATGTGTTGAGGTGCTACATATGTGGTAATACGGGGCATAGAGATACTGATTGCAAAGATGAGGGTCCAACTTATTTTAATTGTGGGGAGAAGGGTCACATCAGTACCCAGTGTCAAAAGCTGAAGAAGACCGCTACTACCGCTCAGACCAGTGGTTGAGTATTTGCTTTGAGTGGTGCAGAAGCGCCAGAGAATGACAACCTGATTTGAGGTACTTGTTTTATTCATAATATCGAGTTGGTTGCTATTATTGATACTGGTGCTACCCATTATTTTATCTCGCTTGAATGTGCTAATAGATTGGGTTTGAAGTTATCTGATATGAATGGTAATATGGTAATAGAAACTCCAGCTAATGGTTCTGTTACTACTACCTTTGTGTGTTTGAGATGTCCTGTGACGATTTTTGAGAAGAGTTTTGTGATGGATTTGGTGTGTGTTGTTCGAGTGGTAGGGGGTGTTTTTATCGTCTCCACAGGGATTGTCGATATTAGATGCTTGCCGTTCAATAGGCGCGATGTTTTAAGTACAAGAGTTTCAAATGGTTCTCAATTTTGGTTAACATTAATTGGTAGCAAAGATTAATTTGTGACAAAGAGTTTGTAATGTTTTTAGGAAAGCATGTCAAGGTTAGGTTTCGCTAATCCTTTTCATATATATTCGCTTAATCCCGCATATGAACTCAGTTTCTGACCAATACAACCGCGTATCCTCTCGACCAAGTTTATGTCTAAAGCAAAGTCGTGAGTATTGTTGTTTAGACCGTCAGATGATGTCTCATGCTAACACTCTAAACAACAATCTTTAAGATCAACACAAAGCGAATAATAAATCCCAAATCTAAGTCTAGAGTTTGGTTTTTAAGAGATGAAATTATTAGGTCATGATTTGTAGAATCTATGTCTAGAGCAATACAAATCACACATAAAGCATTAAGAGAAAATAACTTCATCTATATTGATCAAAGACTTTGTTCATACACAAGAGATCAGAAGAAATACATATTATCAGGATCAACTACATCTAACCTCAACACAAGAGTGTTTAGCTACACATTCTCATGGTAGCTTGGATGACAAGTTTCAAGAGGAGATGAATGAACATCCACGTCGAATAATCGAGAATGGATGTGACTTCAGCTTCTCAAAGTGAAAATCCACTCTTAGATGATCAAAAGACTGAAAACTATGTTTTTGGGTGAAAAAAAGCAAAAAAAGATCCTTTCAAGAAAAGTGAAAAATCAATTTATACAACACAAAAACTCAGCAGCCTTCGCCTAGCGAATGTATTAAAACATGGCACTTTAAGTGCCTCAGACTTAAACCGCCCACAAAAGTTATCCTGGGTTCGCTAGGCGAACCAAATCATTCGCGACGCGAGCCTTCGCTACAACCTTCGCCCCAGTGAAGTTTGGGTGTTTTCTACCAAGCAACTTTCTGCCACCATTCGCTGGCACCTTCGCCTAGCGAGCAAAGCAGCGAACCTTCGCTGGCTTCCTCGCCACAGCGAATTTACCCTCTTTTCCTACTGGAACTTTCTGCCACCCTTCGCTGGAACACTCGCCAACGTTCGCTAGGAGAACCTTCGCTGGTGACTTTGCCAACACTCGTCAAGCGAATCCTGCTGTTGTTGTCTTGCTTCTATGGCAACTTGCATCCATTCTTTGTGTATTACACTCTTGATCATTTCATGCCTATTTCTGCACGTTAGCACACAAATTACAAGCACCACAAGTATATTCCAATGTTTGAAGAACAACAAATATCACCACTAAAATAAACAAATTCAACATAGAAAGTCATGAAAAATGCCAAGTATTGAATACAAATATTTAGTATGTTTGACATCTAACAAACTCTCCCCAACTAACTCTTTGTTTGTCCTCAAGCAAAGTATGCCTCTCAAGAGGATTTGCTCAAGTATAAAACTCAACCAAGACAAGATAACCGGCTCAAATAAACAACAATCACCACAAAGCAACAATTACACAATCCAAGAACTTACCATGTAAAAGAATTTGACTCTTAAACAATTTTCAAACAATGTTTCAAGAGACAACTAAATAATCATGCACATGTCACTCTACACTCCACTTCGAAAAAGGATTGAAGGGCAAGGCGCATACAAGCATGGGACAATTTCACTCAAATGACAAATGATGTAAATACTAAGCAATTCATATAATATCTAAATGATCACGAAAGAAATCATGGAAGCACAAGATCACTAAGGACTTCAAGGTTGTAGCTTGGTCGGGTTAACAAAATAAAGGGACATTTCTAACGGCCATTGAAGCGAAATTGCCGATGCAAAAGAACATTCACTCTACAAAGTATTCACAACATCTCAACTACATTCACCAATTACACCTTCTCAAACTTCCTTGCACGATTATTGGATCAATATTTTTTCATTCAAGCAGGCATTTTCTCATTTGTACACATATTCATAACTTTTCTCTTTTCATGCTTGCTTGAATTTTTTCAACCTTTTGAGTACTTCACCAATCTTTTTTTTTTCATTCTCCCCAACTTATTTTCGACTCAACCTAAAGTGAATGTTCCTTGCTTTTTAAGGCAAGGGAGACAATTAAAACAACAGTTGCCAGGCTCAAGAAGAAAAATTTTTAGAAGCTCTCAAAAATTCAATGATGACCTTGATTTATAAAACATGTACAACACCAAGTTCATCACCGACAGAGATCTAACAAATTTAGGCACAAAGGGGCTAACAAATTCTCACTACTCACGGGTTAATTTCTGTTAAGACATGGTTGTGCTCAAAATCAACAAGTGCCTTGATCATTTCCAATACTTCCACAAAATCACACAAATCACAAGATGAAGCATGAATCAAAAGTATAAAACAAAATCTATCATCAATCCAACGCATATAGTAAAACCTGGAGGTTTCTCACATTTGTGATTTTGGACCTAAATGACATAAGCAATCAATACAGTTGTAACAAGAAACACAATTTCCAATTGTTCAAAGACATAAATTCTACTACACACTAACTTCTAGAACTAGGTAACTATGTACCTTGCAGATAATATCATGCTTAAATTACTATCACCGCCATCCAATCTTGAGAGACTCTTCTTTTACGATCAAGACTCACCAACCTATACTTCCAAAGTTCCATCAATAAAAGAAAGAACATTAAATATTCACATGCATACCAACATAAATTGATAAAAACCATATTAACAGTTTAAGAGTTGAACATTCGTAAACTGAAGAATTCAACTCTTAATAACCCTTAACACAAAAGCACACATTTAAGTGTTGAGCATTCGTAAACTGAAGAACTCAACACTTAATACAATAATTAAAACCGAAAAATTAGTAAAAGTGAAACAAATTTTTTTTTCTTCTGATAACAACTAACATTACTAATAATAATAAAAATGTGCTTGGTGTAGAAACACCTACAGAAGTACCTCAAGGGTACAAATACATCAATATCCAAAATATTCCACCAAGTGGATACAATACACTAATAAAAACTGAAATAAACTGAATACAAGTAAACTTCACTTTGGTGACCAAAGGAAGTACAAAAGTATGAAATCAACAACATTAGTCCTCATCGGACACCTCAATCTCCTTAGAACAGCCAACAGAGCCAGTAGCCTCCTCATCATCATCATCACCAACAATCTCCTCACCCACCTCCTCATCCTCAGCAGCATCATCTTCACCCCCTCCGAAAATTCGCCTGCCCTCAGGCCAACCAGCATGTGCTAGGAACTGCTCCCTAGACATCATCATGTGCTCAGTGTCAGGGTCGCGTAACTGTAACTGGAGTACATGTATAGAATCATGAAGATCAGTCATGGCGCGCTGTGAAGCAGCCATCCAATCCCAGTTATATTGGCAAATCTCCTGCTGAAAAGGATAAAAGGCCGGTGATGCAGATCCAGAAACTCCACCATCCCCCGCGGCAGCTTCAGTACCAGCCCCTGAAGATTCTCCACCTACCCCTCTGGGCTTACAAAACTTATCCACATATTTATCATCTATTGCCGACGGAATCGTGACCTGCCTGCATACTGGTATATCAACTCCAGCATGAGCACATAAAGACATAATGAGACATGGAAAAGCAAGCGGGGAATTCTTGCGAGCCGCAGTACCTCCAAGACCACTTAGAACGATGGCCTTGATCTCATCTGCAGTAATGCGGGTCACGTCAATCTCAACATTCATCTGAATGCTATGAATAAGATGAGCCAAAGGTATAGGAACAGTGCTATGATGTGACCTGGGTGAGATGTTGGTAAGCACAAAGAGCAAGATGAGTTGGACCAAAGGCTGCATATCCACCCTTCGGAATCTATTTCAACCCCGGATGAATTACGCTCAATCTCTTTACCTGGAAGGAGTAAATCACGGGTCATCTTGGGAAGGTCATGGTGACGATGCAGGTCCCGATGATACGTATCTAACTCACTACCGGCCAATGGTAACAGATCTCCCAAAACCGTCTTAATCGTCCTCCTATCAAATCTCACAACAATCCCCCTTACAAGAGAGGTCCAGCTAAATCGCTCCCCATCATCGGGAAGGGCATTTGCGTAAAACTCCCAGACAATCTCAGCATTATATCCATCCAAAGGTGTCATCAACCGATCCCACTTCTTTTCCACAAAAAGTGCATCAATTGTTCGATAGCTTCCATGGTCACTAAGGATGAATCTCTTCTCAGCCAAGATATGTTTTCTCTCCAAGGTTTCGTAGCGGGCCGCCTAATTTGCTCCCCTAAATCTAGCCTCATCAAATCGAACTGGTACCTGCCTTGAAGTTGAAGCTTTTCTTTTCTTAGCCGCGTGGGTTGCCAATTTCGGTGCCATCTGCACACAACATTCAATAAAACAAAACAACGACAAACCAACGCATTAGTGAACCAAGGCAACCCAGCCAGAGACTTACATTTCATAAAAAAAATTACATTTCCATTTGTTCACTCCAGGTTCGCGAAGCGAAGGCTGGCGAACATTCGCCCCAGGTTCGCGAAGCGAATGCTGGCGAATGCTCGCGCAGGCTCGCGAAGCGAACACAGCAACGAACCCGCGAAAATGCAGAAAAACAATATCAAAAACCAGTCCAACAGCAACCTCATTTTAAAATCATCACCCTATTCATAATGCTTTGGTAATTTATAACATGCAGCCCAAAAACAAGATGAACAGAGGTACCAAAATTTTTGAAACCCTAAGTTATTTACATCCAAAAATCCAAGTGATTCTCGAAACTGATGTTTAAACATAAATAAAGATAGAAAGTGTGAACAAACCTGACGTTGCAAGTGAAAACTGAGGAACAAGGTGAAATGGGAGATAGTAGAGACAATGAGTGTAACACGCTTTGGAGAGGAGAGAAAGTTTGAAAAATGGTGGAAATGCAAATAGGGACTAGGGAACTAGGGTTCCCCCTCAAAATTCTGATTCAAGTTGGGTTATGGGCCCAATTGGTTGGCCCACCCACAAATTTCCCCTAATTTTTAACTGATGTGGCAAAATGGTTTGGGCTGTCTCGCTGGGTTCGCGAAGCGAAAGAGCCAGCGAATGCTCGCCCCAGGCTCGCTAGGCGAACGCCAGCGAACATGACAGAATTTTTCAAAATTTTTCTGCATTTGACCACATCTTTGAAGACTCCAAAACTATAACCAAAACAACAAAAAAACCAGTAACAAAGCAGTAATACTTACAATGTTGGGGTGCCTCCCAATAAGCGCTTGTTTAACGTCGGCTAAGCTCGACGGTCCAACGCAACCTCAAGGATCGCGAAAAGGAACAACGGCGGGATTCCGCTCGAAATCACCTCCAAGATAAACTTTTAACCTTTGACCATTAACAGTCCAATTCTCCTTTGATGTTATGTCTTTAATTACAATTGCTCCATATGGCATGATTTCCCGAATCCGAAATGGACCCGACCATTTAGACCTCAATTTTCCTGGAAACAATTTCAATCGAGAATTGAAGAGTAGGACCAGCTGTCCCACTTCAAACTGTTTGATCACAATTTTCCTGTCATGGTAAGTTTTGACATGCTATTTATACAGCTTATTGGAATCATACGCCTGGAGGCGTAATTCATCCAATTCGTGCAATTGAATTTTTCTTTTGTCACCGCTAAGAGTTGGATCAAAGTTCAAAAATTTCAAGGCCCAAAAGGCCTTATGTTCCAACTCAACCGGTAAATGGAAATTCTTACCGTAGACTATTTTAAAAGGCGTGAGACCAATCGGAGCCTTAAAAGCTGTCCGATAAGCCCACAAAGCATCATCAAGTTTATTTGCCCAATCTTTCCTTGAGGCTGAAACAATTTTTTCCAAAATTTGTTTTATTTCTCGATTCGATACCTCCGCTTGCCCATTAGCCTGAGGATGATATGGTGTTGCAACCTTGTGCTTAACACCATATTGCTCCAAAGCTTTTTCAATCTGAGTGTTACAGAAGTGGGATCCTCCGTCACTTATCAACACTCGTGGAGTACCAAAACGACCAAAAATGTTTCTTTTCAAAAATTTTACTACAGTTTTTCCATCGGCTTTAGCACATGCTATTGCCTCAACCCATTTAGAAATGTAATTCACAGCGACCAAAATGTATTCGTTAGAAAATAAAGATGGAAACGGCCCGACAAAGTCGATTCCCCAACAATCAAATACTTCAATTTCTAACATATTTTGCAAAGGCGTTTCATGCCGCTGTGAAATTCCACCACTTCTCTGACATTTGTCACAACTTTGGGCATGCGCATGCGCATCTTTGAATAACGAAGGCCAATAAAAGCCCGATTGAAGGACTTTTGTTGCCGTTCTTAACCCATTGAAATGTCCTCCATACGGAGAGTTGTGACAATGCCACAGTATGTTCGTGGCTTCCTCTACCGACACACATCTTCTCAAGAGGTTGTCGACCCCAAGTTTAAACAAATGTGGTTCATCCCATACAAAAGACTTGGCATCCGACAAAAATTTCCTTTTTTGATGGTGAGTTAGACCATCCGGTATCAATCCGGCGGCTTTGTGGTTAGCCATGTCGGCGAACCATGGTCTAACTTGCACCCTAAACAATTTTTCATCAGGAAACTCCTCTTTGACCTCACATTCCTTCTTGGTCACGTCAACGTTTACCAGGCGGGATAAGTGATCCGCCACCAAATTCTCGGATCCTTTCTTGTCACGAATTTCGAGATCAAATTCTTGCAACAAGAGGATCCAACGAATTAGCCTCTGTTTAGAATCAGGCTTGGTGAGCAAATACTTTATAGCCGTGTGGTCTGTGTAAACGATGACTCGCGACCCAATCAAATAGGAACGAAATTTTTCCAATGCATACACTATTGCAAGCAACTCTTTCTCAGTTGTTGCATAGTTAATTTGAGCTTCGTTTAAAACTTTGCTCGCATAGTGTATCGCGTGAAAAAATTTAGTTCTCCTCTGACCCAAAATAGCCCTCACCACATAATCACTCGCATCACACATTAGTTCAAAATCCAATTTCCAATTAGGTGCAATGATTATCGGTGTGGTAGTTAAACTCTTTTTTAAAAAATTAAACGCAAACATGCAAGATTCGTCAAAGTCAAAAAACTTACCTTTGATGAGCAAATTGCTCAATGGCTTTGCTATCTTCGCGAAGTCCTTGATGAACCTCCTGTAGAATCCTGCATTTCCGAGAAAGCTCCTTATGCCTTTTACATTCAACGGTGGTGGCAATTTCTCAATAACGTCCACCTTGGCTTTATCCACTTCAAGGCCCTTTGAAGAAACTTTGTGTCCGAGCACAATTCCTTCGTTCACCATGAAGTTGCATTTTTCCTAATTTAGTACCAAATTGGTTTCCACACACCGTTCCAACACTGTATCCAAATTTTTCAAACAAATATCGAACGATTGTCCAAAAACCGAGAAATCGTCCATAAAGACCTCAATTGTCTTTTCGATCAAATTCGAGAATATCACTTGCATACACCTTTGAAAAGTCGTCGGTGCATTACATAACCCAAACGGCATCCTCCTATAAGCGAAGATTCCAAAAGGACATGTAAAAGCGGTTTTTTCATGATCCTCCGGGTTCACAATAATTTGGTTGTAACCCGAATAAATTTGGTTGTAACCCGAATAACCATCCAAAAAATAGTAGAATTGTTGACCGAAAAGCCTTTCGAGCATTTGATCCATAAACGGGAGAGGGAAATGATCTTTCTGCGTAGCTTTGTTTAGCCTACGGTAATCTATGCACATTCTCCACCCGGTCACGGTTTTTGTTGGAATGAGCTCATTTTTCTCATTTCGGACCACCGTTAATCCGCCTTTTTTCGGTACCACATGCACCGGACTAACCCAAGGGCTGTCAGAGATGGGGCAAATCATTCTGGCATCTAACATTTTTACCACTTCCTTCCTAACCACCTCTTTCATGGTAGGATTTAAGCGGCGTTGCGGTTGAGCAACCAGTTTGAAATCTTCCTCCATAAATATTCGATGCATGCAATATGAAGGGCTTATGCCTTTGAGATCGGATAAAGTCCATCCCATTGCATCCTGATTTTTTCTCAACACTTGAATTAAGCGGCTCTCCTCATTTTCCGATAAAATACTGCTTATGATAATCGGTTTATTACCACCGTCATCAAGAAAAGCATACTTCAAGGTTGAAGGCAACACCTTCAGTTCAAGCTAGGATTTTTCATCATTCACCACCTTTTTTAGAACTTCATCTTCGCACTCCCAAGGTTGCAACTCTTCTAAAGATTCAAGCTCCAACAAACACTCCTCAAGAGCCCTCTCCTCTTCAACTGAGAATACTTCCAAGGAATCATCTAAAGCTCTTTGTAAAGGGGTTATGACATGAATTTGTTTTGTGACATCACTAATCACTTCCTCCGTTGCATCGATTCTGAAACAATCACCTTTATCTTTCTTGTGCTTCATGGCATCATAGAGATTGAAACACACCTCCTCATCTTGGTCTCTCACTTTCATGAGACCATCGTCCATGTCAATTGCCATTCTAGCAGTTTTCATGAATGGCCTTCCAAGAATCAAAGAAGCGTCCTCATCTTCCTCCATTTCAATGACCACGAAGTCTATCGGAAATAAAAATTTGTCCAATTTGACCAACACATCTTCCGCTACACCGTGAGGACGGGTAGTGGATTTGTCTGCGAGTTGCAATGTCATTTGAGTGGACCTCAATTCCATGTGTCCTAACCGTTTCACAATCGACAAAGGTATCAAATTGATACTAGAGCCCAAATCAATCAATCTGTTGCCCACATAGATATTTCCTATAGTAACCGGCAAGGTGACTCGTCCCAGATCACATTCTTTCCTCGGGAGAGTACGTTGAATGATAGCGCTACAGCTAGCATCTACCATGATGGTCTCTTGATCCGTATACCTCTTCTTTTTTGTGAGAATATCCTTCATAAATTTCGCATATTTAGGCATTTGCTCCAAAGCTTCGGAAAATGGAATCTTTATTTGTAATTGTTTGAAAATATCCATAAACCGAGCGTAGTGCCTCGCACTATCTTTCTTTGTTGGAGCATGAGGATACGACAAATGTTGGATCGGAATATTGTTCAACGGTTCTTTTCCCTTCCTAGTTCTTTTCAATTTTTCCTCTCTCTCTCTTTTTTCATCATTCTCATTTTTTTCCTTCTCATTTTCAACTAAAACACCCTCAACATTTTTTTCTACTTCAATCTCTTCACTATCTTTTTCTTTTTCAACTACAACCTCCTCCTCCACTACACTTTCACCTACACCCATGTCAATCTCTCTTCCACTTCTTGTTAGAATCGCCTTACAATGCTTTTTAGGATTTGGAAGAGTATTTGCGGTAAAGTGTCCTTTTTATTGGTCGGCCAATTGCTTTGATAATTGCCCGACTTGTGTTTCAAGATTCCTTATGGCCGCATCGGTATTCTTTTGATTGGATATGGACATTTGTATAAATTGCGTGAGAGTGTCTTCCATCTTCGTATTTCCAACGGGAGCTTGCGGAGGTTGAGTGTAATTTTGGTATGGTTGACGGTTTGACTGTCCGGCTTCTTGTGGTCTCCAAGGTTGTTGATAACCTTGGTTACCCCATTGTTGGTAACCTTGGTTGCCTTGTTGATACGGAGGTCGGGTTGGTATCCTTGATTTCCAGCATAGTTTACGTCCTCCACAACCGGAGGACAATATCTGGTAGGATGGTCGCCTCTACAAAGTTCACAAACCAAGACTTGTACATTTTTACTCGAGGAGTCATGAATTTCTTTAAATTGTTGAGGAAGTTTAGATATTTGTTTCGTCAACAACTCAACCTGCTGGGATAATAACTTGTTCTGAGCAAGTATAGCATCGTTGGTTCCCAATTCTAAAATTCCAGGAGTCCGTTGAGAAGGTCCACGGTTATGACTTCCTTGATAGTCATTCAAAGCCATCTTATCAATAATGGCGGTGGCTTCTGCATCGGTTTTGCTCAGTAAGGATCCACCAGCGGTGGCATCCAACAAGGTTTTATGCACAAGTTGAAGCCCATTTCGAAAAATATGAATTTGAGACAATTCATCAAAACCATTGCCCTTGCATTTCCTCAACATCGATTTGAATCTCTCCCAAGCTTCAATGAGAGATTCGTTGGTACCTTGTGTGAACACTGCGATTGCGGTCTTTGCCTCCATAAACCGAGTATGAGGGAAAAATCGCTCCAAAAATTTCTCTTCAAGTGCATTCCAGTCCGTCATTATTGCTGTTGACTGATCAAGATACCATTCCTTGGCCTTCCCAATGAGGGAATGCGGGAATAGTCTCTTAAACAGAGATTCCTCTTCCGCTTCGGGCGCACCAGTTGCTCCCGCAATCTCATAGAACTTCGTCAGATGGGTAAAAGGATCCTCATGATCCATACCCGTAAAAGGACGTTGATATAGCAGTTGGAGAATACTAGTCTTCATTTCGGAATGACGACCGTTCTGCGCATGGCGAGCAAACTGTGCATTGTGTCTCGGACTGTTTGTGCATGGTCTAGAAGCAGGTGGTGGTGGTGGTGGATGTTCCATAACTGGAAGTAAATGTGGAAATGGTTGTGGTGCAGAAGTTGAACTTTCCTCCTGTTCTCGCTTTTGTCTTACTAGTTGCCTCCTTCGTCTAGTCCGACTATTGATTCTACGAGCGGTTCTCTCAATCTCAGGATCGAAAAGAAGTTGGTCCGCCGGTAGTTTCCCTCGCATAAAACAAAGTCTGCACACTAAACAAAACAAATTAACAAGTTCAAGAAAAAGTTTAACAAGCTTAAAACAACGCAACTATTGCAATGCTTGCAATATCAATGAACAATCCCTGACAACGGCGCCATTTTGTTGTTCGAGTGGTAGGGGTGTTTTTATCGTCTCCACAGGGATTGTCGATATTAGATGCTTGTCGTTTAATAGTCGCGATGTTTTAAGTTCAAGAGTTTCAAATGGTTCTCAATTTTGGTTAACATTAATTGGTAGCAAAGATTAATTTGTGACAAAGAGTTTGTAATGTTTTTAGGAAAGCATGTCAAGGTTAGGTTTCGCTAATCCTTTTCATATATATTCGCTTAATCCCGCATATGAACTCAGTTTCCGACCAATACAACCGCGTATCCTCCCGACTAAGTTTATGTCTAAAGCAAAGTCGTGAGTATCGTTGTTTAGACTGTCAGATGATGTCTCATGCTAACACTCTAAACAACAATCTTTAAGATCAACACAAAGCGAATAACAAATCCCAAATCTATGTCTAGAGTTTGGTTTTTAAGAGATGAAATTATTAGGTCATGATTTGTAGAATCTATGTCTAGAGCAATACAAATCACACATAAAGCATTAAGAGAAAATAACTTCATCTATATTGATCAAAGACTTTGTTCATACACAAGAGATCAGAAGAAATACATATTATCAGGATCAACTACATCTAACCTCAACACAAGAGTGTTTAGCTACACATTCTCATGGTAGCTTGGATGACAAGTTTCAAGAGGAGATGAATGAACATCCACGTCGAATAATCGAGAATGGATGTGACTTCAGCTTCTCAAAGTGAAAATCCACTCTTAGATGATCAAAAGACTGAAAACTATGTTTTTGGGTGAAAAAAAGCAAAAAAATATCCTTTCAAGAAAAGTGAAAAATCAATTTATACAACACAAAAACTCAGCAGCCTTCGCCTAGCGAAGGAATCATTCGCCTAGCGAATGTATTAAAACACGGCACTTTAAGTGCCTCAGACTTAAACCGCCCACAAAAGTTATCGTGGGTTCGCTAGGCGAACCAAATCATTCGCGACGCGAGCCTTCGCTACAACCTTCGCCCCAGCGAAGTTTGGGTGTTTTCTACCAAGCAACTTTCTGCCACCCTTCGCTGGCACCTTCTCCTAGCGAGTAAAGCATCGAACCTTCGCTGGCTTCCTCGCCACAGCGAATTTACCCTCTTTTCCTACTGGAACTTTCTTCCACCCTTCGCTGGAACACTCGCCAACGTTCGCTAGGAGAACCTTTGCTTGTGACTTCGCCAGCACTCGTCTAGCGAATCCTGCTGTTGCTGTCTTGCTTCTATGGCAACTTGCATCCATTCTTTGTGTATTACACTCTTGATTATTTCATGCCTATTTCTGCACATTAGCACACAAATTACAAGCACCACAAGTATATTCCAATGTTTGAAGAACAACAAATATCACCACTAAAATAAACAAATTCAACATAGAAAGTCATGAAAAATGCCAAGTATTGAATACAAATATTTAGTATGTTTGACATCTAACAGTGTGCCTACCCTCGCACCAAATCAATGTAATCTTTGGAATGAACTGGTTGGAGTTTAACTGTGTTCATATCAATTGTTATAATAAGACTGTAGAGTTTCCTGAGACTGATGATAGTGGGGAGTTGATGTTCTTGTCTGTAAAGCAAGTATGCGAACTTCAAGAAGACGAAGCCTTGGTGTTTGCAATGTTTGCATCATTGCAAATTGATCGTGAAGCTTTGAGTGTAGAGTTTCCTGTTGTATGTGAATTCCCAGATGTGTTTCCAGATGACATCAGTGATTTGCCTCTAGAACGTGAAGTAGAGTTTGCAGTGGACTTAATACCAGGAACGAGTCCAGTGTCAATGGCTCCTTACTGGATGTCCGCTTCTGAGTTAAGTGAATTGAAGAAACAGTTGGAAGAGTTGCTTGAGAAGAGGTTTGTTCGACTAAGTGTTTCTCCGTGGGGTGCTCCTGTGCTATTAGTGAAGAAGAAGGATGGAAGTATGAGGTTGTGTGTTGGTTATCGGCAGTTGAATAAAGTGACTATCAAGAATAAGTATCCACTACTGAGAATCGACGATTTGATGGATCAGCTAGTAGGTGCTTGTGTGTTTAGCAAGATTGATTTAAGGTCGGGTTATCATCAGATTCGAGTTAAGCCAGATGACATTCCGAAGACAGCTTTCAAGACGAGGTATGGCCACTATGGATACAATGTGATGCCGTTTGGTATATCCAATGCACCTGATGTGCTCATGGAGTATATAAAGCAGATCTTTCATGAATATTTGGATCAATTTGTTGTAGTCTTCATTGATGATATTCTGATATATTCTAAATCGGAAGAGGAGCATGCTGAGCATTTGAGGATTGTGTTGCAAGTGTTGAAAGAGAAGAAGTTGTATGCAAAGCTGTCTAAGTGTGAGTTCTGGTTGAAGGAAGTGAGTTTTCTTGGCCATGTAATTTCAAGTGGTGGAATTGTTATTGATCCTTCGAAGATTGATGTTGTGTTACAGTGGGAGACTCGAAGCCTGCTAGTGAGATACGAAGTCTTCTGGGATCGGCGGGTTATTACCGCAAGTTTATTGAAGGTTTTTCTAAGCTGGCATTACCTTTGACACAGTTGACTTGAAAGGGTCAATCTTTTGTGTGGGATGTAGCTTGTGAAGAGAGTTTTGTGGAGTTGAAGAAGAGGTTGACTACTGCTCTAGTGTTGATTTTGCCTAATCCGAATGAATCTTTTGTAGTGTATTGTGATGCATCGAAGATGGGTCTTGGGGGAGTATTAATGCAGAATGGTCAAGTTGTTTCTTATGCTTCCAGGCAGTTGAGAGTTCATGAAGTGAATTATTCAACCCATGACTTAGAGTTGGCAGCTGTGGTATTTGTGTTGAAAATTTAGAGACATTATCTGTTTGGCTCTAAATTTAAAGTGTTCAGCGATCATAAGAGTTTCAAGTATCTGTTTGATCAGAAGGAGTTGAATATGAGGCAAAGAAGGTGGTTGGAATTGTTGAAGGATTTTGACTTTGATTTGAGTTACCATCCAGGTAAAGCAAATGTAGTGGCTGATGCATTGAGCAGAAAGTCATTGCATATGTCAATGCTTATGGTGAAAGAGTTGGAGTTACTTGACCAATTCTGAGATTTGAGTTTGGATGTGAAGCGACTCCTGACAGTGTGAAGTTGGGAATGTTGAAGTTGACTAGTGGTATTCTGGAAGATATTAGAGCGGGACAACAATTTTACGTGAAGTTGGTTGACCAGTTGGCATTGATCAACCAAAGTAACGGAGGTAAATTCCGAATTGGTGAGAATGGTGTGATGATGTTTAGAGACAGGGTGTGTGTCCCAGATGTTCCAGATATTAAGAAGAGCATTCTTGAAGAAGGACGTAGAAGTAGGTTGAGCATCCATCCCGGTGCTACGAAGATGTACCAGGATTTAAAGAAGTTATTTTGGTGGCCGGGGATGAAGAAGGATATTGCAGAGTTTGTTTATGCGTGCTTGACTTGTCAGAAGTCAAAGATTGAGCATTAGAAGCCTTTAGGTATGATGTAGCAGTTGAGTATTCCAGAGTGGAAATGGGATAACATTTCCATGGATTTTGTGTCGGGATTGCCGAGGACTTCTAAGGGAAATGATTCGATTTTGGTGATTGTGGATAGATTAACTAAGTCGGCTCATTTCTTGCCGATGAAGATTAATCATTCTATGCAGAAGTTAGTTGAGATGTATATTGAGGAGATTGTGAAGCTGCATGGGATCCCTTCGAGCATTGTGTCGGATAGAGACCCGAGATTTACATCGAGGTTCTGGAAGAGTTTGCATGAGGCTTTGGGTACTAAGTTGAGGATGAGGTCAGCATATCATCTGCAGACGAACAGCCACACGGAAAGGACTATCCAATCTTTGGAGGATATGCTGAAGGCATGTTTGTTGGATCTCGGAGGATCTTGGGAAGGCCATTTACCGTTGATTGAGTTCACGTACAATAATAGTTTTTATGCTAGTATTGGAATGGCGCCCTATGAGGCTTTGTATGGGAGAAGATGTCGGATTCCCTTGTGTTGGTATGAGTCAGGAGAGAGTGTTGTACTCGGACCTGCGATTGTGCAAGAGACGTATGAGAAGATTAAGATTATCCAGGAAAGGATAAAAGCTTTGCAGAGTCTTCAGAAGAGTTACCTTGATAAGAGGAGGAAGGCACTTAAATTCCGAGAGGGGGGTCATGTGTTTTTTAGGGTGACGCGGTGACTGATGTGGGTCGAGCTTTGAAGTCTAGGAAGCTCACTCCACATTTTTTTGGTCCTTACCAAATCCTGAAGATGATAAGAGAGGTAGCCTATTGGATTGCTTTACCACCACCGCTTGCAAATTTACACGACGTGTTCCATGTGTCTCAGTTGAGGAAGCACATTCCAGATCTGTCACATGTGATTCAGATGGATGGTGTACAAGTGAGGGATAATCTGACTGTGGAAGCATTACCTGTGCAGATTGATGGTCGTGAAATAAAGCAATTGCAGGGTAAAGACATAGCTTTGGTGAAGGTGTTGTAGGGTGGACCAACTGACGAAAGTTAGACTTAGGAGCATGAAGATCAGATGAAGGAGTCATATCCGACTCTATTTCTTTCAAGTAATTTTCGAGGGAGGAAATTCTTTAAGTGGGGGAGATTTGTAATGCCCCCAACATAATTATAATATTTATTTATTAAATTATTATGATTATTCGGTGTTTTAGTGCTTTGTGATGATTTTGTGACGTTGATGAATTTATGTGGTGCTATGGAGTAGCCTTGGGTTAAGGGAACTTTGAAACCTTAGAGTTAGTAAATTAATTAGATTATTTTATTAATAATAATATTGGAATAATTTGAATAATTAGAATATTATTTAGATTATTATTATTATTGTTAATTAAATAATTAGAAAACCATTAAGGGTAAGACGGTAATGTTGAGGGGATTAGTGGAGGATATTACGGTAAACAGAGATTAAGGCCCAAACACATAGGTTTAACAAAAGAGAAATAGGGATTTTGAGATCAGTATTTTGCAACCCTAAGGAGTGATAAGAGAGCTGAGGAAAGGAGGCTAGATCGAGGAATCAACCGTAGAACCCCGAAAAACGAAGAGTTTCTGCTGAAGAAATCGAGGTATGGGGGTAATCCGGGTTAAGTGTTTAATATGGGTTTAAGTTCGTGGTAGTTATGTGTTTTCGTTTTCTGATGATTTCGTGTTGATCTGTGATGAATATGTGATGAAAATTTGTGATTTTATGTGTATGATTTCTGTGATGAACTCGGTGTAAATTGTTGTATTTGATGTTGAATCTGCGGGAACAATTGTTGATGCTGTGATGAACTTGTGGGTAACCAGATCTGTAAATCGAACCTGATATTAATCAAATTCAGACTTAGTAGTTAGGAATAATTGATGTAGATGATGAAGTAGGATGAATAACATAGATATGTGATGAATCGAAGCTAGTTTGAGGCTGAATCTGGTAGATCGAAGGTGCTGGAATGAGGATGTTTGCGTTCAGATGCGAGATCTGAGTTTTTGGAGTGGTCTCTGGTGATACGCGTAATAGGGGAAGTATTACGCGTAACGATGGGACTTCCCAGGGTGATACACGTAGCGTATGCACTCGTCCCCAAGGGCTAGCACGACCCTCTGCCAATACGCGTAGCGTACGCGTATGAGATGATGGGCATTACATGTAATAGAAGGTATTACGCGTAATGGAGACTAGGAAAAAGGAGAATACGCGTAAGAGGAGGTGCTTACGCGTATGGGATTGGGAAAAGTGCCTTACGCGTATGGGCTAGCCATTACGCGTAAGGGGAGATCTGAAGGGAATTGAGAGGAAAATCCTCTCTGTTGATACGCGTATTGGAGGGTGCAGTACGCGTATAGGGTGACGTGGAAATTGAGCCATAGGCGTAACAGGGTGGTCATTACGTGTATGGGCAGTGATGTGGGTAGAATCTCCCGTTCTTCCGATTTCTGTCCCGATTTCGCTTGTGACATGGTTCCTTGGAGACGTATGACTATGATGAGATAATATGACACTAGTAATCTAGTAATGATGATGAATGGAATAAAAATTGGGGATTTTATGTGATGAACCAACTATGACGCATTGTGAGTTATAATGATAAATTTTGACGAGTGCGACTTGGTGTGATGTTATGATGTTTGTTTGATGATGAATCCATGGATGATGATGCAATTATGAAGATATTATGACGATGTTTATTATGACGCTTTGGATCATGCATTCATGGCATAGTTAGGACTTTGGTCCTTTTGGTGGCTTCAATCCCATTGTGTGGATTGTAGCGTTTTTATGACGTGCTCCGGTTCTTGTGTAGAATCGATCCTATTGGTGGGGATCTTTGGAGGGTGATGGCCTAGTGTCCATCTATTATGACGAGTTGGTACCACATGCATAAGTCTGATGTTGCATTGCATATTATGTGGCATTGCATGAGATTGTAGTGATTGATGTATTCTTGACGTTATCGATGATTTGATGTTGTTGATGTGTTGTGCTTTATATTTTACTTATATCTTATATATTGATTTCGTGATTACTCACCCTGCCTGTTTGAATGTTGCCTCCGCGTGGGTAACGTGCAGGTGATCAGGCCTAGCTCCTTTGGCACATGAAGATTTAGTTTTGAAGCATTTTTTATTTCTCCGTCGATTAGAGGGTCTTGCTCTGATATATGACATCGGGTCGAGACGTTTGAGTCGAACAATTTCGTTCTTTTGTTTTGTTGACATGATGTTTTTCATGAGTTTTATTTGAGAAGTTTTGGATTATAAAAGTGTTTTGTTTAAACTTGATTTTCCGCTACGTGGTGTTTAATTAATTTATGATGGTAAAACCCGTGTGACGGGACATGTGGATGTTTTGAATGATTTTTAACGATATGTGATGCCCTTTTTGGGATGTTACTTTGATTACTTGTCGTGTTATTCGTGTTAATTTGTTGGGTAGAAAAAGGGTGTTAAATAACCCATAAAAGAGCTACCTAGTTGAATAACATAAGCTTACTTGACACATATCTCATTCCTAAACTAAGTTTTGACATTATTTTTTGTTGGTCAATTATGTTATGTTGGTTATGAACTTAAATTTTCTTCCTATGAATGTCGTGTGCAAAATCCATAGATGAGAAAACTCGTAAGGTCTGGATGTAAGATTGTAAGATTAATTGAGCTCTCTAAAACGCATGTTCCTCAAGAGCCTATCATATGTTTTTCTTCTAAATATTCTTCCATTCAACTTTGGTATCATTGTCTTGGTCATAGTTCTATTGTAAAAATATGTCATCTTGTGTCTCAATTTCTTTTAGGATCTGTTATAAATGAGTCTCTTGATTGTGTTGCTCGTTAAACTACTAAAAAATAGCTTGATCATTTAATAAAAGAACCTCGATTTCAACATCATCATTTGTTCTTGTGCATTATGATATTTGAAGTCCTACTCATACCCCTACAATGAAAATATATCAATATTTTGTCTTATTTATTGATGAGTATTCTCGTTTTAGTTGGATGTTCATGATGTAAAATCGGCACGAGCTTCCTCAAATTTATATTAACTTTGCCAATATGATTAAAACACAATTTTCAGAAACAACTAAGGTTTTTCGCCAAGATAACGCAATGGAATATTATGATTATGAAGTTTTATCTTTTCTTAGTGAGTATGGTACCTTGTATGAATTTTCTTGCCTTTATATGTTACAACAAGAGAATGCATCCTCATATTCTTAACCCAGTCCATTTTATTTTTATCTGGGCCTCTTGTCCCAAACATGCTTGGGGTGAAGCCTCTCTAACTATTATCAATATTATTAATTGTCTTCCCTCATCGGTTCTTCGTAATGTCTCCCTCTTTTGAGTGTCTTTATCACACTACACCATATTAAAAATCACTTAAGATTTTTAGTTGTGCTTGTTTTGTTCACCTTCAAACCCATAAATATACTAAGCTTGAGCCTCGAGCTCGTCTTTATTGTTTTATTAGTTATGTAATTGAACACAAAGGTTATTAATGTTGAACCCAATATCCCAACGCAATTGAATCTCTCACCCTATTGTCTTTTGGGAACATATAACGTTCTCTGCCTTGTCAAAGTTTACATCAATATCGTGTACTCCTACCCATCTTTTTACTAATCTTGATAACAATTATTTTCCTAGTGTCATATAAGCATGTTCAGACTCAAATGCAAGTTCTTCTAGTGAGCTTCAAACCCCTCACGATGTTCCATCAACTTCTGGTGATGGTGTTCTCACTGTTGATCCAACACCTCCCACCATTAAGCATCCTTAAAGAGTAAGAAATCAAACTTCATATCTTCATGATTACCATTTATATTCCACCATGTTTCACCATCATGAATCACGTTTGTATAAAAAAAACCTCTATAGATCCTTATTGGCAGCATTCTATTCTAGAAGAATTACAAGCATTGGAGAAAATCCACACATGGGATCTTGTTTATCCTTCTTCTAATAAGACTCTTGTAGAGTTCAAGTGGGTGGATAAAATAAAATATCTTTTTGATGGATCTATCAAGAATTACAAAGCTCGTCTTGTGGAAAAAAGGTTTACTCAAAGTATGGCATTAATTATGAGGAAACATTTTCTCATATCATCAGCATCACCTCTATTCATACTCTTCTTGTTATTGCTGCCACTCGATAATGGAAACTCTCTATAATGGATATTAAAAATGCATTACTCAATAGTGAGTTAGAAGAAGAGGTTTACAGACACCCTTCTCTAGAATGTACATGTCAGGATAAAATGTGTCGCCTTCATAAGACTCTCTATTATCTCAAAGAAACTCCTAGAGCTTGGTTTGCTAAATTTTATATGACTATTACCCAATTGAATTTCTCATCGAATGGTCATGATTATTCTCTTTTTAGTTGAAAAACTGAGAATGACACTTTGTATTGCTCATTATGTTGATAATATGATTATTACTGGCGATGACTCAATTTGAATTGAATAGCACAAACAATTCTTGTGTAAACATTTCGATATGAAGGATCTTAGATCATTAATTTATTTTTTGGGACTTGAAATATTATCTTTTAGTGATGGTTTGTTTCTATCATAGGCTAAGTATGCTCAGATCTTACCTCTCGAGCAATTTTCACTAATAGTAAAATTGAGCACACTCCTTTTGAACCTAATGTTCAATTTAATCCTCAAGATGTTACTTTACTTGAAGATGCCACTGTTTATCAGTAAGTTATAGGCAGTATGATATGCCTCATTGTAACTCGACCGAATATTTCATATGTCGTTAATATTGTTAGCCAATTTATGGCTTCTCCTCGCAGGGACAGACACATACATTTTAATTTGTGAGTACAATATATATACCATTTTGTATTGTTAAAATATATAATACTTCATTTTAAAAAATATGCATATTATTTTTTCGAAAATTACATTTTTCTTAAAATTATTAATTAATTTTTTTCATTTTAATATCTTTAAAAATATCACTTTCTTTATGTATAAATATAAATATGTTTTCATTTCACTCCTTTTATTTTAAATATCAAGAATATATATATATGGTAGGTAAACGACCAACAAACTGCGCTGCGTTATTTTTTTTAGATGGAAAAATCAATTTGTAAGACTATTGGGAGTCTATAAATTCTATTATCTTCGAGGGAGGTACTTTGGTTAACTTTGATGGTTTGGGTTCGATCAAGCGGTTTTTGTGGCACTGGTTATTGGTGAGTCAAATTCGAGGTTGTGATTTGTCTTGGTCGGATTAGTGTGCTAGACCGATGTCGGCTTTGGTTTAGGTTTTTGTGGTGGTTGGCCTTCGTCTTTCCGTAGAATTTCTTTTTGTCACTACTACAAAACGCGCAAACAACAACGTCAGGTTTACAAAGGATTCATATACACCGTTGTAATAGGTTAAAATTTTTGTGCCCAGAGAGTAGCTGGATTTATAAACAGTAATTTAATGACGGTTGTCTTAAAACACCGTAGTAATAAATGATGCGTAGCAAGCTTCGATTTCCAGCAACTACATTTTTTTCCATTTTTAGAGTACATTAAGCATGTGTCACTTAAGTCCATTATTTAAAAAATAAATTGTAAATGATTTTACAACGGTGAAGTAAATCAACCGTTGTTATAGGACTTACGTCCATTATTTAAAAAATAAATTGTAAATTATTTTACAACAGTGAAGTAAACCAACCGTTGTTAGAGGCTTACAATTCCACTACAGTTAGGTTGTCCAACTGCGATTAAAGGGTTTACTGATAAATTAAAACAAAACTTATTATGTATTTCTTTCATAAGACGCCCTAGGCAAACAAGCGAGCCAGAGACGACAGTCGTGGTGTAATTTTTACTCTCTTCGTATCCATTCATTTGGAGCTCAAATCTTCACCCTCTTCGTTCATTTGATTCTTCAACTTCGAAGTACAATACTCTTCAACATCTTAATTCATTTTTTCTTGGTTTATGTTATATATGTTCAAATATTCACCCTCTTCCTTCATTTAATTCTTCAACTTCGAAGTACGGTACTCTTCAACATCTTCATTCCTTACGTGCATAAGATTCTTTAGCTTCGAAGTACGATATTATTCAACATCTTCATTCATTTTTTCTTTGTTTATGTTGTATATGCTCAAGTCAGTATGAGAGTACATGTTTCATATGCTTTAGGTTTAGATTTGCATATGCATATGCTTACGTTTTTGGATTATATTTTGGTGTGTCATTCACATTATTATACTTGTATAAATTTCAGAAGTTGTTATCACTACTACGAAAACCCCATTTAACGACGCCAGGTTTACCACGATTTCATATCCCACCGTTGTAACAGGATTAAAAATTTATAATGCCATATTTAATGACGGTTGTACTACATAACCGTTGTAATACAAGCTGTGTAACAAGCTTCGTTTCCCAGCTACTATATTTTTTTCCATATTTTTACAATTTAAACACGCTTGTATTAAAATACCTTTGTAATACATGTATCAAGCTTCGATTCCCAGCAATTGTATTTTTTATCATATTTTTAGATTTTAAACATATATATTTTATTTCTTTTAAACATCTATTTTATTTCTTTGTTTTTAAGTGCAAGAGAATAAAACTGTTAGAGATGAGCATATATAAAATAACATTTTATTACGATTCCATTAAGAAGAGTACATTGATAATCATATTACATATATTTATCAATATCAGATTCCATTGCTGCAAATGCATCTTCATAATCTAGACACCTTTCCTCACTCCCCTCATCGGAATCATAATAAACAGTCTTTCTTTTCTTCTTTATCTTTTTCTTCTTCAGCTTCGTCTTTTTCTTCTTCTTATTCTTCCTCACCCTTAAGGCATCCCTGACGTTGGCCGCTGGTTGAACCTCCTCAATTAGCGCCTGACGTTCCTCATTGGTGATGTTTCTAGCATTCTCATTTGTAGAACTCATTGTTACGAAGAATATATTATGAAGAAATGTAAAGTTGTCTATTTATAGATGAGGTTGAAGATGAAAAGTCTGTTGATAACTTGTAATGATGATAACTTGTAAACTGTTCATATTCTGGAACGATATTTTCTTGTAAACCGTTCATATTCTCTATCTTGGGAAGATAAAGGGTTATAATATTATAACGGTTAGAAGTAATGACCGTAGCGATATCCCTTATAATCCAGGCGTAATTTTAGAAAAGTGTTGTTGCCTGGGGTCGAACCTTGTACCAAGTATATGGGGTATCGCTACGGTTAATAAAACTAACCATTGTGATATTACTAAAATAATATAAACTTATCAATACGGTTCATTTAGAAAACCGTTGTGAAATATTTACCTATATAAGGAATTTAACTTTCCCTTATTGACAATAGCGTCGTTTCCTTCACAGCGAAACCCTAGCACTCATTTGTTCTCTACATTTTTGGCAACAAACATCATCTTTTTTTAGAATCCACGAAAAGAAATAAAAGAAGTATGAAGCTTTTGATTTAAGCTTCTACCTCCTTTTATTTCTTCTTGCAGAGTCTAAAACTATATGAACATGGCGATGTCGAGGTATTCTTCTACTTCAATCTTTTTGTTAGATAGTTCCCATTATCTCTTTTTGTTGATTGTTCTCATTTTGTGCAGATTCGACTTCAATGCTTCACAAGCAAGGTGAACTTTTGCTTGTTTTGTTTCCATTAGGGTTTTGTTTCAACTTTTGCTTGTTTTGTTTTGAATACTGACTAATTTTCTTCATTGCTTCCCACTTCTTAGGGTTTGTTTCACATGGTGATGATGATGGTGGTATATATATGAATTCATTTTGAAAAGGTACATATATATGAAGTTATTCTGGTATTGTATATGAAATTGACTTTATTATATACTATGTATAGTGTTTGTTTCACTATCCTTTTATTGAAAAGGTACATATATTCTTGAAAATGCAAGGTGAACTTCATTGTAATGGTACGTACAGTCCCACTTCTTAGGGTTTTGTTTCAACTTTTGCTTGTTTTGTTTTGAATACTAACTAATTTTCTTCATTGCTTCCCACTTCTTAGGGTTTGTTTCACATGGTGGTACATATATATGAATTCATTCTGAAAAGGTACATATATATGAATTCATTCTGATATTGTATATATATGAAATTTAGTTTATTATATACTATGTATATTGTTTGTTTCACTATCCTTTTATTGAAAATGCAATCAGTTAAATTGATATAGAAACTTATAATCTGAAAATTAAGATGTATTTGAAAACCAACCTTTATCATGTCAATGTTTTCCGAATCCCATCCATTTCACTCAGCACATTTTAGGTTCCATAACACATAATATACGATTCAATGGTCTGATTCCTTCTACACATCGATATCTTTTATTATATATAATTTACCTCTTCATCGCCAAAAATCATCGTGGTTTTTATGATCATGATTGTTATGATGATAAAATCGCGATTATTTTTGGCGATGGAGAGGTAAAATATAGGGTTAATGAAGTTTTTGACCCTCATAAATATCTCAATTTCACTTTTAGTCCTTCCAAAAATTTTCTTCAAAGAATGGTCCTCATAAAGTTTTTAATTTTAACTTTTGGTCCCTCATGCCAATTAGCGACGGTTTTTACAACTTAGAGACAGAATTAGCGACGGTTTTAGCCGGTTTTAGCAACGGTTTTTTATTTAGCGACGGAAATGGCGACGGTTTTAGCGACGATTTTGGCAGGAGGGATCAAAAGTTAAAATTAAAAATTTTATGAGGACCATTCTTTGAAGGAAATTTTTGGAGGGACTAAAAGTGAAATATGAGATATTTATGAAGACCAAAAACTTCATTAACCCTAAAATATATAATAAAAGATATTGATGAGTAGAGTGAATCAGACCATTGAATCGTCTATTATGTGTTAAGGAACATAAAATGTGTGGAATGAAATGGATTCAATTCGTAAAACAGTGGTGTGTTTAAGTTGGTTTTCAAAAACAGTTTAATTTTCAGATTATATATTTCTTTACCAATTTTAATGGTTGTACTTCTTTAATTAGGTGTATGGTAAAATAAGAAATATACATTTGTATTTAATAAACTAAGGGTACATTCCACAACGGTTGAGATTAATAGCCGTTGTGATAGTTTATATATATTACAACGGTTGAAATAACTAATAGTTGCAATATAACGCGCGCTTTCCAGAATACAACAACGGTTTTCCAGACCGTTGTAGAAACAACGAACTTACAACGACAATCTACATAACAACGCCTTCGTCCGCGTCATTATATGTCATTCCCAACCGTTGTTAAATGGGTTTTTCGTAGCAGTGTATGGATTGTAGTTGGATGAAAACCGATAGATTAGGCCCAGCTTATTAGAACAGAGTTCTTGAACTCCTTGAATACGCTGATAAACATCTTCCCGACAATAATGGTATCTTTTATTGTCCTTGTGTTGTTTGCGCGAATATCAAAAAGGACACGATGAAAGAAATATTCCATCACATTTATTCTAATGGTATATGTCAAAATTATATAATATGGACGTGGCATGGTGAGGTGGATAAAGAGGAAAGTCGGGTGTCAAAAAGTCAAAAAGTGGATGAAGATGAATATATGGAAGATCAACTAGAGGATATGTTATGTGATATTGGGGAATCTTCTTTTAAGAATTATCATATTTATGATACTTTATGTAGTGATAAAGACACCCCTTTATATAAGGGATGCACAGATTTTACACGATTGTCGGCGGTGCTAAAGTTGTTTAATATGAAGGCAAAAAATGAATGGTCGGATAAAAGTTTCATGAAATTACTTGAATTGCTAAAGCAAATGTTACCAGAAGATAACAAATTGCTGAATCGTTGCTATGAGGCCAAGAAGATATTGTGTCCAATGGGTCTGGAGTATATCAATATACATGCTTGCCCTAATGATTGCATATTATATCAGAAAGAGTATGAAGACTTGTATCAATGTTCGAAATGTGGTGTGTCGCGTTACAAGCTGAAGGACAACATTGGTGATGACAATGACTATGACAATGTTAGTAGGAAGCATACTCCTGCTAAAGTATTATGGTACTTGCCAATAATTTCACAATTTAAGAGACTTTTTGCTAATTCTAATGACGCAAAGAATCTTAGATGGCATGCAGATGAAAGGACTCGTGATGGAAACATTCGCCAAGTAGCTGATTCGTTGCAATGGAAGAAAATTAATTCATTGTTTCTCTGGAGTTGAGCCAAGAAACCTTAGGCTTGGGCTTGCCACCGATGAAATGAACCCCTTTGGTAATCTGAGCACTAATTATACTTCATGGCATGTTCTTGTCACTATTTACAACCTATCTCTTTGGTTGTGCATGAAGCATAAGTATATACTGTTAAGTATGATGATTTCTGGACCACGACAACCTGGTAACGACATAGATGTTTATCTAAGTCCATTAATTGATGATTTACGACTCTTGTGGGATGAAGGCGTTGAAGTTGATGATGCATATTCTGGGGAAAAGTTTAAAATGCTAGCAATGTTATTTTGCACAATCAACGACTTTCCTGCTTACGTTAACTTGGTTGTGTCATACCCCAAATTTCAACCACTAAGATTTCCCATCATTGTGCAAATCATCATCACAATATGGAGGAACCATCATACTTCATCAGTCTCCCCAAAGATGGGTGAGCATCCACTACAATCAAAATTAGGGTTTCAAGCCCTCTCAGAGCCTTAGACAAAGGATCAATCAAGGAATGACATGATCTTCAACTTGTCTAAACCTCTCAAACATACAAAAAGGATCAAAAAGGACTCCCACTTCAAGGATCAAGCACAAGGATGCTCCCTTCTAGGTGGATTAAGCCTCAAGATCACCAGTGTCACCAAATTAGGGTTTTGGTCGACCAGGGCCTCCAGATGGAAATTTTCCTCTGGGCATGAGCCAATGCTTCAAAACATAACCTAATATACTCCATGGAACCTCATGGACCCAATCATCAAGTCAATTTTGCCTCAGGGGGTGCATACAGCAAAAATCAGGAATTAGGGTTTCTTGACCTAATTCACCCCTAAGTTGACTTTTAGGGAAAATCATGAGCCAAGACCTCAAGAGAGGGTTTGAGGGTCTCTAATGAACTATATTGATAAATTTGGAACCATGGATTAATCCAAGAAGCTTGAGCAACAAGTCTCAACTTCATCTGCACCACAATTAGGGTTTCGTGAGGAAAGTCAACTTTAACTTTGACTTTTGACCTGGACATGCTCCCAAGCCCTAGGACATGAATCAATATACCCTATGACACCCATGGAACATGTCCATCAAGTTTGATTTGGGTCAAGGACATGATTTCCTGAAGAATTGCACAGTTTGGAATTCATCTGCTAAAAAGTCAATTGTGCACAAAAGTCAACTTTGACTTTTTGAGATTTTTCACCAAAATGGATTTTTAACCCTAAAATGATGTTAATGTATGATTTGAATCATCATTCATCAAGAAAAATCAAGAAAAGTTGGATAACTTGTAAAAGGGGTAACCATAAAACTTAGAAATTTTTCTAAGTCATGAAAAAGTGCCACTAATGCACCAACTTTGGAGGACCATAACTCCTAAACCACAAGGCCATTGTGCCCCATTCAAAGCTTGATTTGTAGATCTCATTGCCCTCTCAAAAAGCTTCATACTGACCTATGTCCAAATTCCTCATGGGTTTTGAGTTATGGAGTGATCAAAATCAAGAGAAAACACTTTGTTCCAACACTTAGTGAAAATTTCACTAAGTCAGATTTTGCCTTACTTTTTGCCAAATGTAGGGGGATTTTTCACTTGGATTCAAAAGAGATCAAAACCAAACATGTTCAAACAGTTGTTATATCATGTAAGGGCTTTCCAAAATGGTCAAGAACATTACCAAATTCAACTTACACCATGAGATATGACATTGGCAAGTTGCCTTGCTGAAATTTGTCAAAGGCAAGGCAGAATTTGCAATTTTGCTCGATTTGCCAAAATCAGCCAAATTCAAATGCTCCTATCCACTTGGACACATCTGAGGATTGAATCTAAAGGGTACAATCACTGAGCCAAGCCTCCAAAGTCCATGGAACAAGAAATAGCATGTTGAACCTAGAATGGCCAAAATAGGGACAAGACTCCAATTTTGGATTGAAGCATTCAATGGAAGCATAAAGGTGGCATGGACTGAGCCATTCTTATCTGAAATCAGTCAAGACTTATCCAAGACCAAGGGAACCACAGCCCTGTGCCCTAACCTCTAGTCAATGGCTAGAAGAGACTTGGATTTCCATTGGACAACATTGGCCAAACCTCTGCTGCAGTTGCCATTCACTGTGGATCCCAAAACAAACTTGCTCTACTATAAATAGAGCTCAAATGTTTTCAGTTTAAGTACACCAAAGGCCTACAACACTTGCCTTTTTCAAAATCTTTTTCTCTTGGTAAAAATGTCTTTCTTAGCAAGGTAACTATCGGGTTTTGAGCTAGAGGGCAATTCCACTCAAAACAATCACTCACACACCTCATATACATCACATATGAGCTGATCAAACACTTAAACAACAACTGGAACATTGATTTCTCAGAATCACCAGTCAATTGCTCAAGGTTTTAACCAAAGTGCAGTTGAGATGCCATGAAGTGATCCAGCCAATTTCCATCAAGTCCAAGCATTCAAACACACTCCATAGCACCTAGGGAAGCTATTCAGATCATCACAACACAACTGTAACACCTCCTACACAAATCACGATCACCAGCTGCAAGTGGTAAGCATGAGCTCTTCTAACTCTATGATCCATGCAATTTTTGCTGCATAATAATTTGGCCATATGTTCATAATCATGCATGGAATGTTTTCCCTCAATTAATTGCTTTGTTTGAATCGTGTATCAAAAATCCTAGCCTTCATGCATAAATTAGGGTTCTTGAGGTTTCTTCGTGATTTCATGTTTTATGTTTAATTTAAATGAAATTAAGTGTTATAGACATGATCATGAGGTTGAAACGAGTTGATTGGTATGTGGATTGCATGATATGGTTAAGTATTCAGTGAGATTGGATGGAAAACGCAAATCTGGGAAACTCAGAACACGCGCGTGTTCTTGGTGTGTTCTTGGCGCTATTTTCAGAAATTTGAATATTTGAATTTTGTGATTTTTGTTTAATTGATTCAAAAATTAATTTCTCTCTGAGTTTTAATGATTTTGAGTTGACTCTTTTTTTAATAATTCACAAAAATGTTAAAATATTTTATTTTATCAAAAAATCCCAAAAATATTATTTATTTCATATAATTGATATTTTTGCAAAGAATTAATATTTTGATTGTTTTTTACATTTTAAATATTTTTTCCACATTGATTTTGCAACTTTTAATGCTTTCTAATTATTTTGTAGGTCAATACTTAATTTTTGAAGCATTAATCCAATATCACAATTTGTTTTTCATATGTTAAACAATTTTGATCATTTTTAATTGAATTTTTATTCAATTAAATACATTTTTGGAAACAAATTAGGGTTTTTGGATTAATTCAACCCTCATAAATCATTTTCAAAACTCATTTGGGCCTCTTGAGAGAGTGTAAGACCCATCCTTTTGTACAGAAAACCATTTGGGCCTCATTCGTTGTATAAGTCCCTCTGTACATTTTCAAATAAACGGCGCGATCGTCGCCTTTTCAAAATAACACTGGGCCTACCCTCAAGTAGTAAGACCCATTTCTTTTCTTAAAACTCATTTGGGTCTCTAATAGAGTGTAAGACCCAACCCCCTTTTAACCAAAATCACTTTGGGCCTCACTTATTGTATAAGTTCCTCTGCGTTAAAAGAAAACCTCGGCACGATCGCCATTTTTTAAAGGAAAAGTCAAACTGGGCCTATCCTCGTGTTATAAGCCCCACTCTTTTTCTTTAAACCTTTTGGGCCTCTTGAGAGAGTGTAAGACCCACCCCTTTGTACAGAAAACTTTTTGGGCCTCAGTCACTTGTATAAGTCCCTCTATACAAATTAACACAGTGCAATCACTGATAAAACCCTGGGCCTCTCCTTGAGCTGTAAGCCCCAAATCTTTCTTTTTCAAAGCACTCTCTCCTTTGATTTTGAATATACTGTTGTTTTCAATCTTTCTTTGTTGAACAACTAACCAAACAGCATGGAAGCTCTACAACCGAGTAAGTGGTTATTGCTTTCATTTACCGCTTTCATATACATATAACTGTATTGTGGGGCTGTTTCGTTGTAAGTCTTCTTTCATAAACTCATATCAACTGTGTAATAATAGTATAGATATTTTGAGTTTCCCCGACAACTACGTCTAGCATTAAGCCCGTGGATCACTCTTAGAAATAGTCTAAACTAGATCCCCATAGGATTACCAGACACAGTCTTCCCTCCTCTTGGGGTTAAACAATATGGAGATATGAAAGACAGCATTCTCGGTGAACCCTTTCATAGACTGTCACTCGTAGAAGTTGTCAAAGAAACTCTATTCCCCAGAGATGATCTTTTCTCCGTGAATGGCATCTCTTGAGTTTCTTCCAAATTCTCGGACTTTCCTGGCTTGATCTATTCTCGGTGAATGGCATGTCTTGAACTTCTCGGGGTTTGGGGACCCACAGGCTTCTTAAAAGCACTTGTCAAGAAACTCTATTCCCCAAAGATGATCTTTTCTCCGTGAATGGCATCTCTTGAGTTTCTTCCAAATGCTCGAACTTTCCTAACTTGATCTATTCCTTGTGAATAGCTTGCCTTGAATTTCTCGGGGTTTGGGGACCCATCGGCTTCTTAAAAGCATCGGCCTCCTCTTGGGCATCATACAAGGACCCACAGGCTTCCTAAAAGCAACCCCGCCTCCTCTTGGGCATAGTACAAGGACCCTACGGCTTCTTAGAAGTATTCACAACCTCCTCTTAGGCTTCATATAATGATCTCTTCCTCCGGGAATGATAGCCTTCTCTTGGGCTTTATACAAGGACCTCTCGGCTTCTTAAAAGTTTCCAGCCTCCTCTTGGGCTTCGTACAAATTGTCCCGACGACCTCCTAGAGGTATAGGAACAGAACTTGATCATCTGCATAGAACAGTCCTTTCATAGAGTCTACTACTGTTTCTCAAAGCATGGTATAAAAGATAAAACTCTAGACTTGGACAGTCTAATCTCCTTGAGTCTCAAAGACATTCTCAAGCACTCTTCAAAAATAGGAAGAAAACCCGTAGACTCGGACAATCCCAATACCCTTCGAATTTCCCGTTTCCTCAAAGACAGGAATAACTCGGATCCTCGAACCAAATCCTTGAGTACAGTGTTGCTCATATAAGAACTGATTTTCTCTATAAAGATCAGTATACTGGACCTGTCACTTAACTGAAACAGTTACCATAGCCTCCTCTTAGGCTTTGTATAATGATCCTTCTCCGTTGAAGTTAGCCTCTCTTTCGGGCTTTGTACGAGACACATAAGAGACTCCCTCGTTGAGTCAATCACCCCTTTTGCCTCCATCTCAGGCTTTATACGAGATACAAAAAGGTTCATATTGAGCCAAACAAATGTTAGCCTCCATCTCGGGCTTTATACGAGATACCAAAAGATTCCCTCGTTGAGTCAAAACCTTTTAGCCTCTCTCTCGGGCTTTGTACGAGACACATAATAGCCTCCTCTTAGGCTTTGTATAAGAAAACCACTGGTTGATCCAATTAACCTTTTAGCATCAAAGTTGTGCCTCATTCACAGTACACAAACATCAACAACTCTTTCCCCTTCATCTAATTGCTGTAAGCGGCAAGCCTCTGGATCATCTATATCCATGCCACTGTCCCTCTTTTAGCATGAGAAATTCCTAAGGAAAGATGGCATTGCTCTACACTGAGTTAAAGTATTCTCCTTCAGGTTAAAATCCCCTTTAAAGGAAATTATGGCATTGTCGGATTCACAAATCCCGGTTAAAGTAATTCTCCTTTATAAACAGTTGTGACAGAAAGACCCTTTTAGAGATGACAAATTCTCTCTAAAGTCAAACCTTTTAGCTTCACATCTTGGGCTTTGAACAAGATACAAACCACCTTTCGCTTCACGTCTTGGGCTTTGAACAAGACACCAAAAACAACCATTTCCTCCCATAGAATAGGAGGAACTACGAACGCTCTGATTTCCCTGTTTTGGTAAACGGGAATACGTAGGCATAAGATTGAAAGAAAAATCTTAGCGAGCACACTAAACAAAAACCCAAAATCCCATACTCTCATGTATCTATCAAAAGCATCAATCCTAACGTCCTAAATCCTTATTCCCCGCTAGAAAATCCTAGAAAGAGAAAAAGAAAACCGTATTGGCGAAAATACAAATAACCAGTACAAAGGCCCCCCCACATTGATAGCATTCGCAACCTAACAGACCGCTGTTTAAACTCAGTATGCAAAGCAGGGTTAATTGGAGACATCTATTTCCCTTCCTTCATCAGCTTTAATAGGATAAAAAATGAAACGACCTGTAGTTAAAACTCAATCGCAGAGAGCGACCAACGCTTAAGAACCGCGTCCAAAATCGCTCGCTACAGAAAAATGGCGCCCACCGTGGGGCACATGTCTCTTTTTTTTTTCCTTTTCACCTTTTGTGTAAACCACAGATTGGGGCTTCCGCCGGGGAACCCATTTCTGTCAGGAACTTAGGATTCATAGCTTTAAAGGTCTAGGATGTTTAGGACAAATATATATACTGCTTTTCCTAATTGCTATACATGTTTATTTTTCTGCTAATGGGAATGCGTGTGATGCCGCATGTGGAAAGATTGAGTATGCACTTAAGATAAGTGATGGCGACGAGGTCGACCATCAACCTCAGTGGAGGCTGACCAATGCAACCCATTCTCTCACCTAGACAATGGGTCGATTGTTAAGTCTGAGAAGCTGAGGAGCCAAACCCTTTCGTAGTACAGAAACTATCGGGAATAGTTGTTACGCGATACTACCCTCATTTGAGGCTGGTGATCTATTCTCGGTGAATGGCACTTACTCTAAGATTGCTCTACAACTCGCAGGCGATCCGCTTGTTGTTTTGCTTTCCTGGGAGGAGCTGATGATAATGAGTACAGGTACAAAAATCACCTTAGTATAAACCTTTGGGGATGGGTAGAGCCTTGACTTCATGACAACGACCCTTTGACCCCATGTTTTTTCTATGTTTTTGTGTGCTGCATTCATACATTCATTTAAAAAACATTAAAACATTGAAAAAATTCTTCTCTTATAGTCTCTTTATTTTTCAAATTAAACTAAGACTGTGATTGCAAATATCAGAGAAAAGGATTGCACTAATGGATTTCAGTAGAAGGAGAACTCATAGTTATACCTTCAAGGTTCCAAAGCTAGAGGATTTGATAAGGTTAGCAAGGATGATCACTTACCCTGAGGCTTTCAGAGCCAAGCACGGAGGTTTGCTACCACTGTTAAGAGTCTATGTGATTGAGGGAATCATGGATGCGCTCATTCAGTTTTATGATCCAGTTTATCACTGTTTCACATTCCTGGATTACCAGTTAGCACCAACGCTGGAGGAGTATTTTCATCTTATCGATTTGCAAGAGCAATTCATTTGGACGAGTCTGAGGTCAGGACTCACCTAACTACCAGGGGTGGCATCCAAGGTTTTCCAGCCCAGTTCTTGACAAAGAAAGCCCTGTATTTTGCTAGTATAGGAAACGTGACTGCTTTTGAAAGCATCTTTGTCTTGCTCACCTACGGGTTATTTTTGTTTCCCAACATCAATAACTTTGTAGATATCAACTCCATTAAGGTTTTTCTCATTGAAAATCGTGTGCCGACTTTGCTCGCAGATGCGTATCATTCTGTACACTTGGGAAATTTGTACAGCGGAGGGGAGATCACATGCTGTGTACCTCTACTTTACAAATGGTTTATCTCTCACTTGCCCAAGTCTGCTGCTTTTTGGGATTGCAAGAGTGCCTTACGTTGGTCGCAGAAGATCATGTCTCTTACCAACTCTGATATAGATTGGTGTAATAGGATCTATGATGGGATCAGGATCATTGACCGTTGCGGAAACTTCCCCAACGTACCCCTTATAGGAACTAAGGGATGAATCTATTATCATCCAGTTCTCGTTCATCGTCAATTTGGATACCCGATGAGACACGTCCCACGGGGTGTTCATCTGGAAGGTTTTTTTTCTTCAAGGAAGGAGAAAATGACAGAGCACTAAAGATGGAAATAGTGCACGCTTGGAAGCACGTTCATAAGAAAGGACGAAAGTCTCTAGGAAAACCGGACTGTGTCTCGGTGGAGCCTTACCTCCACTGGGTACAAACTAGAGCTCTCAACCTAAAAATGCCTTATCCTCGTTATGGGATTCTTCCGCCGAGGGAATCTGTCATGTACTTCATGACTGAAACTGAAAAGCTTCAGGTTACTCTAAACAAAGTTCAAAAGGAGAGAAGGTCTTGGAAGAACAAGTACCGCACCCTCGATGTAGAGTGCATCAAAATACAGCAATTACTGAAAGAAAAGGATGCTCTGATTGAAATTTTGGAGCAACATGCTGTAGAGAATCAAGATGACCAAAGGAATTTGCTCGCTCCTTTCACCTGGCAAAGGAATGACAACCCGACAACGGCCCAAGAGCCCCGGTCAAAGAAAAGGAAGATACCAGAATCAACACCCGATTTCTCTTCAGAGAGGACTCGGGACCCATTAGTTTAGGTTTCTGTTTCTGCACCTTGTAATCTACTGTATTTCCATTTCTGTAATCCTTTGAATTTCAATAAAAAGGGGTTTCCCCACTGTTTGATATTTGGAATCTAATTGTCGAAGTTTATTTTGATTAAACCATAAACAATTAATATAATCATTGCATTCATCATTCTCACATCGCGTATTCTTCTTACCTACGAATCTCACGTTTGTGTCTCGGTTCTAGAGTCAAACTGTCTCATTCGTATAATACTCGGGCCAATCGTCAGAAAAAGATGGATGATCTTGAGGAAGAAAACAGAGAGTTGAAAGAAGAGATCGACGCTCTGAGAGAGGATATGAGAAAGCTTCGTAACGACATGCAAGCCATGGCAGAAGCTCAGCTACAAAGGACTGTGATCTCAGATATCACCTCAACGCCCATAGTAGAAAAGTATGATCCTAGGTATCAAATACCGAAAGATTGTCCTTGGGGCATGCCTGTTAACTATATCCCGGAAGGATATGTTCCGCCTATCACTGAAGATCAGGGAATCACAACAGAAGCCGCTGGGCCTGAAGGTTTCAAACTTCGGGAAAGCGAAGATGCCAGGGGCATACTGAAGACTCCTGAAGGTTACAAACTTCGGGAAACGCCAAGATTCGCTACCGTAGTTACGGTACCACCCCCTGTGGTGCACACTGTCCCAGAAGGACAGATTCCACCAACACCTTCTGGTAAGAAGGAAACTATGTTTGACAGAATGGAGGAATTCCAGGAACAGTTCTTAGAAATGCAGAAGGAGCTGCAAGCCATTCGCGGTCAGGATCTATTTGGAAAGGACGCCGCAGACCTCTGCTTGGTCCCCAATGTGAAAGTCCCGCACAAATTTTAAGTGCCCGACTTTGAAAAGTACAAGGGTAACTCTTGCCCTCAAAGCCATCTGGTGATGTACGCTCGGCGGATGTCAGCTCAGACGGAGAATCAGGACCTACTGATTCACTACTTTCAAGATAGTTTAACTGGTGCCGCATTAAAATGGTACATGGGTTTAAACCGTACTACGATCAGTACATTCAGATATCTTGGTACTGCCTTCGTCCAACAATACAAATATAATTTGGAGATGGCACCCGACAGAGATCAACTCAGATCGATGTCGCAAAAGGACAAGGAAACCTTTAAGGAGTACGCTCAAAGGTGGCGTGAAATTGCCGCTCAAATTTGTCCACCTCTTGAGGAAAAAGAGATGACAAAGATCTTCTTAAAGACCTTAAGCTCATTTTACTATGACCGAATGGTCGCCAGTGCACCCAGTGATTTCACCGAAATGGTCGGCATGGGCGTACGTCTTGAGGAAGCCGTCCGAGAAGGACGTTTAGTAAAAGACGCTGGATCGACGAGCGATACTAAAAAATACGGTAGTGCTCTCCCTAAGAAAAAAGAGCAGGATATTGAGAATATCTCTCTCGGAAAGCAAAGGCGACGTTATCAACCGGTAGCAGCTGGGACTCCTGTTATCAACCCTGCGTCTATTCCTACGTATCAACCTCAGGTTGCGCAGAGCCAACCTAATCAGCCAAGGACACAACAGCCTCTTCAGCAGGATCGTCCTCCATATAACAACAACCGTACAACACGGCCACCAGGATTTGATCCTATACCCGTGTCATACGCAGAGCTGTTTCCATTACTACTGGCTAAGGGGCACATTCAGACTAAATCTCCTCTTACAGTACCGGAAAATCCGCCTTTTTCGTTTAAGGTGGATCAAACTTGCCCTTACCATCAAGGAGGTCCAGGGCATAACATAGAGACTTGCCTCAATTTCAAGTCCGACGTGCAAAAACTTGTTAGGAGCGGGGTCTTATCCTTCAAGGATACGAATCCTAATGTTCTCACGAATCCGCTGCCTCAACATGAGAAGGCTGCAGTCAATTTGATATAAGGAGAGACTAACGATGTCTATCAAATTCACGATGTACTCTTGTTGAAAACCAATTTGGTCAAGATGCATTGTAGACAGAGTGGATATGGCCATGTGCCACCTCATAATTATCACCAGTGTGATATCTGCTCTAAAGACAATCAAGGATGTTCTGTAGTGCAATCAACTCTACAGGAACAGATGGATCCAAGAGCGCCGAGTTCATGGAGTTAACATGGCTTACACGAATTCCAACGTCATTCAGAACCACGACATCCGTGCAATGAATGTCAACTTGGTGGCGATGCACTCAAGGCAAAGCCAGTATCATAATCTGCCGCGGCACGATTACAGTTCTTGTCTGACTTGCTCGGTAAACAAACAGGGTTGCTCTTTTGTACAGGAAGCCCTCCAGCGTCAGATGGATCTTGGATGGATCCAAGACTACCATGATAGGAATGCCTATCAGATCAAGATGGCTCAAATCTTCGATATTCGCGTGATGAATACCAACCTGGTAGAGTTACATGCTGAACAGGTCCGACTCGGATTCTTAATATCACATGACTATCAAAGCTGTAAAGCAGGTTGCGAAAACGATCAAGGTTGTACCCTTGTCCAGGAGGCACTTCAGCACTTGTTAAATCACTGGTGGATGCCAATTTATATGGATGAAGATACTCAGTAAATTAGTATCAGCAACAGGAATCCTACTCGGCGTCAGAGTCAGGATGTCCGATCTGTGGAAGCTAACCTAGTGAGGTTACATTGTATTCAAAGTGGGCGTGGCCAGGTGCCACCACACAACTATGAACGTTGTGGCGTCTGTTCGGAAAGTAACCAAAGGTGTTACTTTGTGAGAGCAGCTCTTCAGGGTCAGGTGGATCGTGGAGAGATTCGTCCATATCCGGGTTCTGGACCTATCAACTGGACGCCGAACTACCTTGCTGATCAAGTTGAGGATGTTGTCACGATCTCTGGTCATCATAGAACCAGGGATGTTTTTGCCATTATCCCTCTACTTGACAAATCTAAAGTTCCCAACCGGGAACAGATCGAGATTAATTATGATGGTCGGAAAAATCAGAAGGTTCCCATAGTCATCTATCTACCAGAACCACTACCGTATGAATCAACTAAGGCTATCCCTTACAAATACGGTGCAACAACAATTGAGAATGGAAAGGAAATTCCATTACCCTCCGTCGTGAATATTACAGACATCAGTCGTGTAACACGGAGCGGTAGAATCTTCAACCGAGGAGTTGGAGAACTTAACAAGGAAAAGGAACTTCAGATAGGAGCTCCTGATCTACCAGTCGGTCAATCCAGTAATCCCGACCTTTCGAAAAATGATGATGAGATGCTGAAGCTCATCCAAAGGAGTGAATACAACATTGTCGATCAACTGTTACAAACTCCTTCAAAGATCTCGGTATTATCACTGTTACTCAGTTCAGAAGCCCACAGGGAGGCTCTACAGAAAGTCTTGGAGCAAGCCTTTGTGGAACAGGATGTAACAATCAGACAATTTGATAGCATTGTCTCTAACATCACTTCCTGCAACAATTTGGGATTTAGTGATGAGGAATTACCCGAAGAGGGTCACCGTCATAACATGGCGCTCAACATTACAGTTAACTGCCAGGACGATGCTTTAGCCAGCGTACTGGTAGACACAGGGTCAGCCCTGAATGTTATGCCGAAGTCCACTTTGATGCAATTATCATTCAAAGGCCCTCTGATGAGAATCAGCGAGGTCGTCGTCAAAGCGTTCGACGGATCCAGAAAAACAGTTATCGGCGAAGTTGATCTTCCCATAACTATTGGTCCTCACACTTTCCAAGTCACTTTCCAGGTCATGGACATCCGGGCAACGTACAGTTGTTTATTAGGAAGACCTTGGATACATCAGGCTGGAGCGGTTACTTCAACCCTCCACCAAAAGCTAAAGTTCGTTAAGAACGATCAACTTGTCACAGTTTGTGGGGAACAAGCCTTGCTTGTAAGTAACTTGTCATCATCTGCTGGTATAGAACCCGAGAAGGTTATTGGAACTCAGTTCCATGCACTGTCGGTGAGCGAGAACAATCAATCAAGAGGAGGAACTTCAATTTCCTCATACAAAGATGTTATCATAGCGGTCGAGAGTACCAATACAAAGGGATGGGGACAGCTTGTCATTTCTACTGGCAATATAACAAAGAAGGGTCTTGGTTTTTCTGCAACCTGTACCCGGACAGCTGCCAACGATGAAGGTTTTCTTTACCCAGTGTCTCAGGCAGTACATGCTATCAATGAGGAAGATCCCTCTGACACAGAGGAAGAGTGGAAGTCCTATCTTAACAAGGACGGTTATATGTCTCAGGAAGAGGTGCCTACGCCATTTTGCTATACCGCACAGTGTCCGAGATTTATACCACGGTCAGATATCGAAATGATATATGGAGATTGTGATCCGGAAGGATGCCGTGCTCTGCCAAATTCATTAGAGGAAGACACTCTGATGAAAGACAACTTTGACCACAATTACTATGGCCCAATGGATGGTCTGCCAATGTGGCAACCTTACCCGGGAGATTTGGGGCAAGAGAGTCAGCCGAATAATGAAAATCGGCTGACCGTCGTTGAACAGAATACCTGTGTCCCCACCATGTCATGGGATCAACACTCAGGTCATTTAGAAACTACTCAACATGAAGATGAATTCGCAACGTTTGTAGGACTTGAATTCATCAACTATGTTTTTCCCGAGGTCAACGTCATCGAGAGAGATGACTCCTCCAGTTCCAGAGAAGTGTGGGACACCTTGGGACAACCGAGTGGGAAATACGACTATATGGTCAGGTACACCGCTCTCGAAAGCTCTCGTATCAGGCTCGAAGACATCCAGCTGATTGGATGGGGAGATACAGCTGAGAGCACAACTACTCTGCATAATACAACAGGGGAATCCTCCTACGACAATTCTGCCTGGGAGACAGATTCCAATGATCCTGCTCCACCAGAAATCAGCGTTATTTCTGAAGACAAATCAAGGAAGGTGCCAAACTTTGTGATTCATCGAGGAGTTTGCCGTCAATGGGTTGCCGTCGAGGTTCCGGAGGTCGTTCATCAGTCAAAGTAATTGCCGTCCTTTAACCTTTCACCCTGCCCAGGTGAAACGGATCTTTTAATAGGGCTCGCTTTCTGTAAATTTTCCCTCTTCGCTTTGCCCAAAGCGACAGAGTTTTGTTTTATAGGGCTGTAGTTTCAAGATTCGACTTGTTCATTAATAAAATAACGTCGTTCTGTAATTTCCGCATTAATTGCTGTTTTCTCTTTTCGTTTTTCAGAAAATGGTAATCCTAAAAAACAATTCAAATAAAAACAAGCAGTAAAAATAAAACACTGCACACACTTGCATTTTCTCTATCTCTTCTAAACACGAATCATCACGTCATGCAGATTGCTTGTTTTAAACCCCGTTGAAACATACGATCTGATGCCTTCTCCCAACTTTGAGTTCCCGGTATTTGGGGCTGAAGAAGAAAATGACAGCGAAATTCCAGAAGAGATCTCTCGACTACTCAGACAAGAGGAAAGGTCCATTGAACCTCACAAAGAGCCATTGGAAACGGTAAACTTGGGTTCAGAAAAAGAGAGAAAAGAAATCAGGATTGGGGCACTGCTCAGTCCGACTGCCAAAGAGAGTTTGATAAAGCTTCTCAAAGAATTCCCCGATGTATTCGCTTGGTCCTATCAAGATATGCCAGGGTTGGATACCAGCATCGTGGAACATCATTTACCGTTAAGATCGGAATGTCCTCCAGTAAAGCAAAGGTTGAGACGCACTCACCCAGACATGGCCATCAAAATCAAAGAGGAGGTACAGAAACAGATTGACGCGGGTTTCCTCGCCACATCTGAATATCCTCAATGGTTAGACAACATTGTACCCGTTCCCAAAAAGGACGGAAAGGTCAGAATGTGTGTTGATTACAGGGATCTGAACAAGGCTAGTCCAAAGGACGACTTTCCTTTACCACACATTGACATGCTGGTAGACAACACAGCAAAGTTCAAAGTTTTCTCCTTTATGGATGGATTCTCGGGCTATAACCAGATCAAAATGGCGCCGAAAGACATGGAGAAAACTTCGTTCATTACCCCATGGGGCACCTTTTGTTACAAGGTAATGTCGTTCGGTTTGAAGAACGCTGGGGCAACCTATCAAAGGGTCATGACTACTCTGTTTCATGACATGATACACAAAGAAATCGAAGTGTGTGTCGATGATATGATTGCAAAATCAAAAACAGAGAGTGAGCACGTTGAACATTTGTCAAAATTGTTCGAACGTCTAAGAAAATTCAAGCTCCGCTTGAATCCCAACAAGTGCACCTTCAGTGTCCGTTCAGGGAAACTACTAGGGTTCATCGTCAGCCAGAAAGGAATTGAGGTTGATCCTGACAAGGTCAAGGCCATTCAAGAAATGCCTTCTCCGAAAACTGAAAAACAAGTCAGAGGATTCCTGGGACGTTTGAACTACATCTCCAGATTCATATTCCTTATGACCGCCACGTGTGCGCCGATTTTCAAATTACTCAAAAAGAACCAGGATTGCGTTTGGTCGGAAGATTGCCAAACCGCCTTCGATAGTATTAAGGAATATCTGTTGAATCCTCCGATTCTATCACCTCCAATGGAAGGAAGACCACTGATCATTTACCTCACAGTTCTAGAGGACTCAATGGGATGTGTACTTGGCCAACAGGACGAAACCAAACGGAAAGAGTCTGCCATTTACTATCTGAGCAAGAAGTTCACCGACTGTGAAACTCGGTACACGATGCTTGAGAAAACTTGTTGCGCTTTGGCTTGGGCAGCCAAACGTCTTCGCCAATACATGATTCGTCATACTACTTGGTTAATCTCTGAAATGGATCCAATCAAGTACGTTTTCGAAAAACCTGCTCTCACGGGAAGAATTGCCCGCTGGCAGATGTTATTATCAGAATATGACATAGAGTACCATGCTCAGAAAGCCGTTAAGGGAAGTATTTTAGTCGGTCATTTGGCTCATCAATCGATTGACAATCAAGAATCAATCGGGTTCGACTTCCCAGACAAAGATGTCATGTATCTAAAAATGAAAGATTGCGATGAACCGTTACCCAGTGAAGGGCCAGAACCAGGTTCCCAATGGGGACTTATCTTTGACGGAGCAGTTAATCATTATGGAAACGGAATTGGGGCAATAATTGTTACCCCTCAGGGTACCCAAATTCCTTTCACCGCTCGACTTACGTTCAAATGTACGAACAACGAGGCCGAATACGAAGCTTGTATTATGGGTCTCGAGGAAGCGATTGATTTAAGGATCAAAAACTTGGACGTATACAGCGACTCAGCCCTGGTTATCAATCAGATAAAAGGAGTTTGGAACACATACCAATCAGGATTGATCCCTTACAAAGACTACGCAAGAAGGTTGCTACCTTTCTTCAACAGAGTTGAGTTTCATCATATCCCTCGTGAGGAGAATCACATGGCTGATGCATTAGCCACTATCTATTCCATGATTAGTGTAGGTCAATGGAATGACTTACCTAAGATCGACATAATGCGCCTTGAAAGGCCCGCTTACATCTTCACGATTGAAGCAGTCATAGACGATAAACCTTGGTATCACGATATCAAATGCTTCCTTCAGAAACAAGAGTACCCATCTGGGGCACTCAGAAAAGACAGAAAAACCCTCAGAAGATTGGCTGGAAACTTCTTCCTAAGCGGTGACACTCTCTATAAGAGAAATTTTGACATGGTCTTACTCCGATGCGTAGACAGACCAGAAGCAGACATGCTTATGAAAGAAATTCATGAAGGATCCTTTGGCACTCATGCCAACGGACACACAATGGCGAGAAAAATTCTCAGAGCAGGGTACTATTGGTTGACAATGGAATCCGACTGCTACAAGTACATGAGGAGGTGTCACAAATGTCAGATATACTCTGACAAAATTCATGTACCGCCATCACATCTCAAAGTTATCTCTTCCCCGTGGCCATTTTCCACATGGGGAATCGACATGATTGGCATGATCGAACCTAAGGCTTCAAACGGACATCGGTTCATCCTGGTAGCCATTGACTACTTCACCAAGTGGGTCAAAGCAGCGTCATTCGCCAATGTAACCCGACAAGTGGTGGTCCGCTTTATCAAAAACAATATAATCTGTCATTATGGTGTTCCAAGCGAGATCATTACTAACAATGGATCTAACTTGAACAATAAGATAATGAAGGAGTTGTGCGCAGAGTTCAAGATTGAACATCATAACTCATCTCCCTACCGACCCAAGATGAACGGAGCGGTAGAAGCGGCCAATAAGAACATCAAGAAGATCATTCAAAAGATGGTTGTAACCTACAAAGACTGGCACGAGATGCTACTCTTTGCTCTTCACGGTTATCGCACATCTGTCCGCACTTCAATAGGGACTACCCCTTTCTCTCTAGTGTATGGCATGGAAGCAGTGCTCCCCATAGAAGTAGAGATCCCATCAATCCAAGTATTGATGGAAGCTAAGCTCACCGAAGCTGAGTGGTGTCAAAGTCGACACGACGAATTGAATCTGATCGAAGAAAAGCGAATCACGACACTATACCATGGTCAATTGTATCAACAGAGAATGAAGAGGGCGTTTGACAAAAAGGTCCGACCTTGTGTTTTCAGAAAAGGAGACCTCGTGCTCAAGAAAATTCAGTCATTTCTCACTGATTCGCGTGGTAAATGGACTCCGAATTATGATGGCCCCTATGTGGTCACGAAAGCTTTCTCAGGCGGCGCCTTGAGACTTGCAACCATGGACGGAGAGGAATTTTCCTACCCCACGAATGTTGATGTAGTCAAGAAATACTTCGCCTAAAAAAAATGTCTCGGTGGATTGAAAACCCGAAAGGGCGGTCCAGGCAAAAGTTAGAGACATAAAAGGAAAAAAAAATCATCCCGGTGGATTAGAAACATCATAGTACAATCTAGGCAAAATTTAGGGATAATGGCAAGTAACTATATTCAACAGAGGCAGGTCCCTCAGCAGCAGTTACACCATCCATCGGAGGAAAACTCCAGTCAAGGTCATCTTCGACAGAAGCTCAAGATGCCCCGAATTCAAAGTTGGTAGAAGGATAGTGGTCGTTATGTTTCAACGTAGCCCTTTTCCCTGTAAATTACCATTTTCAAACTTTGTATATACTCTTTGGAATCACGCGTTTGGCTGATCTCCATCTTATCAATAAAATTTGAGCCTTTGTGCTTTTGTTTGTAATTCTTATTTGTTTTAGCTTTACAGAACGACGTTGTTAACATGATTAACGATTCTTGAAATAAAACAAAAATGAATTTACTTGTTAAAACTTTTTCTGCTTTTTAATAAAGACAGCAATTTCTTTTTACTGTTGAACATCAAAGGAACATCAACCGCTTCTTCAGAAGTAAGCGAACTTCAAAGTGCAGAATCAAAGTACTCCTTCTAACCCAGTACGCCTGAATGAAGGGATCACCTGTGTCAGAGACCTTGTTTCGTCTGACACGCCTCGGCCGAGTTCTTATCTCCTAAGCCTGACCAACATAGCTCCCAACAGGGACTATTTCTCCTAAGCAAGGTGGAATTGCTATTCTGAACCAACGGTACTTCTTCGCCCCGCGATGGCCGAGTATCCAGTCGTGTTCACCTGTCAGTTTGTATGTCGCGTCAGTTTTGTCAGCACATACATACATACATCATGCATTATTGATTTGCATTCACATTTCATATTGCATCACTATCACTCTAGTCGGTCTTGTCCCCTAGTGATAGAAGTTCTCTCAATCGAGTCGTCAGTTCTTACCTCGTCAGGAAACGTTGCGTCTGAACATTCTCTCTCCTCCAGTTTTATTTCTGGATTGAAGTTGGGTCCTCGACCACTTTGATAACTTGAACCTCTGAAAAGCCAGAAGAGCCTTCGACAAATGTCATTCTTCGCCATTGAAGACGACATCCTTGCTTTCCCGGATTAAGGAAAATCCCCAGAGAAAGCCTCTTAATCAAGAGATTCGGCGGTACGGCAGTTTTTCTCCGAAAAAACCGCTGATGAAAAGGTCATCGGCACCTCAAAATTGGACCCCATCATATGGCATTTCTCCGGGAAGATCCTGAGAAAAGTATGATGAAAGATCCCAAGCGACAGCAGTCTCCTAAGAAGACTCGCTTTCCCCAGTAGAAACAAATGGCATCTCCAACAGAGAAGTTTGTGCAACTCTACAGCTCAGACGGTTGGGTTCCCCAGCAAGTCTGACATCAAAACTTTTTCCGTCAAATGGCATCTCCCCAGGAAAATTCGGCAAGAAGTTTGAGGAAAACCGCTACGCATAGCGTCCCTTGTCAATTAAGTTTATTGACAAAAGAAACTAAGACCAGTTCCTTGGTAGGAAACCAGGATCGAGGGGAAGTTTACTTCAGAAACTGATACCAGTTCCTTGGTAGGAAACTAGGATCGAGGGGAAGTTGACAAAAGAAACTAAGACCAGTTCCTTGGTAGGAAACCAGGATCGAGGGGAGGTTTATTTCAAAAGAAAACTGAGACCAGCTCCTTGGCTGAAGACCAGGATCGAGGGGAAGTTTACCTTTTCTAAGCATCATTGCTTAGCTAAAGAAGATGAATGTGTAAGCTACCATTCATAACCACCATCAAAATTTCGGGTATTCTGATATTTAATCCTCTTGCACCCCGAATGCCCGAATACTTTCGTCATTCACACCTTCGGGTCCAAGAAGATTAAATAGGGGCATCTGTCATACCCCAAATTTTGACCACTAAGATTTCGCATCATTGTGCAAATCATCATCACAATATGGAGGAACCATCATACTTCATCAGTCTCCCCAAAGATGGGTGAGCATCCACTACAATCAAAATTAGGGTTTCAAGCCCTCTCAGAGCCTTAGACAAAGGATCAATCAAGAAATGACATGATCTTCAACTTGTCTAAACCTCTCAAACATACACAAAGGATCAAAAAGGACTCCCACTTCAAGGATCAAGCACAAGGATGCTCCCTTCTAGGTGGATTAAGCCTCAAGATCGCCAGTGTCACCAAATTAGGGTTTTGGTCGACCAGGGCCTCCAGATGGAAATTTTCCTCTGGGCATGAGCCAATGCTTCAAAACATAACCTAATATACTCCATGGAACCTCATGGACCCAATCATCAAGTCAATTTTGCCTCAGGGGGTGCATACAGCAAAAATCAGGAATTAGGGTTTCTTGACCTAATTCACCCCTAAGTTGACTTTTAGGGCAAATCATGAGCCAAGACCTCAAGAGAGGGTTTGAGGGTATCTAATTAACTATATTGATCCATTTAGAACCATGGATTAATCCAAGTAGCTTGAGCAACAAGTCTCAACTTCATCTGCACCACAATTAGAGTTTCGCGAGGAAAGTCAACTGTAACTTTGACTTTTGACCTGGACATGCTCCCAAGCCCTAGGACATGAATCAATATACCCTATGACACCCATGGAACATGTCCATCAAGTTTGATTTAGGTCAAGGACATGATTTCCTGAAGAATTGCACAGTTTGGAATTCATCTGCTAAAAAGTCAACTGTGCACAAAAGTCAACTTTGACTTTTTGAGATTTTTCACCAAAATGGATTTTTAACCCTAAAATGATGTTAATGTATGATTTGAATCATCATTCATCAATAAAAATCAAGAAAAGTTGGATAACTTGTAAAAGGGGGTAACCATAAAACTTAGAAATTTTTATGAAAAAGTGTCACTAATGCACCAACTTTGGAGGACCATAACTCCTAAACCACAAGGCCATTGTGCCCCATTCAAAGCTTGATTTGTAGATCGCATTGCCCTCTACAAAAGCTTCATACTGACCTATGTCCAAATTCCTCATGGATTTTGAGTTATGGAGTGATCAAAATCAAGAGAAAACACTTTGTTCCAACACTTAGTGAAAATTTCACTAAGTCAGATTTTGCCTTACTTTTTGCCAAATGTAGGGGGATTTTTCACTTGGATTAAAAAGAGATCAAAACCAAACATGTTCAAATAGTTGTTGTATCATGTAAGGGCTTTCCAAAATGGTCAAGAACATTACCAAATTCAACTTACACCATGAGATATGACATTGGCAAGTTGCCTTGCTGAAATCTGTCAAAGGCAAAGCAGAATTTGCAATTTTGCTCGATTTGCCAAAATCAGCCAAATTCAAATGCTCTTATCCACTTGGACACATCTGAGGATGGAATCTAAAGGGGACAATCACTGAGCCAAGCCTCCAAAGTCCATGGAACAAGAAATAACATGTTGAACCTAGAATGGCCAAAATAGGGACAAGACTCCAATTTTGGATTGAAGCATTCAATGGAAGCATCAAGGTGGCATGGACTGAGTCATTCTCATCTGAAATCAGTCAAGACTTATCCAAGACCAAGGGAACCACATCCATGTGCCCTAACCTCTAGTCAATGGCTAGAGGAGACTTGGATTTCCATTGGACAACATTGGCCAAACCTCTGCTGCAGTTGCCATTCACTGTGGATCCCAAAACAAACTTGCTCTACTATAAATAGAGCTCAATTGTATTCAGTTTAAGTACACCAAAGGCCTACAACACTTGCCTTTCTCAAAATCTCTTTCTCTTGGCAAAAATGCCTTTCTTAGCAAGGTAACTATCGGGTTTTGAGCTAGAGGGCAATTCCACTCAAACCAATCACTCACACACCTCATATACATCAACATCACATATGAGCTGCTCAAACACTTAAACAACAACTGGAACATTGATTTCTCAGAATCACCAGTCAATTGCTTAAGGTTTTAACCAAAGTACAGTTGAGATGCCATGAAGTGATCCAGCCAATTTCCATCAAGTCCAAGCATTCAAACACACTCCAAAGCACCTAGGGAAGCTGTTCAGATCATCACAACAAAACTGTAACACCTCCTACACAAATCACGATCACCAGCTGCAAGTGGTAAGCATGAGCTCTTCTAACTCTATGATCCATGCAATTTTTGCTGCACAATAATTTGGCCATATGTTCATAATCATGCATGGAATGTTTTCCCTCAATTAATTGCTTTGTTTGAATCGTGTATCAAAAATCCTAGCCTTCATGCAGAAATTAGGGTTCTTGATGTTTCTTCGTGATTTCATGTTTTATGTTTAATTTAAATGAAATTAAGTGTTATAGACATGATCGTGAGGTTGAAACGAGTTGATTGGTATGTGGATTGCATGATATGGTTAAGTATTCAGTGAGATTGGATGAAAAACGCAAATCTGGGAAACTCAGAACACGCGCGTGTTCTTGGTGTGTTCTTGGCGCCATTTTCAGAAATTTAAATATTTGAATTTTGTGATTTTTTTTTAATTGATTCAAAAATTAATTTCTCTCTGAGTTTTAATGATTTTGAGTTGATTCTTTTTTTAATAATTCAAAAAAATGTTAAAATATTTTATTTTATCAAAAAATCCCAAAAATATTATTTATTTCATATAATTGATATTTTTGCAAAGAATTAATATTTTAATTGTTTTTGACATTTTAAATATTTTTTCCACATTGATTTTGCAACTTTTAATGCTTTCTAATTATTTTGTAGGTCAATACTTAATTTTTGAAGCATTAATCCAAGATCACAATTTTTTTTTCATATGTTAAACAATTTTGATCATTTTTAATTGAATTTTTATTCAATTAAATACATTTTTGGAAACAAATTAGGGTTTTGGATTAATTCAACCCTCATAAATCATTTTCAAAACTCATTTGGGCCTCTTGAGAGAGTGTAAGACCCATCCTTTTGTACAGAAAACCATTTGGGCCTCATTCGTTGTATAAGTCCCTCTGTACATTTTCAAATAAACGGCGCGATCGTCGCCTTTTCAAAATAACACTGGGCCTACCCTCGAGTAGTAAGACCCATTTCTTTTCTTAAAACTCATTTGGGCCTCTAATAGAGTGTAAGACCCAACCCCCTTTTAACCAAAATCACTTTGGGCCTCACTTATTGTATAAGTCCCTCTGCGTTAAAAGAAAACCTCGGCGCGATCGCCATTTTTTAAACGAAAAGTCAAACTGGGCCTACCCTCGTGTTATAAGCCCCACTCTTTTTCTTTAAACCTTTTGGGCCTCTTGAGAGAGTGTAAGACCCGCCCCTTTGTACAGAAAACTTTTTGGGCCTCAGTCACTTGTGTAAGTCCCTCTGTACAAATTAACACAGTGCAATCACTGATAAAACCCTGGGCCTCTCCTTGAGCTGTAAGCCCCAAATCTTTCTTTTTCAAAGCACTTTCTCCTTTGATTTTGAATATACTGTTGTTTTCAATCTTTCTTTGTTGAACAACTAACCAAACAGCATGGAAGCTCTACAACCGAGTAAGTGGTTATTGCTTTCATTTACCGCTTTCATATACATATAATTGTATTGTGGGTCTGTTTCGCTGTAAGTCTTCTTTCATAAACTCATATCAACTGTGTAATAATAGTATAGATATTTAGAGTTTCCCCGACAACTACGTCTAGCATTAAGCCCGTGGATCACTCTTAGAAATAGTCTAAACTAGATCCCCATAGGATTACCAGACACAGTCTTCCCTCCTCTTGGGGTTAAACAATATGGAGATATGAAAGGCAGCATTCTCGGTGAACCCTTTCATAGACTGTCACTCGTAGAAGTTGTCAAAGAAACTCTATTCCCCAGAGATGATCTTTTCTCCGTGAATGGTATCTCTTGAGTTTCTTCCAAATTCTCGGACTTTCCTGGCTTGATCTATTCTCGGTGAATGGCATGTCTTGAACTTCTTGGGGTTTGGGGACCCACAGGCTTCTTAAAAGCACTTGTCAAGAAACTCTATTCCCCAGAGATGATCTTTTCTCCGTGAATGGCATCTCTTGAGTTTCTTCCAAATTCTCGAACTTTCCTGACTTGATCTATTCCTTGTGAATAGCTTGCCTTGAATTTCTCGGGGTTTGGGGACCCATCGGCTTCTTAAAAGCATCGGCCTCCTCTTGGGCATCATACAAGGACCCACAGGCTTCCTAAAAGCAACCCCGCCTCCTCTTGGGCATACTACAAGGACCCTACGGCTTCATAGAAGTATTCACAGTCTCCTCTTAGGCTTCATATAATGATCTCTTCCTCCGGGAATGATAGCCTTCTCTAGGGCTTTATACAAGGACCTCTCGGCTTCTTAAAAGTTTCCAGCCTCCTCTTGGGCTTCGTACAAATTGTCCCAACGACCTTCTAGAGGTATAGGAACAGAACTTAATCATCTGCATAGAACAGTCCTTTCATAGAGTCTACTACTGTTTCTCAAAGCATGGTACAAAAGATGAAACTCTAGACTTGGACAGTCTAATCTCCTTGAGTCTCAAAGACATTCTCAAGCACTCTTCAAAAATAGGAAGAAAACCCGTAGACTCGGACAGTCCCAATACCCTTCGGATTTCCCGTTTCCTCAAAGACAGGAATAACCCGGATCCTCGAACCAAATCCTTGAGTACAATGTTGCTCATATAAGAACTGATTTTCTCTGTAAAGATCAGCATACTGGACCTGTCACTTAATTGAAACAGTTACCATAGCCTCCTCTTAGGCTTTGTATAATGATCCTTCTCCATTGAAGTTAGCCTCTCTCTCGGGCTTTGTACGAGACACATAAGAGACTCCCTCGTTGAGTCAATCACCCCTTTTGCCTCCATCTCGGGCTTTATACGAGATACAAAAAGGTTCATATTGAGCCAAACAAATGTTAGCCTCCATCTCGGGCTTTATACGAGATACCAAAAGATTCCCTCGTTGAGTCAAAACCTTTTAGCCTCTCTCTCGGGCTTTGTACGAGACACATAATAGCCTCCTCTTAGGCTTTGTATAAGAAAACCACTGGTTAATCCAATTATCCTTTTAGCATCAAAGCCGTGCCTCGTTCACAGTACACAAACATCAACAACTCCTTCCCCTTCATCTAATTGCTGTAAGCGGCAAGCCTCTGGATCATCTACATCCATGCCACTGTCCCTCTTTTAGCATGAGAAATTCCTAAGGAAAGATGGCATTGCTCTACACTGAGTTAAAGTCTTCTCCTTCAGGTTAAAATCCCCTTTAAAGGAAATTATGGCATTGCCGGATTCACAAATCCCGGTTAAAGTAATTCTCCTTTATAAACAGTTGTGACAGAAATACCCCTTTAGAGATGACAAATTCTCTCTAAAGTCAAACCTTTTAGCTTCACATCTTGGGCTTTGAACAAGATACAAACCACCTTTCGCTTCACGTCTTGGGATTTGAACAAGACACCAAAAACAACCATTTCCTCCCATAGAATAGGAGGAACTACGAACGCTCTGATTTCCCTGTTTCGGTAAACGGGAATACGTAGGCATAAGATTGAAAGAAAAATCTTAGCGAGCACACTAAACAAAAAGCCAAAATCCCATACTCTCATGTTCTATCAAAAGCATCAGTCATAACGTCCTAAATCCCTGTTCCCCACTAGAAAATCCTAGAAAGAGAAAAAGAAAACCGTATTGGCGAAAATACAAATAACCAGTACAAAGGCCCCCACACATTGATAGCATTCGCAACCTAACAGGCCGCTGTTTAAACTCAGTATGCAAAGCAGGGTTAATTGGAGACATCTATTTCCCTTCCTTCATCAGCTTTAATAGGATAAAAAATGAGTCGACCTGTAGTTAAAACTCAACTGCAGAGAGCGACCAGCGCTTAAGAACCGCGTCCAAAATCGCTCGCTACAGGTTCGATATAGTGTCAAAGGATATAGAGCGTGTCCTATATGTGAAGATGATACTTGTTATCACCAACTTGAGTTTTGAAAAAGACCTTTTACCTTGGGCATCGAAAATTTCTAAAACGCAGTCATCCTTATCGTAGATTGCGGAAGGCTTTTAATGGAGAGCAAGAGTTTGATGAGGCTCCTGAACCTTTAACCGGGAATGAAGTTTATCAACGGCGAGAACACATTAATATTGTCTTTAGGAAGGGAGAAAAAGAAAAAGGGGCGGTTACCAAAAATATATAGAAAAAGAGGTCCATATTCTTTGATCTCCCATATTGGTTAAGTCTTGATGTTAGACATTGTCTTGACGTGATGCACGTGGAGAAAAATGTGTGTGATAGTTTGATTGACACACTTCTAAACATTCCAGACAAGACTAAAAATAGTAAGACTTCTCGTCTTGATACGGAGAAGATGGGTATCCGAAAACAGTTGGCTCCAATAGAGAAAGGAAAAAGAACTTATCTGCCTCCAGCATGTCACACTCTATCTAAAAAGGAAAAGAAAATTTTCTACGAGTGTTTGCAAGGTATTAAAGTTCTGCAAGGTTACTCATCAAACATCAAGAAACTTGTATCAATGAAAGATCTCAAGTTAATTGGTCTAAAATCTCATGATTGTTATGTATTGATGCAACAACTTATACCAGTGGCTATCCGTGGGATCCTACCAAAAAATGTGAGAGTAACTATAACGAGATTATGCTTATTCTTTAATGCCATATGTAATAAAGTTCTTGATTTCAAAAAATTAGATGAATTAGAAGATGAGGCTGCCATAATCTTGTGTCAATTGGAGATGTATGTTCCTCCATCATTTTTTGATATTATAGTTCACTTACTTGTTCATCTAGTCAGAGAAATCAGAATTTGTGGTCCAGTTTATTTAAGGTGGATGTATCTAATAGAGTGATATATGAAGAACTTTAAAGGATATACGAAGAATCATCACCGACCGGAAGCTTCGATTGTTGAAAGGTACATCACAGAAGAAGCTGTTGAGTTTTGTACAAACTATTTGTCGTGCGTAAATTCTATAGGAATTCCAAAGTCTTGTCATGGTGACATAGACGGAAGAGGTATTCAAGGTCTAAATGTTAAGTCAATGGCTCGGGTGTAGTTATTCATGCATAATTCTATATATTGAATAATATAGATGAAGTTCAACCTTTCATAGATACTCACAAAAGACTTTTGAGGAAAAATTATCCCCGAAAAAGTGAAAAGTTGTTGTTGATAGAGCATAACAAGAGATTCATAGATTGGTTTAATAAAAGTGTATCTAATGATCGTAGTGCATCCAATATACTTAAATGGTTGTCGTACGAGCCAAAATTTTGTGTCATTACTTGGACTGCATACGACATTGGTCATTATACCTTTTATACAAAATCAAAAGATGATCGTAGTACAATGCAAATTAGTGAAGTTTTGGTTGAAGCCGAATCGATGTATTTCTCTAGTTCGAAATATAAGAATCCTGTATTGGCAACTACCACGTTTTATGGTGTCATTGATGAGATTTGGGAGATTGATTAGGTTATTTTCAAAGTGACTTTATTTAAATGCAAGTGGGTTCCCAATAATAGTAATGTTGTACACATTGATGACTAAGGATTCACCCAGGTCGACCTTGCCAAGGCATCTTTTATGATCGAACCATTCATCATGGCTTCTTAAGCAAAACAAGTTTTCGATGTTATTGACCCATCAGACATATCGGGGAAATGGTGAATCGTTCTCCAAGGAAAACACACCCCTCTTAGTGATGAAAGTCTTGATATTCCGTCCACACCTTATTACACAACACAAGTTCCTACCTCATATGATGAAGTTGATGGAGATGCCATGCATGCTATTCGAATCGATCATGAAGAAGGCATATGGGAAAATTAACAAGTACCTAATTTATTATTTATTCATAATATATTAATTGTATGTTATAATTTCTAAGTATTTTTACTAACAAGTATAGTTATTTGACATCATAGGTCTTTAGAGTCAAGACACCAAGAGACAAGAAACCAAAACACCAAGTTACAATTATGTGATGTTATGTAATGTGTAAACTGTAGGTTGTTTGTTCTGTTAAATTGTAGGATGTTTGTTCTGATACAATTCAATATGATACAATTATGTGATATTATGAATATGATACAATTAATATTATTATGATAACTGTATCACAAATGTGAGTTGTATTTTCTGCTGTGATATGGTGAACAATAATACAGGTTAAAAAATGAGATTAATTATAAAAGCAGAATAATATTTGTTAATTCTGCTGACTTGGCTTCAGGAAGTGTTAAACAAATAACATGATGTATGCAAGGGACACCCCCTTCCATTAGGCTGCTATATTGCAACATTTTAATCATTTAAATCCAGAATAATTTTAATAAAATTGAAATTAATTTCACTTCATTATTTATTATTTATTTTATTTACTTTCAATTGTTTATTTTATTTATTTTCAATTCATTATTTTATTTATTTATTTAATTTAATTCCAACTTAACATTTAATATAAACTAAATTATATTAAATAATAAATGATAAAATACATTTAATATTGAATTGAAAGTAAATATAAACTAAATTATTAATAACATTTTAATAAATTAAATTAATATTAATATTTTAATAAACTAAACAAAATTTATATTAACGTTTGAACTAAAGTAATATTAATATAAACTAAATTAAATTAAACTAATTTTTTTAACGTTTTAACTAAATTAATATTTATAAAAAACTAAACTAAATTAATATTAATAATAAAAATATTATAAAATATTAATATTAATATTAATATTATAATATGTTAATAATATATTTAAATAAATATATTTAATTAAATAAATATGTTAATTAAATATTAACATATATTTAAAGATATTATTAAACAAATATATTTAAATATATTTATTAAATGGAATATATTTATTAAATGATATATTCATTTTAACATATATTTGTTTAATATTAAAAAATGTTAACAATAAAATGTTAATATAATAAAATGTTAATAAGAAAACATTAATATTATAATATGTTAATAATAAAATATTAATTATTAAATGTTAAAATATATTTAAAAATATCAATTATATTTATAAGACGTTATTAATTTAAAGATACATGTTACTTTCAATATATATTAATTTACTAATATTATAAACTAAAAATATTTGTATTAAGTTTTATGTAATGAAAATATTTAATTGTTTGCATCAAATATTTGTTTTTAACATTTATTAATTAAAAAAATAACTAAAATACTAATTTTAAGTTTTTAAATATGTTATAATACATATTTAACATTATTAGATAAATATTGTTTGAACTTTATTTTTTGAAAATATTGTTTGAACTATATTTTTCTTTTGGCCGCTTTAACATTAATTATTACACTGCAGTTGAAGAAAGAAGTTTCCAAGACTGCTTCAGGTGGGTTAATTTCTGCAATTCTCACAAAGTTAAGAAGGGGAAAGCAAGAGTCTTTTGGTTGGCGGTGTGTTGGAATTTGTGGTATTCGAGGAATTGCATTTCTTTCGATAACCAAGGGTGGAACGTCGTCAATACAGTTTGGAACATTAAGTTTACGTCTTGGAAGTGGTCCTTTATAGGCCATATTGCTAAAACCAATTGTAATTTTTACGACTTTTGTAAAAATCCATTGTTTTATTTTTCGTAGGTTCAATTGATTTTCAATATCTTTTTGTCGAGATCTCTTTTCTTCTCGATTCTTTTTGTAATCAGGTTTGAGAATCCTTAGTTCTCGCGTTATTGAATCAACTTGCTTAAAAAAATTTTTTTGGCTCCGCTCTGGTAAAATGATTTTAATAGATAATATAATATTTTCTTGTAATGATATTATATTGTGTATTAAAAGAATAAATAGTCTTTTCAGGAGTATTTGAGACGTTTAAAACTACTACTCCCTCCGTTCCTTTATAAGTGTCACTATTGGAATAATTTTTTGTTCATTTTTAATTGTCATTTTCAAAATTCAAGGTAGTAATGATTATAGATTTGTCAAAATTGCCCCTAACTATTTATTATAGAAAGAGAAAAATGTATATTAAAATAATCAAAAGCTAGGGATATTATAGGGAAAAGAAAAACCATAGTCTAAAAAGTAATAATAATTATTGAATTTCTTGGTATGTGTAAAAAGTAAAAAAATGACAATTAAAAAGGAACTGAGGGAGTAATTCACTCTTGTTAAATGAAAATATGTATGAAAACATAGAAAGTGAGAATTATTTTTCTTGAGTAGCAATATAAGTGGTGGAAAGTATAAAACAAAGTCAATGCATTTTGTCTAATATTAAATAGAATAGAATATTTTTTAGGTCAGCATAAAACGTGTTTTATGCTCATATATCACATTTGTAGATTTCTCCTAAAGGTCTTACCTTAACTTTCAGAGCGATGAAAAGACCAACAGATTCTATGTCGACCAACTGTTGTGGTTAGCAATGCTCAATAAACCAGTTCTTTTTTCTTACGTTGTTGAATTGCCACAAGCGTGAGAGATATGCTTAGCAAAATTTTTGCGTACAATTTGGGTTTCAAATTTTTTTTTTAATTAAAATTTTCAAATCTTTTAATAAAAAGAAAAAAAAAAGGAAATGTACTATGGGCATATAATAATTTTACAACAGCATTCAAAGAATTGTTCAGAAAAACAAATTTTAATTTTTTTTATAAGCAAGAAATATATTGAAACGAAGAATTAAAACCTGCTAACACAAGGCGAGCCAAAGCTCGAAAAAATAAAAAAGAAAATTACACACTAATTGAACTTTAGGATAAACAAAACAAAGGAAATTTGCTAAATTCATAAAAGTTGCAATTGGGATGAGTAATTTTTCCGATGAAAGTCCATCTCCACACCAAAGCTTTTATACTCCAAACCGTGTCCAACACGTTCCATTGAGCGTTTCTAAAAATGATCTCATTCCTTAATAACAACAAATACCAAACCGTTGCTAACCAAACGCAACATTCCTTCCCTTTCTTCAACCTCTTCCGAAAACCAAAACGACTCCATTTCATGAAGCTCTCCTTCAAGCAATTAGAATCAAAATCAACAAAATCAATCAATTCGTCAATCTCCTTCCAAATCAACTTCGAAACATTGCAAGACAAAAATAAATGGTTTCCTGTTTCAATGGAGTTACGACAAAAAACACAATCAATATTATCATCCGGGAAAGAGCAACATCTAAGAGAAAGATTAGCCTTGGTAGGAAATCTATTTAAAAAGCTTCTCTAACCAAAACATTTAACCTTAAACGGGACCTCCATCTTCCAAATTAATTCGAAAGCTTCATCAAATTTGTTAACGGGACCAAAAGGTATCCGATATCTACCGGCCTTAACCCGAAAATCAGCAGCTGTAAATACTTTCGAACTCTCCGACATCCACACGACATTATCCGGCCGATCCGGAACCGGCTCCACCTCTGCCAGAATAAAATGCAGTTGCTGAAGCTCCATGGCAGCAACCATGCGCGGCTGGACTGCAGAATCGGACAGGCCGGCTGTGCCGAAATCCGACCACACCCATTTATCGTTTTGCTAGCCACCCATGCACGCTATAGAGACATCCTTGAGGCAAGAAACGACAAACAAATTCTGGAATTTCTCTTTGAGGCTGAAATTACCTAGCCAAAAACCATTCCAAAAGGAAGAGGAATAACCATTACCTATCCGCAAATTGCAACTAGAAACAAAGAAGTCTTCCGGAAAATAATTTCCTAAATTAAGAATATCCTTCCACCACGAGGAGCAACATCTAATCTTTTTCATCTCCCCGACCTCACCAACCATCTTCAATTCAATATCACCGTAGTGAGCCCTCAACACATCAATCCAAAGAGAATTAGTTTCCGACAATATCCTCCACCTCCATTTATGAAGAAGAGCAATATTAAAATCATCAATCCTACGTAATCCAAGACCACCTCTATCAACCGGAAGGCAAACTTCCTTCCAACTCACCCAATGAATACAACGATTACCCTCCTTACCTCCCCAAAGAAAGTTACTTTGAATCGACGTAATCTCTTTGACAACCTTCACCGGAGCCTTGTAAAAAGAGAGCATAAAAATGGATAAGCTAGATAAAATTGATTTCAAAAGAGTTAATCTACCTCCGAAGCTAAGCAATCTATTACTCCAACATAAAATCCTTTTTTTCAACTTTGAAATCGAAACCGACCACATAAGAGCTTTATTATGATGTAACCCAACGAGAATTCCAAGGAACGAAAAATTACTATCTTCCTTTCTACAAGAGAGAAAAAAGGAAGTCACATCCATACAGTTCGGATTGACATTCACACCAATTAACTTACTTTTGTGGAAATTAATTCCCAACCTCGACACCAACTCAAAACCTCTCAATACCGCCTTAATCGCCAAAATATGCTTCCAACTACCATCTCCACCCAATAAAGTACCATCTGCAAATTGGAGAATATCCACAAAGCAACCGCCGTTAAAGTTAAAGCCCTTGAAATTACCAATCTCAATCGACTTCCGCACCATCCCTCTTAAACATTCCGCCACTATAACGAAGAGGAAAGGAGAAAGAGGATCTCCTTGTCTCAACCCTCTTTCCACCACAAACTCTCTAGTAGGGCTACCGTTAACCAAACCCGACATTTTTCTAGTAAAAATCAAAGCTTCCATCCATCTCATCCAAACCTCCCCTATGTCATCCTCCTTAGCAAAAACCTAAGAAGACCCCAAGAGACTTTATCGTAGGCCTTATCAAAATCAACTTTGAAAAGTAAGCATTCTTTCCTCTCCTTTGAAGCAAAATCCGCCATCTCATTAGTCAAAAGAACTCCATTTAGTTTGAAGTGTTGAGAAAACAAATATGAAAATTTATATTGATTAGAAAAGTAAAAATTGAGCATTTTATAAACGAGAGAACCCACATAACTATCATCTTAAAATTTTTTATGAATATGTGGTGTATCTCTCATGATGTGTGCTACTTATAAAGAAATGCTCCAATGTAAAAATGTTTTCTTATTGATGACTTAACAATGATATCATGAATCGTTGGTTCGAGTGAATGACCGACCCATTTATATCGAAAATCCTCTCTACTTCAGATGGGCTACTCACGGTCCATACAGGCTAACTCTAATGGGTAGCGAGCTTTTTAGGGTCAGACTAAAAAAACCTGAAAAATATGGACTCAAAGTTTAAGGCTTAAGCACTATGATTTTCCGGGTCTGCCGGACCGACCCATATGGGTTAGCCCATTTTTACAGCTCTAAAACTAAAGCATGATAAACAGAGGAAAATAAAAAACAAAAGAACAAAAATAATATTTGAAGGCATATAAACAATCTCCTATTTTAAAGAGGGTGACTAATCCCATTCATGCCACTATCTGGTCAAGGCCAGGGGACCCGATGTCGGATATATAAAAAATTGAATCAGTCTTTGTAGAAAACTCTTGACCAAAGAACGTAATTTAGAAATACCCCAATGATACAGTCGGGGCATTCATTCAGACTTTATATATCAGAACTTAGAAAAGCCTTTGTGGTATTTGGATCGAACTCAAGCCCCGACAAGGTTAGCTTCATGGTTCGATAGCAGTCGAAGATGTGCATGCCATAGTCGAAGTTTGTTCTTGCATGCAGATGTATATGTTAGCTTGTTGTTCAAGTTAGCATGTCGAATTGGGCTAGTATGTTGGGCCAATTATTTAGTATATTAGTTGAAATGTAGGGTTTAGTTTTCCTATAAATAACATACTAGTCACCACTTCTCCATTAATCCATGATAATCCTAACGGATAGGGTGAAAGTAGTGTGGTTGAGGTTCAATTGCAAACATTGTTCCCTAATGTGTAATTTAATCAAGAATTCAGTTTTATTCCACTTTGAATTGTCTTTCTCTTCTCTTTTATATTTTCCTTTACTTTGTGGTTTTCTTGTGAATCAAGAAACCGACCATACTCTATTATATTGGACATTGTTTCATAAAAAATTAGTGCAGTGAAAATGGAGGAAAATATGTCGTCAATAAAGTATGAGACTGAGAAATGCATTGGTGTGAATGATTTCAGTTTGTGGTGCTTGAAGATGCAAGTCCTACTAGTTTTGCAGGGTTTGTTAGAAGTGTTGAAAGGATCAGAGAAGATGGATGTTTCCCTAGCGAAGAAGGACAAGACGATGATGATCGAGAAAGCCCATAAGGCCATCATATTGAGAGCCTTGGTAATAAGGTTCTTCGGCGGGTATCGAAGGAGAAGACGACAACGGGTGTGTGGAGCAAACTCGAGGGTTTGTATATGACCAAATATTTGGTCAATTTTCTCTACCTGAAGCAAGATTTTTATTCATTCATGGTGAGTGAAGATAAAGTCTTGGTTGAGCAGCTTCAAGAAGTTGATTCTTGATCTTGAAAATATTGAGGTCAAGATTGATGATGAAGATCAAGCATTGCTGATGTTGTGTGCTTTACCAAGATCTCATACTCACTTCAAAGAAACTCTCTTGTATGGAAGATATTCATTGACCTTTAAAGAAATTAAATCACCATTGTACTCTAAGGATTTGAAGGAACGAAGGAGAAGACGACAACGAGTGTGTGGAGCAAACTCGAGGGTTTGTATATTACCAAATATTTGGTCAGTCGTCTCTACCTAAAGCAAGATTTTTATTTATTCATGGTGAGTGAAGACAAAGTCTTGGTTGAGCAGCTTCAAGAAGTTGATTCTTGATCTTAAAAATATCGAGGTCAAGATAGATGATGAAGATCAAGCGTTGCTGACGTTGTGTTCTTTACCAAGATCTCGTACTCACTTCAAAGAAACTCTCTTGTTTGGAAGAGATTCATTGACCTTTGAAGAAATTCAATGCATTGTACTCTAAGGATTTGAAGGAACGAAAGAAGCGCAAGTCATCTTTGGTTGGTGAAGGTTTGTCCGTTAAGGGGGAATTCTTGAACAAAGATGGTTGGTTTGAGAAGAAGAATGATAAAGTTCTACAAAATTTTATGGTGGTAATGCTCATGCAATTAGGTGTTAACATTGTAAGAAGGAAGGACATACAAGAAATGTGGGCCCTAATCGACTGAATAATCATGGTGGAAATGATAATGGTAATGCACCCATTGTTCAAGATGATTATAAATCATCTTATGTTATGGTGTTTTCAAGAAGCGACTCTAGCAAGGAGTGAATTGTGGATTCAAGGCGTACTAGACACATGACTCCAAACAAAGAAGTGTTTGAGGATTTATATGACCAAGATGTTAGAAAAGTGCTTCTAGGAAACAAAAAATTCTAGAAGATTGCAGGAATTGGATCTGTCAGATTCAATCTTCATGATGAGTCAATAAGGATATTAATCGATGTCAGAGTATCCTAAGGGTAATGAAGGGGTCGAAGGAAGTCTATAGAGGCATCAAAAGGAAAGGCATGTATACCCTTGAGGCTGAGGTTGTAAGTGGTTCAGCAGATATGGCATCCACAAAACTTGTGTCGAAGACTGAGCTGTGGCACAAGTGACTTGGACTGTCAGTGAAAGAGGTCTGGTCGAATTGTCAAAACAAAATATGCTATGTGGTGATAAGTTTGAAAAATTTGAGTTTTGTGAACCTTGTGTATTTGATAAATCTTGTAGGGTGAAGTTCAACAAAGGCAAACAAAGAACACATAGATCTCTTGATTACATTCAGTCTGATCTTTGGGGGCTTGTAAAAACTCTTCCACACTCAGGTGCAAGATATTTTCTATACGATAGTTGATGATTACTCATGAAAGTTATGAGTATTCATTCATAAAGCTATGAATGCAACTTTTGAAAATTTCAAAAGTTGGAAGACTCTGTTCGGAAACCAAATTGGTAGGAAGGTCAAGAGGTTGAGGACCAACAATGGTCTTGAATTTTGCAATGATTCTTTCGACAACTATTGTGTTGCGTTTAGCATTGCAAGGCATATAACTACTGCAAGTACTCCCCTAACAAAATGGTTTGGCTGGAAGGTTTAATCGAACCATTCTGGAAAGGGTTAGTAACATGTTAGTTAATGCAGGATTGAAGAAGGTGTTTTGGGCTAACGCTACTACAACTGTAGCATGCATACATGATAAATAGGTGTCCCTCAACTGCCTTGGGGATGAAGACACCTGAAGAAGTGTGGTCGAGAAATCTACCTAATCTTGACAGACTAAGAGTATTTGGTTGTTTATCCTATGCTCATATTAGGCAAGACAAGGTAGAACCTAGAGCTCTAAGAAGTATGTTTCTTGGATACCCTGAAGCACTACTACGAAAAACCCATTTAACAACGGTTGGGAATGACATATAATGACGCGGGCGAAGGCATTATTGTGTAGATTGTCGTCGTAAGTTCGTTGTTTCTACAATGGTCTAGAAACCGTTGTTGTATTCTAGAAAGCGCGCGTTATATTGCAACGATTAGGTATTTCAACCGTTGTAATATATATTAACTATCACAACGGCTATTAGTATCAACCGTTGTGGAATGTACCCTTAGTTTATTAATTACAAATGTATATTGCTAGTTTTACCATACACCTAATTGAAGAAATACAACCATTAAAATTGGTAAAGAAATATATAATCTAAAAATAAAACTGTTTTTGAAAACCAACTTAAACACACCACTGTTTTTCGAATTGCATCCCTTTCATTCCGTACATTTTATGTTCCTTAACACATAATATATGATTCAATGGTCTGATTCACTCTACTCATCGATATCTTTTATTATATAGTTTACCTCTCCATCGCCAAAAATCATCGCGATTTTATCATCATAACAATCGTGATCATAAAAACCACGATGATTTTTGGCGATGAAGAGGTAAACTATATATAATAAAAGATATCGATGTGTAGAAGGAATCAGACCATTGAATCATATATTATGTGTTAAGGAAAATAAAATGTGCTGAATGAAATGGATGGGATTTGGAAAACATTGACATGATAAAGGTTGGTTTTCAAATACATCTTAATTTTCAGATTATAAGTTTCTATATCAATTTAACTGATTGCATTTTCAATAAAAGGATAGTGAAACAAACAATATACATAGTATATAATAAACTAAATTTCATATATATACAATATCAGAATGAATTCATATATATGTACCTTTTCAGAATAAATTCATATATATGTACCACCATGTGAAACAAATCCTAAGAAGTGGGAAGCAATGAAGAAAATTAGTTAGTATTCAAAACAAAACAAGCAAAAGTTGAAACAAAACCCTAAGAAGTGGGACTGTACCATTACAATGAAGTTCACCTTGCATTTTCAAGAATATATGTACCTTTTCAATAAATGGATAGTGAAACAAACAATATACATAGTATATAATAAACTAAATTTCATATACAATATCAGAATGAATTCATATATATGTACCTTTTCAGAATGAATTCATATATATGTACCACCATCATCATCACCATGTGAAACAAACCCTAAGAAGTGGGAATCAATGAAGAAAATTAGTCAGTATTCAAAGCAAAACAAGCAAAAGTTGAAACAAAACCCTAATGGAAACAAAACAAGCAAAAGTTCACCTTGCTTGTGAAGCATTGAAGTCGAATCTGAACAAAATGAGAACAATCAACAAAAAGAGATAATGTGAACTATCTAACAAAAATATTGAAGTAGAAGAATACCTTAACATCACCATGTTCATATAGTTTTAGACTCCGCAAGAAGAAATAAAAGGAGGTAGAAGCTTAAATCAAAAGCTTCATACTTCTTTTATTTCTTTTCGCGGATTTTAAAAAAATATGAAGTTTGTTACCAAAAATGTAGAGAACAAATGGGTGTTAGGGTTTCGCTGTGAAGGAAACGGCACTATTGTCAATAAGGGAAAGTTAAATTCCTTATATAGGTAAATATTTCACAACAGTTTTCTAAAAGAACCGTATTGATAAGTATATATTATTTTAGTAATATCACAACGGTTAGTTTTATTAACCGTAGCGATACCCCTTATACCTTGTACAAGGTTCGACCCCAGGCAACAACATTTTTCTAAAATTACGCCTGGATTATAAGGGATATCGCTACGGTCATTACTTCTAACCGTTGTAATATTATAACCCTTGCTCTTCCCAAGATAGAGAATATGAACGGTTTACAAGAAAATATCGTTCCAGAATATGAACGGTTTACAAGTTATCATCATTGCAAGCATTAAACTATCAGACTTTTCATCTTCAACCTCATCTATAAATAGATAACTTTACATTTCTTCATAATATATTCTTCGTAACAATGAGTTCTACAAATGAGAATGCTAGAAACATCACCAATGAGGAACGTCAGGCGCCAATTGAGGAGGTCCAACCAGCGGCCAACGTCAGGGATGCCTTAAGGGTGAGGAAGAATAATAATAATAAGAAGAAGAAGAAGCTGACGAAGAAAAGGATAAAGAAGAAAAGGAGGACTGTTTATTATGATTCCGATGAGGGGAGTGAGGAGAGATGTCTAGATTATGAAGATGCATTTGCAGCTATAGGATCTGATATTGATAAATATATGTAATATGATTTTCAATGTACTCTTCTTAATGGAATCTTAATAAAATGTTATTTTATATATGCTTATCTCTTACAATTTTATTCTCTTGCACTTAAAAACACTAACAAAAGAAATAAAATAGATGTTTAAAAGAAATAAAATATATGTTTAAAATAAAAAAATATGACAAAAAATACAGTTGTTGGGAATCGAAGCTTGATACATGTATTACAACGGTGTTTTAATACAAGCATGTTTAAAATGTAAAAATATGGAGAAAAAAATATAGTAGCTGGGAATCGTAGCTTGTTACACAGCTTGTATTACAACGGTTATGTCGTACAACCGTCGTTAAATATGGCGTTATAAATTTTTAATCCTGTTACAACGGTGGGATACAAAACCGTGGTAAACCTGACGTTGTTAAATGGGTTTTTCGTAGTAGTGAAGGAATCAAAGCTTATAGGCTATGGTGCCTAGAGCCAAGTCACAGGAAGTGTATCATAATTTGAGATGTAGTTTTTAATGAAGCTGAAATGACCTTCAAGAAAAGTAATGATGTTGGTCAAAGTACGAAGATCTCTGGGGGAAGAGCTAGAACAAAAAGAGATTCCTGTTGAGGTGGAGAATAATGATGTTGAATTGCATAACCCAAATGAAGTCAAAGAAGAAGCACAAGGTGCTGATGAAGATGAGGATACTAATAATGACTACCTTCTAGAAAGAGATAGGTTGAGAAGAGTCATCAAGCCACGTCAAAGACTTGGTTATGCAAATCTCATATCTTATGCCTTAGTCTCTGCAAGTGAGGTTCTGGATGAAGAACCTAGAGACTATAAGGAAGCTGTGAGGATTCGAAATAAGACTGAATGATTGAAATCCATGGATGATGAGATGAAATCTCTTCATGATAATAACACTTGGGAGCTGATTGAGATACCTGCATGAGCTATGTTAGTTAGTTGTAAGTGGATTTTCATGGTTAAAGAAAGGAATCGAAAGAGTGATGTCGAAGATATTTAAGGCAAGGTTGGTCGCTATGGGGTTCACTCAGAAAGAAGGTGTCGATTTCAATAATGTGTTCTCACCTCTTGTAAAGCATAGATCCATTAGGTTTTACTCTCAAATACAATAAAAAGATGAAAAACTTTTTTGCTTGAACTCTATAAGAGTTTTTAAACAAGTCATCAATATCAAACAGAACAAACCGCACACAACTCGAATCTTTAAAATGAATGGTTTTTGTCTAAAAAATTATACAAATATGTCATCTCCACGAAAAATAATGGGTTATTCACTCAGCACTGTTTGGAAAACTACAATCTTGAAGTTAATTGAATCAATCTCGATAAACAAGAATCAATCTTTCCGATTGATCACGCCTCTTGCTCTTCACCCTTTACTTAGGTGAAACAACCTCTCATTAGTTGCAAGATGATTCTACACTAAACATGAATCAAAGAAGAAAAACAACACAATTGAAAGTGAGAGCAAAGAGAAATTTAGGATGAAGAAGAGGAATGTAATGTTGTTGTGCAAACTGCACTCTAAGTGTTTGATAATTGTTGTTAATCACAACTGTGATTTTAGAAATTACACAATATTTTTCTTACACTTGATTACAAATGAAATAGAGCGTGTATATATATATATATATATATATATATGAGATTACTTGCACTCAAAGTAATCATAAAAATAACTAACTCGACTAAAACTAAGTTAAGTTAACTATTTGAACTCTATCGACTCATTCGACAACTATATGCTTCAACTGCATTCTTCGACAGACTATATTTTACTTTATGTCAAGTATAGCAAATACAGACTTTATTCGACACAAAATAATTTTGACACCCGTCGAATACAAACATATTTAACACACCACCTAATTCATTGTGTGTAAGCTATCTACATTCATCATTGTTCTTAATCTCTTGAATAATTCGACTTGCACAACCTTCTTCATTATATCTTTAATCTGATTTTCTGATCTGCAATGCTCCAAGCTCGGCTTTCCATTTACTACCCGCTCTCTCAGGTAATGGAACCTCATTTTGATGTGTTTTTTTCTTCTGTGTGATATAGGATTCTTTGTCATGTTGATAGCTAACATGCTGTCGATCTTCATGGTTATTTCTCCACGATTCTTCCATGTAATTTCTTTGACTACATTCATCATCCATGGTTCTTGGCATGCACATAGAAAAGCTTCTACGTATTCACCTTCACATAGAGATAAAGCTACCACTGGTTCCTTTCTCGAACTCCATGTAACTGACGCACCACCTAACATTAACATATATCTTGTTGTCGACTTTCTATCTTCAGCATCACCATACCAAGTAGAGTTAGTGTAGCCCATAAGCTTACATTCTTTTCTCAATGACGGAAACAAGATACCATAGTCGAGTGTTCCTTTGAGATACATTACTATCCTTTTGGTGGGTGCAAGATGAGATACATTTGGATTTTGCATGAATCTATTGACTATGCCTACACAATAAGCTAAATCTGTCCTTGTGTGACATAGGTCTCGAAGAGATCCAATGAGTCTTCTAAACTGTGTTAGATCGACATCATCTTCAGTCGAATATTTTATTAGTTGCAATCTAGGCTCAGCTAGAGTCGAAGTTGGGTTGCAATCTTGCATCTCAAATTTCTTAAGTGTTTCGCCTACATATCTTCTTTGGTGCATCATCAAGCCTCTACTACTCTTGTAGAATTCGATACCAAGGAAGTATGAGAGATTTCTCAAGTCTGACATTTCAAACTCCTTACTTAAGTAATGTTTGACGTCTTCGATCTCTTTCTTGCAACTGCTGTTATCAACAGGTTATCGACATAGAGACATTGTATAAACATCTTACTCCTACTTCTCCTGACATACACACCATGCTCTACCGAACACTTATCAAACTTTTTCTCTCTTAGAAAATCGTCTATTTTCTTATTCAAAGCTCAAGGAGCTTGTTTCAGTTCATACAGGGTTTTATGCAGCCTGTATACTTTCCTTTCTCGGTCCTATTCCACAAACTCGAATAGTTGTGTCACATACACATCTTCGTCAAGAGGTTCATCCAGGAATGCGCATTTTACATCAATCTGGCATATTGACTAGTTATGCATATTAGCTAGACCAACAACCAAGTTAAGTGTTTCAATTATATCTACTGGTGCAAAGACTTCATCATAGTCGATTCCTTCTTTCTAAAAAAACTCTTTCACTACAAGTCTTGCCTTGTGTCGAATTACTTCACCTTTTGTATTTAGATTAACTTTGTATTCCCACTTTACATCAATTTCCTTCTCGTTTTTTGGAAATTGGACTAGTGATTAGGTATCACTGTCTTCTACGGATTTTATTCCATCCAACATATCTTACAGCCACCTTGAATATTTCAATGCTTAACCGCATTTATTGGCTCAATATATGCATAAAAACATAATTTACTAACTCACCTTCATCATTGACCACATCATCTGATCTGATTCTACATTCTAGCAACCTTGCAGACACGTTTCTGGTTATCTGAGGTCTGCTTGTGCTAGCTTGACCTTTGAGAACGTTTTTTCGAACTTCTCTAACATCTTGCCAAACATCTCTAACACCTTCACTAGCTGGTTCATCACACATGATTCTCACTCAATCCTTCTTGATGTTCTTAGTTCAATCCCACTCATTAAGCTCATCTACGATCACATCCATGTTAATCATGACTTGCTAGTTCACTGGGTCGAATAATTTGTATCCATCAATCGAATAATATATCACTAGGATCATCTGATTCGACTTATCATCTAGCTTTGTTCTCAGTTGACCTGGCACATGTCTATGTGTTATGGATCCAAACACCTTTAAGTGGCTTAAATTAGGTTTCACACCAGACCAAGATTCTTCTGGTGTGATACTTCCAAGCCTCTTTGTCAAACATCTATTTAGTATGTATGTTGCATTCGACACAACCTCATCCCATAACTCATTTAGGAGGTGCTTGCCTTTCAACATACTTCTAACCATATTCATAATGGTTATATTCTTTCTTTCAACAATAGCATTTTGTTGAGGAGTATATGGTGGCACCACCTCATGCACAATTCTTTCTTTTGTACATAGTGTGTCGAAATCTTTCGACACATACTCTCCACCTCCATTTCTCCTCAAAACCTTAATCTTGTTAACACTTTGTCTTTTAACCATTGCTTTAAACTTAGTGAAAACATCGATTACATCGCTTTTCTTCTTGATTAAGTAAGTCCACAACTTTCTGCTGTAATAATTAATAAATGTAACAAAGTACTTGTTACCTCCAAGTGAATCTACTAGGAGAAGACCACACACACATATGAGTAGATTATCTCGAGAGTGGATTTTGACTTGCTTCTTGCATCCTTGAAAAAGCCATTCTTGTGTTGTTTTGCTTAATCACATTCTTCACACACCTCTTCTGGAATATGGATTTCTGGTAGGCCTGGAACCATGATCTTCCTCTTTAGATTTCTAATGTCATTAAAATTCAAGTGACCAAGTCTGCAATGCCATAACCATTCATCTCTGCTAACTGCAGTCGTCAGGCACTTGTGTTCCAACACATCAAGTTCAATCCTGAAGGTTCTATTCTGAGACATATGAGCCTTCAAGATTAACCTGTTTCTCGATTCGATCACTCTAATAATTTTATCTTTGATTAATACTTTGTAACTCTTTTCTATCATCTGACCTACACTTAGCGGATTACTTTTCATGCCAAGTATGTACTGATCGGAAATTACTGATCGTTAACCATCATTTCTCCTGATCAGAACATCACCAATACCTTCAGCAGATAGGATATTTTCGTTTGCAAATTTTACCTTGTTCTTCGACGAGGGACTCATGTTGATAAACCAATCTTTTCTTCCAATCATGTGCGACGAACAACCTGAGTCGAGATACCATTGATCTTTGAATATTTCTTCTTCTTTTGTTGTGACCATTAGCATCACTTTATCTTCTGCAAGTTTTGTATCACTTTCTTGATCTTTCTTCCTTCCTCGACGACATTAACTTGCCTAATGGCCATACTTTTAACAATTGTAGCACCGAATATGATTTTTATCAGGTTTTCTTCCATCGCCTATTCCTCTACTGCACCACTTCCTATGTGATTTCCTTAGTTAGAAGATTGTCACTAATTTGATGAATTACCTTCTTGATAGTTTCCTCTACTAGTCGAATTGTAGTAACATCCTTTGCCCTTGTTACCATTCCATCTTCCTTTGCCTTTCTTAGTTGACTGAGATTGTAAAGTCACACCAGTCTTCGACTTGCTTGCAGTTCTTTTAGCCATTCTTTGTCTGTGAGATTCAAGTGTCACCTGAAGCTCTTCTTTTGTCATACTTGAAAAATCCTTTGATTCCTCTATGGCTACTACCACATGATCGAACTTTGGAGGCAATGAGCTCAAAATCTTTGACACTATAGATTTTGATGTCAACACTTCTCCACATGTCTTGATTTGATTAACCAATTTTATCATTCTAGTGAAGAAATCAGTCACACTTTCAATGTCTTCCATCTAAAGCAATTCATACATTCTTTTTTGAGTTTGTAACCTCACCTCCTTCATTTTCTCAGTGCCTCCAAATGATTTTTTCACGATGTCCCATGTCTCCTTTGCTGAATCTACATCACCAACTTTCTCAATATTGTCTGGATCAACACATTGATGGATTAAAAAGAGAGTCTTGTAATCTTTCTTCTTTAATTATTTGTGTGCAACCTTTTGTTTATCCGGAGCATGCTCTCCAAGTGGTGTTACTTCATTCTTCACAAGATCCTAGAGATTTTGATAATAGAAAACTGATAAACCAGAAGCAGTACTTTGCACAAGTATTCTATATTGATCTTGTTCTTGTTGAAATGAAAATACAATCAAGTATTTATATAGACTCAAGTTTCTACTATTCTAGGAATTCTAAAGAGTGCAATAAAATCTATTAATAGGCCACTAACATCTTGGCCCTACCACTAACCTCTTGACCTTTCAAACTTCTAAATTAAAACACACTTAGCATAACATTTAATGTTTATTCAACAAAACTCCCCTGTAAACTTAAATGTTTCTACCATCCATCAAGCCTATCATTTTCTTGCCTCTGTCGAAAAGTTCTTTTGACAATGGTTTTGTAAAGATGTTTGCTGCTTGATCCTTGCTAGCTACATACTTCAGTTCGACACTACCTTCCTTCACATGTTCTCGAATGAAATGGAAACGAACATCAATGTGTTTGCTTCTTTCATGATTCACTAGATTCTTTGCTAGCTCAATTGTAAATTTATTGTCCACTTGAATTATTGTTGCACCTTCCTGTTTTTGCTCCATTTTACTCAACAATCTTCTCAGCCATATTGCATGACAAGCGCACCAAGATGCTGCCACATATTCAGCTTCACATGTCGAAAGCGTTACTATTGGTTGCTTCTTGGAGAGCCAAGTAAAAGCAGTATTTCCCATGAAAAACACATATCCTGAAGTGCTTTTTCGATCATCAATATCACCGCACCAATCGCTGTCGGAATAACCAATCAACCTGTAATCTTCTGCTTTTGAATAAAACATTCCAAACGACACAGTTCCTTGAATGTATCGAAGGATTCTTTTCAATGCCTTCCAATGTGAATGTACTGGCTCCTCCATGAATCGACTTACAATACCGACACTTAACGAAATGTCCGGCCTTGTACATGTGAGATAGCGAAGACTTCCCACCAAGCTTTGAAATTTACTTGTTTCGACATGATCTTCCCCATCAAATTTCGACAGCTTGGCACCTGGTTCCATTGGCGTCGAAATCGGATTACAGCTTTCCATCTTATATTTCTTCAAGATTTCTCTTGCATATTTTTCCTGTGAAATAAAAATTCCTGATTCTACTTGTCGAACCTCCAGACCAAGAAAGAATCTCATCAGACCTAAGTCTGTCATCTCAAGTTCTCGTGTCATTGTGCCTTTGAATTCTTCTATCATCTGATCATTACTACCCATAAAAATGAGATCATCGACATAAAGAGCAACAAGTAACATATTACCTCCATTCTTCTTTACATAGAGAGCATGCTCATAAGGACATTGCTTGAATCCATTTTCCTTGAAATATGTGTCGATACGTGTATTCCATGCTCGTGGTGCTTGTTTTAGCCCATAAAGTGCTTTCTTCAATTTTAGCACTTGAAATATTGGCCATTTGAATTGAGCAGCTTCTGAGATGAGTAGTCGAATTGTCTCCATTCTGGCAATGGGAGCAAATATTTCGTCATAGTCAATTACTTCCTTCTGCTTGTATCCCTTTGCTACAAGTCGTGCAAGATTCATCTTTTTCTTGAATACCCACTTCACACCAATGGGTTGACTTCCTTTTGGCATGTCGACTAGCACCCAAGTGTTGTTGTGATTAATCGCCTTAATCTCTTCGTTCATGGCAGTTTTCCACTTCTTATCTCGCAATGCCTCTTCAAAACTAATGTTTTCAGCATCTGCCAAAAGACATACAAGATGTACCTCACTTGTCGAATCATACAAATCTTGTAGACTTCCCATTCTGGGTTGTCGAGGTTCATCTTCATTGTTAGAATCTTCAAGATCTGTCAAAATGCTTGTTGGTACAGCGACTGATCCAGCTTCGACAATTACTTCTGTCGAATTGTTCCAGTCTCATTTGCTCGCTTCGTTTATTCGAATGTCCCTACTCACTATCACCTTCTTGTTTATGGGATCTAATAACTTGTACCCTTTTGTCTTCTCATCATACCCAATAAATATGTACTTTTGACTTTTGTCTTCAAGCTTCGTTCTTCGTTGATCTGGTACGTGTGCATCAACCACACTACCAAATACTTTGAGATGAGAAACTGTTGGCTTCTATCTGCTCCATGCTTCTTGTGGTGTTTGATCTTCTAACTTCGAATGTGGACATCGATTCTGAACATAAACAACACATTGTACTGCTTCTGCCCAGAATTCCTTCGACATGTTCTTGCTTTTAAGCATTGATCGAACCATGTCGAGAACTGTTCGATTCTTCCTTTCAGCTACACCGTTTTGTTGAGGTGAATATGGTGCAGTTAGAAATCTCCTTATGCCCTGCTCTTCACAATACTTCGTAAAGGCTGTCGAAGTATACTCACCACCTCTGTCAGATCGAACTGCTTTGATGTGTCTGTCAGTTGCCTTCTCCACCATCACTTTGAACCTTTTGAACACCTCGAATGCTTCAGATTTTTCTCTCAAGAAATAAACCCAGGTTTTTCGTGAGAAATCGTCGATGAAGGAAATGAAGTACCTTTTACCACTAAAAGATTCTGGGGTAATTGGACCACAAATGTCAGTATGGATCAATTCGAGAATCTGTTTAGCTTGATATTCTGCCTACTTTTGGAATGAGGTTCTTGTTTGTTTGCTAAGTACACATTCTTCAAAAAACTTTTCTTCATAATCCATGTCTGGTAGCCCATGCACCATGTTCTTCTTCGCTAACCTTCTCAGACTAGCATGATGTAAATGACCAAAGCGTAGATGCCACAACGACGCTTTATCTTCGACATTGACTTGCAAACATTTTCCTCTAACACTCCTCAAGTTCAGCTTGTACATTCGATTTCTCCCCTTTTTGACTTGTGCAATCAGATGCCCTAACTTGTCCTTCAAGTGTAATATTCGATCTTTCATGAATATCAAATAACCTTTTTCTGTGAGTTGTCCCAAACTCAAAATGTTTGTCTTGAGATCGGGTACATAATAAACATCTTGGATTGACCCAGTCAAGTCATCCTTCTGCAAGTAGCAAATCGTGCCTTTGCCTTCGACCTTCACTTTCGATGCATCTCTGAAAGATACATGACCATCTTCAATCTTTTGCATTTCTTTAAACAAGTGTTTGTAACCACACATATGATTACTTGCTCCAGAGTCGAGATACCACATAGTGTCATTTTCCGCGTCTTCTTCCTTTTGAGTCATCAACAAAAAACCATCATTTGCTTCGATTTCCAAAGCTAGATTGGTTGTTTCTTCTACTTTCTTTTCGATTCGACAATCTTTTGCAAGGTGTCCCACTTTACCATAGTTATAACATTTGAAGGAGTTGCAATCCTTCGCATAATGACCATGCTTGTTACATTTGTAACATTCAACGTTAGAGTAGTTTGACCGACCACCTCTTTGACCACGTCCTCTGCCACGCCAATTTTTCTGGCTCGACTGTCCTCTGTCGAAGTTGCTGCTTCGACCACCTCGACCACTGTCACGACCTCCATGGCCACATCCTCTTCCTCGAGAGTTTTGAGAATAGAGTACTTTTTCGTGTTTGACTGACTCCTTCGTTTGATTTGCTTCTTCGACTGCTTCCTCCTTCTTCTTCATCTTTCATTGTTCGTGTGCTTCGAGAGAACCAGCGAGCTCTTCGACTGAGAGCGTCGAAAGGTCCTTCGATTCTTCTATTGCACACACAATATTCTCAAATTTATCTGTTAAAGATCTCATAATCTTCTCAACAGCTCGTGCATCAGTCACTGCTTCACCATTTCTAGTGAGTTGATTCACCACCGTTTGAACACGCGTGATGTAGTCAGATACAGTTTCTGACTCCTTCATCTGCATCCTCTCCAATTCTCCACGAAGATTTTGAAGTCGAACTTTCTTCACTCAATCTGCTCCTCTGAACACTTTTTCTAACGTGTCCCATGCTTCTTTTGACGTAGTCGAACTGGCAATTTTTTCAAAGCCAGATTCGTCAACTGCTCGGAACAGCATATATAATGCCGTCTTATCCTTTGAACGCGTCTCTTTCAACGCCTTTTGTTGAGCCGCCGTATATTCCGTAGTATCTGCTGGTTCTGCGAAACCATCCCTGGTCACCTCCCACGCATCTAGAGATCCAAGAAGAGCTTTCATTTGGATACTCCAGTTCTCGTAATTCGCCTTCGTTAAACGCGGCAACGGCATTTGACTCATCGTATTTTCCATTAGCTCTGATGCCAATTTAATAAAACAGAAGCAGTACTTTACACAAGTATTCTATATTGATCTTGTTCTTGTTGAAATGAAAATACAATCAAGTCTTTATATAGACTCAAGTTTCTACTATTCTAGGAATTCTAAAGAGTGCAATAAAATCTATTAATAGGCCACTAACATCTTGGCCCTACCACTAACCTCTTGACCTTTCAAACTTCTAAATTAAAACACACTTAGCATAACATTTAATGTTTATTCAACAAAAACAACCTTCATTTACTTGCATTAATTTTCATAATTCTTACCACTCAAAATGGAGAGATTCGCCAGAAAATTCCCGTTCGGATTATTCATCGTGATTTAATGTGTCCCAAAGATCACATAGTCGGTGCTCTAGATACTAGATGTTAGGAAAACTCCAATCATGAAGTTAACCGAATCAATCTTGATGAAAAAGAATCAATCTTTCTAATTGATCACGCCTCTTGTTCTTCGCCATTTACTCAGGTGAAACAACCTCTCCTTGATTGCAAGATGATTCTACATTACACATAGAATAAAACAAGAAAATCAAGACAATTGAAAGTGAGAGAAAAGAAAAATTTTAGAGACAGGAGAAGAATGTAATGTTGTTATGCAAATTGCACTCTAAGTATTTGATAATATTTGTTAATCACAACTGTAATCATAAAAATAACTAACTCAACTAAAACTAAATTAAGTTAACTATTTTAAATTTGTCGACTCTTTCGATAACTACATGCTTCAACAGGCTATATTTGACTTTCTGTCAAATATAGCAAATATAGACTCTATTTGACACAAATTAATTTCAACACGCACCAAATACAAATATATTATATCGACTTTGATACAAAGAATTACATATTTAAAAACACAAATTCGTCCAAAGTAAGTACAGAATGATAGATAGGATGTATAAGAGTCCATGTAATCTTAAGAGAAAGGTTCCAATATTGACTTGTTGACAATACATCGCACAATGAGAACAAAACTTCAAAACTTTTGGTTCTTATGGGCGGCACCAAGAAGACTTAATTACGTGTGAAGTTGGGTTGAATTATCAAATTAATAGTAAAGCTGATTGTTGCATGCAGTGTAGTATAAAAGGAGAAAACGATACGTTATTAACACAACACCACTTCATCAATTTCAAGCACTACACATAATTCACTATGAGACCACACATTATTTTTTGGCTTTTCATTATACCAATCAGCTTACTAAATTCCAACACTAACTATTTTGTGGTGAATGGCCACTGTCTCGCCCATCAGCATTCCTTGTTGCTCCATTTGAAAAATAACTTCATATTCAACACCACAAAATCGTCGAAGCTAGTTCATTGGAACCAAAGTGATGATAATTGTTGCCAATGGCATGGGATAACATGCAAAGATGGACATGTTACATCCCTTGATCTTAGTCATGAGTCTATCTCAGGAGGACTTGATCATTCAAGTGCTCTTTTCAACCTCCACTATCTCGAGAGTCTCAATTTGGCTTTCAATAGCTTCCATTCTGTGATTCCTCAAGAGCTGCATCAACTGCAGAATTTGAGGTATCTAAATTTGTCAAATGCTGGCTTTGAAGGACAGGTCCCAACAGAAATTTCTCACCTCACAAAGCTGGTTACTCTTGATATGTCTTCTTCAGTTACTTCAAATCACAGCTTACAACTTGAGAATCCAAATTTAGAGATGCTTGTGGAAAACCTCACAAATATCACAGAATTGTATCTAGATGGTGTAGCAATATCAGCCAGGGGAGATGATTGGTGTCATGCTTTATCTTCATTGAAAAGGCTTCGTGTTTTGAGCATGTCATCATGCAATCTCTCCGGACCTATTGATTCTTCACTAGCTAAGCTTCTATCACTCTCAATTATAAAATTGAGCAACAACAATTTTTCAAGCATAGTGCCAGATTTCTTTGCAAATTTCTCCAATTTAACCATCCTACATCTCAGTAGTTGTGGTTTGAATGGTTTTTTCCCAAAAGACATCTTCCAAATACACACATTAGAGGCCATTGACTTATCAGACAATCAATATCTTCATGGTTCTTTGCCAGACTTTCCACCACTTGCATCTCTTCACTACATGAATCTTGCCAATACAAATTTCTCAGGACCAATTCCAAATACCATCTCAAATCTAAAGAAGTTATCAACCATTGATCTATCTTACTGTCAATTCAACGGAGCACTTCCGAGTTCAATGTCAGAACTCACCCAACTTTTTCATCTAGACATGTCCTCCAATAATCTCACAGGTCCACTCCCTTCTTTCAACAAGTCCAAAAACCTCACATATCTATCACTATTTCACAATAATTTGAGCGGAGATTTACCATCCAGCCATTTTGAGGGTCTTCTGAATCTTGTTAGCATTGATTTAGGATTCAATTCTTTCAATGGAAACATCCCCTCGTCTCTACTTAAGCTCCCATGTTTGCGAGAAATAAAGCTTCCATTTAATCAACTCGATGGTCACTTGGGTGAATTGGATAGTGCATCCACTCCGGTGTTGGAGATGATTGATTTGTATCGCAATAACTTACAAGGACATATTCCTGCCTCTGTGTTTAACCTTAGAACACTTCGTTTCATTCAACTTTCTGCCAACAAGTTTAATGGCACAATACACTTGGACGTCATTCGTAAGCTAAATAATTTATCTACAATAGGTCTCTCACATAACAATTTGTCCGTTGTTGACAACTTCAAAGAAGATCATGATTTGTCAGCCATTCCAGAGATTAGAGTTGTTATGTTGGCTTCTTGTAAGTTAAAGAGGTTTCCAAGTTTTTTGAAAAACTGTTCCACATTATTGGCTCTTGACTTATCTCGCAATGAGATTCAAGGACAGATACCTACTTGGATTTGGCAACTTGAATCTCTCATTACCTTGAATCTTTCCAAGAATTCTCTCACTAACTTTGAAGAGAGTATTTGGAACTTAAATTCAAGCCTTTTAGACGTTGATCTTAGTTTTAACCAACTGCAAGGGCCTGTTTCTTGCATTCCAAAGTATGTAACGTATTTGGACTACTCAAGCAACAGGTTGAGCTCTATCATACCGTCGGACATTGGAAACTATCTCCCTTTAATAAAAATATTGTTTCTTTCAAATAACAGTTTTAAGGGAGAAATCCATGAATCCTTTTGCAATGCTTCAACTCTTCGTTTGCTAGATCTTTCCTACAACAAATTTGATGGGACAATTCCCAAGTGTTTTGCAAAACTGAGTAGCAGCCTGAGGATGTTGAATTTTGGAGTGAACAAGCTCCGAGGACATATCCCTGATACGATATTCAGAAACTCATGTGACCTTAGATATTTGGACCTAAATGACAATCTCTTGGAAGGCACCATACCTGGATCTTTGTTCAATTGCACAAAACTACAAGTCCTAAACCTTGGAAATAATGCTTTAACGGACACATTTCCATGTTTCTTGAGCAACATTTCCACCCTTAGGATCATGGTTTTAAGGTCTAATAAGCTCCATGGGTCTATCAGGTGCCCAAATAGCAATGGTGATTGGGAGATGCTTCATATTGTCGATCTAGCATCCAATAAATTTAGTGGAATGATATCAGGAACACTGTTAAGCAATTGGAAGGCAATGGTGCGTGATGAAGGCATACTTGGGCCAGAATCTGGCCATTTGTTTTTTGAAATCACTGATGACTATGCTCCTATGAGTTTGAAGGCCGGGTTACCACAGCTTAGTAAATATCACCAAGCAAGATTGGTTAAACTTCTAGCAAACATGTCTCGCTCTATCCTTGACCAAGGGTTCGTTGATTCTAATACAGTGGATCTTCAACGTTATCAGGATTCAATTATTGTTGTCAACAAGAGTCAGCAGATGAAGCTGGTCAAAATTCAAATGGCCTTCACTTATGTGGATATGTCAAACAACTATTTAAAGGGGCCAATACCTGAGGAGCTAATGGAATTCAAGGCACTTCATGCTTTGAACTTGTCACATAATGCACTCACGGGTCATATACCATCATCTGTGGGAAATTTGAAGAATCTTGAGTCTATGGACTTGTCAAACAACACCTTGAATGGAGAGATTCCTCAAGAGCTTTCAAGTCTATATTTCCTCGAAGATCTAAATCTCTCGTTCAATCACTTAGATGGGATGATTCCTTTAAGTACACAAATTGAAACATTCAGTGCAGATTCCTTCAAAGGGAATGAAGGGTTATGTGGTCCTCCTTTGACCAACAATTGCAGCGAAGATGGAGAACAGGGGCTGCCACAGTCTGATTCTCAAAGCGAGAGTTCAATTGATTGGAATTTCCTAAGTGTGGAGTTGGGAGTTATTTTTGGGTTTGGAGTTTTCATCCTCTCTCTTATATGCTGGAAGAAATGGAGGTTGTGGTATTCCAAACATGTAGATGGGATGCTTTACAGGATCATTCCACAACTTGATTATGAATTTGAACAACACGAAGGAAAGAGGTATAGAGTTTTGAGGTGGAGGTACTGATTGTAGCTCCAACAATTTGTGCTCTTCTATTTTTTGGGCTTTGCACTTCTACAGCTTTTTTATTCTTCCAGCAGTAGTGTCCAAATAAGGATGGAATTGATAGTGTCCATTAATAAAGCAGAGAATTGAGTAGTTTAAATAACTGTTTGAAAAATGAACAGCTGGTTCCATGTAGCTGTGAAGTTTTGTGATTCTTCTTTCAAATTGCGAGCATTAAATTGTTACTATCAATGAAGAAATAGTCATCATCTGCACATAAGAACAAAAACATAACTACTATCAACTAGCAGCCCCACAGTTTGGCCTTAACATGGCTTCAATCAACACTACTATCAAAAAGATATTCAGATTTACAAATCTATCAGAAAAACATTATAAATAGCACTCACTATTCTCTCTTTATATATGTATGTAACAGGTCGAAAGAACAAAAAAACCATTCTAGAATGCAATCGAATTTTTGTGAGCATAAAATTTAAATACATACTTGAAATGAAAAGAAAAAAAAAATGAAATTTTGCGTTTCTCTAATATGCACAAATGTCAAAATATTTTTATACTGAACACTACTAAAAATTTAGTTCTCAGATCATCATAGTAAATTCAATTAGAAAACCAATAGATCTCCGCAACTGCAATAAGAAGGAAGTTGGAACCACTTGACGTTAGAACTGACCCCAAAACCGGATTAATCGGTTTAATAGATCAGATACTCGTGGTATAAAAAAAAAAACTTACATCAGAACGTTAAAATCAGTTTAATAAAAGTCACCTCTAATTGCAGCTAATAAGATGGAATTCCTCTCAAATTAAGCAAGTGATTCATCGGAATTCAGCTAGTTTTTGCATACATTTGCACTCATCTTGTGCTAATGTAATTTGTAATCTGGAATTTATTATTATTCATGAAATACAAATTTTTTTTATTAGAAATTGAAATGTGGAATTGAAGGCTTGAAAATAAATTTTAATTCAAATGCAATGCAATTATTATCCGTTAACTAATTCATTCGATTCATAAGATATTCATAATTGCATTGAAGATATGAAGATGTACCTGGCTTTAGCGATCACACATTGAAGATATGAAGATCCATTCCATTTCATCACCGTCGTTTTGTTGAAGAATATGTAAGTGTTTTTAAATACTCATTTTGTGTTAGGTTGTATATGTTTGTATCCCTTTGTAACATTTGAACAGTTAATATTTGTATAAGTGGTTATCAGTTTGAATAATATAATTGTATTAGTTAAATTTTTACAAATTGAATAGTTTATATCAGTTTGAATGGTTTACAAATTCAGTTGAATAACAAATTATACCAGTTGACACTAATTGTTTGATTTATTATACATTATATCAGTCGACACTAATTGTTTGATTTAGAACACATTTTATAAGTTGAGACTAATTGTTTGATTTACAACAATTGACACATAAAACCAAAACAATTTGTGGTTTACATATTCAAACTTAAACTAAATTATAACTTAAACTAAATTTCCTTCCTTGGTGTGGTTCTCCTTGTTGATGCAATTCTTCTTATTATTGGTCCAGCTGCACACTTGGCTACACCCAATCTAGTTGTAGGTCCTGGTGATATAAATGTTGTTGATGCCCTCCTTACAAGTAGCTTATTTGTCCTTCCACGAGTCAATTGCTGGGATGTTTGAGTAGCTGGTTGAGATGCCATCTAAATAGTTATCTTTTTTGCTCATGAGTTGATTGTTGAGAAGCTTGTTGAGTAGCTAGTTGTTGAGATGTTTGTTGAGTAGCTGGTTGTTGAAAGTGCATAAACAATAGGAAGGCCTGTGAATTCCCATCATCTGCAGGGGCATATATGTTCCTTCAAATTAACTACAAACGTATCTGCTAGATTTTCAAGGTGCCTCACTTCAAAGATGTGATCAACTGACATCCTACAACAAAAAATTTTAGGTCAACACATGATACTCACATAAAACTTGTATGACAGACAATGTTTTTTCTTGTATACTTACTTGACAAGCCATAAATTGGTGTATGTGCTGGTTTTTTCAATTGTACCTTTTAATATTGGGTAACACATTAGCATATGACAAGTTTTGAAATCTTATCCTATTGGTAGCCCATCTTTCCATCATGTAGGTCCTAATTTCTTCCATCATGGCTATTAGTGGCTTGGTGCTTGACTCAAAAACGACATTATTAAAAGCTTTTGGCAAGTTATTGAGAACAAAATCACACTTTTTATGTGTCTTAAAGTATGATCTACTTCAGAATCTATGTGGAGTGCTCAACATGTGTTTGAAGGCATCTTCATTGACAACTTTCTTTCCTTTCATTTAACTTTCTCATGTTTGTTAGTAGGTTGATTTTGCAGCCTTTCATATGAATCCCTTCAACATATTTCTAGGAAACTTCTTCCTAAAGTCGTTATACAGGTGCTTGACACAAAATATTTGTTCAACACTGGATAAAAAGCTCATCCATTACAGGTAATAGACCCTGCAATCAGAAATATAACAACAACCAGAAATGAAAACACATAAATATAACATAAAACATAATTATAATAACACAAACTGAAAGTATATCATACCTTTTGTTGATCAGAAATAAATGTGTATGTGAGACACTCATTTCTACCTCTAAGGTCATCAATAAGAAGCTCAAAAACCATGTCTAGTTATCCTTATTTTCACCCTTGACTACTGCAAAAACTATTGGCAACATTTGATCATTGAGATCTCTACCTATGACTGCCAGGATTTTCCTTCCACAAAGACCTTCAACTCAGCTTCATTCGCCTCACTTCTCTTCAACTTAACTTCCTTCATCGTTGATTTCATTAACTCCCCACCCTTCAACGCTTCATCAATTACTTTTTCATACATTGCAGCAAGCACTTATTCACTCTCATCTATAATGTCATCATGATATAATTCTATCTCATCAAGGGGACCATCATAATACTCAGGCTAAGACAAAGGGTGTTGAATATAGATAGCGACACTTAGATGCACCCTATAAAGATCAGTAATCTCCAAGGCACCTTTGCCATCAACCAACACATTCAGCCCAAATGTGGGATCCCTGTAATATATTTTCTCTATGTCACTTAAACCTAACTCCTTGAAGCAACCAAACAACACAAAATAGCTCCACATGTCAACCTCTACTTTCAAATCATCAATTGTTCCTCCTCCGTACACACTAAATTCCTCATCATTGAATTCACCACTATAATAAATTCTGAGATGTAAATATGTGTTCATTTGACACTAAACCCTAAAAATAAAAATCATCAACATTAAAAACTAAACCCTAAAATTAGAAACCATAAACATTAACAACATAAAGATTTCAGAAACCATAAACACCTAAAACTATAACATTTTAGAACTGCAGAAAGATTTCGTGAAACAAACCTGTTATTAACAACGGTGTCTTCTCGATATATATTGAGAGAGGGAAATAACGAACTCTGTATTTTTATGAGTGAATTGCAGAGAGTTGTTGGATGTATTTGCAGTTGAGATCCTTTGTAATCATAAGAATGATAATTCTCGTGTGTTGAGAATGTTCTGAAAGGAGTGTGGTTCCTTCCTAGTGGTCAATTGGGGTCGTATTTTCGGCCCAAAACAATTTCCCCCAAGCTCTTGCTTGTGCATAGCAAGGCGAGGGTTTGGCATTTCAACCTTAGATATCGACTACTCCATCGATCACCTTTGGACAGACGAAAGAGAAATGTCTCAGTATCTTATAGTTTTTTACAATTAATGCTCCATGCTTCAAAATGTCTTTTCCGAAGTATCATCATTATAGCTCTTGGGAACCAAAACACTTGATTAAGCAAAATACAAATGATCTAATTTTGTCACATAATTTGAAGTTTGTGTGTAAAAAAATGATACAAGTCAATCAAAATGAGATTTAAAACAAACAATAAATGGAAAAAAAAATAGGTTATACCTAGGGGTGGGAATAAGCTGGGTCGAGCTAGGCTTTGCCAAGCCTGAGCCTGGCCTGCTAAAAAATTCAAAGCCTAAGCCTGGCCCATAGCCTATCATAGGCTTATTTTTAGGCCTAAGTCTGGCCTTTTCGAAGGCCTGCTTAGCCTACTAGCCTATTTAAAAGCCTACTTCATTTAAACATCTGTAAATAAGAAATTCAACTAATGTTAAATAGACTAACAAGTTAAAAGATCAATGAAATTAAATGTTTGTTTTCATTGTCTCATTCAAGTTTTCTTATTAGCATAAGTTTGGTGATACTATTTGTTGAAAATAACTAATGAGAAAAACTTATGACAACAACTTATGACATTGTTTATAATGTTTTTTCAAATTATTTTCATAAGTTCTTCAAGATAACTAAGTTTTATTTTCGTATTTTAATTCAAAGTACAAAATAGAATATAATAATAATAAACTTATTGATTTTTTCTTAAATAGGTCAGCCTGATAGGCTTAAAAGGCTTTTCTTACGGCCTGTGGCCTAGCCTCTTTAGCTAAATAGGCTTATAAAAAAGCCTAGGCCTTTTTTATTTAACAAAAAGCCTGGCCTGGCCTGAGCCTATGTAGGCTAGGCCGTAGACCCCTGTTAGTTGGCCTGGCCTATTCCCACCCCTAGTTATACCCCTCAGCTATTAACAAAAATCGACATAAATACTGACATTTTTTCCTAGATTATTAAAAAACCCGAGAGGTATATGACATGCGCTACATAGTTTTGAAAATAAAATAAAAGATGATTTTGCCGGGGATCGAACCAATAACTTTTTAACTATCCCCTCGATTCACTACAACAAAAAGGACTTATAACATCTTACCTTAGACAGCGCTTTATTACAAAAGCGCTGCTATAGGTCAAAAACACGGAATCTATTAATTTAATAAAGGAAAAGCGCAAAAAAATATAAGACCTTAGACAGCGCTTTAGTGAAAAGCGCTGTCTAAGGCCTTTTAAATTTTTAAAAAAATTTAATGGAAAATATTAGACAGCGCTTTCCTTAAAAGCGCTGTCTAAGGCCTTTTAAATTTAAAAAAAATATAAGACCTTAGACAGCGCTTTTAAGGAAAGCGCTGTCTAAGGTCTTCAATATTTAAAAAAATAAAAACAAAAGCGCTGTCTAAGGCCAATCTTAGAAAGCGCTTTTAAAGCGCTGTCTAAGGGCCACCTTAGAAAGCGCTTTGTTGAAAAGCGCTGACTAAGGTCTAATAAAATTAAAATATATGAATATACTCAGTTTTCATTTTCAGTTTTGCGCTCTTTCTTCTCCCTCCCCTGTTGCGAACGGATACTTGCGAACCTGAGCTAAACCCTTGCCGTCGTCCACCGCGCCGTCGTCCACCGTTCCTCCCTCATTTCGCGACTCAGACGACCTTTACTCCACCGTGACCGTCTGTTCCTCTCTCATTTCGCGTTTTCGTCACTCAGTTTGGAAGTTTAAGAGTTTCAGATTATTACACATTTTATAAGGTATGCTGATAATGTTGCTGTTGATAATGTTGTTGTTGATGTTGATAATAATGTTGTTGTTGATGTATTACACATTTTACACGTTTCAGAGTATTACACATTTTACACGTTTCAGAGTTTCAGTTTGGAAGTTTCAGAGTTTCAGAGTTTCAGTTGATAATGTTGCTGATAATGTTGATAATGTTGTTGTTGATGTTGATAATAATGTTGTTGTTGATGTTGATAATAATGTTGTTTATGTTGTTGCTAATGTTGGACTGTTGCTAATGTTGATAATGTTGCTAATGTTGTTAATGTTGTTGCTAATGTTGGACTGTTGTTGGATATAAGAATAAAATATGTGCTAACTTCATTTTTGGTGATATAGGAATAGAATCAATATAATGTGTTAGTTTAGTTTGTTCTTGTTAACATTTTTCTACATTGTTAACTATTGCTATATAATGTGTTTGTTTAGTTTAGTTTAGGTTAGTGTTAGTGTTAGTGTTAGGTTAGTGTTAGTGTTAGTGTTAGTGTTAGTTTAGAACATCTATTATAGTTTGTTCTTGTTAACATTTTTCTACATTGTTAACTATTGCTATATAATGTGTTTGTTTAGTTTAGTTTAGTTTAGGTTAGTGTTAGTGTTAGTGTTAGGTTAGTGTTAGTGTTAGTGTTAGTGTTAGTGTTAATGTTAATAATGTAAATTCTTGAGGTTGTTGTTCTAAAGAACCGAAATTCAAAGCAATTTTGTTAATGAAGTTAATTGCTTTGAATTTCTTAGTTTGGACTTGTTATGCTAATGTTAAATTCTTTCTAACTGTTAGGATTAATAAGTAGGAAAACCATGGATAAAAAATGGATGGATGCCGATCGATTGTCCAAAGAGTACGAGAATGGGGTATTGGATTTATGACAGTTTTATGCGCCCCCGGGGATTGGAGCAAAGATTTGCATTCTTATGCCCCAGCGCTGTCAACTTAACCGAAATATTGACGAAACCAAATGAGGTCCATGCGTATATACGCAACGTCTTTATGGACAACCAAGAAACGGAAAAGTTGTACTTTTTACCGTTTAATACTGGGTTAGATTTTCATTCTAAATTCATCTATTATATTTTTTTTTGTATTTTGACTTCGTGTAGAAAGTTTCTATCTAACACTTGTTTAATCTTACAGTGGACATTGGTTGTTGGTTGCAATCAATCCTATCCGCGGAGTAGTGTATTATCTGGATTCCGTAGGAAATGATTGGACCACATACCCGGATATGAAGGACTGTATTGACACGTAAGTGAAATTGTTCTAAATAGAAATGTGTATATTTATTTATTTATGTGAATTGTTCTAAATATTCATTTATATTTTATTAGCACTATACAAGCATTCCTAGAACATCGGGGAATCGACCACACCATTACATGGAATTATGTGAAGGTATATTAATTATCACATGTTTTATTATATTAGTGATGCTTACTTGATAAAACTTAGAATTTATCCATATTTTATTTTCATTTGTAGTGTCCTCGGCAACGCAATCAAATAGATTGCGGCTATTTCATGTTGAGATTTATGAGAGACACTATTTCGTTGGATCGAATGGAGATTCCACCCGATGTATGTATTTCTAACTTATGAGTTATTTTAACACATATCTCTCATATTGTCTAATGAAATAGTTAAAACTAAATCAAACTATATGTTATATTATTATGTAGTATTTTGAAGAATTCAGGAGTGCTACTTACACAAAGGCTCTATTGGATGAAATCAAAGAGGAGTGGTGTCAATACATTATGGAGCTCGGAATTTTACAAACTTAAGGTATAATATTATACTCTTACTTTAATTGATGAGAATTTTAATATGTGTAACTTTGGTTGGAGTAATGCTTTGGTTGGATGCAATTTTGGTGTATATACTTTGAATTGCAATTTTGGTGTATATACTTTGAATTACAAACTTTGAATTACAATTTTGGATGCAATTTTGGTGTATATACTTTGAATTACAATTTTGGTGTATATACTTTGAATTGCAATTTTGGTGTATATACTTTGAATTACAAACTTTGAATTACAATTTTGGTGTATATACTTTGAATTACAATTTTTGGTGTATATACTTTGAATTTTAATACTTTGAATTACAATCTTTGTGTTTTCAGGACCTATAATGTAGATTGAAGCAATGTTTTGGTTGGATGCAATTTTGGTGTATATACAATTTTGGTGTATAAGTAATATGTGCATTGTAGAAAAAATGCTTTGGTTGGAAGCAATAACTTTGGTTGGAAGCAATGCTTTGGTTGGATGCAATTTTGGTGAATAAGTAAAATGTGCATTTGTAGAAAAATGTAATGATTTGTAATTATAAATAGGTGTATATACAATTTTGGTTTGTAATTTTAAATATATATATTGGTATGAAATGCCAATTTTGGATATATAATGTTGGTGTAGAAAGGCCAATGGTTTGAATTGCCAATTCTGAAAAAAATTGCTGGTTGAAAATTACAGGTCAAATTCTGGTTGAAAAAACCTGGTAAAATTGTGGTTAAAAAAAAATTATATAAAATTTTTCGTACACCTTAGACAGCGCTTTTGGTGAAAGCGTTGTCTCAGGTCCACTTTAGACAGCGCTTATGGTGAAAGCGCTGTCTAAGGTGTACTAAAAAAGTCAAAAATGGAAGGTCTTAGACAGCTCTTATGGTGAAAGCGCTGTCTAAGGTGTACTAAAAAAGTCAAAAAAGGAAGGTCTTAGACAGCGCTTTTGGAGAAAGCGCTGTCTAAGGTGTACCAAAAAAGTCAAAAAAAGGTAGGGCTTAGACAGCGCTTTTGACGAAAGCGCTGTCTAAAGTAATCCATATAATGTGAAAAAGCGCTGTCTAAAGGTACCATAGACAGCGCTTTTCATTAAATACACGCCCCTTTAGACAGCGCTTTTGGTAATACCAAAAGCGCTGTCTAAACCTATAGCGTCGCTGGTTTATACAGCGCTTTAAAGCGCTGTCTAAAGGCTAAAAAAGCGCTGTCTAAAACCGTTTTTGCGCTAGTGATTATTCAAAAACCGAGGGATAAAGTGACAGATTTTCATGCCGCATTTTCGTTACCTCGCTTGTCTAAGCGAGATAAAATCTCCTTTGTGCTCGAAGTAAAATTTGTACATTTGTAGTAGTGAATAGAGAACAAAGAAACATTAATGAAGATTTAAGTTCATATAACCTAAAAAGAGTACAAGATGGAGGTTATATGGATTAAACTCAAATCAAATAGATAACAATTTAATTGAAAATAAGAATTATTTGAGTTTATGATCATTTATGTTTGGTGTAATATTGTTTTTAATCTCGTATCTTAAACTCGAGTTTCATTTTGATCCCTTAACTTAAAAAAGATTCATATTGGTCCCTTAATTCTACAAACCATATCATTTTTATTCTTTTATTTTAATTAGAGGCAAATTTAGCGATCGAATTTTAAAATTTTCCATCACTAAGTAGATCAAAAGGACTAACATGATAATGTTTTGAAGAGTTAAAAGATCAATATGAACTTTTTAAAAGTTAAACGACTAAAATGAACCTCGAGACAAACATACAAGACCAAAAAAGATATTAATCTTTTATGTTTCTTATCATAAATTATTTCCTAAAGTATTATAATATTATTAAATTTTTTGGATAATTTATTTTTAATTAAACATATAGAAATTTTTTTAATATGATAGTTTATGAATTATTATTCACACTTGTACTTCTTTAAAAAAAATCATTTATTTATATCATAGATTATCCTAATGATTAAAGTCTTAAAAATTATATTTACTTAAACGATTTTTAGCTTTAAAATAACTTTGGAGCTTAGAAAAATAATCATTACTAAAATTATTTAGCTTTACTTCAAAAACTCTTATTTTCAAGTTTAGCTTTTAAATAGTAATTTTTAAGACTTAAAATAGTTATGCTAAACATTCGTAAGAAACCGTCTTGTCTCTTTGTGTATCTTACTTTTGAGCAATTATCCTACCATCCCCGTCTAGCATCTCTATTTAGAGCGCTTTTGCTATTATATCCTTTTATAAAAATTTGATTATTTTGAAATTTATGGTTTTACTGGAAATTTGTAATACATACCGAAAATTTTGGAATTATTCCACTTTTTTATCGTAAATTTTGAAATTTTTGATAAAAAAATATTAAAATTTTTGAAAAAAAAAATGAAGAGTATTGAAAATTTCATTTTTTTATTAGAAATTTCTGAAAAAAAAATATAAAATTTTTTGTTTACACTATTGAAAATTTTGAAATTTCTAGTACAGTACTAGAAATTTTAAAATTTTCAAGTAGTGCAAAGTAAAATTTTCGAAAATTTTTAAATATTTTTTTGAAAATTTTGGTACTCTTCATAATTTTTTTTGAAAATTTTTATTTTTTCAAGAAATTTCGAAATTTATGTATGCCTCTTGTTTTCTGGAAATGAACATTGACAATGACTCTTGCAAAGAAAAATATATTATTATCTTCAAAATACTACATGCATGTGAGGGACTACATTTTGCGCAGAAAATAAAACGCTTAATTATTATATCGTTTTAGTTTGAGGCATGTGTTGTTCCCTAAAGCTTTGAATGTTGATACTATATTATGAGACATATGTTAAATATTTTCTCAAGAGTCATTATCAATTCCTGGCTTAAGATATTAACTTTATCCATACACATTGTTCTGGACAGGGCCAGCGCTTGTCCATCAGTCGGGCAGGCCCAAACCCAATGATTTGGAATGGCCTAACAAGGCCCATATCCACCCCTGCGTCGAGCACGTTCCAGCCTCCAGCAATGTCCGGCATGTGCAGCAGATACTGTCGAGCAAGGCGTCAAGCCTTGTGGAGCGCGTCTCTCCTCGACACCCACGTGCTCCTCCCCGCGGGGACACGTTCTCTTGTAACCTCCCACCTCCGAAAGAATCGGTCTGCCAGATCTCGGGACCGTTACCCCAGGGTGAAGACCACGTGCTGGTCTTCCCTATGCCACATAAGCCCTGTCAGTTGCCTGGATTAGGCCTTGCCATCCAGCCCAATGCAGGTAACCGTTGGCCCCGCGCTGGGGGTCCTCTATAAATACCATCTCACTTGAGAGGATCAGGTTACGTTCTCTTTTACTCACCTATACTCTGTACTTGCTCACTCCCGTTACCTGACTTTGGCTTCGAAGTACCTTGCAGGTACACCCCCCCCCCCCCCCCCCCGCCGTATCATCATCATCGGAGCTGAAGACCATACGACGTTGTTGGCCGCTGACATACTTTTTTATCCAGGTACGATCACACATATAATTTATGTATAGTTGTTAAGTTAATGTTGTTGTTGTTACATTATCATAATTTAAATTTTTTTCAAATTAAAGGGGTTTATCTTCGAAACACTATTCCCACAGGAAGATGTAGTTGACATCTGATCATGTTGAGTCGGTGTCTTCCTATCTTATTATGAATGTAAAAAACACTAATTTTTCTTGTTTGTTGTAAGCATTGTATAGATGTTTTGTCATTATAGGTGCAAATATGTATATGTTCTCTTGGTAGAGGTTTTGTATACCCCAAATATCATATAAATATTGTAAGCATAGTACATTTAGTTTTGTATACAATGCAAATTTGGTATTTTGGATTATGTTTTGTATAAAATACAAATGTTTAATGCATCATTTGGTCCTTTAACTTAATTTCAAGTTTCACTTTAATCTCTTATTTAATATATGTTCGTTCTAAGTCCATTAAATGGCATTCTGTTAGTCAAATTGGTCATGTCCGTCAAATTCTGTCAAATTCTGTTAATTTATGTATGTGTGGTACTCCAGCTGGTATCATGTTAGATGACATGGAATTATTTTAATTGACATGTTATTTATAATTTCTTAAACATTATTTATTTGACAGAGAAATATGTATATGTTCTCTTGGTAGAGGTTTTGTATACCCCAAATATCATATAAATATTGTAAGCATAGTACATTTAGTTTTGTATACAATGCAAATTTGGTATTTTGGATTATGTTTTGTATAAAATACAAATGTTTAATGCATCATTTGGTCCTTTAACTTAATTTCAAGTTTCACTTTAATCCCTTATTTAATATATGTTCGTTCTAAGTCCATTAAATGTCATTCTGTTAGTCAAATTGGTCATGTCCGTTAAATTCTGTCAAATTCTGTTAATTTATGTATGTGTGGTACTCCAGCTGGTATCATGTTAGATGACATGGAATTATTTTAATTGACATGTTATTTATAATTTCTTAAACATTATTTATTTGACAGAGAAATGAGTTTGAAGCAAATACACATTCCTCTTTTTCTACTCCCTTCTCAAAAACCCTAGCCGTGAGCTTCTTCTATGTTCTCCTTCTTAAACCACCAGAACTAACCTCTGACAGTGAATCTTCCTGGAACAAACTCAAAGGAGAAGGCCTTTTATTTTATTTCTTTTTTTTATTTCATCAATTAATCGCTGATATTTTAAGAGTTTTTTTATTTAAAATATTTGCATGCTAAAATGTTGAGGTTTGCAAGGTTGTTGTCAAGGAGCTTACTAGTTCGGTATGTTTCATTCACTGAAAATTTTTATCAGTCAAGTAGATCTACTGAAATTTTATGTGTCAAAAGTTTAATTTTTTTTCATTCTTTTTTATTTTATTGTTTAGTTATATCTACCATACACTAGTAGTTTTTGTAATGAAAATTCCACGTCCTGATAATTTGTTTTGAATTTCATTATTTAATTTTGATGGTTTAGATTTCTTCTAATGCTAACAGTAAAATGATCGACGTAAATTTTAAGAAATTAAAAACATAAATTACAGTTACAATTTACAAAAGATATTAGGCATTGTTGATAATACAACCAATAATCGAGGATCTAAGTACTACTTGATTCTTAGGCATAGTTACTAATTGTATTAAATAAGTGCAGTATTTTAAATATAAGTATTAAATAGTAAATATTGGATTTATGTAATATATAAATTTTTTACAAATAAAAACACAAGTGAGTTGAATGGTCTAGTGGCTAAGGACCATGTTGTGGAAGCAAAGGTCATGGGTTCAAGTCCTCTTGCGACCAAAATTTGAATTTTTGCCTTTTTAAACTATAGGGACCAAAATCAAAACAGCTTATGTGGAATTATTGAGGATTAAAATAAATGAAAAATGATAAAAAAAACACTTGTCACGTCAGCGACGTTAGCCACATCATCATTTTTGTAACGGAAGTTTAACGTCAGGGACTAATCGCAAAAAGAAATCAAATGTTAAGGACTTGGACCGGAAAAAAAAAGATTCAGGGATCAAAACCAAAAACTCGCCAACTTACAGGGACGAAAACATTATTTAAGCCTTCTTGCAAGTAATTTACTCGGATGAAGAGAGGAAATACAATACTGATACTACTGTATGTCTCCTTTGATTTATGAAGTAGAGAATCTTCACTGAAACAGTGACTACCACTACTACGAAAAACCCATTTAACAACGGTTGGAAATGACATATAATGACGAAGGCGAAGGCGTTGTTATGTAGAGTGTTGTTGTATATGAGGTACGTACAATGACGGTCCTGAGACCGTTGTTGTATTCCAGTATGCGTGCACCATTTCACAACGGTTAGTTTACTCAACTGTTGTGATATAACTAAAGGTGATCGGGTTCGATTCTCAGCAACAACATTTTTTATTTATATTATTTTGGTCAGCGTTTGACATACAACTACGGTTAGGTTTTATAACCGCTGCCAAAAACACTTGTTTTAAATATAAAAATTATCTGCTTATCAAATTCTTCCTATATGTTATCCTGTCAAAACAGCTTCTGTTTACATCAAAAGCCATTTACATCAAAAGCTAATATTAATGATTTCATTTGCATCAAACACAATTCTTCCTGTTAAATTCTTCCTTATAAATGGATCAGAGAATTTACATCAAAAGAAATTTACATCAAAAGCTAACTGCTAATTAACATTGTTTAAATCAAATAAAAAACTTGCATCAAAAGCCAATATTATTGATTTCATTATGTGCATCAAACACAATTTTCTGTACATCATATATGTGCATCAAAAGCCAAAACTATTTTCACATTATGTGCATCAAACACAATATTCTGTACATCATATATGTGCATCAAAAGCCAAAACTATTGTTCACATTATGTGCATCAAAAGCCAAAAATATGTGCATCAAAAAATGTTGTTGATATATTAAACATCAGGAGCACCTTTAAGCGCATTGTGGATATACGCCCAACGTCTACGAATATCCATAAAATCGTCAAGGGGGAATGGGGTTTCGTCGTTAAACATCTACATAAGAAAGAGCAAAAAATTAAAGATCATATGCATGATAATAATTCAATAGTCAACTTATATATTAATATATGTAAACATTTTATGGCATACATACCGTATCCCATGAATCAACAGTGCCGGCAAGGACAATGTTTAACATGTGTTTCATGAAAAAATACCCACACTCGTAACTCCCGCGTTGTTTCCTCGTCTACAAATTACATGAATATAAAAACATGAATACAACCACATATGCATGAATGTAAATGAAATAAACAGGTAATCGGGCCACTTACTTTATGAGCAAGGTATGTGGGCTTTGTTCTAACATTATTCATTATATTAACTTGCTCTACAATACTGCACATTGAAAATTATATTAAACATATTACATGATAAACTAATTACAATTAATGCCAAAGAAAATGATATTAAACAAAGACACTTACGTTAATACAAGATCTTTCATTGGTTTGTGTAGTGGATCGTGCAAGGAACACAGTAATGTCACCGTATTTGTCCTAAACGATATTATGATCAATTTCCAATGACCACTGAATGAACAAAACTAAATATTATTAGTTGTTACTAAAACAAAACTAAATATAGAATACAGAAATAAATTACAACAATACTAACCTACAGAGGAATGGTGCAAGGTAACATTCTTTTCCTCCGCCATTTAGCCGGTCTTTCAAGTACTTATCTCTAATTTTTTTTTGTTATACGCCAAAGCAATAAAACTTGGGTCCAAGATTCCATATGTACTTGATTTATTCAATTCTATACAAACATGGTGAATGTACCTAAATGGTCAAAGAAAATGAATAAATTAAGGGAGAAAATACAAAAAATTATAATGTTCTATAATAACATGTATATTCGACTATATACTTACGTGCACCAAACTTTCAAAATAGCTATGTCAAGCCACTTATATCCTGCCAGAAAATCCCTCACATCTACAGGAGTGTAATACACTAAATCCAATTTCGGGCAATGTTCTAGCGGGAGAGATTGCGCAAGTTCTGTTGATGCAATGGAATAGTATAAACTTGTTATTTCATTTGGACTAGGGTCCAATATCCCATTGCGGTTATCTATAGGGGGATGTACAATTACTTCCTTTAGTAGAAGCGTGATTTACGACACTTCTAGTTGGAGTTTGATCATCACGAACGCAACGTTGATCTTCGTTAGTTCGTTGTTTGAGGGATTCACTTAATCTCTACATCATAACATTCAGTTAGAACATAAAACAAAAATAAGCACAATATATTCAATTAGAACATACAATATATATCATACAAAAATAAGCGCGATTTACGACACATACCGAATACAACTCTTGTAACCTTTCCACTTCTTTCTCCCTTTTTTCCCTCTCATCTTCAAACAGCCTCCTTTGCTCTGCCAATTCCTTCTCAACTTTCTCAATCTTTTGTCGTTGAGCAAGAAATTCAGCGGTGTCGGTGCTCCTTCTTTGAGATCCAAAGTATGACCTCAAACCGACATCATCTCCAACACCACGGACACGACCTCCATGCTCAGCTGTTCCGATAGCTTCGACTAATATGTCATGTCGTGCTTCCGGAACAAATGTGCCTTCACGGGCCGCCACAACCAAATTATCCTACACAACATGAGCAACTTACATAAGCAAACGCATTTAAATAACAACTCATGAGCAACTTACATAAGCAAACGCATTTAAACAAAACATATACTTACAATTTTCTCTGCAACTACTCTTGAAGCCTCAGAGATGTACTCTCCATTAGGTCTTAATCGAGCCCTCTTCCATTTCTCATGTTTTGAAGGTGGAGATGGGATGTCACCATATCTTCCTTCTTGTTGTTTTTCCTGCATTATCCTCATCGCAAGTTTCCTGTAACCCCCACGAGACAATCTATGGGGGTACATGTTTTTCGCCTTGTTCTGAATTCCTACTTCGCTTTTAGCCTGTTATTAACATAGTAAAAAATGTGTATGATTAGTATCTATAACTGAGTAGCATAACATTATAGGTTACATAAGAGTAGTACTAACCATGAATTCCTCAGAACGGCGTTTCTTCGCAAACTTATGCCACACCTTCTTCGATAAAAAACTATACCGAATCCATGGAGGTTAAAAACCGCTCTTAGGCTTCGTAATGTAGTCAGCCGTCAGCCGTGACTTAAATCCCCTCCAACGAACACCGTCATAAGTTATCCACTTTCTTTTCAATTTTGAGTCATCGGTAAACTCAAATTTTAACTACATTAAATCAATATATAAATATGAATTAGAAACTATTGGTAGTGATATCAAATATATGAAAATTATAGTATGAAATACCGTAATGTCTGTCGATATGTTGTCTTTGACATTAACATCCACTTCTCTCCAATCATCAATCAGTATACTGACTTTGCTACGTGCTAGGAACACAACACAACTCCTAAAAGTAGTGTAATGTGGACAATCCACTAATCTGTAGTGCAAATCAAACTTGATAGGAAATTTTCCTTCTGATGAGTTGCGGAGTGATGTGAATTGGGGCATCATTGTGACACCTCTTTGTGATCTTTTCGATTGAGTATCAATCGTTTGAGTTTTATTCGCAGAACACTCAATCGTTTGAGCATCTTCGCTGCTTCCTAATGTAGAACTCGACATCTATGTTCAAAAACAACAACAACAACAACAACAACATGAACAACAAGAACATAAACAACAACAACAACAACAACAACAACAACAACAACAACAACATGAACGACAACAACATGAAGAACAAGAACATGAACAACAAGAACATAAACAATAACAACATGACCAACAATGGCAAATGAGTTTACTGTAAATGCATGGGGAAAATATTTTACGTACACTAAACGTGACGACTAAGTAAATGATGTTGGTGTTGGTGTTGTTGTTGTCTTCCTTCCTTACGACAATGACGGTGTTGTTGTTATCTTCCTTCTAGACGGTGACGATGATGACGACGGTGTTGGTAGGTGCGTAATCTTCCTTCCGTAACGATCGTGACGATGATGAAGAAAATGACAACAACACGATGAAGAATGGATACTGATGATGCAAGCTTTGGTTGAAATCGTGTATTATTTCACAGTATTGAACATTAGGGTTTACGGTTGAAATCGTGTATCGTTTCGTCTAGTTTCTATTTTCAATGGAAAAAGGATACTGAAGAGACAATGAAACTAGCTAGCTAGCTTGGAGTATATTGAAAGGATACTACGACGGTCAACACCAAAAAACCGTTATGATATATTACTTTCATAATGAAATTTCATATTAAAGCGCCAGAGTTATATTTAGAATTAAAAATTAAAAAACATACAAAATATATCACAACGGTGTAAATAAACAACCGTAGTCATAACTTTTATTTTTTATTTATTTAAAAGTAAATAAAAAAGAAAAAGTGCGCCTTAACATAAAAGGAATAATATATATGATGGCACTGAGGTTCGAACATATGAAAGCTTGAAAGGTATCACCACGGTTGGTTTATCAACCGTTGTTATATACATATAATCACCACGGTTGGTTTATCAACCGTTGTTATATACATAATTTTTTTTCAATGAACAAATAAAATACAACCGCGCCTTAGTTTAGATATGTCACAACGGTGTAGGAATGAACCGTTGTGAGCTTGCCGTCGTTATTTATGCGTTTTGTAGTAGTGTACACTAAAGACATGACAACAAGAGGATAACATAATGTATAAAGTACAGAGAAATATCTCTTAATTCTCAAAACTAAGAGCCCAAGTCAAATTGGTTGTACAAATAACATGAGCATATATATGAATAAACTATTAATATTTATACAATTGTTGTTATGGTACTTGGTGTACTAGTTTTTGCTATTTAGCTCCAAAATTCATACCGTCTTATTTGTTTTCTTGATCATGATGTTGAATTCATATTTGGTAATGACTAACAAATGACTTTGTTGACAAATCAGTTTGTCTAGTTTAATGTGTGTTTTTAAATTAAATAATATATTGGCAATTTCGCGTGTTACATCTCTTAGATCATTATTGATCGTCATTGCATGTGAGACCTATTTTGTTTTCTAAATATTTAGTTCCCTATGACCTTTCTTACAAATTAACAGGGTGGGAATAAAAATGACCAACTAATCAAACAAGCCATTACCAACAATCTAGCTTTCATCACAGTGAGGAAGATTGAAGTTGCAAAAGACATTGTGCACACTATATCAAATGGAGCAAACGAAGATGAATTTGGAGTCCGGAAGAAATTGAGTTGGTTAATTAGCATTCTGATTTAGTTTAGAAGTTGTATTTAGGGAGTGTTTAGCTGTTTCTTGAATTGAATAAATGGCCAAAAAAATTGATTTTGAACATAAGGATCAATTTCAATGAAATTCAATGTTACTCGTTGTTTTACTGAGGTAACAATTTCAAATAAGTTCTGTGTTATTGATTACTGGCTTTGAGGTTGTCTATAATCTCTCCGGATCATTAATGTGAAAGATGTTGTTAACATTTTTAAAAGCAAGATGTTGTTAACATTTTGGACCTCTATAAAAAAATTTGTGACTGCAAAGGTTGGAACTTGGACTCGCTCGTGCAATTTGCTGTTACATTAGATGAAGGTTTGAGACAAGATTCTGTTAATATAAAAAAGTCTCAATTTGATACTTTAACAATACATAAGGTTTCAATTTAGTCCCTTTATTAAATTGCTGACTCACTTGCTATGTTGTCATGCCACATATGCACAACTTAACGTATTTTTACAAAATTTAACTGAAAGAACCAACTTGGCTAACAAAATAGTTTTTAAGGGACTAAAATGTAACCTTTATTAGATAAGGGATTAAAGTGAAAATTATAATTAAGTTAAAGGACTTCGACACTAATTAAGCCAAATACAAATGATCAAATTTTGTCACATAATTTAAAGTTTGTGTGTGAAAAATGATACAAGTTAATCAAAATGAGATTTAAAACAAACAATAAATGAAAAAAAAAATAGGTTATAACCCTCAGTTATTAATAAAAATCGACGTAAATACTGACAATTTCCCTTCAATTATTAACAAAAATCGAGAGGTATAGGGCACGCGCTGTTAGACCAAAATATATATATTGATCCTATGTTCCTGATAACAAAAGAACAACAAGATCAATAAATAAAACGCGGAAATAAAATTTAAGGTTTTACCTCCAGCCATTGTTGCAGTTTTGTGAGTGCACTGCCTTTGATTTTTCCAAGCTCTTGCTCTCTCAATATGGATGGTGTATTTCTTGTTGTGATGATAGAAAGCTTTGGGGACCAAAAACTATTTATAGGCTTGATTCTACCATCAAGAACTTAAAGCCATTAAAACTCATTACCACCTAATTAATGGTCATATCAATTTACATTAAAACCAAAATAAATCATACCCTTTTCAGAACCAAAATCCCAAAAGTATGGACCATAATAAAATTGGTTTTTATTATTAATACTTATTTTCATAAAAATAAAAAACCGTTACATTCTCCCACTTGGTCCATAGAACTGATTATTGGCATAAATGAGTCATTGAAAACTTACTCAAGAAATAAATATGTGAATCATCGAGATAGTTCCTCTTAAAGCGAGTAGTATCATCTATGTATTACAACATGTCTATTTTCAAGTATATATCTGTAATGTGGTAACTAACTTGATGAATAAACCAATGTTTACTCTTGGTCCAGATGTAACATATTTTCTCAAACTGATGTGCGCATGAAAATGAGAAAACATCACAATATAAGAGTTTTATTAATAAACTGTATGTATATAATCATAAGGAGGACCCAAGTCCCATGTTCTCTACATGACCCTTAAATTTTATTGGTGGCATGCCCTTAGCCAAAGGATCAGCGATCATTAAATCATTACTAATGTGATTAATAGCTACTATTTTATCTTTAACTATTTCTCTAGTGGCTAAATACTTTATGTCGATGTGTTTGTTTCGACTTCCACTTTTATTGTTCTTAGCCATAAAGACAACAGCTGAATTATCGCAAAAAATCTTCAGAGGTCTAGAAATAGAATCCATGATTCTAAGCCCAGAAATAAAACTCTTAAGCCATACACCATGAGAAGTAGCCTCAGCCCAGAAATAAAACTCTTAAGCCATACACCATGAGAAGTAGCCTCAAAACAAGAGACAAACTCGGCTTCCATAGTAGAAGTAGCAACCAAGGTTTGCTTAGTACTTCTCCATGAAATAGCTCCATCAGCCATCATAAAAATATATCCTGATGTTGATTTGCGAGAATCAACACAACCAGCAAAGTCGGAGTCTGAATAGCAGATCACATCTAGATTGTCCGTCTGCCTATACATTAGTATGTAATCTTTTGTTCCTTTAAGATATCTCAACACCTTCTTTGCAGCTTTCCAGTGATCCATACCTGGATTACTCTGATATCTTCCTAAGATTCCAACAGCAAATGCAATGTCGGGCCTTGTGCATACTTGAGCATACATAAGACTTCCAACAACAGAAGCATATGGAATGTTCTTCATTTGTTCCCACTCAAAATTATTCTTAGGGCATTTATTCAAATTAAATTTATCGTCCTTAACAATGGGTGCAACACTTGGTGAACAATCTTTCATTCTAAATCTCTCTAAAACTTTATTGATGTAGGTTTCTTGTGATAGACCCAAAATTCCTCAAAGTCTATCTTTGTGGATCTTAATGCCAATGACATAAGATGCCTCACCCATATCCTTCATATCAAAGTTTTTAGAGAAGAATTGTTTCACCTCATGTAGATAACCTTTATCATTGGTTGCAAGTAGTATGTCATCCACATACAAAATGAGAAAACAAATTTTACTCCCACTGACCTTCTAGTATATACATTGATCCATGGGATTTTCAATAAATCCAAATGAAGATATTATTCCATGGAATTTAAGATACCATTGACGAGAGGCTTGTTTTAAACCATATACGGATTTCTTAAGCTTGCAAACCAAATGCTCACCATTATTAGAGGAGAAACCTTCAGGTTGTTTCATATAAACCTCCTCCTCTAAATCACCATTAAGAAGGTTGTTTTCACATCCATTTGATGCAACTTAAGGTTAAAATGTGCAACTAATGCCAAGATGACACGAAGAGAACCTTTCTTAGATACAGGAGAAAAAGTATCAGTGTAACCGATTCCCTCCTTTTGAGTAAATCCCTTAGCAACGAGCCTGGCCTTGTATCTCTCAATGTTACCTAATGAATCTTTCTTGGTTTTAAAGACCCATTTACAACCAATGGCCTTTGCCCCATTAGGTAACTCTACAAGATCCCATACGTCGTTGATTTTCATGGAATTCATTTCATCATTCATGGCATCATACCAAAAATTTGACTCTTTGCAACTCATGGCTTATCTAAAGCTCTCAGGATCATTCTCAGCTCCAACATTATAGTCAGATTCTTGTAGATACACAATGTAATCATTAGGAATAATTGATTTTCTTGTCCTAGTAGATCTTCTTAATGTTTGATCAACATTTTCTTGTGAATCTTGTTGTTTAACTAATTGTTCATCATCTTGATGACTAACTTGATCTACTGGATCATCAGCAGCTTGTGGAGTCTCGATGATTGGTTGATCAACATCCATTTGAACTTGAGGGATGTTGTGAATAGTAACCAATCTATCACTTGAAGTGGAAGGTTCATACTCTATATGATCATGCACATAAATTAAATTTTTGATTTGATTGCTCCCACTAGTCAAATGATTTTCAAGAAACTTTGCATTTCTTGACTCCATAATCCTAGTTGTGTGAGATGGACAATAAAATCTATATCCTTTAGACCTTTCGGCATATCCAATGAAATACCCACTAATGGTCCTCGGATCTAGTTTCTTTTCTTGTGGGTTATAAATTCTCACCTCAGACGGACATCCCCAAACGCGCATATGTTGTAAACTCGGTTTCCATCCTTTAAATAACTCAAATGGTGTCTTTGGGACAACCTTGGATGGAACCCGGTTTAGAATATACACATCCGTCTTTAGTGCTTCATTCCACAATGATTTAGAAAGATTAGAGTTGCTAAGCATACTGCGCACCATGTTCAATAATGTTCGGTTTCTTCTTTCTGCAACACCATTTTGGTTCGGAGAACTGGGCATAGTGTATTGGGCAACAATCCCATGTTCTTTAAGAAACTTAGCAAATGGACTAGGTGCTTGTCCACTCTCAGTGTATCTACCATAGTATTCACCACCCATATCTGATCTCACTATCTTTATTTGCTTTCCACATTGGTTCTCAACTTCATCCTTAAAGACTTTGAAGGCATCCAATGCTTCATATTTATTATTAAGCAAATAAATATTCATATATCATGAGTAATCATCTATGAAAGTAATGAAATATTTCTGATCATGTGCATCCATATCAGGACAACATATATCTGTATCAATGATTTCTAATATACTTGAACTCCTATTGGTACCTTTCTTAGACATGTTGGTCTGCTTTCCCTTAATGCAGTCAACACAAGTTTCAAAGACAGTAAAATCTAGAGTATTAAGTACCCCATCTTTTACTAACCTTTTAATTCTCTCTATGGAGATATGTTCTAATCTCTGATGCCATAACATAGAAGAATTCTCATTAATATTACACCGCTTAGTGCCAGTTTGAACATGCATTGAACTATAAATGGATTCGATTCGTAAATTAATACGATAAAGACCATCAGACAATATACCATTCCCAACACATTTCGAATTATAAAATAATTCAAACAAGTTGTCTTTAAAATTAAAGGAATATCCAAAAGGTACAAGTCTAGAAACTGAAATCAAGTTTCGTGAGAAACTTGGTACATAAAAGGTCCTTTATAATTTCAAAACGAAACCATTATTCAAAATTAAATTGCAAGTTCCAATAGCTTCCACATGTGAGCCCATCCTGCTTCCTGATAGGATAGTCCACTCACTTCCCACTGGCTTCCTTAGGTTTTGCATACCTTGTAAGGAATTTGTTATATGGATTGTTGATCCAGAATCAATCCACCAGGTGTTAATATTAACATCGGTCATATTAGATTCATAACAAACAAATGAGAATAAATTACCTTTCTTCTCAAGCCATTCTTTGAATCCAGGGCATTCCTTCTTCATGTGTCCTCCCTTTTTACAGAAGTAACACTTTTCTTTTTTCTTGATATCACCTTGCAGTGGTATTTTGAATTTCCCTTTCTAATTGGCTTGAGACTTGTCAGTTTTGAAAGCTTTGTTCTTCCCGTGAGTGCTTGTCAGCAATGCACTCTCACTCTGTTCCATTACAAGCCTTTCTTCTTCCTAAACACACATGGTCATTAATTCATTGATTGACCATTTGTCCTTATGTGTATTGTATGAGATCTTGAAAGGCCTATACTCAGACGGAAGAGAGTTCAGAATATAGTGCACCAGGAAGGACTCAGACATATCAACCTCAAGTTCCTTAAGTTGAGCTGAAATGTCACGCATTTTCATTATGTGCTCATGCACACCTTTCACACTGGTGAGTCGGTAGGAGGAAAATTTCATAATTAATGTGCTTTCCAAAGCCTTTTCAGAAGTGACGAACTGATCGACAATGACTTTTAGCAAATAACGGACATTCTCATGCTGATCGACAGAACCACGTACTCCACCTGTGACCTTAGTCTTAATGAACATCACACTGAGCCGATTGGATTTCTCCCACCGCTCATATAGTGCGATTGCAGCTGGAGTACTTTCATCTGTAATTGTAGGTGGTTCGTCTTTCCTAATAGCATAATCTATGTCCATCCATCCTAGATAGAGGAGAATTCTTTCCTTCCACACCTTATAGTTATCTCCTCTGAGCTCGGGAATATCACATCGGATATCAGAAAAATTAGCAGGTTGAGAAGCTAAAAAGATAAACAAAATTGATGTCAAAATTTGAGGCATAAATATTATCCAAATTATATGTATTATCAATATAAACATACTGTTCTGGACTGGACCAATGGCCAAGCACGACCCAATTGCCTAAGTCCAATCCACCTACGGGCAAAAAGTTACCTTTCTGCCCCCACAATCGGGCAAGGACTGCACTGACCTCCCCGGTTCTGCTGCCCATTTCGCACAGCTCATACACTCCCCGAGCAGCCAGGAGCAGGTGCCCGAAACTACACTTATGCCCGACATAACGGCTAGTTTTGGGCACCCTGCCCGACATAACGGCTAGTGTGGGCAGTTACCTATTTCTTCGGGAAAACGGTTATTTCGCCCCGAAAATTGGACCGTTGGCCACACGCTGGGGGCACTATGTAAACCCTCTCACTTGAGAGGGTCAGGTATCGAAGATTAACCCTACGAACTAATACTTTGTACTTGCCCCTTTTCTCTGACCCTTTCTCACTTGAGCGTCAGAGTGCCTTGCAGGTACACCCCTCCTCCTCTCCATATGACCAGCATCTCAAACGTACTAGGTGGCCCACTTCAACAGGATCTGATCCAATACTCACGATCAGTGGCGCCGTCTGTGGAAGCGTTGTTCTCCCCATCTTTCTTTCCCCAGAAACCGAAGATCAAAGCAAATTTCCAAGATTCCGACCATGGCTCATCAAGACCACGCCAAAGGTGCTCTTCAACCTGTTGTCCTCCCCGTCAACAAAACTGACATTGACGACCCCTCTTCTCTCCTCGAGGATCCCTGTTTTTTGAGGGACGGGGCCCCGAACTCTCCTTCCCCGACTCTGGCTGACCACCAAGATGACCAGCCCTCTTCGAACATTCAACCCACTGCTCTTCCACCCAACGTCGATCTGGCCATGGTGGCCCTCCTAGAGGCAATCAACAAAATTAACACCCTGATCCTGTAGCAGAACGAAAGGATCGGGGCGCTAGAGGAGTCCAACCGTTCAAGATCCCCCCCTCCGAAGAGGAACCAACGACAGTCCAAGATCCCGCAGCCTCGGCAAGAGGTCGATCGAAGACTGCGCCAAGAACCTGACTCTCACGCTGTTCGGAAGCGCGGCCAAATTTCCCCGCGCAATCACCACTCTCCTGGTCGTAAGAGGACCCGAAGGAACAGGCAATCACCTCCAGTAAGGCTGAAAGGCCGGACACGTTCGCCTTCCCCCTGAAGAAACCGCCGCTACGAGCAGGTCATTCGGTCCCCGTCATTCACCAACTCCAGCTGCGATGATGAGCCTCACGACCCATTATCCCAGGAAATTCTAGCAACTTGTCTCTCTAAGGGCCTAGGGAAGCCCCCATCACTGGGTACGTACGACGGTACGACTAACCCTGACAAACATATCGAGAATATAGACGCACTATTGGACTACCGTGGCGTCCGGGGTGCCATCAAGTGCCGGTTATTCCCAACCATGCTCCGAAAGGGAGCAATGACATGGTACAAGCAGTTGCCCGAGGAATCCATCACGTCGCGGAGGCAACTGGGCAGGATGTTCTCCTGGTATTTCATCCCATCACGCCGTCACCCCCAAGACCGAAGCCTCCCTCGGGGCCATAATCCAAGGGAAGGACGAACCCCTCCGAGCATACATAGAGAGGTTCAACAAGGAAACGGTGTAGGCCCCTACAATGGATGAGATGAAGAAATTCTTGCTCGAGCAAGGGTTCTGCCCAGGTTCTGGATTTTCTAAAGCTGTCGGCCTCGCACCTCTAAGGATCCTGGACGCCCTTCTCCTCAAAGCTCAATCGCACATCTAGTACGAAGAGAAGGTAGCGGCCAACACTGTCTGAGCATCCCGCCACCAGGAGAACGCTCGGGCCTCCAGAGGCGAAGAAGCCTCGACATCTCATCAAGGAGAAAGAAGGCGCGAGGATCGTCCTCAAGACTCCTGCGACAGCAAGGGCCCCTCTGCGGGGTTCCACGACTATACCCCTCTCGCCGTCTCGAGGGAGAAGATATTATCCGAATGCGTAAATTCGGAGTTCAAACAAGCAGGGGTCTGCTTCCCCAAACAATTGCAGGCCAAACCAAATGCCGAAAAATCAAAATACTGCCGTTTCCATAAAAGTCATGGCCACACTACAGAAGACTGCATCCATCTGAAGGATGCCATCGAGATACTGATCAGGGACGGCCACCTGAAACAGTTCACGAAGAAGAAAGACGCTCCTCGGCAAGACGCCCAGGAGTCCAAGAAAGTTGAGGAAGAGATACCTTCCTCAGAAAAGTCGAACATACAGGTCACCATATCCGTATCACGACCGGAGGACTTCTACATCCTGGACAAGCTCAACGCCCCTACCTACTTCGCAGCCCACAGCCCGTGGGAAACATTTCCCTCCGCTATGGTCATCTCTGGCGGAGGATTCAACAAAGTCACGGTGGGCTCCGTGAAAAGAAAATTCGAGCATCTAATCAACATGAGCTCCAATAAAGTGACCACGCTCGATCAGCCCCAAAAGGGCTCCGTCCCTATCTCCTTCTACTGGGAAGAGCTCCTCGGTGGATCTCCGAACTCGAGCATACCTTTGCTCGTCAGGGCCGAATGGCGAACTTCGACGTTCGCAGAATCCTCGTCGACCAGGGCAGCTCGGTCGACATTATGTACTCCCAGCTGTTCTCGACACTCCAGCTGGATGAATCACACCTCTCCCCCTACGCGGGGTCTGATTTACAGGGATTCAAAGGATCAGTGACCAAACTGTGGGGGTACGTCGAATTAATCGTAACTTTCGGATCAGCTGAGACGGCCAGATCCTTCAAAGTACAGTTTTTGGTGATCGACTGCCCATCGTTGTACCAGTGCATATTCGGAAGACCAACTTTGGCCGAGTTGGTAGCTGTTCCCTCGACCGTCCACCTCAAGATAAAGTATTACACTTCGAAAGGGATGGTCGCCACTCTCCACGGTGACATCGAAGCCGCTCGACGATGTTTCGAAGCAGCATCAAAGGGACTCAACACCATCACGACCAAGCCGAAGGCGTCAAACAAGCCATCCCTGCCCAACAGTTCTGAAGAAGCCAAGCCTCTGCCTCAGGTCGACTCCATCGATCTCGACAGCCGCTTCCCTGAAGAAGACCAACAGGGGGACCAAGCAGCCTCAGCCAGTCCGTCTACCTCGACCAACAGCAGCTCCCATCCGATGCGCCCAATCCCGGATGGCAACTTCGAGCTCGTTTTCTTTGGCGACGACCCTCAGCGGAGAGTAAAGATTGGAACAGACTTTCCCGACATCGCGAGGAAGCAGCTCAAAGCATGCCTCCGTGAGAACTCCGAACTCTTCGCCTAGAGTACCGCCGAGATGCCCGACATGGACCCGTCCATCGCCTGCCATCAACTGACGATTGACCCGGCCGTCAAGGCCATAGCACAACGTAGGAGAAAGCAGTCTCCGGAGAAAATGGAGGCTGCAGAAAAAGCTGTAAAAGACCTCCTCGAGGAAAAATTTATCTCGGAGGCCAAGTATACCACTTGGCTGTCCAACGTTGTACTTATAAAGAAATCTAATGGCAAATGGCGAATGTGCATTGATTATACCGATCTTAATAAGGTATGCCCGAAGGATGCATACCCCCTCCCCAATATTGATAAACTTGTTCATAATTTTGCCGGTTTTAAACTGTTATCATTCATGGACGCCTACTCGGGCTATAATCAAATCCCAATGGCGATGAGCGACAAAAAATACACGGCCTTCATAACCGAGTCGGGAAACTATTACTACAACGTAATGCCCTTCGGTCTGAAGAACGCCTGAGCGACCTACCAGAGAATGATGAACAAGGTCTTCCGGGGAGAAATAGGCGACATGCTCGAAGTCTACATGGACGACATGATCGTAAAATCCCACGAGGAAGCCGATCACACTGCCCATTTAAGGAAGGTCTTCGAACAGGCCAGAAAATACAAAATGCGTTTTAACCCGGAGAAGTGCATGTTCGACGTCCGGGCAGGCAAGTTCCTCGGTTTCTATTTAACCGAACAAGGAATCGAAGCCAACCCCGATAAGTGTCGGGCATTTTCCGAGTTCCCAACGCCCAAGTCAAAGAAATCCATCCAGTCCCTTAACGGGATGCTCGCGTTGCTATCTCGTTTTGTGGCCAAATCTACCCAACACGCCTTACCGTTCTTCAAACTCCTCCGCAAGGAGGCAACGTTCAAATGGACCGTGAAGTGTGACAAGGCCCTTCTCCATCTGAAACGGGCACTCTCGGAGCCGCCAGTCCTCTCTCGCCCGAAAAACGGAGAAACTCTTTACCTATACCTCGCCGTAGCAACTGAGGCAGTAAGCGCCGCCTTTATCCGCGAGACGTCTGACGGGCAGAAGCCCATATACTTCACGAGTAAAGCACTACAAGGACCAGAATTGAGATACCAACAAATAGAAAAATTGGCTCTGGCCCTCATCAACGCGGCTAGACGATTGAGACACTACTTCCTAGCCCACACGATTGCGGTTTAAACAGATCAACCCATAAAGCAGCTGCTGGGACGGCCAGACATGGACGGCAGAATGCTCAAATGGTCGCTTGAGCTCTCCGAATTTGATATCCGGTATAAAAGCAGAAAAGCCCTCAAGGCCCAAGCCCTGGACGACTTCGTCGCAGAAATGACGTTCGCAGACTTGTTTACCGTGAAAATTGGTAAACAACCGCTAATCTTCCAAATCTAACTTTGGTGACTCACAGGATCGACCAGATTGATCCTAGGACATGTGCTAACCATTTAATCAAAACAAACTCTAAGGTTATAAAGGCTTCGACAAAGGACATAAAGAAAGGTTTTTTTGAAACTATTGCTCGAAAGTGTATAAAGGTGTATAAAAGACACTAAGTTAAAGAACTGAAAGGATAAAGGCAAAGTCGAAGGTATAAAAATGCAGTAAAGTGCAGAAACGTAAAGTGATTCAAATGATAAACAAGTTCATTGCACAAAACTATAAATTAAAGGAAACTACATTGAAAAAGTAAATGGTGTTTACATATTGTACATTCTCACGATACTCTTTTCTCTACACGCGGATACTTTGAGTAATTTCAGAGTAACTTGTACAAATTGAACACCCTTGATTCTATGGCTAACAACCCCTATTTATAACACTACAAATAATTGCTAATAACCACTTAAAACAATTACCAAATGACAAGTGTAGCGCTGCATGCTACTGCCCTTTAGATATGCGCCACTTGTCTTTTTAGGAATAACTTGGAGATAACTACTCCCTCCTTTATTTGAATTCAAATTCTTCAGCGTTGGACGCCTTCACTTTCCTCGGTCGAAAGCATTTTCTCAACTCTTGGAAATATTTTCTAAGTCCCAAAGGTGCCTCCTCTTATATAAGCATCTTCGACCTAAACATGCCATAAGGAACCAGTCGAAAACCCTTTACAACTTAATATTATAACTAATTTCCAACTTTAACATGAGCGTCGAATTTATGAGCTAACAAATTTCCCCCCCAAAATGTCATTTTCGACAATGTTGAAGAAAAAGGTCATTTTTGATAGTGTCCTATTCGACGCCATCTTTCGACCATCCATATGTGTCAATTATAACTGACTACCCCACGTCTCAAGAAACTGTTTAGTTTCTCTTTAATCACTTCGTGATGTCATGGTTAATCATGATTATCTCTTGGAAATCACACCAAATCCCAGATCATCATCACCTTTCCTAGGGTCTAGGAGATCATAGGCGTAGGTAGTAACTGCCACCGCCCCTATTCTCGATCCTGAGAGGACACGTGTCCCACTAGTCTGCACCCTCTAATGATGATTAGTGACCTTCCAATGTTCCCCAATACTTTATAAATAGTTTCTTTCAGAAACCATTTTACTTTTTCCAGTTTCAACGTTTTTTCTTGAATACTCTCCACCCTTCTTCTTCAGTAAATCATTTTTTCTTAAACTCTTAACAATGGCTTCTTCTAATACCGCCACCCAAGACCTCAAGAAAACTCAGAAAACCAAAGGACCCCAAAGCGCATCCCTACTACCTCCTTTTGCCACATTGAGTGGCCCTAAGGTAGTGAAAAATCAACAGTTCATCCCTGAACCTCTCACGGAGGAAAAGTGACACATCTACGAGTCTTAGGTGCTAATCCCTGTTACTGTTTCTAACAAGCCATTGGCTTTATCTGGCCCTCTGTCTACTTTAGGCTTAGATTTTTCAACCATTAGCGACTTCTTCCCCTCATACCGTAAGACCAAACCATTAGGGCAAAAGGACAAAGCAAAAGTAACGACCACACCTCAGGATAGTGTAGCTATGTAGCACATTGACCTAAAATACCTGAATGATGGTTCCAGGTAATTTAGGGAAACCCCTTTCTTTAAAGATGATGACCTTTACTTAAACTGGTTGACTAAAGTAGAAAAGTTAAGGCGGAAACCTGGAAAGAGTTAGGAATTTACGACTTGATTATGATGTCGAAAAGAGGCCATGCCTATTGTCCAATCCTGTTGGCGTCGTCCCTGTATTTTTGGGACAGCACCCACTATACCCTTCCTCTCCCTTGTGGGATGATGACACCCAAACTATTCGACATAGCCGATGTTACAGGGCTGAAACCATATGGGTTAGTTTATGATCCAGAAATAGACGCCCAAGATACCATCAGGTTTTCCACCACCAAACATACTTACACCCATTTTATGAATCACTACCACAACAAACAGACTGACACAGTCGAAGATGAAGAACATATAGCATTTCTAGCTATGTGGCTATCTCGTTGTGTGTTCTGTACCAAATCCCTTCAAGTGGCCAGAAAATATCTGACTCTGGCCAACCAGCTGCACAACAATTGAGGCATATGCCTAAGCAAAATGATACTAGCCAGTTTGTATGAGTCCCTGAGCGAAGGTGCTGGTCGACTGAAAGACCAAGATAACAATGGGAACCTCTTACTATCGGGACCCTTCTGGTTGCTTCAGCTCTGGCTCAATGCTACATTTGAAGCCAGCCTCCCCCAATAAAGGGACTGTCGACAAGGAAGCCATCGAGATTAAAGAAAGGCGAGTCGAATGGACTCGACTGGTGAAGATAACTCCTAGTGAAGAGGGGCTGACGCTTCGAGCATCCTTCTCCGGCTTCATTAAGAAGTTCTCTAAGAGATACGAGTTTACACCCAGAATGACACCCTTTGCTGGGAGACAGTATAGCCTTGAGTGGTTTACCAGAGCCTTCCCCCCTGCTTTCAAAAAACATGAGGCTGAATCTCAACTAGTCTGGGAAAGTTTCTTGATCCCTCGACTCATCGTGCATCAACATAACTTTCTAAGGGGCCAGACAACCTTGATGGCTTACCAACCAAATCTTGTCTCTCGACAATTTGGTTTGGTCCAAACTCTGCCTAAGTGTTTGTATGAAAAGAAAGTTCATGTAATCCTCCCCCATACTAGCTATGATTCCCTAGAAAGTTCGACTCATCTGGCCAGGCATGCTCACAGATCACTTCTTACCCCAGTCTACTTCGAGCCTTCTCACCTCTGCACCCAAGAATTCCATGATTGGTGGTCAAAGCATTATAGCAAAGAATTCCTTGATGTTTCTAGCTTCTCCACATTAATTGACCAAGCATTTGTTGATTTGAAGGAGAAGATCAAGAAAGGTAAATCCACTCACATCAAAGAGATTCAGGCTTTTCAGAAGTACTTTGAAACTATGTATCGACCCGATGACCTTAGTCGAACCGTCCGCGATGCCTCAGTCACATTAAAGGAATTTTTTAAAAGAGAATGGAGAGTTTGAAAATCCCTTCATACGTTCCTCCTGAGAAACGTTATGCTGTGGCTTTCGAACTGTTTCCTCCGAAGACTCCTCGACTGCCCACTGCTGACTTTGGAGTGGCTCTTGCCCCTCCCTTTCCAGACTGGTTTGTCTATGGGGATTCTATAAAAATCCTTCGACAACAATCAAAACCCAAGGCCCAGCAGGTGGTTCCGACTAAGCATACACTAAACAGTTTCAAAGGACACCTTTATATTGGGATCGAAGATGTTCACATCGAATCCGAAATATATGAAGGTTTAGATTCCTCGATCCCGTGTTCCTTTCGAGCTTTATCATTACTAACTTGTGGTAATTTCATTTTCTTGCATCTATACCCAAGAAAAACTTGTCTCAGCAACTGGTCAACGTAAAGGTCGAAGGCAGCAAGGTAAATTTCAGGTTCCCTTCCTCTGCTAATTATCCACCTTTTTCCTCTAACACTCTTCTTCATTCCAGGCTTCCAGGAAGTTACCTCCAACGCCTCAAAGAAAGTCGAAGAGGGGTGCTTCCCATATTGTTATCGACTCAGAAAACGACAACCAATCCCCTCCAGAGGAATTGAAGACGAAGAAAAGAAGAATATTAATACCAGACACAGATGCTGCTGAGAACCAGTCTGAGCCCAAAGGGGTCAAGGCTCCCAAGAAAAACACCCAAACAACCACCACCAGTCATGTAGCTGAAGCTTCGCCTGGAACCACCTCCAAACCAGCCTCCGACAATGCTGAAAGTAATAATTCCAGCCCTGATGCAGAGGGCGTTAAGGTAACTCACCATTCCACTTTAGAAACACCAACTGCTTGCCTTGTTTGTCCCTATTTAACTTGTCTTAATTTGATACAGGTGGATGCAGGCAGCTCGAAACCACCAATGACGAAACCTCCTTCGCCAGCCACCATCTTGAATAGCCAAGGTGAGCCCACATACCATTCCACTTCTGATTTGGGCTCTAATATGAGTTCACTAGGCAAAATTAACAAACCTGGCTTTGAAACAGCTCCTCTTTCGCCACCAAAGACCCAGACTCATCACTCTCATATAGATGGTTCTGATCACAAAGATAACAACGACCAGCAGGATCTTGAAACTGAGCAACCAGAAACCAATGCCATGGATACTGACACACACTTGGCCAATAATGATGGCTCACCAGTCAATGAAAATGCTGCTCCAGATGAAAGCGAGGAAATGGAGGAAGATGGCGAAACAATGCATCCGTTTGAACTCGACGCTCATGACAAACAGGATAATGATACGATGGATAAAAATTCCTAGGAGGAGGACAAGAGTGAGGCGAAGACAACTGATGAGGGCCCCATCAATGAATCAGTGCACATTGACACCACCACAACTCCAACCACCAACGTTGCTGCTGAGAACAAAACGTCTCCAGCTGTGCATGGATCATGTCTTTCTGAGAAAGAACTTGACGCACTAAAAGTCACCAACCCTCGACAATACATCATGATTCTTCTTAGTAGTCGAGGGAGCTCTTCCGACAAAACCCCTAGTGCCTCAACTGCTTCTGAGGAGCAAACTGCAACAAAGCCTGAGGCCAGCATCCTCCAAAAGATCAAAGAAATTTTTTTCAAAGGTGACCTCTTTGCACTCCTGCGAATGGACAAGGTCACCCACATTTCCCTGAAGAAACTCCTTGATCAAGTTGACATCAACACCATCCCTCCAGAAACTGCCAACATCATTGTCGAACTCGGTACCATGATTGACCAGGTCAATGCTGATCTTAGACGCCTGCCTTCGATTAAAGATGTTATTTCCAACAAACGTGGTAGTGAGGCTGCTATTTGGGATGCTGCCACTGAATCTGAAAACAAGGTAGCTGAATTGGAGGCAACCAAGGAAAAGAACCCGCAGGAGATTGCCACCAATTGTAATACCCCAAATTTTGACCACTTAGATTTCCCATCATTGTGAAAATCATCATCACAATATGGATGAACCATCATGCTTCATCAGTCTCCCCAAAGATGGGTGAGCATCCAATACAATCAAAATTAGGGTTTCAAGCCCTCTCTGAGTGCTTAGACAAAGGATCAATCAAGAAATGACATGATCTTCAACTTGTATAATCTCTCAAACATCCACAATGGATAAAAAAGGACTCCCACTTCAAGGATTAAGCACAAGGCTGCTCCCTTCTAGGTGGATCAAGTCTCAAGATCGACAGTGTCACCAAATTAGGGTTTTGGTCGACCAGGGCCTCCAGATGGAAATTTTCATCTGGGCACAAGGCAATGATCCAAAACATGACCTAATATACTTCATGGAACCTCATGAACCCATGCATCAAGTCAATTTTGCCTCTGGGGATGCATTCATCAAAAATCAGGAATTAGGGTTTCTTGACCTAATTCACCCCTAAGTTGACTTTTGGGACAAACCATGAGCCAAGACCCCAAGAGATGATTTGAGGGTCTCTAATACACCATATTGATCCATTTGGAATAATGGATTGATCCAAGAAGCTTGAGCAACAAGTTTCATTTTCATCTGCACCACAATTAGGGTTTTAAGGGAAAAGTCAACTGTAACTTTGACTTTTGACCTGGACATGCTCCCAAACCCTAATACATGATTGAATATACCCTATGACACCCATGGAACATGTCCATCAAGTTTGATTTAGGTCAAGGACATGATTTCCTGAAGAATTGCACAGTTTGGAATTCATCTGATAAAAAGTCAACTGTGCACAAAAGTCAATTTTGACTTTTTGAGATTTTTCACCAAAATGGATTTTTAACCCTAAAATGATGTTAATGTATGATTTGAATCATCATTCATCAAGAAAAATCAAGAAAAGTGAGATAACTTGTAAAAGGGGTAACCATAAAACTTAGAAATTTTTCTAAGTTAAAAATAAAGTGGCAAAGGTACCAACTTTGGAGGACCATAACTCCTAAACCACAAGGCCATTTTTTCTCATCCAAAGATGGATTTGTAGCCCTCATTATCACCTACAAAAACTTCAACTACAAGTCATTCCAATTCATTAAGGATTTTGAGTTATGGAGTGATCAAAGTGGCTGAAAAGTGAAAATGTCACTTTTTCCAACACTTAGTGAAATTTTCACTAAGTCAGAATTCTGCTTCACTTTTTGCCAAATGTAGGGGGATTTTTCACTTGGAATAAAAAGAGATCAAAACCAAACTTGTTCAAACAGTTGTTGTATCATGTTAGGGCTTTCCAAAATGGCCAAGAACATTGCCAAATTCAACCTACATCAAGAGATACAACATTGGCAAGTTGCCTTGCTGAAATCTGTCAAAGCAAGGCAGAATTTGCATTTTGGCTCGATTTGCCAAAATAAGCCAATTGCAATTGCTCCAATCCACTTGGACACCTCAGAGGATTGAATCCAAAGGGGACAATCACTGAGCCAAGCCTCCAAGGTCCAAGGAAAAAAGAATAGCATGTTGAACCTAGAATGGCCAAAATAGGGACAAGACTTCAAATTTGGAATGAGGCGTTCAATGGAACCATCAAGGTGGCATGGACTGAGCCATTCTCATCTGAAATCAGTCAAGACTTATCCAAGACCAAGGGGACCAAAGCTCTGTGCCCTAACCTCTAGTCAATGGCTAGAGGAGACTTTCATTTCCATTGGCCAACATTGAGGAAACCTACTTACCAGCTGCCATGTACTATTCCTTGCAAAACAAACTTGCTCTAATATAAATAGAGCTCAATTGTGGTCAGTTTAAGTACACCAAAGCCATCTAACAGATGCTTTCCTCAAAATCTCTTTCTCTTGGCAAAAATGCCTTTCTTAGCAAGGTAGCTATCGGGTTTTGAGTTTGAGAGCAATTCTGCACAAACCAATCACTCACACACCTCACATACATCACATATGAGCTGATCAAACACTCACATAACATCTGGAACATCTGGAACATCAAAATCTCAAAATCACTTGCCATCCACACAAGTTTGAAGTGAAGTTGCAGCTGAGATGCCATAAACTGATCCAGTCCATTTCAATTCAATCCAAGTGTTCAAACACACTCCATATGGTGTAGGGAAGCTGTCCAGATCATCACAACTTGTCTGTAACACCTCCAACTCAAAATCACATCTGCTCTTGCTGTCACGACTTGAAGGTAAGCCTAAACTTGGGCATCTCTCAATCTATGCATATTTCCTCGCACAATAATTTGGCCATATGTTCATAATCATGCATGGAATGTTTTCCCTCAATTAATTGCATTGTTTGAATCGTGTATCAAAAATCCTAGCCTTCATGCAGAAATTAGGGTTCTTGAGGTTTCTTCGTGATTTCTTGTTGTATGTTTAATTTAAATGAAATTAAAGTACATAGACATGATCGTGAGGTTGAGACGAGCATAATGATATGTGGATTGCATGTTATACTTACGTATTCAGTGAGATTGGATGGAAAATGCAAATCTGGGCAAACTGAAAAAACGCGCGTGTTCTTGGTGTTGTTCTTGGCGCCATTTTCATATATTTGAATATTTGAATTTTGTGATTTTGTTTAATTGATTCAAAAATTAATTTCTCTCTGAGTTTTAATGATTTTGAGTTGAGTCTTTTTTTAATAATTCACAAAAATGTTAAAATATTTTATTTTATCAAAAAATCCCAAAAATATTATTTATTTCATATAATTGATATTTTTGTAAAGAATTAATATTTTGATTGTTTTTGGCATTTTAAATATTTTTTCTACATTGATTTTGCAACTTTTAATGCTTTCTAATTATTTTGTAGGCCAATACTTAATTTTTGAAGCATTAATCCAAGATCACAATTTGTTTTCCCTGTGTTAAACAATTTTTGATCATTTTAATTGAATTTTTATTCAATTAAATACTTTTTGAAAACAAATTAGGGTTTTGGATTAATTCAACCCTCATAAATCATTTTCAAAACACTTTGGGCCTCTATTAGAGTGTAAGACCCAATCCTTTTTTGACCAAATCATCTTTGGGTCTCACTTATTGTATAAGTCCCGATACCGTCAAAAAACAAACGGCGCGATCGTCGCCTTTTCAAAAAACATCTGGGCCTCTCCTAGAGCTATAAGACCCATTCAAAACTTTTAGGCCTCTATTAGAGTGTAAGACCCAATCCCCCTTTTTACCAAAACATTTTGGGCCTCACTTATTGTATAAGTCCCTCTGCGTTAAAAGAAAACCTCGGCGTGATCGCCATTTTTAAACGAAAAGTCATTTGGGCCTACCCTCGTGTTATAAGCCCCACTCTTTTTCCTTTAAACCTTTTTGGGCCTCTTGAGAGAGTGTAAGACCCATCCCTTTGTACAGAAAACCATTTTTGGGCCACAGTCACTTGTATAAGTCCCGCTGTACAAATTCAAACAGTGCGCTCACTGATAAAACCCTGGGCCTCTCCTTGGGCTGTAAGCCCCAAATCTTTCTTTTTCAAAGCACTTTTTCCTTTGATTTTGAATATACTGTTGTTTTCAATCTTTCTTTGTTGAACAACTAACCAAACAGCATGGAAGCTCTACAACCGAGTAAGTGGTTATCGCTTTCATTTACTGCTTTCATATTATAAACTGTATTGTGGGGCTGCTCACTGTAAGTCTCCTTTCATAAGCTCATATCTACTGTGTAATAATAGTATAGATATTTCGAGTTTCCCCGATAACTACGTCTAGAACTAGGTGACGCCGTTTCATTTATTCGTAGAAATAGACGCCTAGATCCCCAATAGGAGCACCAGATACAGTCTTCTCTTCGGTTGTCCTCCTTAGGAATCGTCAAGAAATTCTATCCCCCAGAGATGAATTATTCTCGGTGAAACTTCTCTTGAATTTCTTCAAACCGCCGAACGGTTCGGACTCTCTCTAAAAGTTAAAGTCACTGGATAGTAAACCTCCCACGTTTACCAGTGGTTTTAACTCTAAAAGAGTTTTCCTGAACTTTTCTTTGGTTTGGGACCCACGGGCTTCTTAAAAGCATCGGCCTCCTCTTGGGCATCATACAAGGACCCACAGGCTTCCTAAAAGCAACCCCGCCTCCTCTTGGGCATTATTCAAGGACCCTACGGCTTCTTAGAAGTATTCACAGCCTCCTCTTAGGCTTCGTTTAACGATCTCTTCCTCCGGGAATGATAGCCTCCTCTTTGGCTTCGTACAAGGACCCGTCGGCTTCTTAAAAGTTTCCAGCCTCCTCTTGGGCTTCGTACAAATTGTCCCGACGACCTCCTAGAGGTATAGGAACAGAACCTAGTCATCCTCATAGAACATTCCTTTCATAGAGTCTACTACTGTTTCTCGAAGCATAGTACAAAAGATAAAACTCTAGACACGGACAGTCTAACTTTCTTGAGTCTCAAAGACATTCTCAAGCACCCTTCGTTAAATAGGAAGAAAACCCGCAGACTCGGACAGTCTCAATACCCTTTGGATTTCCTGTTTCCTTAAAGAGAAGGAAATACCCCTGATCCTCAAATTAAATCCCTGAGTACAGTGTTGCTCATATAAGAACTGATTTTCTCTTTTAAATCAGTATATTGGATCTGTCACTCAACTGAAACAGTCACAATAGCCTCCATCTCGGGCTTCGTACGAGATACCAAAATTCTCCCTAGTGGAGTCAAAACAACCTTTTCGCCTCTCTCTCAGGCTTTGTATGAGACACAAAAGATTCCCTCGTTGAGTCAATCACCCCTTTTTTGCCTCCATCTCGGGCCTCGTACGAGATATAAATCCCTTAAGCAAGAGTCGAACTCTTTTCTAGCCTCCTCTTAGGCTTTGTATAACGATATGCCCCACTGGGTCAAAAACCTTTAGCCTCTCTCTCGGGCTCTGTACGAGACACAAAATAGCCTCCTCTTAGGCTTTGTATAATGATTTTCCTAGCGGGAATTAGCCTCCTCTTAGGCTTTGTATAAGAAAACCACTGGTTGATCCAATCGACCTTTTAGCATCAAAGTTGTGCCATGTTCACAGTACACAAACATCAACAACTCCTTCATCTAATCGCTGTAAGCGGCAAGCCTCTGGATCATCTATATCCATGCCACTGTCCCTCTTTTAGCATGAGAAATTCCTAAGGAAAGATGGCATTGCTCTACACTGAGTTAAAGTCTTCTCCTTCAGGTTAAAACCCTTTCTTCGAAAATTATGGCATTGCTCGGATCCGCGTATCCCAGTTAAAGTAATTCTCCTTCTCCCCTCTTTAGAGATGACAAATTCTCTCTAAAGCCGAGGACTTTCAGCTTCACGTCTTGGGCTTTGTACAAGACACAAATAGACCTTTCAACTTCACATCTTGGGCTTTGAACAAGATACAAATCACCTTTCACTTCACGTCTTGGGCTTTGAACAAGACACCAAAAACCAATTTCCTCCCATAGAATAGGAGGAACTACGAATGCTCTGATTTCCCTGTTTCGGTAAACGGGAATACGTAGGCATAAGATCGAAAGAAAAGATCTTAGCGAGCGCAATCAACAAAAAACCCAAATCCCATATCCCCATCAATCAAAAGCAGTAATTCAAAAGCACCAGTCTTAACATCCTAATCCTTATTCCCCGCCAGAAACCCTTTGCCTAGAAAAAAAGAAAGAAAGAACCTGTATTGGCGAAATACGAATAACCAGTACAAAGGCCCCCTACATTGATAGCATCCGTAACCTAACAGACCGCTGTTTAAATTCAGTATGCAAGCAAGGTTAATTGGAGACATCTATTTCCCTTCCTTATTCAGCTCACAATAGGATAAAAAATGAATCGACCTGTAGTTTTAAGCTCAACCGCAGAGAGCGATCAACGCTTAAGAACCGCGTCCAAAATCGCTCGCTACAGAAAAGTGGCGCCCACCGTGGGGGCCGATCTTTCTTTCTGTTTCTGTTTTTTTTTTAAATGGCGACTCTGTTGGGGAGTCATTGCCAAGATCTTTCTGCCTTAGGGCATCATCCCCGTTTTCCATGGAAAATGGGAACTCTACCGAAGAGAAAGATTGACCTATGCTGGTCCATCTCTTAGGCAGGGAACCACAGATTAGGGCTTCCGCCGGGGAACCCATTTCTGTCAGGAACTTAAGATTCATAGCTTTATAAGTCTAGGATGATTAGGACAAATATATATATACTGCTTTTCCTAATTGCTATACATGTTTATTTTTCTGCTAATGGGAATGCGGGTGATGCCGTATGTGGACAGAATGAGTATACACTTAAGAAAAGCCAACCTTTTTCGTAGTGCGGAAGCTATCGAAAATAGCTGTTACGCGATACTACCCTCATTTGAGGCTGGTGATCTATTCTCGGTGAATAGCAGTTACTCTAAGATTGCACACAACTCGCTGGCGATCCGCTTGTTGTTTTGCTTTCTTGGGAGGAGCTGATGATAATGAGTATAGGTACAAAAATCACCCTAGTATAAACCTTTGGGGATGGGTAGCGCCTTGACTTCATGACAACGACCCTTTGACCCCATGTTTTTTCTATGTTTTTGTGTGCTGCATTCATGCATCCATTTAATAAAACATTAAAACATTCAAAAAATTTCTCTTCTAGTCTCTCTGTTTTTCAAAATTAAACTAAGACTGTGATTGCAAATATCAGAGAAAAAGATTACGCTAATGGATTTCGGTAGAAGGAGAACTCACCAGTATACCTTCAAGGTTCCAAAACTAGGGGATTTGAGAAAGTTAGCGAGGATGATCGTTAACCCAGAGGCTTTCAGAGCCAAGCACGGCGGTTTGCTACCACTGTTAAGAGTCCATGTGATTAAGGGAATCATGGATGCGCTCATTCAGTTCTACGATCCGGTTTATCATTGTTTCACATTCCCGGATTACCAACTATCACCAACGCTGGAGGAGTACTCTCATCTGGCTGATTTACATATCACTGATCGAGCTCCATTTTCTGGACTGGAAGAAATTCCAAAGAATCAGACTATTGTAAGAGCAATTTATTTGGATGAGTCTGAGGTCAGGACTCACAAGACCACTAAGGGTGGCATCCAAGGTTTGCAAACCCAGTTCTTGACAAAGAAAGCTCTGTACTTCGCTAGTATAGGGAACGGGACTGCTTTTGAAAGCATCTTTGTCTTGCTCACCTATGGGTTATTTTTGTTTCCCAACATCAATAACTTCGTCGATATCAACGTTATTAAGGTTTTTCTCATTGGAAACCCTGTGCCGACTTTGCTCGCAGATGTGTATCATTCTGTACACTTAGGAAATTTGTACAGCGGAGGGGAGATCACATGCTGTGTACCTTTGCTTTACAAGTGGTTTATCTCTCACTTGCCCAAGTCTGCCGCTTTTTGGGATTGCAAGAGTGTCTTACGTTGGTCGCAGAAGATCATGTCCCTCACCAATTCTGATATAGATTGGTGTAATAGGATTTATGAGGGAATCAGAATCATTGATCGTTGTGGAAACTTCCCCAGCGTACCCCTCATAGGGACTAAAGGAGGAATCGACTATCATCCGATATTAGTTCTTCGTCAATTTGGATACCCGATGAGACACATCCCACTGGATGTTCATCTGGAAGGTCTTTTCTTCAAAGAAGGAGAAAACAACAGAGCACTAAAGATGGAAATAGTGCAAGCTTGGAAACATGTTCATAAGAAAGGACGAGAATCTCTGGGAAAACCGGACTGTGTCTCGGTGGAGCCTTATCTCCATTGGGTACAAACTAGAGCTCTCAAGCTAAAGATGCCTTATCCTCGTTACGGAATTCTTCCGCCGAGGGAAATTGTCATGTACTTCATGACGGAAACTGAAAGGCTTCAGGTTACTCTCAACAAAGTTCAAAAGGAAAGAAGATCTTGGAAGAACAAGTACCGCACCCTCGACGTAGAGTGTATCCAAATACAGCAATTACTGAAAGAGAAAGATGCTCTGATTGAAATTTTGGAGCAGCATGCTGTAGAGAATCAAGATGACCAAAGGAATTTGCCCACTCTTTTCACTTGGCAAAGGAATGACAACCCGACAACGGCCCAAGCGCCCCGGTCAAAGAAAAGGAAGATACCAGAGTCACCACCCGATTTCTCTTCAGAGAGGACTCGGGACCCATTAGTTTAGGTTTCTGTTTCTGCACTTTGTAATCTACTGTATTTCCATTTCTGTAATCCTTTGGAATTCAATAAAAAGGGGTTTCCCCACTGTTTGATATTTGCAATCTAATTGTCGAAGTTTATTTTGATTAAACCAAACAACAATTAATATAATCATTGCATTCATCATTCTCACATCGCGTATTCTCCTTACCTACGAATCTCACGTTTGTGTCTCGATTCTAGAGTCAACCTGTCTCATTCGTATAATACTCGGGCCAATCGTCAGAAAAAGATGGATGATCTTGAGGAAGAAAACAGAGAGTTGAAAGAAGAGATCGACACTCTGAGAGAGGATATGAGAAAGCTTCGTAACGACATGCAAGCCATGGCAGAAGCTCAGCTACAAAGAACTGTGATCTCAGAGATCACCTCAACGCCCATCATAGAAAAGTATGATCCTAGGTATCAGATACCGAAAGATCGTCCTTGGGGCATGCCTGTTAACTATATCCCGGAAGGATATGTTCCGCTGATCACTGAAGATCAGGGAATAGCAACAGAAGCCGCTGGGCCTGAAGGACTTCGGGAAAGCGAAGATGCCAGGGGCATACTCAAGACTCCTGAAGGTTACAAACTTCGGGAGGTGCCAAGACTTACTGCCGTAGTCATGGTACCACCCCCTGTGGTGCACACTGTCCCGGAAGGACAGATTCCACCAACACCTTCTGGTAAGAAGGAAACTATGTTTGACAAAATGGAGGAATTCCAGGAACAGTTCCTGGAAATGCAGAAAGGGCTGCAAGCCATTCGCGGTCAGGATCTATTTGGAAAGGATGCCGCAGACCTCTGCTTGGTCCCAAATGTAAAAGTCCCGCACAAATTCCAAGTGCCCGACTTTGAAAAATACAAGGGTAACTCTTGCCCTCAGAGCCATCTGGTGATGTACGCTCGGCGGATGTCAGCTCAGACGGAGAATCAGGACCTGCTGATTCACTACTTCCAGGATAGTTTAACCGGTGCCGCGCTCAAATGGTACATGGGTTTAAACCGTGCCACGATCAGCACTTTCAGAGATCTTGGTACTGCCTTCGTCCAACAATACAAATACAATTTGGACATGGCACCCGACAGAGATCAACTCAGATCAATGTCGCAAAAGGACAAGGAAATCTTTAAGGAGTATGCTCAAAGGTGGCGTGAAATTGCCGCTCAAATTTGTCCACCTCTTGAGGAAAAAGAGATGACAAAGATCTTCTTAAAGACCTTAAGCTCGTTTTACTATGACCGAATGGTTGCCAGTGCACCCAGTGATTTCACCGAAATGGTCGGCATGGGTGTACGTCTTGAGGAAGCCGTCCGAGAAGGACGTTTAGTAAAAGACACTGGATCGACGAGCGGTACTAAAAAATATGGTAGTGCTCTCCCTAAGAAAAAAGAGCAAGATATTGGGAATATCTCTCTCGGAAAGCAAAGGCGACGTTATCAGCCAGTAGCAGCTGTTACTCCTGCTAGCGGCCCCGCGCCTATTCCTATGTATCAACCTCAGGTTGCACAGAGCCAACCTGACCAACAAAGGACACAACAGCCTCTTCAGCAGGCTCGTCCTCCATATAACAACAACTGTACAACACGGCCATCAGGATTTGATCCTATACCTGTAACGTACGCATAACTATTTCCGTTACTGCTAGCCAAGGGGCACATCCAGACTAAGTCTCCCCTTTCAGTTCTGGAAAATCCGCCTTTCTGGTTTAAGGTGGATCAAACATACCCTTATCATCAAGGAGGTTCAGGGCATAACATTGAGACTTGCCTCAATTTCAAATCCGACGTGCAAAAGCTTGTTAGGAGCAGGCTCTTATCTTTCAAAGATACGAACCCTAATGTTCTCACGAACCCGCTGCCTCAACATGAGAAAGCCGCAGTCAATTTGATTGAGAAAGAGACTAACAATGTCTATCAAATTCACGATGTACTCTTATTGGGGACAAATCTGGTCAAGATGCATTATAGACAGAGTGGATATGGCCATGTGCCACCTCATAACTAACACCAGTGTGATATCTGCTCTAAAGATAACCAGGGGTGTTCTGTAGTGCAAGCAGCTCTACAGGAACAAATGGATCTTGGATGGATCCAAGAGCACCGAGTTCATGGAGTTAACATGGTTTACACGAATTCCAACGTCATTCAAAACCACGACATCCGTGCGATGAATGTCAACTTGGTGGCGATGCACTCAAGGCAAAGCCAGTATCATAATCTGCCGCGGCACGATTACAGTTCCTGTCTGATTTGCTCGGTAAACAAACAGGGATGCTCTTTCATACAAGAGGCCCTCCAGCGTCAGATGGATCTTGGATGGATCCAAGACTACCATGATAGGAACTCCTATCAAATCAACATGGTTCAGATCTTCGATATCCGTGTAATGAATACCAACCTGGTAGAGTTACATGCTAAGCAGGTCCGACTCGGATTCTTAATATCACATGATTACCAAAATTGTAAAGCGGGTTGCGAAAATGATCGAGGTTGTACCCTTGTCCAGGAGGCACTTCAGCACTTGTTAAATCACTGGTGGATGCCAATCTACATGGATGAAGATACTCAGCAAATTAGTATCAATAACAGGAATCCTACTCGTCGTCAAAGTCAGGATGTCCGATCAATGGAAGGTAACCTAGTGAGGTTACATTGTATTCAAAGTGGGCGTGGCCAGGTGCCACCACACAACTATGACAGTTGTAGCGTCTGTTCGGAAAGTAATCAAGGGTGTTACCTTGTGAGAACAGCTCTTCAGGATCAGGTCGATCATGGAGAAATTCGTCCATATCCAGGTTCTGGACCCATCAACTGGACGCCGAACTACCTTGCCGATCAAGTTGAGGATGTTGTCACAATCTCTAGTCATCATAGGACCAGGGATGTTTTTGCCATCATTCCTCTACTTGACGAATCTAAAGTTCCCAACCAGGAATGGATCGAGATTACTTATGATGGTCAGAAAATCAGAAGGTTCCCATAGTCATCTATCTACCGGGGCCACTACCGTATGAATCAGCTAAGGCAATCCCTTACAAATACGGTGCAACAATAATCGAGAATGGAAAGGAAATTCCATTACCCTCCGTCGTGAATATTGCAGACATCAGTCGTGTAACACGGAGTGGTCGAATCTTCAACCGAGGGGTTGGAGAATCCAACAAAGAAAAGGAACTTCAGGCAGAAATTCCTGATCCACCAGTCAGTCAATCTGGTAATCCCGACTTTTCAAAAGACAAAGATGAGATGCTAAAGCTCATCCAAAGGAGTGAATATAACATTGTTGATTAACTGTTACAGACTCCTTCAAAGATCTCAGTATTATCGTTGTTACTCAGTTCAGAAGCCCACAGGGAGGCTCTACAGAAAGTCTTGGAGCAAGCCTTTGTGGAACAGGATGTAACAATCAGACAGTTCGATAGCATTGTCTTTAACATCACTTCCTGCAATAATTTGGGATTTAGTGATGAAGAATTACCTGAAGAGGGTCGCCGTCATAACATGGCGCTCAACATTACAGTTAACTGCCAGGGCGATGCTTTAGCCAACGTACTGGTAGACACAGGGTCAGCCCTGAATGTTATGCCGAAGTCCACTTTGACGCAATTATCATTTAAGGGCCCTCCGATGAGAGTCAGCGAGGTCGTCGTCAAAGCATTCGACGGATCCAGAAAAACAGTTATCGGCGAAGTTGATCTTCCCATAACTATTGGTCCTCACACTTTCCAAATCACTTTCTAGGTCATGGACATCCGGGCAACATACAGTTGTTTATTAGGAAGACCTTGGATACATCAGGCTGGAGCGGTTACTTCAACCCTCCACCAAAAGCTAAAGTTCGTCAAGAACGATCAACTTGTCACGGTTTCTGGGAACAAGCCTTGCTTGTGAGTAACCTATCATCATCTGTTTATGTAGAACCCGAGGAGGCTATTGGAACTCAGTTCCAAGCACTATCGGTGAGCAAGAACGATCAATCCGAAGAAGGAACTTCAATTTCTTCATACAACGATGCTATCAAAGCGGTCGAGAGTACCGATACAACCGGATGGGGACGGCTTGTCATTCCTATTGACAATAAAACAAAGAAGGGTCTTGGTTTTTCTGCGACCTGTACCCAGACAGCCGCCAACGATGAAAGTCTTCATCCCCTTCAAAACTTCTTCCACAGTGGAGGTTTTCTTCATCCAGTGTCTCAGACAGTTCATGCTATCAATGAGGAAGATCCCTCTGACACAGATGAAGAATGGAAGTCCTACCTTAACAAGGACGGCTATATGTCTCAGGAAGAGGTTCCTATGCCTTTTTGCTTTCCTACAGAAAGTCCGAGATTTATACCAAGATCAAATGTCGAAACGATCTACGGAGATTGTGATCCGAAAGGATGCCGTGCTCCGCCAAATTCATTAGAGGATGACACTTCGATGAAAGAAAACTTTGATCACAATTACTATGGCCCGATGGATGGTCTGCCAATGTGGCAGCCTTACCCAGGAAACTTGGGGCAAGAAAGTCAGCCGAGTAATGAAACTCAGCTGAGCGTCATTGAACAGAATACCTGTGTCCCCGCCATGTCATGGGATCAACACTCAGGTCATTCGGAAACTACTCAACATGAAGATGAATTCGCAACGTTTGCAGGACTAGAATTCATCAACTATGTTTTTCCTGAGGTCAACGTCATTGAGAGAGATGACTCCTCCAGTTCCAAAGAAATTTGGGACACTCTGGGAGAACCAAGTGGAAAATACGACTTTATGGTTAAATACACCGCTCCCGAAAGCTCTCGTATCAGGTTCGAAGGTATCCAGTCAACTGGATGGGGAGATGCAGCTGAGAGCACCAATGCTATGCAAAATGCAACAGAGGAATCCTCCTACGACAATTCTGCTTGGGAGACAGATTCCAATGATCCTACTCCACCAGAAATCAGCGTCATTTCTGAAGACAAATCAAGGAAGGTGCCAGACTTTGTGATTCACCGAGGAGTTCGCCGCCAATGGGTTGCCGTTGAGGTTCCGAGGGTCGTTCGTCAGTCAAAGTAATTGCCATCTTTAAGCCTTTCACCCTGCCCAGGTGAAACAGATGTTTTGATAGGGCTCGCTTTTTGTAAATTTCCCTCTTCGCTTTGCCCGAAGCGAGTGAGTTTTGTTTTATAGGGCTGTAGTTTCAAGATTCGACTTGTTCATTAATAAAATAACGTCGTTCTGTAATTTCCGCATTAATTGCTGTTTTCTCTTTTTGCTTTTTCAGAAAATGGTAATCCTAAAAAAACATTCAATAATAAAAATAAGCAGTAAAATCAAAACACTGCACACACTTGCATTTTCTCTATCTCTTCTAAACACGAATCATCACGTCATGCAGATTGCTTGTTTTATACCCCGTTGAAACATACGATCCGATGCCTTCTTCCAACTTTGAGTTCCCGGTATTCGAGGCTGAAGAAGAAAATGACAACGAAATTCCAGAAGAGATCTCCCGACTACTCAGACAAGAGGAAAGGTCCATTGAACCTCACAAAGAACCATTGGAAACGGTAAACTTGGGTTCAGAAAAAGAGAGAAAAGAAATCAGGATCGGAGCATTGCTCAGTCCAACTGCCAGAGAGGGTTTGATAAAGCTTCTCAAAGAATTCCCCGATGTATTCGCTTGGTCCTATCAAGATATGCCAGGGTTGGATACCAGCATCGTGGAACATCACTTACCGTTGAGATCGGAATGTCCGCCAGTAAAGCAAAGGTTGAGACGCACTCACCCGGACATGGCTATCAAAATCAAAGAGGAGGTACAGAAACAGATCGATGCGGGTTTTCTCGCTACATCTGAATATCTTCAATGGTTAGCCAACATCGTACCCGTTCCCAAAAAGGACGGAAGGGTCAGAATGTGTGTTGATTACAGAGATCTAAGCAAGGCAAGTCCAAAGGACGACTTTTCTTTACCACACATTGACATGTTGATTGACAGCACAGCAAAGTTCAAAGTATTCTCCTTCATGGATGGATTCTCGGGCTATAACCAGATCAAAATGGCGCCGAAAGACATGGAGAAAACTTCGTTCATTACCCCATGGGGTACCTTTTGTTACAAGGTAATGTCGTTCGGTTTGAAGAATGTCGGGGTAACCTATCAAAGGGCCATGACTACTCTGTTTCATGACATGATACACAAAGAAATCGAGGTGTATGTCGATGAATTGATTGCAAAATCAAGAACAGAGGATGAGCACGTTGAACATCTGTCAAAATTGTTCGAACGTCTAAGAAAATTCAAGCTCCGCTTGAATCCCAACAAGTGCACCTTCGGTGTCCGTTCGGGGAAATTACTAGGATTCATCGTCATCCAGAAAGGGATTGAAGTTGATCCTGACAAGGTCAAGGCCATTCAAGAAATGCCTTCTCCGAAAACTGAAAAACAAGTCAGAGGATTCCTGGGACGTTTGAACTACATCTCCAGATTCATATTCCTTATGACCGCCACTTGTGCGCCGATTTTCAAGTTATTGAAAAAGAACCAGGATTGTGTTTGGTCAGAAGATTGCCAAACCGCCTTCGACAGTATCAAGGAATATCTGTTGAATCCTCCGATTCTATCACCTCCAGTGGAAGGAAGACCACTGATCATTTACCTCACAGTCCTAGAGGACTCAATGGGATGTGTACTTGGCCAACAATACGAAACTAAAAGGAAAGAGTTTGCCATTTACTATTTAAGCAAGAAATTCACCGACTGTGAAACTCGGTACACGATGCTTGAGAAAACTTGTTGCGCTTTGGCTTGGGCAGCCAAACGTCTTTGCCAGTACATGATTCGTCATACTACTTGGTTGGTCTCCGAAATGGATCCAATCAAGTACGTTTTCGAAAAACCTGCTCTCACGGGAAGGATTGCCCGTTGGCAGATGTTACTATCAGAATATGACATAGAGTGCCATGCTCAGAAAGCCGTTAAAGGAAGTATTTTAGCCGATCATTTGGCTCATCAACCGATTGACGATCAAGAATCAATCGGGTTTGACTTCCCAGACGAAGATGTCATGTATCTAAAGATGAAAGATTGCGATGAACCGCTACCCAGTGAAGGGCCAGAACCAGGTTCCCAGTGGGGACTTATCTTTGACGGAGCAGTCAATCATTATGGAAACGGAATTGGGGCAATCATTGTTACCCCTCAGGGTTCCCACATTCCTTTCACTGCCAGACTTACGTTCAAATGTACGAACAACGAGGCCGAATACGAAGCATGTATCATGGGTCTCGAAGAAGCGATTGATTTAAGGATCAAAAACTTGGACGTATACGGCGATTCAGCATTGGCTATTAACCAGATAAAAGGAGATTGGAACACATACCAATCAGGATTGATTCCTTACAAAGACTATGCAAGAAGGTTGTTACCTTTCTTCAACAGAGTTGAGTTTCATCACATCCCTCGTGATGAGAATCACATGGCTGATGCATTAGCCACTCTCTCTTCCATGATTAGTGTAGGTCGATGGAATGACATACCTAAGATCGACATCATGCACCTTGAACGGCCCGCTTACATCTTCGCGATTGAAGCAGTCATAGACGACAGACCTTGGTATCACGATATCAAATGCTTCCTTCAGAAACAAGAGTACCCATCTGGGGCACTCAGAAAAGACAGGAAGACCCTCAGAAGATTGGCTGGAAACTTCTTCCTGAGCGGTGACACTCTTTATAAGAGAAATTTTGACATGGTTTTGCTCCGATGCGTCGACAGACCAGAAGCAGACGTGCTCATGAAAGAAATTCATGAAGGATCCTTTGGCACTCATGCCAACGGACACACAATGGCGAGAAAAATTCTCAGGGCCGGGTACTATTGGTTGACAATGGAATCTGACTGCTACAAGTACATGAGGAGGTGTCACAAGTGTCAGATATACTCCGACAAAATTCATGTACCACCATCACATCTCAAAGTTCTTTCTTCCCCGTGGCCATTTTCCATATGGGGAATTGACATGATTGGTATGATTGAGCCCAAGGCTTCAAACAGACATCGGTTCATCCTGGTAGCCATTGACTATTTCACCAAGTGGGTCGAAGCAGCGTCATTCGCCAATGTAACCCGACAAGTGGTGGTCCGATTTATCAAAAACAATATCATCTGCCGTTATGGTGTTCCAAGCGAGATCATTACTGATAATGGATCTAACTTGAACAATAAGATGATGAAAGAGTTATGCGCAGAGTTCAAGATCGAACACCATAACTCATCTCCCTACCGACCCAAGATGAACGGAGCGGTAGAAGCGGCTAACAAGAACATCAAGAAGATCGTTCAAAAGATGGTTGTAACCTATAAAGATTGGCACGAGATGCTACCCTTTGCTCTTCACGGTTATCGCACATCTGTCCGCACTTCAACAGGGGCTACCCCTTTCTCTCTAGTATATGGCATGGAGGCAGTGCTTCCCATAGAAGTAGAGATCCCGTCAATCAGGGTATTGATGGAAGCTCAGCTCACCGAAGCTGAATGGTGTCGAAGTCGACACGACGAACTGAACCTGATCGAAGAGAAGAGAATCACGGAACTATGCCATGGTCAGTTGTATCAACAGAGAATGAAGAGGGCGTTCGACAAAAAGGTCCAACCTCGTGTCTTCAGAAAAGGAGACCTCGTGCTCAAGAAGATACAATCATTTCTCTCTGACTCTCGGGGTAAATGGACCCCGAATTATGATGGTCCATATGTGGTCACGAAAGCTTTCTCAGGCGGCGCCTTGAGACTTGTAACCATGGACGGAGAGGAATTTGCCTACCCCACGAATGTTGATGTAGTCAAGAAATACTTCGCCTAAACTAAAAAAAAATGTCTCGGTGGATTGAAAACCCGAAAGGGCGGTCCAGGCAAAAGTTAGAGACATGAAAAAAAAGAATCATCCCGATGGATTGGAAATCTCATAGTACAATCCAGGCAAAAATTAGGGATAATGGCAAGTAACTATGTTCAACAGAGGCAAGTCCCTCAGCAGCAGTAGTTACATCATCTATCGGAGGAAATCTCCAGTCAAAGGTCATCTTCGACGGAAGCTCAGGATGCCCCGAATTCAAAGTTGGTAGAAGGATAGTGGTCGTTATGTTTCAACATAGCCCTTTTCCCTGTAAATTACCATTTTCTAACTTTGTATATACTCTTTGGAATCACGCGTTTGGCTGATCTCCATCCTATCAATAAAATTTGAGCCCTTGTGCTTTTGTTTGTAATTCTTAACTTGCTTTAGCTTTACAGAACGACGTTGTTTAAACTTAATCAGCGATTCTTGAAATAAAACAAAAATGAATTTACTTGTTAAAACTTTTTCTGCTTTTAAATTAAAGATGGCATTTCTTTTGACTGTTGAACATCAGAAGAATCTCGATCGCTTCTCCAAAGGTGTTTGAACCTCAAAGTGCAGAATCAAAGTACTCCTTCTAAACCAGTTCGCCTGAATGAAGGGATCAACTGTGTCAGAGACCTTGTTTCGTCTGACACCCTCGGCCGAGTTCTCATCTCTTAAGCCCGATCAACATAGCTCCCCGCGTGGACTATCTCTCCTAAGCAAGGTGGAATTGCTATTTTGAATCAACGGTACTTCTTCGCCCCGCGATGGCCGAGTATCCAATTGTGTCCATCCATTAGTCTGTATGTCGCGTCTGTTTTGTCAGCATAAACATACATACTTCATGCATTTTATTTGCGTTCGCATTTCGTATTGCATCACTATCACTTGAGTCGGTCTTGTCCCCTAGTGATAAACAATTTTCTCAATCGAGTTTGTCAGTTCTTTCCTCGTCAGGAAGTGTTGCGTCTGCACAATCTCGCCACCAGTGTATATTTAGATCAGAGTCGGCACTTGGCCACTTTGATAACTTGAACCTCTGAAAGATTAGAGAACCTTCAACAGATGTCACTCTTCGCCATTGAAGATGATATCCTTGCTTTCCCAGATTAAGGAAAATCCACAGAGAAAGCCTCGTGATCAGAGATTCGACAGTACATCAGTATTTCTCCGAAAAGTCGTTGATGAGAAGGTCATCGGCACCTCAAAATTGGATCCCATCATATGGCATTTCTCCGGGAAGATCCCAAGAAAAGTATGATGTAACCCCAAACGAAAACAGTCTCTCAAGAGACTCGCTTTCCCCAGTAGAATCGACAAATGGCGTCTCCAAAACAGAGAAGTTTGTGTACCTCTACAATTCAGACGAATGGGTTCCCCAGCAAGTCTGACATCAAAATTTTTTCCACTCAAATGGCATCTCCCCAGGAAAATTCGGCGAGAAGTTTGAAGGAAAGCCGCTACGAATAGCGTCCCTTGTCAGTAAAGTTTATTGACCAAAAGAAACTAAGACCAGTTCCTTGGTAAGAAACCAGGATCGAGGGGAAGTTTAAATCAGAAACTAAGACCAGTTCCTTGGTGAGAAACCAGGATCGAGGGGAAGTTTAAATCAGAAACTAAGACCAGTTCCTTGGTAGGAAACCAGGATCGAGGGGAAGTTTATATCAGAAACTAAGACCAGTTCCTTGGTAGGAAACCAAGAACGAGGGGAAGTTCAAAAGAAAACTGAGACCAGTTCCTTGGCTGAAGACCCGGATCGAGGGGAAGTTTACCTTTTCTAAGCATCATTGCTTAGCTAAAGAAGATGAATGTGTAAGCTACCATTCATAACCACCATCAAAATTTTGGATATTCCGATATTTAATCCTCTTACACCCCGAATGCTCGAATACCTTCGTCATTCATACCTTCGGGTCCAAGAAAATTAAATAGGGGCATCTGTAATACCCCAAAGTTTGACCACTTAGATTTCCCATCATTGTGAAAATCATCATCACAATATGGATGAACCATCATGCTTCATCAGTCTCCCCAAAGATGGGTGAGCATCCAATACAATCAAAATTAGGGTTTCAAGCCCTCTCTGAGTGCTTAGACAAAGGATCAATCAAGAAATGACATGATCTTCAACTTGTCTAATCTCTCAAACATCCACAATGGATCAAAAAGGACTCCCACTTCAAGGATTAAGCACAAGGCTGCTCCCTTCTAGGTGGATCAAGTCTCAAGATCGACAGTGTCACCAAATTAGGGTTTTGGTCGACCAGGGCCTCCAGATGGAAATTTTCATCTGGGCACAAGGCAATGATCCAAAACATGACCTAGTATACTTCATGTAACCTCATGAACCCATGCATCAAGTCAATTTTGCCTCAGGGGATGCATTCATCAAAAATCAGGAATTAGGGTTTCTTGACCTAATTCACCCCTAAGTTGACTTTTGGGACAAACCATGAGCCAAGACCTCAAGAGATGATTTGAGGGTCTCTAATACACCATATTGATCCATTTGGAATAATGGATTGATCCAATAAGCTTGAGCAACAAGTTTCATTTTCATCTGCACCACAATTAGGGTTTTAAGGGAAAAGTCAACTGTAACTTTGACTTTTGACCTGGACATGCTCCCAAACCCTAATACATGATTGAATATACCCTATGGCACCCATGGAACATGTCCATCAAGTTTGATTTAGGTCAAGGACATGATTTCCTGAAGAATTGCACAGTTTGGAATTCATCTGATAAAAAGTCAACTGTGCACAAAAGTCAACTTTGACTTTTTGAGATTTTTCACCAAAATGGATTTTTAAACCTAAAATGATGTTAATGTATGATTTGAATCATCATTCATCAAGAAAAATCAAGAAAAGTGAGATAACTTGTAAAAGGGGTAACCATAAAACTTAGAAATTTTTCTAAGTTAAAAATAAAGTGGCAAAGGTACCAACTTTGGAGGACCATAACTCCTAAACCAGGCCATTTTTTCTCATCCAAAGATGGATTTGTAGCCCTCATTATCACCTACAAAAACTTCAACTACAAGTCATTCCAATTCATTAAGGATTTTGAGTTATGGAGTGATCAAAGTGGCTGAAAAGTGAAAATGTCACTTTTTCCAACACTTAGTGAAATTTTCACTGTCAGAATTCTGCTTCACTTTTTGCCAAATGTAGGGGGATTTTTCACTTGGAATAAAAAGAGATCAAAACCAAACTTGTTCAAACAGTTGTTGTATCATGTTAGGGCTTTCCAAAATGGCCAAGAACATTGCCAAATTCAACCTACATCAAGAGATACAACATTGGCAAGTTGCCTTGCTGAAATCTGTCAAAGCAAGGCAGAATTTGCATTTTGGCTCGATTTGCCAAAATAAGCCAATTGCAATTGCTCCAATCCACTTGGACACCTCAGAGGATTGAATCCAAAGGGGACAATCACTGAGCCAAGCCTCCAAGGTCCAAGGAAAAAAGAATAGCATGTTGAACCTAGAATGGCCAAAATAGGGACAAGACTTCAAATTTGGAATGAGGCGTTCAATGGAACCATCAAGGTGGCATGGACTGAGCCATTCTCATCTGAAATCAGTCAAGACTTATCCAAGACCAAGGGGACCAAAGCTCTGTGCCCTAACCTCTAGTCAATGGCTAGAGGAGACTTTCATTTCCATTGGCCAACATTGAGGAAACCTACTTACCAGCTGCCATGTACTATTCCTTGCAAAACAAACTTGCTCTAAAATAAATAGAGCTCAATTGTGGTCAGTTTAAGTACACCAAAGCCATCTAACAGATGCTTTCCTCAAAATCTCTTTCTCTTGGCAAAAATGCCTTTCTTAGCAAGGTAGCTATCGGGTTTTGAGTTTGAGAGCAATTCTGCACAAACCAATCACTCACACACCTCACATACATCACATATGAGCTGATCAAACACTCACATAACATCTGGAACATCTGGAACATCAAAATCTCAAAATCACTTGCCATCCACACAAGTTTGAAGTGAAGTTGCAGCTGAGATGCCATAAACTGATCCAGTCCATTTCAATTCAATCCAAGTGTTCAAACACACTCCATATGGTGTAGGGAAGCTGTCCAGATCATCACAACTTGTCTGTAACACCTCCAACTCAAAATCACATCTGCTCTTGCTGTCACGACTTGAAGGTAAGCCTAAACTTGGGCATCTCTCAATCTATGCATATTTCCTCGCACAATAATTTGGCCATATGTTCATAATCATGCATGGAATGTTTTCCCTCAATTAATTGCATTGTTTGAATCGTGTATCAAAAATCCTAGCCTTCATGCAGAAATTAGGGTTCTTGAGGTTTCTTCGTGATTTCTTGTTGTATGTTTAATTTAAATGAAATTAAAGTACATAGACATGATCGTGAGGTTGAGACGAGCATAATGATATGTGGATTGCATGTTATACTTACGTATTCAGTGAGATTGGATGGAAAATGCAAATCTGGGCAAACTGAAAAAACGCGCGTGTTCTTGGTGTTGTTCTTGGCGCCATTTTCATATATTTGAATATTTGAATTTTGTGATTTTGTTTAATTGATTCAAAAATTAATTTCTCTCTGAGTTTTAATGATTTTGAGTTGATTCTTTTTTTAATAATTCACAAAAATGTTAAAATATTTTATTTTATCAAAAAATCCCAAAAATATTATTTATTTCATATAATTAATATTTTTGTAAAGAATTAATATTTTGATTGTTTTTGGCATTTTAAATATTTTTCTACATTGATTTTGCAACTTTTAATGCTTTCTAATTATTTTGTAGGTCAATACTTAATTTTTGAAGCATTAATCCAAGATCACAATTTGTTTTCCATGTGTTAAACAATTTTTGATCATTTTAATTGAATTTTTATTCAATTAAATACTTTTTGAAAACAAATTAGGGTTTTGGATTAATTCAACCCTCATAAATCATTTTCAAAACACTTTGGGCCTCTATTAGAGTGTAAGACCCAATCCTTTTTTGACCAAATCATCTTTGGGCCTCACTTATTGTATAAGTCCCGATACCGTCAAAAAACAAACGGCGCGATCGTCGCCTTTTCAAAAAACATCTGGGCCTCTCCTAGAGCTATAAGACCCATTCAAAACTTTTGGGCCTCTATTAGAGTGTAAGACCCAATCCCCCTTTTTACCAAAACATTTTGGGCCTCACTTATTGTATAAGTCCCTCTGCGTTAAAAGAAAACCTCGGCGCGATCGCCATTTTTAATCGAAAAGTCATTTGGGCCTACCCTCGTGTTATAAGCCCCACTCTTTTTCCTTTAAACCTTTTTGGGCCTCTTGAGAGAGTGTAAGACCCATCCCTTTGTACAGAAAACCATTTTTGGGCCACAGTCACTTGTATAAGTCCGGCTGTACAAATTCAAACAGTGCGCTCACTGATAAAACCCTGGGCCTCTCCTTGAGCTGTAAGCCCCAAATCTTTCTTTTTCAAAGCACTTTTTCCTTTGATTTTGAATATACTGTTGTTTTCAATCTTTCTTTGTTGAACAACTAACCAAACAGTATGGAAGCTCTACAACCGAGTAAGTGGTTATCGCTTTCATTTACTGCTTTCATATTATAAACTGTATTGTGGGGCTGCTCACTGTAAGTCTCCTTTCATAAGCTCATATCTACTGTGTAATAATAGTATAGATATTTCGAGTTTCCCCGGCAACTACGTCTAGAACTAGGTGACGCCGTTTCATTTATTCGTAGAAATAGACGCCTAGATCCCCAATAGGAGCACCAGATACAGTCTTCTCTTCGGCTGTCCTCCTTAGGAATCGTCAAGAAATTCTATCCCCCAGAGATGAATTATTCTCGGTGAAACTTGTCTTGAATTTCTTCAAACCGCCGAACGGTTCGGACTCTCTCTAAAAGTTAAAGTCACTAGATAGTAAACCTTGCACGTTTACCAGTGGTTTTAACTCTAAAAGAGTTTTCCTGAACTTTTCTTTGGTTTGGGACCCACGGGCTTCTTAAAAGCATCGGCCTCCTCTTGGGCATCATACAAGGACCCACAGGCTTCCTAAAAGCAACCCCGCCTCCTCTTGGGCATTATTCAAGGACCCTACGGTTTCTTAGAAGTATTCACAGCCTCCTCTTAGGCTTCGTTTAACGATCTCTTCCTCCGGGAATGATAGCCTCCTCTTGGGATTCGTACAAGGACCCGTCGGCTTCTTAAAAGTTTCCAGCCTCCTCTTGGGCTTCGTACAAATTGTCCCGACGACCTCCTAGAGGTATAGGAACAGAACCTAGTCATCCTCATAGAACAGTCCTTTCATAGAGTCTACTACTATTTCTCGAAGCATAGTACAAAAGATAAAACTCTAGACACGGACAGTCTAACTTCCTTGAGTCTCAAAGACATTCTCAAGCGCCCTTCGTTAAATAGGAAGAAAACCCGCAGACTCGGACAGTCTCAATACCCTTTGGATTTCTCGTTTCCTCAAAGAGAAGGAAATACCCCTGATCCTCAAATTAAATCCCTGAGTACAGTTTTGCTCATATAAGAACTGATTTTCTCTTTTAAATCAGTATATTGGATCTATCACTCAACTGAAACAGTCACAATAGCCTCCATCTCGGGCTTCGTACGAGATACCAAAATTCTCCCCAGTGGAGTCAAAACAACCTTTTCGCCTCTCTCTCAAGCTTTGTATGAGACACAAAAGATTCCCTCGTTGAGTCAATCACCCCTTTTTTGCCTCCATCTCGGGCCTCGTACGAGATATAAATCCCTTAAGCAAGAGTTAAACTCTTTTCTAGCCTCCTCTTAGGCTTTGTATAACGATATGCCCCACTGGGTCAAAAACCTTTAGCCTCTCTCTCGGGCTTTGTACGAGACACAAAATAGCCTCCTCTTAGGCTTTGTATAATGATTTTCCTAGCGGAAATTAGCCTCCTCTTAGGCTTTGTATAAGAAAACCACTGGTTGATCCAATCGACCTTTTAGCATTAAAGCTGTGCCATGTTCACAGTACACAAACATCAACAACTCCTTCATCTAATCGCTGTAAGCGGCAAGCCTTTGGATCATCTATATCCATGCCACTGTCCCTCTTTTAGCATGAGAAATTCCTAAGGAAAGATGGCATTGCTCTACACTGAGTTAAAGTCTTCTCCTTCAGGTTAAAACCCTTTCTTCGGAAATTATGGCATTGCTCGGATCCGCGTATCCCAGTTAAAGTAATTCTCCTTCTCCCCTCTTTAGAGATGACAAATTCTCTCTAAAGCCGAGGACTTTCAGTTTCACGTCTTGGGCTTTGAACAAGACACAAATAGACCTTTCAGCTTCACATCTTGGGCTTTGAACAAGATACAAATCACCTTTCGCTTCACGTCTTGGGCTTTGAACAAGACACCAAAAACCAATTTCCTCCCATAGAATAGGAGGAACTACGAATGCTCTGATTTCCCTGTTTCGGTAAACGGGAATACGTAGGCATAAGATCGAAAGAAAAGATCTTAGCGAGCGCAATCAACAAAAAACCCAAATCCCATATCCCCATCAATCAAAAGCAGTAATTCAAAAGCACCAGTCCTAACATCCTAATCCTTATTCCCCGCCAGAAACCCTTTGCCTAGAAAAAAAGAAAGAAAGAACCTGTATTGGCGAAATACGAATAACCAGTACAAAGGCCCCCTACATTGATAGCATCCGTAACCTAACAGACCGCTGTTTAAATTCAGTATGCAAGCAGGGTTGATTGGAGACATCTATTTCCCTTCCTTATTCAGCTCACAATAGGATAAAAAATGAATCGACCTGTAGTTTTAAGCTCAACCGCAGAGAGCGACCAGCGCTTAAGAACCGCGTCCAAAAACGCTCGCTACACCAATGATCAAAACATTTCCACCTGGGAGCGAAAGATCAAGAAACTTCAAGTTAAGATCTCCAAAGCCAAGAAACGCAATGTTGCATTGTCTTCCTTCGATGATTCAAGCCTGACCAAAGAACTGGAGAACGCCATAAATCTTGCTGAAAAGGCTCGGTAACTGGAGAAGGAAGTTACACGCTTAAGAGCTGACAAGGCTCTATGCGAAAAATGACTCAAAATTCAGAAGTCAAAATACTTGAAGATGAAAGCAGATCTCCCATTTTGATTTTCCTTGTAATTTTCTTTTAAGCATATTGTTTCATAGCCCATTGAGGCCCTTATGCAATGACTTTAAGCCATTTTGGCGTTCCACGAATACCATTATGGCTTTGCCTTTATCTCCGTCGAATTATTCTTTACTAATTATAACTTCTTGAAGTGCTGGTTTATAGTTTTTCAAATACTTGCCATTTACCTTAAAGATTCTTTTATCCCTATCTAATTCTTCGACTTTGTAAGCCCCGTTTGAGAACACTTGTGTAACTTGGAATGAACCTGCCCACTTTGGGAACCATTTGCCTAAGGCTCTGACCTTTCAATCCATAGGCAGAATTACTTTCCAGACTAAATCTCCAAGTAAAAAGGACTTAGACTTAACCCTCTTATTATAAGACTTCTCAATCCTTATCTTTTGTCTCCTTAACAACTCTAAAGCGTTGAGTCTTTCCTCATCCAAATCTACCAACTCATTTATCATCATTTTCCAATAAGACTCAGAAGAAATTTCATGATGTCTTTGGATTCTCACTGATTGCAGGTAGATTTCGACGGGTAACACTGCATCATGACCAAAGGTCATTCAAAATTGAGTAGTGTTAGTAGCTTCCTTGGGAGAAATTCGGCATGCCCAGAGAACCTGGTCCAATGTCTTGTGCCAATTTCTAGGCTTCTTTCCCACATGTTTTTTAATTAGCCCAATCACCACTTTATTAGCTGCTTCGACTTGACCATTCGCCTGAGCATAATAAGGCGTAGAGGTTAAGAGTTTGAAACCCATTTCTTTAGCGAATTCCTGCATTTTCCGACCAGTAAAAACTGATCCATGGTCTGTTGTAGCTGTTTCTGGGGTTCCAAATCTATAAATAATATGCTTTTGGATGAACTCGATTACATCCTCTTGATCCACATTTGGTAAAGGTATTGCTTTAATCCATTTGGTGAAATAGTCAATACCTACCAAAATATACCTCTGGCTTTTTGATGATGCTGGTCGAATTTCTCCAATTAGATCTAGAGCCCAACCTCTAAAGGGTCATGGTTTCACTATGGAATGCAGTTCGCTTGCAGGGATATGATGTATGCCAGTGTGGACATGGCATTCCTGGCAACCCTTGGCGAACTCAATGCAATCCTTTAGCATAGTAGGCCAATATATGCCTTGTCGAAACAAAAGCCACTTCATCTTATGGCCTGCTTGATGTGCCCCACATGCCCCACCATGGACAGTTGAAAGGGCAAGATATGCCTCTGACTTACTTAGGCATTTAAGTAATATTTCCTCAGGGGTCTTTTTAAACAACTCGTTACCTAGAAGTACATAACTTAAAGCTTGATACCTGACTTTTCGCTCCGTGGATGTTGTTGGATTATGCAAATATTCAACTATAGGCTTCCTCCAATCCTTATCCGTCAAGCTGTCTATTGAAAAGAATTCAAAATTTTCATCATCCGCGTATCCAAGCTTCATCACTTCTAAATCTGATGGGAACAATCCGACAGATACAACTTTGCCTCTTGCTTAGATTGCCTCTTGTAAATTTTCCTTCGAAATTTTGTACCCAGAAGCAATTTGAGCCAGGTCATTAGCCACTTGATTTTCCAATCTAGGTATATGTCGAATGCTTACCACTTCGAATCTCTTCAGTAATCTGTTGGCTATCATAAAGTACATGATAAGATTTTCCTTAACACATTTATATTCCTTTGTAATTTGCTTTATAACCAACTCCGAGTCTCCCATTATTTCGACTCTAGTTTCCCCCAATTCTAACAAAATTTCAAGTCCAGCAATCAAGGCTTCATACTCAGCCTCATTGTTAGAACAAAGTCCTTCGACCTTGTACTTGAATTTTTTTGGAATTTTCTCAGGAGAAATAATGAACACGCTTACACATGTCCCATTTTTATGGCTAGATCCATCGAAATATAGCTTCCAAGGTTCCAGTTCGACGTAATTTAAGACGTTTTCACTTATAGAGTGGTCAGCTATAAAGTCCGCCACCACTTGTCCTTTAACAGCCTTTAGAGGCTTGTACGTTAAAGAATATTTAGTTAATGCTAGTGCCCATTTACCAATTCGACTATGCAAAATCGGTTTGGACAACATGTGCTTAATAACATCAAAATGAGACGAAACATACACATCAACTGGCTTTATATATTGCTTTAGTTTTGTACAAGAGAAATACAAGCATAAGCATAATTTTTCAATCATGCTATACCTAATTTTTGCATCATTTAAAACTCTACTAAGATAGTAAATGGCTCTTTCGACGCCATTCTCATCCTCCTGAGCTAACTTGCTCCCTAAAGTTTTATCTGACGCAGCTATGTACAATCTCATACTCCTGTTCCTACAAGATGGTGAAAGAATTGGAGGGTGGCTCAGGTATTCCTTGATCTTGTCGAAGGCTTCCTGTTGGGCTTGCCCCCATTCGGAACCATCTTTTCTGAATCGAAGTAGTGGTGAAAAGGCTTGCGTTTTTCTGCTCAGGTTCGATATAAACCTTCTCAGGAAGTTAACCTTGCCTAGCAATGACTGCAACTCCTTTTTTGTTGATGGCGCTTTCGCCTCCATTATGGCTTTGGTTTTATTCTGATTAATTTCGATCCCTTTTTTGTGGACCACAAAGCCTAGAAAATCCCCTGTCTGCACACAGAATGCACATTTAAGAGGATTCATTTTAAGACCATGTCTCCTCATTCTTTCGAAAGACTGTCGAAGATGGTCTAAGTGACTCTTCCCTGAAATAGACTTAACCACAATGTCATCAATATATATTTGCATGAAAGTCTCTATATAATCATGGAAGATTGAGTTCATTGCCCTCTGATACGTTGCCCCTAGTATTTTTGAGGCCAAAAGGCATCACCACCCATTCATAGGTGCCTAGGGCTCCAGGACATCTAAAAGTTGTCTTGGGGACATCATCTTCAGCAATGAATATTTGGTTATAACCAGAGTACCCATCTAACATGCTAAGATATTCGTGCCCTGCAGCAGAATCTACTAGCATTTCTGCCACTGGCATGGAATATTCATCCTTCAAAGTTGCAGAATTTAGATCCCTAAAGTATATGCAAACTCTCAAAGAGCCATTCTTTTTAATAACAGGTACTATATAAGCCAACCATTCGACATACCTGGCAGTACGGATGAACTTACATCGAAGCAGTCTTTCGACTTCCTCTTTAATCTTCGAAAAGATCTCTGGTGCAAACCTTCTTGGGTTCTGTTTGACCGGCTTCTTCACAGGATTAATTGGCAATCTATGCTCGACCAGTTCCTTGCTTAAACCAGGCATTTCATCATAGTCCCAGGCGAAGCAGTCTTTAAATTCCTGCAACAACTAGACAACTTCGACCTTTAGCTGTGGGTCAAGATTGGCACTAATATATATTGGCCTTTTAATCTCCCCCTTACCTAGATCGATTTCTTCCAATGGATCCTGCGCTAGCATTTTAATGTTATTCGCCAGCGGATCCTTTTCAAACCCCAAAGGCTCGTCATCATAGATGGCATCGAGCCTCGAGCCTCTCCACCTTGAACCTTATCAGGAGGCTCTGGGTTGAAGTCCTTACCAGGACCTCTTTGGTGAAATTCAGAAACGGCTTCGCTAGCCATATACTCATTAGCAGCTTCCAAAGCCGCTTGCAATTTGGTTTCAGCCACATAGGCTGAAATTCTCTTCAAAGCTTCGAACTCAGTCATTGTCACTGAATTCACTTCCCCACCCTGTGGGGTCTACTAGAGGCATGCCAAGGTATGGGAGCCTCTCCCCTGGAACTTCTTTATCCCACCGGAAACCTTCGACGGGATGTAAGTACAGCGAGCAAAATGTCTCATCATCTGGGACGAATTCAAAATCTGTTGGGCCGCAAGGGGCAATGTGGGCCAGGTGCTTGTCGAACTGTCTTCTGTCGACATGATTTATTGGTGCTTTGAAATACCCCTGATCAGCCTCAATGTTTTCGACTATACCATCTGGCCTCATGATAGTAATTCGTTGATGCATAGAAGATGGCACAACACCAATGCGATGTATCCACTCTCTCCCTAAGAGCAGATTGTAGTTGGCTTTCATCTCTACCACCATGAAGACAGTAGGCCTGGTAACTATCCCCACTGTTAAGTGAACTTGTATTACCCCCAGCGTAGAGCCAACCTTCCCCTCGTAGTTCGAAAGGACCATATTATGTGGCTTAGTATCTGTGTCATACTTGCCAATCTTGTTCAGTAAAAAATGTGGCATCAAATTCACCGTTGCGCCACATTTCACTAGTATCTTGTTCACATGCACATTCTCCACCTTCCCAGTAATATTAAGAGGCTTTAGGTGACCCCTCATCGCCTCTGTGGGACCCTCAAAGAAAGCATTCTGCTTCTCCACGCACCCATTATTCATGATATAATAGCACACAGGCTTGTGTGCAACCATCTGTGCCTCAGTGTAAGCATCCAAGTCTTCGACCTCTGTAACTTTGTCGAACACCCTTGGCATTACTGACACCATATTTACTATGATGTCAAGATAAGCCTCTGATTCACTGTCGAAGTTGTCAGTCATTTCTTCATCATCTTCGACTGTCTTTTCATGCTTATCCTCCTGAGAGAAAAACAATTCTCGCCTTATAGGCATCTTCTCAGCAATTTTGATTTGGTCCCCACCGTTGTGGTCAGTAGGGACATTAGTACTAGATTCTCCTTGTCCCTTCGACTGGGCTTCCCTGATAGCCTTCCTTCTGCGTTGCTCCCTTCTCCACTGTGACCGAGTCATAGGATTATTTCCCTTATAATTCTGGGAGATGTATGCCAATTTATTAGAAGTCTGAAACTTATTTCGATACTCAATTGAGGAACCCCTATCCACCTCGAACTTCTGCCATTTCTTCTATCCTCTTTCTCTGCTTTCGACAGGCTTCATCCAACTCCCCATTGATGCGTTGCTGGTTGGCTTGAAGGTATTGAGCCTAGCCCCTGGTAGTTGGGCCTTTCCCTCTGTCTGCTTTGTAGAAGACCTTCTAGGATCAAAACTCCTTTGGCCTTGAGTTGCTCTCTGCCCCCATTTCTCTCTAGCCTTCCTAACCTCTTCCAGATTATCGGCAGCTTTCTTGTCGAAGATTGCACTGCATCTGGGGCAAAGCATAACCCCCGACCCCTTCTTTTGGCAGCGGTGAAGAAAGTCAATAATGGTTTCCTCCTGTTTCGGGTATGATAGTTTGTTGTACTCCTCCTGGCGATCTGGTTCATTTACATCCATAGCCTTCTGTTGTGTAATTTCGACCATGTTAATGTCCATATCAGCACTCACACTTAGTTTGCAGAAGTCCATGTCAAGGCCTTCAGTAGCCTTGTCCATCTCAACGAAACTATCATCAGTTTCCTTAGTAACTAACATCATGTTGGAATCATCAGTGATCCCTTCATTCAGGCCATCAGTAGCCCAGTCGAAGCTCTCAACAACCTCAGCCATAAGTCTCTCCATGTTGCCCCTATCAAAGTCTTCAGTAACCTTGACCAGAACAACTTTTGTGGCGAAATCCTCAGTAATTTCAGCCATATTTATTTAGTAGCCAAGATGCTCAGTGACTTCGACCATTTTCACTTTCTTGGGCTCAGCATAATGGGCATCAGTTGTCTGCAATGGCTCGGAGTTAATTTTCATCTGAGTTTTGCTCTTCTCTCCAAACTTCAGCCTGCCCTCCTGAATAGCATTTTGCACCAAATCCCTGAAAAGAAAACACTGAGAAGTTTTATGACCCAAAAAATTGTGGTACTTACAAAAGCCTATCTTCTTTCTCTGTTCTAAAGGTGGCATTTTAGCGCCAGCAGGCACTATCATTTGTCCATCCTTAACCAACAAATCAAAAATTTCATCATACTTAGTGATGTCGAAAGTATATATTTTCTTTGGGAATTTGTCATTCTTTTCAGATTCGACAGGATTTTTCCCATTCGAAGGAGCTAACATTTTACAAGCATATGGCGGACCTTGCTTTAATTCAGCAACATCTACCTCATTTTTGTCGAAATACAATGATCCGTCATATAGATCCTTGACATCCCCACTATATTCGACGAAGGCTACTTTTTTTACCTTTATTAAACTTAGCCATTTCGTCTTTTAGACAATCTAGATGTCGAACTCTATCAGCCAGTTGGGTCATATCCCTAAGATATTGGGTATCCAATTTCTTTCTAATAGAGTAATCGGGTCATCCTTCGAGGCCTCAAACGAAGGCTAGACGAAACGAAGAAGGCTTGGGTCGAGGAACTGCACAGCATCTTATGGGCCTACCGCACTACTCCACACTCTACAACCGGGGACACGCCTTTCCGTCTAGCATACGGAACAGAAGCCGTGATCCCCGTCGAAGTTCACGTACCCTCTAGGCGAACGGAGTCACCCCTAGACGAGGAAATGAACGACGAAGCACTAAGAGAGGAACTCGATCTCATCGAGGAAATCCGAACAAGGGAAACCCTCCTCGAAGCCTCTTTAAAACAAAAAATTGCCATCAGGCACAAAGCCAAAGTCATACGACGAAAGTTCAACGTGGGTAGCCTCGTCCAAAGAAGAAACCATAAGGACTCTCGTGAAGGCAAGCTAGCCGCCAACTGGGAAGGACCCTATCGTGTCCGAGCAAAAATGGAGAATGGGGCCTATTTCCTTGAACACCTCAACGGGGAAGAACTTGCTCGACCTTGGAAGGCCGAAAAGCTGAAGCAATACTACAGCTAAGGCCATAATCATCGGTTCGACCCGTCACCACGACGAGTGTCGCCTACCGGCCATGATGCACACCTAGGTATAAGCGTCGCATACCAGTAAAGTAGAACCTCGCTCAGGAAACGAGCCAGGTCTCTGCTCGACAACGCTCCTCAATCGAGCATCGCCGTCGTCAAAGTACCATGATCGGCAGAACCCTAGCTCGCGATGGAACGTTCATGCTGTGAACTCAGGCCTCAAATACGACCTGAGCTTCGCATCCCCGCCAGGACATTCCCCGGCTGTTCGACCAGTACCCTTCACTGCCGAACTCATCTCAAACGAGCAACCCCCAAAACTTAACATAAAAGGACATTCCCCGGCTGTTCGACCAGTACCCTTCACTGCTGAACTCATCTACAACGAGTAACCCCCAAAACTTAACATAAATCAAAACACTCCCCTTGTTGGGCGGACATGCATACACAACAAGCATAAGTACAACACTTAGCAGAAAATAAAAACAAGTAAAACCATGCAAATAGCAAAAATCAGCCAGAAGCAACGGGCACCACGAAATAGCTTCCTCCGTGCACCTATTTTAGCTCCCCGAAATCGCGAGCTGTCCTTAAGTCATGACTCTCATGCTCGGGAGCAACGACTTGGGGGGCTCCTGTTCTGGACTGGACCAATGGCCAGGCATGGCCTAATCCACTTCTGCTACAGTAACGACCCAATTGCCTAAGTCCAATCCACCTAGGGGAAAAAGTTACCTTTCTGCCCCCACAATCGGGCAAAGACTGTACTAACCTCCCCGGTTCTGCTGCCCGTTCCGCACAGCTCATACACTCCCCGAGCAGCCAGGGGAAGGTGCCCGAAACTACACTTATAGTTTTGGGCACCCTGCCCGACATAACGGTTAGTGTGGGCAGTTACCTATTTCTTCGGGAAAACGGTTATTTCGCCCCGAAAATAGGACCGTTGGCCACGCGCTGGGGGCACTATATAATCCCTCTCAAGTGAGAGGGTCAGGTATCGAAGATTAACCCTACGAACTAATACTTTGTACTTACCCCTTTTCTCTGACCCTTTCTCACTTGAGCGTCGGAGTGCCTTGCAGGTACACCCCCTCCCCCTCTCCATACGACCAGTATCTCAGACGTACTTGGTGGCCCACTTCAATGGGATCTGATCCAATACTCGCGATTGTAGCGAGCAATTTTGGACGTGGTTCTTAAGCACTATCGCTCTAGGGGTGACTACAGGTCGATTCATTTTTTGTCCTATTGTGAGCTGATTAAGGAAGGGAAATAGATGTCTTCAATTAACCCTGCTTTGCAAACTGAGGTCAAACAGTCAAAACTGTTGGTTGATAGATGCGATCAATGTGGGGGGCCTCTCTCTGGTTATTTTGGTTGAATTTAGACTTTTGGTGGGGAATACGGACTTGGATGTTTTGATTGATATATGAGGGTTTGTGACCTGAGGTTTTTTGATGTGGTGTGCTCGCTAAGATTTTTCTTTCAATCTTATGCCTACGTATTCCCGTTTATCGAAACAGGGAAATCAGAGCGATCGTAGTTCCTCCTATTTTATGGGAGGAAATGGTGTTTTGGTGTCTTGTTCAAAGCCCTAGACGTGAAGCTAAAGGTGGTTTGTATCTTGTTCAAAGCCCAAGATATGAAGCTAAAGAGTCTATTTGTATCTTGTTCGAAGCCCAAGATGTGAAGCTGAAAGGGTTCTGACTTTAGAGAGAATTTGTCATCTCTAAAGGGGTCTGTTTGTCACAATTGTTTGGGTGACTGGTTATAAAGGAGGATTACTTTAACTGGGATATGTGGATCCAGCAATGCCATAATTTCCTTTATAAGGGTTTTTGACCTAAAGGAGAAGACTTTAACTCAGTGTAGAGCAATGCTATCTTTCCTTAGGAATTTCTCATGCTAAAAGAGGGACAGTGGCATGGATGTAGATGATCCAGAGGCTTTCCGCTTACAGCAATTAGATGAAAGGAGTTGTTGATGTTTGTATACTGTGAACGAGGCACAGCTTTGATGCTAAAAGGTTGATTAGGTCAACCGGGTTTCCTTATACAAAGCCTAAGAGGAGGCTATCGACCCAACAAGAGGGTGATTTTTTTATGTCTTGTACGAAGCCCGGGAGAGAGGCTAAAAGGGTTGACTCTACAGGGGAATCTTTTATATGTGTCTTGTACGAAGCCCAAGACGGGGGCTAAAGGTTTGACTCAACAAGAGGGTCTTTTATACTCAATAAAAGAGTGTTTTGTATCTCGTACAAAGCCCGAGATGAAGGCTAAAAGGGTTTTTGACTCAACAAGAGAGTGATTTTGTATCTCGTATGAAGCCCGAGATGGAGGCTAAAGGTTGAATCAACATGAGAGTCCTTTATACTCAACAAGAGAGTGATTTGTATCTCGTACAAAGCCCGAGATAGAGGCTAAAGGTTGACTCAATAAGAGAGTCATTTATACTCAACAAGAGAGTGATTTGTATCTCGTACGAAGCCCGAGATAGAGGCTAAAGGTGTTTAGCTCCGCTGGGGAGAATCATTGTACAAAGCCTAAGAGGAGGCTAGGGTGCTGGTGACTGTTTCAGTTGAGTGACAGGTCCAGTATGTTGGTTAAAAGACAAAATCAATTCTTATATGAGCACTGTTTGCACTCGGGGATTTGATTCGAGAATCAGGGTTATCTCCCATTCTTTAAGGAAATGGGAAATCCAAAGGGTATTGAGAGTGTCCGAGTCTACGAGTTTCATCTCCTAGTTTTGAAAGGAGCTTGAGAATGTCTTTGAGACTCAAGGGAATTAGACTGTCCAAGTCTAGAGTTTCATCTTTTGTACTACGTTTAAGAAACAGCAATAGCAAGATCTAGACTTTTTGAAAGACTGTTCTATTAAGATGACTAATTTCTGTTCCTATACCTCTAGGAGGTCGTCGGGACAATTTGTACGAAGCCCAAGAGGAGGCTGGAAACTTTTAAGAAGCTGAGGGACAATTTGTACGAAGCCCAAGAGGAGGCTAGCATTCCAGGAGGAAGAAATCATTTATACGAAGCCTAAGAGGAGGCTGTGAATACTTCTAAGAAGCTGACGGGTCCTTATACAACGCCCAAGAGTAGGCGAGGATGCTTTTAAGAAGCCTGCGGGTCCCCAAACCCCGAGAAATTCAAGACAGGCTATTCACAGAGAATAGATCAAGCTAGGAAAGTTCGAGAATTTGGAAGAAACTCAAGAGATGCCATTCACGGAGAAAAGATCATCTCTGGTGAGTAGAGTTTCTTTGACAATTTCTAAGGGTGACAGTCTGTGAAAGAGTTCACCGAGAATGCTGCCTTTCACGTCTCCATATTGTTTAACCCCAAGAGGAGGGAAGACGTATCTGGTAATCCTATGGGGATCTAGTTTTGTCTACTTCTAAGAGTGATCAACGGGCTTAATGCTAGACGTAGTTGCCGGGGAAACTCTAAATATCTATACTATTATTACACAGTTGATATGAGTTTATGAAAGAAGACTTACAGTGAAACAGCCCCACAATACAGTTATATGTATATGAAAGCGGATAAAGAAAACATATAACCACTTACTCGGTTGTAGAGCTTCCAGGCTGTTTGGTTAGTTGTTCAACAAAGAAAGCTTTGATAACAATATTATATACAAAATCAAAGGAGAAAGTATTTTGAAAAGATGTTGGGGCTTACAGCTCAAGGAGAGGCCCAAGGTTTTATCAGTGATCGCACTGTGAGTTTGAATTTGTACAGGGACTTATACAAGTGACTGAGGCCAAAGAAAGGTTTTCTGTACAAAGGGATGGGTCTTACACTCTCTCAAGAGGCCCAAAGAGTTTAAAAAGAATGGGGCTTATAACACGAGGGTAGGCCCAGATGTTTTTTGTTTTGAAATGGCAATCGCGCCGAGATTTTCTTTTAACACATAGGGACTTATCCAATATCTGAGGCCCAAATTTGTTTTGGTTAAAAGGAGATTGGGTCTTACACTCTAATAGAGGCCCAAAAGGTTTTGAATGGGTCTTATAGCTCGAGGAGAGGCCCAAAATTTGTTTTTCAACGGACGATGATCGCGTCGAACCTTTTGAAATACACCGGGACTTATACCATAAGTGAGGCCCAAAAAATTTGTGTATTTACAAAAAGGGTTGGGTCTTACACTCTATTAGAGGCCCAAGGTTTAAAAAATAAGAATGGGTCTTACTACTCGAGGGTAGGCCCAAAGTTATTTGTGTACAAAATGACGATCACACCGAGGTTTTTGAAAATACCCGGAGGGACTTATACAATAAGTGAGGCCCACAAATAGGTTATTTTACAAAAAGGCTTGGGTCTTACACTCTATTAGAGGCCCATGAGTGTTTGAAAAAGTTTGATGAGGGTTGAATTAATCAAAACCCTAATTTGTTTCCAAAATGTATTTTAATTAAATAAAAAAATTCAATTAAAATGATCAAAATTGTTTAACATGGGGAGAACAAATTGTGATCTTGGATTAATGTTTCAAAAATCATATTTTCACCTAAAAAATTATTAGAAGTCATTAAAATTTACAAAATCAAGAAGGAAAAATTATTTTAAATATAAAAAACAATTAAAATATTAATTCTTTGCAAAAATATCAATTATATGAAATAAATAATATTTTTGGGATTTTTTGACAAAATAAAATATTTTAACATTTTTGTGAATTATCAAAAAAAGAATCAACTCAAAATCATTAAAACTCAGAGAAAAATTAATTTTTGAATCAATTAAATAAAATCACAAAATTCAAATATTTGAATTTTCAAAAAAGGGCGCCAAGAACACCCAAGAACACGCGCGTGTTCTGGGTTCCTCCCAGATTTGCATTTTCTCTCCAATCTCACTGAATACTTGATTATATCATGCAAACCACCTATCAATCTGCTCATTTCAACCTCACGATCATGTCTATGGTCTTTAATTTCATTTATTTTTAACATGGAATAAGAAATCAAGACAAAACCTCAAGAACCCTAAAATTTGCATGAAGGCTGAGAATTTTGATACACGATTCAAACAAAGCAATTAATTGAGGGGAAACATTCTATGCATGATTATGAACATTTGGCAAAAGTATTGTACGAGGAAATGTGCATAGATTAAGAGATGACCAAGGTTAAGCTTACTTGAAGGTCGTGACAGCAAGTGCAATGTGATTTTTGAGTTTGAGGTGTTACAGATGTGTTGTGATGATCTAAACAGCTTCAATGGATGTTGTGGAGTGTGTTGCAAGCTTTGGAACACTTTGGAAGTCTTTGGATCAAGCTAGAGCACTCCAACTGCATAATTGAAGCATAATGGCTAGGTTGATGGGTGATTTTGAGATGGGGGTGTTACAGTTGGTGTTTAAGTGTTTGGACACCTCAAATACATCATATGTGATGTGTCTTGGCAATTGGAATAGATTGCTTATGGCTGCAACTCAAAACCCGATAGTGGTTGCTCAAAAACAAGAAAACTTGGCACTTAAGAGAGAATGAGAGAAAATAGTGCTATAACTGGCTTTGGTGTGAGTTGAATGATCCATTAGAACCTCTATTTATAGGGGATCAACTCTTGTCTTGGATGAATAGTGAATGGCTGCTGGATTAGATCACATTCGCATGGATTGGCTTGGAGGATTTCTTCTCATGCAAGGCAAACTAGCCCTTCCCAAGAGCAGGGCTATGTCTTGACCAAATTCACATTCTTCAGATATTTTTATTGTTGTTTAATCAGAGAACTTGACTGAGTAGAGTGACTACCTTGACAATGCATTATTCCACATTAATGCCCTTTGAATTCAAGGCAAAATGTGCCAAAATGCATGCACTTCAAGTTGGAAGATTCCTTGGCTTTTTGACTCAGCTTTATCAGTTGGATCAGTTGCATTGTGATTGGTTTGAGTACAGGTGGCATAGTGATCCTTGCTCTTTGGCTCAAAATCGTGTGTGGCAAGCAAACATGCAAACTGATTTTTCCAAAACAGCTTGCAGCAACATGACTTTGGGCATGGATTTCTCTTGGCTCAAGATGAATCAGTTCATGCTAGTGAGCTCTTTGGATTCTTGGTAATATTTTCAACAACATTGATGTTTATCTTTGGAACTGATTCAGTTTGCATCTATGTGAAAAAATCCCACAAGTTTTGGTGTTTCAACACAAAATCTTCCTTGCCCAGAATTTTTCTAAGTGTTGGAAAAGTTGTACTTTCATGTTTTTAGTGATTTTGATCCAACCATAACTCAAAATCCATAATGAATTTGGAGGGGGGGGTCGGTTTTTAGCTTTTGTAGAGGGCCATGAGATCTACAAATTAAGCTTTGGATGGGGAAAAATGGCTTTGTGGTTTAGGAGTTATGATCCTCCAAAGTTGGTACCCTTGCCACTTTATTTCATAACTTAGAAAATTTTCTAAGTTTTTATGGTTACCCCTTTTACAAGTTATCCAACTTTTCTTGATTTTTCTTGATGAATGATGATTCAAATCACACATTAACATCATTTTAGGATTAAAAAACCATAAAAGTGAAAAATCTCAAAAAGTCAAAATTTGACTTTTGTGCACAGTTGACTTTTTATCAGATGAATTCCAAACTGTGCAATCCTTTGGGAAATCATGTCCTTGACCTAAATCAAACTTGATGGACATGTTCCATGGGTGTTATAGGGTATATTGAATCATGTACTACGGCTTGGGAGCATGTCCTGGTCAAAAGTCAAAGTTATAGTTGACTTTTCTCGCGAAACCCTAATTGTGGTTCAGATGAAATTGAAACTTGTTGCTCAAGCTTCTTGGATTAATCCATTGTTGCAAATGGATCAATGTAGTATGTTGGAGACCCTCAAATCATGTCTTGAAGTCTTGGCTCATGATTTTTCCCAAAAGTCAACTTAGGGGTGAATTAGGTCAAGAAACCCTAATTCCTGATTTTTTATGAATGCATCCCCTGAGGCTAAATTGACTTGATGATTGGGTTTATGATGTCCCTTGGAACATCATAGGTTATGCTTAGAAGCAATGGCTCATGCCCAGAGGAAAATTTCCATCTGGAGGCCCTGGTCGACCAAACCCTAATTTGGTGACACTGGCGATCTTGAGGCTTGATCCACCTAGAAGGGAGCAACCTTGTGCTTAATCCTTAAAGTGGGAGTCCTCTTGATCCCTTGTAGATGTTTGAGAAGTTTAGACAAGTTGAAGATCATGTCATTTCTTGATTGATCCTTTGTCTAAGAACTCTGAGAGGGCTTGAAACCCTAATTCTGATTGTAGTAAGTGTTCACCCATCTTTGGGGAGACTGATGAGGCAAGATAGTTCATCCATATTGTGATGATGATTTTCACAATGATGGGGAATCTTAGTGGTCAAAATTTGGGGTATGACATGTGCCCCTATTTAATCTTCTTGGACCCGAAGGTGTGAATGGCGAAGGTGTTCGGGCATTCGGGGTGCAAGAGGATTAAATATCGGAATACCCAAAATTTTGATGGTGGTTATGAATGGTAGCTTATGCATTCATCTTCTTTTGCTAAGCAATGATGCTTAAAAAAGGTAAACTTCCCCTCGATCTTGGTTTCCTACCAAGGAACTGGTCTAAGTTTCTGAAGTAAACTTCCCCTCGGTCCTGGTTTCCTACCAAGGAACTGGTCTTAGTTTATGAAATAAACTTCCCCTCGATCTTGGTTTCCTACCGAGGAACTGGTCTTAGTTTCTGAAATAAACTTCCCCTCGATCCTGGTTTCCTACCAAGGAACTGGTCTTAGTTTCTTTTGTTAATAAACTTTATTGACAAGGAACGCTATTCGTAGCGGATTTCCTTAAACTTCTCGTCGAATTTTCCTGGGGAGATGCCATTTGATGGAAAAAGTTTAATGTCAGAGTTGCTGGGGAACCCAGTCGTTTGAGTTGTAGAGGTGCACAAACTTCTCTATTGGAGACGCCATTTGTTTCTACTGGGGAAAGCAGATCTCTTGAGAGACTGCTGTCGCTTGGGGATATGACATCATACTTTTCTTCGAGATCTTCCCGGAGAAATGCCATATGATGGGATCCAATTTTGAGGTGCCGATGACCTTTTCATCAGTGGTTTTCGGAGCAAAACTGCTGTACCGCCGGATCTCTGATTAAGAGGTTTTCTTTGGGGATTTTCCTTAATCCGGGAAAGTGAAAATATCATCTTCAATGGCGAAGAGTGACATCGATTGAAGGTTCTCTGGTCTTTCAGAGGTTCAAGTTATCAAAGTGGTCAAGGATCCAACTTCAATCCAGAAATACACTGGAGGAGAGATTATTCAAATGCAACATTTCCTAATCGAGGAAAGAACTGACAACTCGACCGAGAAGACAGCTATCACTAGGGATAAGACCGACTGGAGTGATAGTGATGCAATATGAAATATGTATGCAAATCAATAATGCATGATATATGTATGTATATGCTGACAACACTGACGCGACATACAAACTAAAAGATAAACATGACTGGATACTCGGTCATCACGGGGCGAAGAAGTACCGCTGGTTCAAGATAACAATTCTGTCTTGCTTAGGAGAAACGGTCCCTGTTGGGGAACTATGTTGGTCGGGCTTAGGAGGTAAGAACTCGGCCGAAGATGTCAGATGGAGTATTCGCATCTGAAATACCTGATCCTTTATTCAGGCATACTGGTTTATAAGGAGTACTTTGATTCTGCACTTTGAGGCTCGAACACCTTTGGAGAAGCGACCGATGTTCTTCTGATGTTTAACAGTCAAAAGAAATTGCCGACTTTATTTTAAAAGCAGAAAAAGTTTTACAAGTAAATTCATTTTTGTTTTATTTCAAGAACCGTTGATCATGTTAAAATGTCGTTCTATAAAGCTAAAACAAATAAGAATTGCCAATAAAAGCACAAGGGCTCAAATTTTATTGATATGATGGAAATCAGCCAAACGCGTGATTCCATAGAGCATTTACAAAGTTAGAAAATGGTAATTTACAGGGAAAAGGGCTACGTTGAAACATAACGACCACTATCCTTCTACCAACTTTGAATTCGGGACATCCTGAGCTTCTGTCGAAGATGACCTTGACTGGAGTTTTCCTGACGGATGATGTAACTGCTGCTGAGGGACTTGCCCCTTTGTTGAACATAGTTACTTACCATTATCCCTAACTTTTGCCTGGATTGTACTGTGATGTTTCCAATCCACCGAGATGATTTTTGATCATGTCTCTAATTTTTGCCTGGACCGCTCTTTCGGGTTTTCAATCCACCGAGACGTTTTTTTTAGGCGAAGTATTTCTTGACTACATCAATATTTGTGGGGTTGGCAAATTCCTCTCTGTCCATGGTTGCAAGTCTCAAGGCACCGCCTGAGAAAGCTTTCGTGACCACATAGGGGCCATCATAATTCGGAGTCCACTTGCCTCGAGAATTAGTGAGAAATGATTGTATTTTCTTGAGCACAATGTCTCCTTTCCTGAAGATGCGAGGTCGAACCTTTTTGTCAAAGGCCTTCTTCATTCTCTGTTGATACAACTGACCGTGGCATAGTGCCATTATTCTCTTTTCTTCTATCAGGTTCAATTCGTCATGTCTGCTTTGACACCATTCAGCTTCTGTAAGCTTAGCTTCCATCAATACCCTGATTGATGGGATCTCTACTTTAATGGGGAGCACTACCTCCATGCCATATACTAGAGAGAAAGGGGTGCCCCTGTTGAAGTACGGACGGATGTACGATAACCGTGAAGAGCAAAGGGTAGCATCTCGTGCCAATCTTTATAGGTTACAACCATCTTTTGAACGATCCTCTTGATGTTCTTGTTAGCCGCTTCTACCGCTCCGTTCATCTTTGGTCGGTAGGGAGATGAGTTATGGTGTTCGATCTTGAACTCTGCGCACAACTCTTTCATCATCTTATTGTTCAAGTTAGATCCATTATCAGTAATAATCTGGCTTGGAACACCATAATGGCAGATGATATTGTTTGTGATAAATCGGACCACCACTTGTCGGGTTACATTGGCATATAATACTGCTTCGACCCATTTAGTGAAGTAATCAATGGCTACCAGGATGAACCGATGTCCGTTTGAAGCCTTGGGCTCAATCATGTCGATCATGTCAATTCCCCATATGGAAAAAGGCCATGGGGAAGAAAGAACTTTGAGATGCGTTGGCGGTACATGAGTTTTGTCGGAGTATATCTGACACTTGTGACACCTTCTCGTGTACTTGTAGCAGTCGGATTCCATTGTCAACCAATAATACCCTGCTCTTAAAATTTTCCTCGCCATTGTGTGTCCGTTGGCATGAGTGCCAAAGGAGCCTTCGTGAATTTCTTTCATCAACATGTCTGCTTCTGGTCTATCTATGCATCGGAGCAAGACCATGTCAAAATTTCTCTTATAGAGTGTATCACCGCTCAGGAAGAAGCTACCAGCCAGTCTTCTAAGGGTTTTTCTGTCCTTTCTAGATGCCCCAGGTGGGTATTCCTATTTTTGAAGAAAGTGCTTGATATCTTGATACCAAGGTTTGTCATCTATGACTGCTTTAATCGTGAAGATGTAAGCGGGCTGTTCAAGGCGCATTATGTCAATCTTGGGTATGTCATTCCATTGACCTACACTAATCATGGAAGAGAGAGTGGCTAATGCATCAGCCATGTGATTCTCCTCACGAGGGATGTGATGAAACTCGATTCTGTTGAAGAAAGGTAACAACCTTCTTGCGTAGTCTTTGTAAGGAATCAGTCCTGATTGGTATGTGTTTTAATCTCCTTTAATCTGTTTGATAACCAGGGCTGAGTCGCCGTATACATCCAAGTTTTTTATCCTTAAATCAATCGCTTCCTCGAGACCCATGATACAAGCTTCGTACTCGGACTCGTTGTTTGTTCATTTGAACGTCAGTCAGGTAGTGAAAGGAATGTGGGTACCCTGAGGGGTAACAATGATTGCCCCAATTCTGTTTTCGTAATGATTAACTGCTCCGTCAAAGATACGTCCCCACTGGGAACCTGGTTCTGGCCCTTCACTGGGTAGCGGTTCATCGCAGTCTTTCATTTTCAGATACATGACATCTTCGTTTGGGAAGTCAAACCCGATAGATTCTTGATCGTCAATCGGTTGATGAGCCAAATGATCGGCTAAAACACTTCCTTTTACGACTTTTTGAGCATGGTACTCTATGTCATATTCTGATAGCAACATCTGCCAACGGCCAATCATTCCCGTGAGAGCAGGTTTTTCAAAGACATACTTGATTGGATCCATCTCTTCAAACCCTTATAAAAGACTTCAGGAATTCCACCAAATAGTCTACAATCTCCTAAGGATGCTGAATAGAGTAGTGAATGAACAAAATAATACGAGGACAGCCTAAGGATAACTCGAAAAGGAAAACCGGCTGAAGGCACTCTACCCAACAAAAGAATACGAGGACGGCCGAAGGCGAACTCGAAAAGGAAGACCGGCCGAAGGCGCTCTACCCAAAAAAAGAATACGAGGACGGTGTCATACCCCAAATTTTGACCACTAAGATTTCCCATCATTGTGAAAATCATCATCACAATATGGGGGAACCATCTTGCCTTATTAGTCTCCCCAAAGATGGGTGAGCATCCACTGCAATCAAATTTAGGGTTTGTAGCCCTCTCAGAGCTTTAGACAAATGATCAATCAAGGAATGACATGATCTTTAACTTGTCTAACCTCTCAAGTAGCTACAAAGGATCAAAAGGACTCCCACTCCAAGGATTAAGCACAAAGCTGCTCCCTTCTAGGTGGATCAAGCCTCAAGGTCGCCGGTATCACCAAATTAGGGTTTTGGTTGATCAGGGCCTCCAAAGGAAAATTTTCCTCTGGGCATGAGCCAAGAATCCAAAACACAACCTAATATGCTCCATGGAACCTCATGGACCCTACCATCAAGTCAATTTTGCCTCAGGGGATGCATTCATCAAAAATCAAGAATTAGGGTTTCTTGCCCTAATTCACCCCTAAGTTGACTTTTAAGGCAAATCATGAGCCAAGGCCTCAAGAGAGGGTTTGAGGGTCTCTAATGAACTATATTAATCCATTTGGAACAATGGATTAATCCAAGAAGTTTGAGCAACAAGTCTCAATTTCATCTGCACCACAATTAGGGTTTCGCGGGAAAAGTCAACTGTAACTTTGACTTTTGACCTGGACATGCTCCCAAATCCTAAGACATTATTCAATATACCCTATGACACCTATGGAACATGTCCATCAAGTTTGATTTAGGTCAAGGACATGATTTCCTGAAGAATTGCACAGTTTGGAATTCATCTGATAAAAAGTTAACTGTGCACATAAGTCAACTTTGACTTTTTGAGATTTTTCACCAAAATGGATTTTTAACCCTAAAATGATGTTAATGTATGATTTGAATCATCATTCATCAAGAAAAATCAAAGAAAGTGGGATAACTTGTAAAAGGGGGTAACCATAAAAACTTAGAAAAATTTCTAAGTTATGGAAAAAGTGACACTAATGTGCCAACTTTGGAGGACCATAACTCCTAAACCACAAGGTCATTGTTCCTCATTCAAAGCTTGATTTGTAGATCACATTGCCCTCTACAAAAGCTTCATACTGACCTATGTCCAAATTCCTCATGGATTTTGAGTTATGGAGTGATCAAAATCAAGAAAAGTCACTTTGTTCCAACACTTAGTGAAAATTTCACTAAGTCAGAATTTGCCTTACTTTTTTCCAAATGTAGGGGGATTTTTCACTTGGATTCAAAAGAGATCAAAACCAAACATGTTCAAACAGTTGTTGTATCATGTAAGGGCTTTCCAAAATGGCCAAGAACATTACCAAATTCAATTTGAGTAATGAGATATGACATTGGCAAGTTGCCTTGTTGAAATCTGTCAAGGCAAGGCAGAATTTGCATTTTTGCTTGATTTGCCAAAATTGTGCAAATGCAAACACTCTTATCTACTTGGACACATCTGAGGATTGAATCTAAAGGGGACAATCACTGAGCCAAGCCTCCAAAGTCTTTAGAACAAGAAATATCATGTTGAACCTAGAATTGCCAAAATAGAGACAAGACTCCAATTTTGGATTGGAGCATTCAATGGAAGCATCAAGGTGGCATGGACTGAGACATTTGCAACTGAATTCAGTCAAGACTTATCCAAGACTCCAATTTTCAAAGCACTTTCTCCTTTGATTTTGAATATAATATTGTTATCAAAGCTTTCTTTGTTGAACAACTAACAAAACAGCATGGAAGCTCTATAACCGAGTAAGTGTTTACCCACTTTCTTTATCCGCTTTCATATATATATAACTGTGTTGTAGGGCTGCTCACTGTAAGTCTACTTTCATAAACTTTTATATACTTGTCAAATATCAACCGTGTAATACTAGTATAGTTATTTAAAGTTTTCCCCGACAACTACGTCTAAGCACTAGGTAAAGCCCTGTTGATCGCTCTTAGATACAGTCAAAACTAGATCCCCATAGGATTACCAGACACAGTCTTCCCTCCTCTTGGGTTTAAATAATATGGAGACGTGAAAGGCAACATACTCAGTGAACCCTTTCTCAGACTGTCACCCTTAGAAGTTGTCAAAGAGACTCTACTCCCCAGAGATGATCTTTTCTCCGTGAATGGCATCTCTTGAGTTTCTTCCAAATTCTCGGACTTTCCTGGCTTGATCTATTCTCTGTGAATGGCATCTCTTGAACTTCTCAGGGTTTGGGGACCCACAGGCTTCTTAAAAGAACCCTTAAAAATTGTCAAAGAAACTCTAACTCCCCAGAGATGACCTTTTCTCTATGAATGGCATCTCTTGAGTTTCTTCCAAATTCTCGGACTTTCCTGGCTTGATCTATTATCTGTGAATGGCATGTCTTGAACTTCTCGGGGTTTGGGGACCCACAGGCTTCTTAAAAGTATCCCCGCCTCCTATTGGGAGTTGTACAAGGACCCTTCGGCTTCTTAGAAGTTCTCATGCCTTCTCTTAGGCTTAATACAAGGACCCTGACAACCTCTTAAAGGTATAAGACAGAACTTAATCATCCTTTGCTAGAGCAGTATTTCGAGCGTCAAAACTCTGGCCATTTAAGGGTTGATACACATCCCTTAAAGCCCGTGCCTCCTCTTGGGCATTGTACAAAAGATAAAACTCTAGACTTGGACAGTCTAAAAACCCCTTGAGTCTCAAAGGCATTCTCAAGTTCCTTTCACAAATCGAAAAAAAACACTGATCGCTCCAAAAGTCGGCCTCTCTCATGAGAGTTCCTCACCCTTTGGCCTGCCTATGGATGTAATCCTCAGCAGTAACCCAGCCTTCTCTTGGGCATTATACAAAGATCATTCACTATCTGAGAATCGATTTCTCCAAAACACCAGTAGACTTGGACAGTCTCAATACCCTTTGGATTTCCCATTTCCTTAAAGAACAGGAAATAACCCCGATCTTCTGATTAGTACCAAACTACAACCTCACCTGGAATCAGTCTCTTTATAAGAACTGATTTTCTCTTTTATACAACATACCTGACCTGTCACTAAACTGAAACAGTCACCAGCATAGATAGCCTCCTCCTGGGCTTTGTACAATGATTCTCCCCAGCGGAGCTAACCTTTTTAGCCTCTATCTCGGGCTTCGTACGAGATACAAATCACTTTCTTGTTGAGTATAAAAGACTCTCTTATTGAGTCAAACATTTTTAGCCTTCATCTCGGGCTTCGTACGAGATACCAAAACACTCTCTTGTTGAGTATAAGAAGACTCTCTTGTTGAGCCGATCCTCCTTTAGCCTCTATCTCGGGCTTCGTACGAGATACAAATCACTCTCTTGGTGAGTATAAAAGACTCTCTTATTGAGTTAAACCCTTTTAGCCTCCGTCTTGGGCTTCGTACAAGACACATATAAAAACACTCTATTGTTGAGTCAACCCTTTTAGCCTCTATCTCGGGCTTCGTACGAGACACAAAAGCATCCTCTTGTTGGGTCAATAGCCTCCTCTTAGGCTTTGTATAAAGAAATCCCCGTTTGATTTAATCAACATTTTAGCATCAAATCATGCTTTGGTCACAGCATACAAACATCAACAACTCCTTTTCCCTCGTCTAATTGCTGTAAGCGGCAAGCCTCTGGATTATTTACATCCACACCACTGTCCCTCTTTTAGCATGAGAAATTCCTAAGGAAAGATGGCATTGCTCTAAACTGAGTTAAAGTCTTCTCCTTCAGGTTGAAAATCCCCTATAAATGGAAATTATGGCATTGCTGGATTCGCATATCCCAGTTAAAGTAATTCTCCTTTATAATCAGTCACCCAACAGTTGTGCCAAACAGACCAAATATTCCCCTTTAGAGAAGACAAATTCTCTCTAAAGTCAACACCCTTTTAGCTTCACATCTTGGGCTTCGAACAAGATACAAATAGACCCTTCAGCTTCACATCTTGGGCTTTGAACAAGATACAAACCACCTTTAGCTTCATGTCTTGGCCTTTGAACAAGACACCAAAACACCATTTCCTCCCATAGAATAGGAGGAACTACAATCGCTCTGATTTCCCTGTTTCGTTAAACGGGAATACGTAGGCATAAGATTGAAAAATCTTAGCGAGCGCACTAATCAAAACCCAAAATCCCGTACCTTCATACATCCATCGAAAAGCATCAGTCCTAACATCCTACCAATAGTCTAAACCCTGTGTTCTTAACAAAATAACCTAAGAGAGACCCACAATCTTTGTAGCATCTGTATACTACCAACAGTTATCTGTTTAAACTTAGTTTGCAAGCAGGGTTAATTGGAGACATCTATTTCCCTTCCTTCATCAGTTTCAATAGGATAAAAAATGAATCGAGCTGTAGTACCCAAAAGCGATAGTGCTTCGCAACCACACATAAAACTCGCGCTACAGGAAAATGGCAACTCTGCTGGGGACTGTCTTGTCCTTATCAGATGTTCCCATCTCTTAGGCAGAGACCTTGAGTTCACATTCATATCACAGAAATGACTGCTTTGCTGGGGTGTCATTGTCTGTATAGGATCATAAGCCTAGAGGTCTAGGATGATTAACACAAATATATATACTGCTTTTCCTAATTTATATCTGTGTTTATTTTTCTGCTAATGGGAATGCGTGTGATGCCGCATGTGGAAAGATTGAGTAAACACCTAAGATAGGTGATGGCAATGCGGGTAATCTTACTGGAAGTGAATTCCAGTTAAGAGCCCCCGATCGACCATCAAACTCAGTGGAGACTCCCTTTGCAGATACATTGCCTATACGACTTCGGTTGTTGAAAGTAGTGTGGTCGACTGGGTTATTTGAGAAGATGAGGTTTTTAGCAGACGTAAGCCATTTTGTAGTGTGGAATCTATTGGAAATAGTTGTCACGCGATACTACCCTCATTTGAGATCACTCCAGGATACATCAGCTCGCTGGCGATCCGCTTGCTGTTGTTATCCCAAAGGGGTTAATGATTTTGTGGACAGGTACAAAAAATACCAGTATAAACCTTTGGGGGGGTAGAGCATTGACTTCATGACACCGACCCTTTGACCCCATGTTTTTTCTATGTTTTTGTGTGTTGCATTCATACATTCATCTAAAAAACATTAAAACAACGAAAATCTTCTCTTCTAGTCTCTCTTTTTCAAATTAAACTGAGACAATGATTGCAAATATCAGAGAAAGGAGATTGCGCTAATGGATTTTGGTAGAAGGAAAACTCATAAGTACACCTTCAAGGTTCCAAAGTTAGAGGATTTGAGAGGTTTGGCGAGAATGATCACCAACCATGAGGCTTTCAGAGCCAAGTATGGAGGATTGCTGTCCTTGTTAAGGGTCCACGTAATTGAAGGAATCCTGTCCATGTTAATCCAGTTCTACGATCCGGTCTATCACTGTTTCACATTCCCGATTTATCAACTAGCACCAACACTGGAGGAGTACTCTCACCTGACTGATCTTCATATCACTGATCAAGCTCCCTTTTCTGGACTGAAAGAAATTCCAAAGGATCAAACCATTGCAAGAGCAATTCATTTGGACGAGTCAGAAGTCAGGACTCATATGACCACTAAGGGTGGCATACAGGGTTTGCCAGCCCAGTTCTTGACAAAGAAAGCCCTGTACTTTGCCAGTATAGGGAACGCGGTCGCTTTCGAGAGCATCTTTGTTTTTCTCACCTACGGGTTATTTTTGTTTCCCAACATCGATAACTTTGTAGATATCAACGCCATTAACATTTTCCTGATTGGAAACCCCGTATCGACCTTACTCGCAGATGCGTATCATTCGGTACACTTAAGGAATTTATACAGTGGAGGGATGATCACGTGCTGTGTACCCCTGCTATACAAATGATTCACTTCTCATTTGCCCAAATCTGCTGCATTTTGTGATCAAAAGAATACTTTACGTTGGTCGCAGAGAGTCATGTCTCTTACCAACTCGGACATCGATTGGTAGAATCGAATCTACGACGGGATCAGAATCATTGACCGTTGTGGAAATTTCCGAAATGTACCCCTTATAGGAACTAAGGGGGGAATCAACTATCATCCGGTGTTAGTTCATCGTCAATTTGGATACCCGATGAGGCATGTCCTGCGCAGTGCTCATCTGGAAGGTCTTTTCTTCAAGGAAGGAGAAAATGACAGGGCACTAAAGACAGAAATAGTGCATGCTTGGAAACACGTTCATAGGAAAGGACGAGAGTCTCTAGGAAAACCAGACTGTGTCTCGATGGAGCCTTATCTCCATTGGGTACAAAATATAGCTCTCAAGCTGAGGATGCCTTACCCTCGTCAGGAAGTTCTTCCATTAAGGGACTCTGCCCTTTATTTTATGTCTGAGACGAAAAAACTTCAAGTTACTCTCAGCAAAGTTCAACAGGAGAAGAGGTCTTGGAGAAACAAGTACCGCATTCTCAATGTGGAGTGTAAGAAAATACAACAACTATTAAGAGAAAAAGATGCCCTGATTGAGATTTTAGAGCAACATGCTGTAGAAAATCAGGATGGCCAAAGGAATTTGCTCGCTTCTTTCACTTGGCTGAGGAATGACAACCCGACAACGGCCCAAGAGCACCGGTCAAAGAAAAGGAAAGCACCAGAACCAGCACTTGAGCTCTCTTCAGGGAGGACTCAGGATCCATTAGTTTAGGTTTCCTTTTTCAGCACTTTATAATCTACTGTATTTCCATTTCCGCAATCCTTTATATTCAATAAAACGGAGTTTCCCCACTGTTTGATATTTGCAATCCAATTGTCGAAGTTTACTTTGATTAAACAAAAACATACAATTAATATAATCATTGCATATCATTCATCATTCTCGCGTAAATGCATTCTTCTTACCTACGAATCTCACGTTTGCGCCTCGATTCTAGAGTCAAATTGTCTCATTCGTACAATACTCGGGCCAATCGTCAGAAAAAGTTGGATGATCTCGAGGAAGAGAACAGAGAGTTGAGAGAAGAGATTGACACTCTGAAAGAGGATCTGAGAAAGCTTCATAATGACATGCAAGCTCTAGCAGAAGCTCAGATGCAACAACAATGGACTGTGATCTCAGAGATCACATCAACGCCCGTAGTGGAGAAGTATGATCCTAGGTACAGAATGCCGAAAGATCGTCCCTGGGGCATGCCACTTAACTATATCCCAGAAGGATATGTTCCGCCGATCGCTGAGGATCAAGGAACCGCAGCAGGAACCACTGGGCCTGAAGGTTACAAACTTCGGGAAAGCGAAGATGCCATGGGCATTACAACAACTCCTGAAGGTTACAAACTTCGGGAGACACCGAGAGTCTCGACCATAATGACTATACCACCACCAGTGGTACACACTGTCCCGGAAGGACAGATTCCACAGATACCTTCTGGTGGAAACGACAACATGATTGACAAAATGAATGAATTCTAGGAACAATTCCTAGAGATACAGAAAGAACTGCAAGCCCTTCGCGGTCAGGATTTATTTGGAAAGGACGCCGCAGACCTTTGTTTAGTCCCCAATGTGAAATTCCCACATAAGTTCTAAGTGCCCGACTTTGAAAAATACAAGGGTAACTCTTGCCCTCAAAGCCATTTGGTGATGTATGCTCGGCGAATGTCAACTCAGACAGAGAACCAGGAGCTACTGATTCACTACTTTCAGGATAGTTTAACTGGTGCCGCATTAAAATGGTACATGGGTTTAAACTGCACTACGATCGGCACATTCAGAGATCTTGGCGCTGCCTTTGTTCAGCAGTATAAATACAATTTGGACATGGCACCGAACAGAGATCAACTCAGATCAATGTCACAAAAGGACAAGGAAACCTTTAAAGAATATGCTCAGAGATGGCGTGAAATTGCCGCTCAGATTTCTCCACCTCTTGAGGAAAAGGAGATGACAAAGATCTTCTTAAAGACCTTGAGCTCATTTTACTACGACAGAATGGTTGCCAGTGCGCCCAGTGACTTCACCGAGATGGTGAGCATGGGAGTTTGTCTTGAAGAAGTCGTCCGAGAAGGACGTTTAGTGAAAGACGCTGGATCATCAAGTAGTATAAAACGATACGGTAGTGCTCTCCCTAAGAAAAAAGAGCAGGATATTGGGAATATCTCTCCCGGAAAGCAAAGGCGACGTTATCAACCAGTGGCAGCTGTAACTCCTGCTATTAACCCTGCGCCTGTTCCTATGTATCAACCTCAGGTTGCTCAGAGCCAACCAAATCAACAACAATTCAGCAAAGGACACAACAGCCTCTTCAATAGGCTCGTCCTCCATATAACAACAACCGTGCAACACGACCATCAGGGTTTGATCCTATACCCATGTTGTACGCAGAACTGTTTTTGTTACTACTGGTCAAGGGGCATGTCCAAACCAGGTCTCCTCTTACAGTATCGGAAAATCCGCCTTTTTGGTTCAAAACGGATCAGACTTGTCCTTACCATCAAGGAGGACCAGGGCATAACATAGAAAACTGTCTCAGTTTCAAATATGAAGTACAAAAGCTTGTTAGGAGCAGGGTCTTATCTTTCAAAGATACAAATCCGAATGTTCTCACGAACCCGCTGCCTCAGCACGAGAAAGCTGCAGTCAATTTAATAGAGGGAGAGACTAGCGACAACTATCAAATTCATGATGTACTCTTGTTAAGGGCCAATTTGGTCAAGATACATTGTAGACAGAGTGGATATGGCCATGTGCCACCTCATAATTATCACCAGTGTGATATCTGCTCTAAAGACAATCAGGGGTGTTCTGTGGTGCAATCAGCTCTACAGGAACAATTGGATCTCGGGTGGATCTAAGACCATTGAGTTCGTGGAGTCAACATGACCTATACGAATTCCAACATCATTCAAAACCACGACGTCCGTGCAATGAATGTCAACTTGGTGGCAATGCACTCAAGGCAAAGCCAATATCATAATTTGTCGCGGCACGATTACAGTTCTTGTCTGACTTGCTCGGTAAACAAACAGGGATGCTCTTTTGTACAAGAGGCCCTCCAGCGTCAGATGGATCTAGGATGGATCCAGGACTACCATGATAGGAATCCCTATCAGATCAACATGATTCAAATATTTGATATTCGTCTGATGAATACCAGCTTCGTGGAATTACATGCCAGGTAGGTCCAACTCGGTTTTCTCATTTCGCATAATTATCAGAACTGTAAAGGATGTTGTGAGGGTAACCAAGGGTGCCCTCTCGTTCAAAGAACTTTACAACACTTGTTAAACCACTGGTGGCTTCCAATCTATATGGATGAAGACACACAACAAATTAGTGTGGTTGACAGGAATCCTACTCGGCATCAAAGTCAGGATGTCCGATCTACGGAAACAGATCTAGTGAGGTTACATTGTATTCAAAGTGGGTATGTCCAGGTGCCACCACACAACTATGAACGTTGTAGAGTCTGCTCGGAGAATAACCAAGGATGATACCTTGTGCGAGCAGCTCTTCAAGGTCAGTTGGATGGCAAAGAGATTCACCCAAACCTAGCTTCAGGGTCCGTTGACTGGACTCCGGACTACTTCACTGATCAGATCAGAGACGTGGTTATAATCTCTGACCCTGAGAGGAACAAGGATGTTTGTGCCATCATCCCTCTACTGGAAGAATCAAAAGTTCTTAGCAAGGAATTGATTGAGGTTAATTACGATAGTCAGAAAAATCAGAAGGCTCATGTAGTTATCTATCTTCCAGGACCATTACCATATGAATCAGCTAAGGCGATCCCTTACAAATACTATGCAACGATAATTGAAAATGGAAATGAAATTCCATTACCCTCCGTCGTGAATATTGCAGACATCAGTCGAGTAACACGGAGCGGTCGAATCTTCAACCGAGGAGTTGGAGAACCTAACAAGGAAAAAGAACTTCTGACAGAAGTTCCCGATCCACCAGTCGGTCAATCCAGTAAATCTGACCTTTCAAAAACAATGATGAGATGCTGAAGCTCATCCAAAGGAGTGAATACAACATTGTTGACCAACTGTTACAAACTCCTTCAAAGATCTCGGTGCTATAACTTTTACTCAGTTCCGAAGCCCACAAAGAGGCTCTACAGAAAGTCTTAGAGCAGGCCTTTGTGGAACAGGATGTGTCAATACGACAGTTCAACAGTATCATCTCTAACATCACTTCCTGCAACAACTTAGGATTCAGTGATAAGGATTTGCCAGAGGGAGGCAAAAGCCACAACATTGCGCTCAATATCACAGTTAACTGCCAGGACGATGCTTTAGCCAGCGTACTGGTAGACACAGGATCGGCCATCAACGTTATGCCGAAGTCCACTTTAATGCGACTATCATTCAAAGGATCCCCGATGAGGGGCAGTGAGGTTATGCTCAAAGCATTTGACGGGTCTCGAAAAGCAGTTATCGGCGAAGTCAACCTTCCCATAACTATTGGTCCTCACACTTTTCTAATCACTTTCCAGGTCATGGACGTCCGGGCAACGTACAGTTGTTTATTAGGAAGACCTTGGATACACCAGGCTGGGGCAGTCACTTCGACGTTGCACCAGAAACTAAAGTTCATAAAAAACGATCAACTCGTCACGGTTTGTGGAGAACAAGCCTTGCTCGTGAGTAACTTGTCATTATCTACTTGTGTAGAACCCGAGGAGGTTGTTGGGACTCAGTTCCAAGCACTTTCGGTGAGCAATGAGAATCAATCAGAGAAAGGAACCTCTATTTCCTCATACAGAGATACTCTCAAAGTGATCGAGAATAACAATGCAAAAGGATGGGGACAACTTGTCATTCCTACTGATAATAAAACAAAGAAGGGTCTTGGTTTTTCTGCAACCTGCACCCAAACAGCTGCTAACGGTGAAAGTCTTCATCCCATTCAGGACTTCTTCCACAGTGGAGGTTTCCTTCACCCAGTGCCTCAAATAGTCCATACTATCAACGAGGAGGATCCCTCCGATACGGATGAGGAATGGAAGTCCTATCTCAACGAGGATGGTTATATGTCTCAGGAAGAGGTGCCTACGCCATTTTGCTATCCCGGACAGAGTCTGAGATTTATACCTAGGTCAGACGTCAAAATGATATATGGAGATTGTGATCCGGAAGGATGTCATGCTCCACCAAACTCATTAGAGGAAGACACTCTGATGAAGGACAACTTTGACCACGACTATTATGGCCCGATGGATGGCCTGCATATCTGGCAGCCGTACCCAGAAAACTCAGGGCAAGAAAATCAGCCGAACAATGAAAATCCGCTGAGCATCATTGAACAGAATACCTGTGTCCCCACCATGTCATGGGATCAACACTCAGGTCATTCAGAAAATATCTCGTACGACGATGAATTGGCAAAGCTTGTCAGACTAGAATTCATCAACTATGCTTTTCCTGAGGTCAACGTCATCGAGAGGGATGACTCCTCCAGTTCCAAAGAAGTGTGGGACACCTTGGGACAACCAACTTCAAAATTTGACTTCATGGTCAAGTACACCGCTCCTGAAAGCTCTCGTATCAGGCTCGAAGACATCCAGCCAACTGGATAGGGAGATATACCTGAGAGTACAAATACTATACAAAATACAACAGAGGAATCCTCATACGACAACTCTGCCTGGGAGACAGATTCCAACGATCCTGCTCCGCCAGAAATCAGTGTCATTTCTGATGACAAATCAAGGAAGGTACCAGACTTTGTGATTCACCGAGGAGTTCTCCGCCAATGGGTTATTGTCGATGTTCCGAAGATTGTTCATAAGTCAAAGTAATTGTCGTCTTTAACCTTTCGCCCTGACTAGGTGAAACAGATGTTTTGATAGGGCTCACTTTCAGTAAATATCCCTCTTCGCTTTGCCCAAAGCGACAGAGTTTTGTTTTATAGGGCTGTAGTTTCAAGAATCGATTTATTCATTAATAAAATAACGTCGTTCTGTAATTTCTGCATTAATTGTTGTTTTCTCTTTTCGTTTTCAGAAAATGGTAATCCTAAAAAACAACTCAATAATAAAAACAAGCAGTAAAAGAAATACACTGCACACACTTGCATTTTCTCTACCTCTTCTAAACACAAATCATCACGTCATGCAGATTGCTTGTTTTAAACCCCGTTGAAATATACGATCCGATGCCTTCTCCCGACTTTGAGTTCCCGATATTTGGGGCTGAAGAAGAAGTTAACGACGAAATTCCAGAAGAGATCTCTCGATTACTCCGACAAGAGGAAAGGTCCATTGAACCTCACAAAGAGTCGTGGAAATGGTCAACTTGGGTTCAGAAGAAGAGAGAAAAGAAGTCAAGATTGGGGCACTACTCAGTCCGGCTATCAAAGAAAGTTTGACAAAGCTTCTCAGAGAATTTCCCGATGTGTTTGCTTGGTCCTATCAGGACATGCCAGGGTTGGATACCAGCATCGTGGAACATCATCTACCATTAAGATCGGAATGTCCGCTAGTAAAACAGAGGTTAAGACAGACTCACCCGGACATGGCCATCAAAATCAAAGAGGAAGTACAGAAACAGATTGACGCGGGTTTCCTCGCTACGTCAGAATATCCTCAATGGTTAGCCAACATCGTACCAGTTTCGAAAAAGCACAGAAAGGTCAGAATGTGTGTGGATTACAGAGATCTAAAGAAGGCTAGTCCAAAGGAAGACTTTCCCTTACCACACATTAACATGCTGGTAGACAGTACAACAAAGTTCAAAGTTTTCTCCTTCATGGATGGATTTTCGGGATATAACTAGATCAAAATGGCGCCGAAAGACATGGAGAAAACTTTGTTCATTACCCCCTGGAGTACCTTCTGTTACAAGGTAATGCCGTTCGGTTTGAAGAACACTAGGGCAACCTATAAGAGGGCCATGACTACTCTATTTCATGACATGATACATAAAGAAATCGAAGTGTATGTCGATGATATGATTGCAAAATCTAAAACAGAGGAGGAGCATGTGACACACCTATCAAAACTATTCGAGCGGTTGAGAAAGTACAAACTCCGCTTGAATCCCAACAAGTGCACCTTCGGTGTCCGTTCAGGGAAACTCTTAGGGTTCATCTTCAGCCAGAAAGGAATTGAGGTTGATCCCGACAAGGTCAAGGCCATTCAAGAAATGCCTTCTCCGAAAACTAAAAAGCAAGTCAGAGGATTCCTGGGACATTTAAACTACATCTCCAGATTCATATTCCTCATGACCGCGACATGTGCGCCGATTTTCAAATTACTCAAAAAGAACCAGGACTGTGTTTGGACAGAAGACTGTCAAACCACTTTCAACAGTATTAAGGAACATCTGTTGAACCCACCGATTCTATCACCTCCAGTGGAAGGAAGACCACTAATCATCTACCTCACAGTCCTAGAGGACTCCATGGGTTGTGTACTTGTCCAACAAGACAAAACCAAAAGGAAAGAGTCTGCCATCTACTATTTGAGCAAAAAATTCACCGACTGCGAGACTCGATACACTATGCTTGAGAAAACTTGTTGCGCTTTGGCTTGGGCAGCCAAACGTCTTCGCTAGTACATGATTCGTCACACTACTTGGTTGGTCTCCGAAATGGATCCAATCAAGTATGTATTTGAAAAACCTGCTCTCACAGGAAGGATTTCTCGTTGGCAGATGTTGCTGTCAGAATACGACATCGAGTACCACACTCAAAAAGCTGTTAAAGGGAGTATATTAGCCGATCATTTGGCTCATCAACCGATTGACGACCAGGAATCAATCGGGTTTGGCTTCTCGGACGAAGATGTCATGTATTTGAAAATGAAAGATTGCGATGAACTGCTACCCAATGAAGGGCCAGAACCAGGTTCCCAATGGGGACTAATTTTCGATGGAGCTGTCAATCATTATGGAAACGGAATTGGGGCAATCATCATAACACCTCAGGGTACCCACATTCCTTTCACTGCCAGACTTACATTCAAGTGCACAAACAACGAGGCCGAATACGAAGCTTGTATTATGGGTCTCGAGGAAGCAATTGATTTGAGGATCAAGAACTTGGATGTATATGGTGACTCAGCTTTGGTCGTCAATCAGATCAAAGGAGATTGGAACACATACCAATCAGGATTGATTCCTTACAAAGACTATGCAAGAAGGTTATTACCCTTCTTCAATAGAATCGAGTTTCATTACATCCCTCATGATGAGATTCACATGGCTGATACATTAGCCACCCTCTCTTCCATGATTAGTGTAGGTAAATGGAATGACCTACCTAAGATCGACATAATGCGCCTTGAACGGCCCGCTTACATCTTCACGATTGAAGTAGTCATAGACGACAAACCTTGGTATCACGATATCAAATACTTCCTTCAAAAACAAGAGTACCCACCTGGGGCACTAAGGAAAGACAGAAAAACCCTCAAAAGGCTGGCTGGCAGTTTCTTTCTGAGCGGTGATACACTCTATAAGCGGAATTTCGACATGGTCTTGCTTCGATGCATAGACAGACCAGAAGCAAACATGCTGATAAAAGAAATTCACGAAGGATCCTTTGGCACTCATGCCAACGGACACACAATGGCCAGAAAAATTCTTAGGGCCGGGTACTATTGGTTGACCATGGAATCCTACTGCTACAAGTACATGAGGCGGTGTCACAAGTGTCAGATATACTCCGACAAAATCCATGTACCGCCAATGCATCTCAAAGTTCTTTCTTCCCCATGGCCTTTTTCCATATGGGGAATCAACATGATTGGCGTGATTGAGCCCAAAGCTTCAAACGGACATCGGTTCATCCTGGTAGCCATTGATTACTTCACCAAGTGGGTCGAAGCAGCGTCATACGCCAATGTAACCCGACAAGTGGTGGTCCAATTTATCAAAAACAATATCATTTGCCGTTATAGTGTTCCGAGCCAGATCATTACGGATAATGGATCTAACTTGAACAATAAGATGATGAAAGAGTTGTGTGCTGAATTCAAAATCGAACACCATAACTCATCTCCCTACTGACCCAAGATGAACGGAACGGTAGAAGTGGCTAACAAGAACATCAAAAGGATCGTTCAAAAGATGGTTGTAACCTACAAAGATTGGCACGAGATGCTGCCCTTTGCTCTTCACGGTTATCGCACATCTGTCCGCACTTCAACAGGGGCAACCCCTTTCTCTCTAGTTTATGGCGTGGAGACAGTTCTCCCCATAGAGGTAGAGATCCCATTAATCTGGGTATTGATGGAAGCTAAGCTTACAGAAGCTGAATAGTGTCAAAGTCGACACGATGAACTAAATCTGATTGAGGAAAAGCGAATCACGACACTATGCCACGGTCAGTTGTATCAGCAAAGAATGAAGAAGGCGTTCGACAAAAAGGTCCGACCTCGCGTCTTCAGGAAAGGAGACCTTGTGCTCAAAAAGATACAATCATTTCTCACTGATTCTCGGGGCAAATGGACTCCAAACTATGAAGGCCCCTATGTGGTCAAGAAAGCTTTCTCAAGCGGCGACTTGAGACTTGCAACCATGGACGGAGAGGAATTTTCCTACCCCACAAATGTTGACGTAGTCAAGAAATACTTCGCCTAAACTAAAAAAAAAACGTCTCGGTGGATTGAAAACCCGAAAGGGCGATCCAGGCAAAAATTAGAGACTTAATCAAAAATCATCCCGGTGGATTGGAAACATCACAGTACAATCCAGACAAAAATTAGAGATAATGGCAAGTAACAACGTTCGTCAAAGCGGCAAGTCCCTCGGCAGCAGTTACATCATCCGTCAGGAAAACTCCAGTCAAGGTCATCTTCGACAGAAGCTCAGGATGCCCCGAAGTCAAAGTTGGTAGAAGGATAGTGGTCGTTATGTTTCAATGTAGCCCTTTTCCCTTAAATTACCATTTTCTAACTTTGTAAATACTCTATGGAATCACGCGTTTGGTTGATTTCCATCCTATCAATACAATTTGAGTCGTTGTACTTTTGTTTGCAATTCTTATTTGTTTTAGCTTTACAGGACGACATTTTAACATGATCAACGATTCTTGAAATAAAACAAAAATGAATTTACTTGTAAAATTTTTTTGCTTAAAATAAAGATGGCAATTTCTTTTGACTGTTGAACATCGAAAAAACATCTATCGCTTCTCCAGAAGTAAGCGAGCTTCAAAGTACAGAATCAAAGTACTCCCTCTAAACCAGTGCACCTGAATGAAGGATCAGCTGTGTCAGAGACCATTGTTTCATCTGACACCCCCGGCAGAGTTCTTATCTCTTAAGCCCGACCAACGTAGTTCCCCGCAGGGATTACTTCTCCTAAGCAAGGCAGAATTGCTATCTTTAACCAGCGATACTTTTTGTCCCCTGCAGTGGCCGAGTATCCAGTCATGTTCATCCACTAGCTTGTATGTCGTGTCAGTTTTGTTAGCATACACATACATACATCATGCATTATTGATTTACATTCACATTCATATTGCATCACTATCACTCTAGTCGGTCTTGTCCCCTAGGGATAAAAGTCTTCACAATCGAGTTGTCGATTCTTTCCTCGTCAGGAAATGTTGCGTCTGCACTACCTCTCTCCTCCAGTTTATTTCTGGGATGAAGTCGGCCCTTGACCACTTTGATAACTTAAACCTCTGAAAAACCAGAGAACCCTCAGCCAGCATCATTCTTTGCCATTGAAGATGATGTCTTCGATTTCCCGAATTAAGGAAAATCCCCAGAGAAAGCACAACTAAAGACTTTCAACAACACATTGATTTTGCTCTCCGGAGAGTCGATGTTAATGAAGTCATCAGCACCTCAAAATTGGATCGCATCATATGGCATTTCTACGAGAAGATCTCGAAGAAAATTATGATGTAATATCCCCAAGCGGAAGAAGTCTCTCAAGAGACCTGCTTTCCCAAGTAGAGTCGACAAATGGCGTCTCCAACAGAGAAGTTTGTACACCTCTACAATTCAGACAGATGGGTTCTCCAGCAAGTCTAACAATCTCCCCAGGAAAATTCGGTGAGAAGTTTGAGGAAAACCGCTACGCATAGCGTCCCTTGTCGATAAAGTTTATTGACAAGGATCGAGGGAAAGTTTAAATCAGAAACTGAGACCAGTTCCTTGGTAGGAAACCAGGATCGAGGGGAAGTTTATTTTAGAAACTAAGATTAGTTCCTTGGTAGGAAACCAAGATCGAGGGTGTAGCGAGCGATTTTGAACGCGGTTCTTAAGCGCTATCGCTCTTTTTAGGGGGACTACAGGTTGATTTATTTTTTATCCTATTGTGAGCTGATGAAGGAAGGGAAATAGATGTCTCCAATTAACCCTGCTTGCATACTGAGTTTAAACAGCGGTCTGTTAGGTTACGGATGCGATCAATGTGGTGGGGCCTCTCTCTTCTTATTTTGAAAGAATGTTGACTTTTGGTAGGATTTTAGGTCTGGGATTCTTGAGGATATGGGATTTGAATCTTGGTTTATTGTGCTCGCTAAGATTTTTCTTTCAATCTTATGCCTACGTATTCCCGTTTACCGAAACAGGGAAATCAGAGCGTTCATAGTTCCTCCTATTCTATGGGAGGAAATGGGTGTTTTTCGTGTCTTGTTCAAAGCCCAAGACGTGAAGCGAAAGGTGATTTATATCTTGTTCAAAGCCCAAGATGTGAAGCTGAAAGGTGTTGTCTTTAGAGAGAACTTGTCATCTCTAAAGGGGGTCTATTTGTCACAACTGTTGGGTGACTGACTGTAAAGGAGGATTACTTTAACCGGGATACGCGGATCCTAGCAATGCCATAATTTCCTTTATAGGGGGTTTTAACCTGAAGCAGAAGACTTTAACTCAGTGTAGAGCAATGACATCTTTCCTTAGGAATTTCTCATGCTAAAAGAGGGACAGTGGCGTGGATGTAAATAATCCAGAGGCTTGCCACTTACAGCGATTAGATGAAGGGGAAGGAGTTTTTGATGTTTGTGTACTATGAACGAGGCACAACTTTGATGCTAAAAGGTTGATTGGATCAACCAGTGGTTTTCTTATACAAAGCCTAAGAGGAGGCTAATATGTGTCTCGTACAAAGCCCGAGAGAGAGGCTAAAAGGTTTTGACTCGACGATGGAGTCTTTTGGTATCTCGTATAAAGCCTGAGATGGAGGCTATTGGCCCAACAAGAGGGTTTTTTGTATCTCGTACGAAGCCCGAGAGAGAGGCTAAAAATGGTGATTGACTCAACGAGGGAGTCTTTTGTATCCCGTACGAAGCCCGAGATGAAGGCTAAAATTGTTAGCTCTGCTGGGGAGAATCATTGTACAAAGCCCAAGAGTAGGCTATGGTGACTGTTTCAGTTGAGTGACAGGTCCAGTATGCTGATTTAAAGAGAAAATCAGTTCTTATATGAGTAATGTTTGCACTCAGGGATTTTGATTCGAGGATCAGGGTTATTTCCTTTTCTTTAAGGAAGTTGGAAATCCAAAGGGGGTTGAGACTGTCCGAGTCTACAGGTTTCATCTCCTAGTTTTGGAAGGAGCTTGAGAATGTCTTTGAGACTCAAGGAAATTAGATTGTCCAAGTCTAGAGTGTCATCTTTTGTATTATGCTTTGAGAAACAGTAATAGACTCTTGGAAAGACTGTTCTATTAAGATGACTAATTTCTGTTCCTATACCTCTAGGAGGTCGTCGGGACAATTTGTACGAAGCCCAAGAGGAGGCTGGAAGCTTTTAAGAAGCCGATCGGTCCTTGTACGAAGCCCAAGAGGAGGCTATCATTCCCGGAGGAAGAAATCATTTATACAAAGCCTAAGAGGAGGCTGTGAATACTTCTAAGAAGCCGACGGGTCCTTGTACAACGCCCAAGATGAGGCAGGGATGCTTTTAGGAAGCCTGCGGGTCCCCAAATCCTAATAAATTCAAGACAGGCTATTCACAGAGAATAGATCAAGCCAGGAAAGTTTGAGAATTTGGAAGAAACTCAAGAGATGCCATTCACGGAGAAAAGATCATCCCTGGGGAATAGAGTTTCTTGACAAGTGCTTTTAAGAAGCCTGTGGGTCCCCAAACCCCGAGAAATTCAAGACAGGCTATTCACAGAGAATAGATCAAGTCAGGAAAGTCCGAGAATTTGGAAGAAACTCAAGAGATGCAATTCACGGAGAAGAGATCATCTCTGGGGAATATAGTTTCTTGACAACTTCTACGAGTGACAGTCTGAGAAAGGGTTCAAAAAGAATCTGCCTTTCACATCTCCATATTGTTTAACCCCAAGAGGAGGGAAGACTGTGTCTGGTAATCCTATGGGGATCTAGTTTTGACTATTTAAGAGTGATCAACGGGCTTAATGCTAGACGTAGTTGCCGGGGAAACTCTAAATATCTATACTATTATTACACAGTTGATATGAGTTTATGAAAGAAGACTTACAGCGAAACAACCCCACAATACAGTTATATGTATATGAAAGCGGTAAATGAAAGCAATAACCACTTACTCGGTTGTAGAGCTTCCATGCTGTTTGGTTAGTTGTTCAACAAAGAAAGATTGAAAACAACAGTATATTTCAAAATCAAAGGAGAAAGTGCTTTGAAAAAGAAAGATTTGGGGCTTACAGCTCAAGGAGAGGCCCAAGGTTTATCAGTGATTGCACTGTTTGAATTTGTACAGAGGGACTTATACAAGTGACTGAGGCCCAAAAAAAGGTTTTCTGTACAAAGGGATGGGTCTTACACTCTCTCAAGAGGCCCAAAGAGTTTTAAGAAAAGAAATGGGTCTTACTACTCGAGGGTAGGCCCAGTTGATTTGATTTTGAATTGGCGATCGCACCGAGGTTTTCTTTTAACGCAGAGGGGCTTATACAATATCTGAGGCCCAAAGTTTGTTTTGGTTAAAAGGGGATTGGGTCTTACACTCTAATAGAGGCCCAAGTGTTTTGAAAAGAAAAAGAGTGGGGCTTATAACACGAGGGTAGGCCCAAAGTTTTTGTTTTTTTTAAAAGGCGACGACCGCGCCGTTTATTTTGACGGTATCGGGACTTATACAATATACTGAGGCCCAAAAATGATTTGGTCAAAAAAGGATTGGGTCTTACACTCTATTAGAGGCCCAAGTGTTTGAAAATGATTTATGAGGGTTGAATTAATCCAAAAACCCTAATTTGTTTTCAAAGTGTATTTTAATTGAATAAAAATTCAATTAAAATGATCAAAATTTTTAACATATGGAAAACAAATTGTGATCTTGGATTAATGCTTCAAAAATTAAGTATTGACCTACAAAATAATTAGAAGTCATTAAAAGTTGCAAAATCAAGGTGGAAAAAATATTTAAAATGTCAAAAACAATTAAAATATTAATTCTTTGCAAAAATATCAATTATATGAAATAAATAATATTTTTGGGATTGTTTTGGAAAAATCAAATATTTTAACATTTTTGTGAATTATTAAAAAAAGAATCAACTCAAAATCATTAAAACTCAGAGAGAAATTAATTTTTGAATCAATTAAATAAAATCACAAAATTCAAATATTCAAATATTCAAAAAATGGCGCCAAGAACACCCAAGAACACGCGCGTGTTCTGGGTTTGCCCAGATTTGCATTTTCTCTCCAATCTCACTGAATACTTGATTATACCATGCAATCCACATATCAATCTACTCGTCTCAACCTCACGATCATGTTTATGACAATTAGTTTCATTTAAATTAAGCACAAAACAAGAAATCACGAAAAATCCTCAAGAACCCTAAATTCTGCATGAAGGCTGGGATTTTTGATACACGATTCAAACAAAACAATTAATTGAGGGGAAACATTCCATGCATGATTATGAACATGTGGCCAAATTATTGTGCAACAAAAATTGCCTGGATCATAGAGTCAGAAGAGCTCATGCTTACCTCTTGCAGCTGGTGATCGTGTTTTATGTTGGAGGTGTTACATCTAGGTTCCAATGATTTGTATAGCTCCCCTAGGTGCCATGGAGTGTATCTGGATGCTTGGAGTGGATTGAAATGGTTTGGAGCTGAAGATGGTACCTCAACTGCAAAACTATCAAGAACTTGAGCAATTGGCTAGCGATTTTGTGAAATCAGTGTTCCAGATGTTATGTGAGTGTTTGGATCACTTCTATATGATGTATGTGAGGTGTGTGAGTGATTGGTTTGATTGGAAAAGCTCTCAAACTCAAAACCCGATAGTGACTTGCCTTAGAAGGCAAAATTGGAGTGAAAGAAGAGATTTTGAGGAAAGCATCTATTTGATGGATTTGGTGTACTTAAACTGATCACAATTGAGCTCTATTTATAGTAGAGCAAGTTTGTTTTGCAAGGAATAGTGAATGGCAACTGCTGAGTAGGTTTGGCCAATGTTGGCAAATGAAAATCCAAGTCTCCTCTAGCCATTGACTAGAGGTTAGGGCACAGGCTGCTGGTTCCCTTGGTCTTGGATAAGTCTTGACTGAATTCAGTTGCAAATGGCTCAGTCCATGCCACCTTGATGCTTCCATTGAATGCTCCAATCCAAAATTGGATTCTTGTCCCTATTTTGGCAATTCTAGATTCAACATGCTATTTCTTGTTCCAAAGACTTTGGAGGCTTGGCTCAGTGATTGTCCCCTTTAGATTCAATCCTCAGATGTGTCCAAGTGGATAGGAGTGTTTGGATTTGCACAATTTTGGCAAATCGAGCAAAAGTGCAAAATCTGTCTTGCCTTGACAGATTTCAACAAGGCAACTTGCCAATGTTATATCTCATGGCTCAAATTGAATTTGGTAATGTTCTTGGTCATTTTGGAAAGCCCTTACATGATACAACAACTGTTTGAACATGTTTCATTTTGATCTCTTTTGAATCCAAGTGAAAAACCCCCCTACATTTGGAAAAAAGTAAGGCAAAATCTGACTTAGTGAAATTTTCACTAAGTGTTGGAACAAAGTGACTTTTCTTGATTTTGATCACTCCATAACTCAAAATCCATGAGAAATTTGGACATAGGTCAGTATGAAGCTTTTGTAGAGGGCAATGAGATCTACAAATCAAGCTTTGAATGGGGAACAATGGCCTTGTGGTTTAGGAGTTATGGTCCTCCAAAGTTGGCACATTAGTGTCACTTTTTCCATAACTTAGAAAATTTTCTAAGTTTTTATGGTTACCTCTTTTACAAGTTATCCCACTTTCTTTGATTTTTCTTGATGAATGATGATTCAAATCATACATTAACATCATTTTAGGGTTATAAATCCATTTTGGTGAAAAATCTCAAAAAGTCAAAGTTGACTTTTGTGCACAGTTGACTTTTTATCAGATGAATTCCAAACTGTGCAATTCTTCAGGAAATCATGTCCTTGACCTAAATCAAACTTGATGGACATGTTCCATGGGTGTCATAGGGTATATTGATTCATGTCCTAGGGCTTGGGAGCATGTCCTGGTCAAAAGTCAAAGTTACAGTTGACTTTTCCCTTAAAACCCTAACTGTGGTGCCGATGAAATTGAGACTTGTTACTCAAGCTTCTTGGATCAACCCATTGTTGCAAATGGATCAATGTAGTATGTTGGAGACCCTCAAATCATGTCTTGAGGCCTTGTCTTATGATTTGTCCCAAAAGTCAACTTAGGGGTGAATTAGGTCAAGAAACCCTAATTCCTGATTTTTTATGTATGCATCCCCTGAGGTCAAATTGACTTGATGATTGGGTTTATGATGTCCCTTGGAGCATATTAGGATATGCTTTGAAGTATTGGCTCATGCCCATAGGAAAATTTCCATCTGGAGCCCCTGGTCAACCAAAACCCTAATTTGGTGACACTGGCGATCTTAAGGCTTGATCCACCTAGAAGGGAGCAGCTTTGTGCTTAATCCTTAAAGTGGATGTCCTCTTGATCCCTTGTAGCTACTTGAGAGATTAGACAAGTTGAAGATCATGTAATTCCTTTATTGATCCTTTGTCAAAAGCTCTGAGAGGGTTTGAAACCCTAAATTTGATTGCAGTGGATGCTCACCCATCTTTGGGGAGACTAATGAGGCAAGATGGCTCCCCCATATTATGATGATGATTTTCACAATGATGGGAAATCTTAGTGGTCAAAATTTGGGGTATGACAGATGCCCCTATTTAATCTTCATAGACCCGAAGGTGTGAATGACGAAGGTATTCGGGCATTCGGGGTGCAAGAGGATTAAATATCGGAATATCCGAAATTTTGACGGCTATAAATGCCAGCTTGCGCATTCATCTTCTTTTGCTAAGCAAGGATGCTTAGAAAATGTAAACTTCCCCTCGATCCTGGTTTCCCACCAAGGAACTAGTCTTAGTTGCGGCAACAAACTTCCCCTCGATCCTGGTTTCCTACCAAGGAACTGGTCTCAGTTTCTGTTGTAAACTTCCCCTCGATCCTGGTTTCCTACCAAGGAACTGGTCTCAGTTTCTTATGTAAACTTCCCCTCGATCCTGGTTTCCTACCAAGGAACTGATCTTAGTTTCTTATGTCAATAAACTTTATTGATAGGGGACGCTATTCGTAGCGGTTTTCCTCAAACTTCTCGCCGAATTTTCCTGGGGAGATGCCATTTGTTTCTACTGGGGAAAGTGAGTCTTTTGAGAGGCTGCTTCCGCTTAGGGATCTTACATCATACTTTTCTCGGGATCTTCCTGGAGAAATGCCATATGATGGGGTCCAATTTTGAGGTTCCGGTGACCTTTTCGTCAGCGGTTTTTTCGGAGCGAAACTGACGTGCTGCCGAATCTCTGATTACGAGGCTTTCTCTGTGGATTTTCCTTAATCCGGGAAAGCAAGGATATCATCTTCAATGGCGAAGAGTGATGTTGACTGAAGGTTCTCTGGTTTTTCAGAGGTTCAAGTTATCAAAGTGGTCGAGGGTCAACTTCAATTCAGAACTTAACTAAAAGAGAGATATTGTTCAAACACAGTATTTCCTGACGAGGAAAGAACTGGAAACTCGATTGAGAGGACTCTTATCACTAAGGGACAAGACCGACTAGAGTGATGGTGATGCAATATGAAATGTGAATGCAAATCAATAATGCATGATGTATGTATGTATATGCTGACAGAACTAACGCGACATACAAACTGACGGGTGAACATGACTGGATACTCGGCCATCGCGGGGCGTATAGAAATATCGCTGGTTCAAGATAGCAATTCCACCTTGCTTAGGAGAGATAGTCCTTGTTGGGAGCTATGTTGGTCGGGCTTAGGATATAAGAACTCGGCCGAGGTGTGTCAGATGAAACAAGGTCTCTGACATAGTTGATCCTTCATTCAGGCGTATTAGCTTTTTAGAAGGAGTACTTTGATTATGCACTTCGAGGTTCAAACACCTTTGGAGAAGCGATCAAGATTCTTCTGATGTTCAACAGTCAAAAGAAATTGCCGACTTTATTTTAAAAGCAGAAAAAGTTTTAACAAGTAAATTCATTTTTGTTTTATTTCAAGAATCGTCGATCATGTTAAAATGTCGTTCTGTAAAGCTAAAATAAATAAGAATTACAAACAAAAGCACATGGGCTCAAATTTTATTGATAAGATGGAGATCAGCCAAAAGCGTGATTCCATTGAGTATTTACAAAGTTAGAAAATGGTAATTTACAGGGAAAAGGGTTACGTTGAAACATAACGACCACCATCCTTCTACCAACTTTGACTTCGGGGCATCCTGAGCTTCTGTCGAAGATGACCTTGACTGGAGTTTTCCTCCGATGGATGGTGTAACTGCTGCTGCTGAGGGACATGCCTCTGTTGAACATAGTTACTTGCCATTATCCCTAATTTTTGCCTGGATTGTACTTTGAAATTTCTAATCCATCGGGATGATTTTTATTATGTCTCTAATTTTTGCCTGGACCGCCCTTTCGGGTTTTTAATCCACCGAGACATTTTTTTTAGGCGAAGTATTTCTTGACTACATCAACATTCGTGGGGTAGGAAAATTCCTCTCCGTCCATGGTTGCAAGTCTCAAAGCGCCGCCTGAGAAAGGTTTCGTGACCACATAAGGGCCGTCGTAATTCGGAGTCCACTTGCCCCGAGAATCAGTGAGAAAAGATTGTATCTTCTTGAGCACAAGGTCTCCTTTCCTGAAGACACGAGGTCAGACTTTTTTGTCAAACGCCTTCTTCATTCTCTGTTGATACAACTGACCGTGGCATAGTGCCGTGATTCGCTTCTCCTCGATCAGATTAAGTTCGTCGTGTCGACTTTGACACCATTCAGCTTCTGTAAGCTTAGCTTCCATCAATACCCTGATTGATGGGATCTCTACTTCTATGGGAAGCACTGCTTCCATGCCATACACTAGAGAGAAAGGGGTTACCCCTGTTGAAGTGCGGATAGATGTACGATAACCATGAAGAGCAAAGGGTAGCATCTTGTGCCAGTTTTTGTAGGTTACAACCATCTTTTGAACGATCTTCTTGATGTTCTTATTGGCCGCTTCTACCGCTCCGTTCATCTTGGGTCGGTAGGGAGATGAGTTATGGTGTTCGATATTGAACTCAGCACACAACTTTTTCATCATCTTGTTGTTCAAGTTGGATCCATTATCAGTAATGATCTCGATTGGAACACCATAACGGCAGATGAGATTGTTTTTGATAAAGCGGACCACCACTTGTCGGGTTACATTGGCGAATGACGCCGCTTCGACCCACTTTGTGAAGTAGTCAATGGCTACTAGGATGAATCAATGTTCGTTTGAAGCCTTGGGCTCAATCATGCCAATCATGTCGATTCCCCATATGGAAAAAGGCCATGGGGAAGAAAAAACTTTGAGATGTGTAGGCGGTACATGGATTTTGTCGGAGTATATCTGACACTTGTGACACTTCCTCATGTACTTGTAGCAATCGGATTCCATTGTCAACCAATAGTACCCTGCTCTCAGAATTTTTCTCGCCATTGCGTGTCCATTGGCATGAGTGCCAAAGGATCCTTCATGAATTTCTTTCATCAGCATTTCTGCTTCTGATCTGTCTACACATCGGAGCAAGACCATGTCAAAATTTCTCTTATAGAGAGTGTCACCGCTCAGGAAGAAGTTTCTAGCCAATCTTCTGAGGGTTTTTCTGTCTTTCCTGGATGCCCCAGGTGGGTACTCCAGTTTCTGAAGGAAGCATTTGATATCGTGATACCAAGGTCTGTCGTCTAGGACTGCTTTAATCGTGAAGATGTAAGCGGGCCGTTCAAGGCGCATGATGTCGATCTTAGGTAAGTCGTTCCATTGACCTACACTAATCATGGAAGAGAGGGTGGCTAAAGCGTCAGCCATGTGATTCTCATCACGAGGGATATGATGAAACTCAACTCTGTTGAAGAGAGGTAGCAACCTTCTTGCGTAGTCTTTGTAAGGATTCAATCCTGATTGGTATGTGTTCCAATCTCCTTTTATCTGATTGATAACCAAGGCTGAATCGCCGTATACGTCCAAGTTTTTGATCCTTAAATCAATCGCTTCTTCGAGACCCATAATACAAGCTTCGTATTCGGCCTCGTTGTTTGTACACTTGAACGTAAGTCGGGCAGTGAAAGAAATGTGGGTACCCTGAGGGGTAACAATGATTGCCCCAATTCCGTTTCCGTAATGATTAACTGCTCCGTCAAAGATAAGTCCCCATTGGGAACCTGGTTCTGGCCCTTCATTGGGTAGCGGTTCATCGCAATCTTTCATCTTTAGATACATGACATCTTCGTCTGGGAAGTCAAACCCGACTGATTCCTGATCGTCAATCGGTTGATGAGCCAAATGATCGGCTAAAATACTTCCCTTAACGGCTTTCCGTGCGTGGTACTCTATGTCATATTCTGATAGCAGCATCTGCCAACGGGCAATCCTTCCCGTGAGAGCAGGTTTTTCGAAAACGTACTTGATTGGATCCATTTCAGAGACCAACCAAGTAGTATGATGAATCATGTACTGGCGAAGACGTTTGGCTGCCCAAACCAAAGCACAGCAAGTTTTCTCGAGCATCGTGTACCGAGTTTCGCAGTCGGTGAATTTCTTGCTCAAATAGTAAATGGCAGACTCTTTTCGTTTAGTTTTGTCTTGTTGGCCAAGTACACATCCCATTGAGTCCTCTAGAACTGTGAGGTAAATGATCAGTGGTCTTCCTTCAACTGGAGGTGATAGAATCGGAGGATTCAACAGATATTCCTTAATACTGTCGAAGGCAGTTTGGCAGTCCTCTGTCCAAATGCAGTCCTGATTCTTTTTTAGTAATTTGAAGAGTGGCACGCATGTCGCGGTCATGAGGAATATGAATCTGGAGATGTAGTTCAAACGTCCCAGGAATCCTCTTACTTGTTTCTCAGTTTTCGGAGAAGGAATTTCTTGAATGGCCTTGACCTTGTCAGGATCAACCTCAATTCCTTTCTGGCTGACGATGAACCCTAGTAGTTTCCCTGAACGGACACCGAAGGTGCACTTGTTAGGATTCAAGCGGAGCTTGAATTTTCTTAGACGTTCGAACAATTTTGACAGATGTTCAATGTGCTCACTCTCTGTTTTTGATTTTGCAATCATATCATCAACATATACCTCGATTTCTTTATGTATCATGTCATGAAATAGAGTAGTCATGGCCCTTTGATAGGTTGCCCCGGCGTTCTTCAAACCGAACGACATTACCTTGTAACAAAAGGTACCCCATGGGGTAATGAACAAAGTTTTCTCCATGTCTTTCGGCGCCATTTTAATCTGGTTATAGCCCGAGAATCCATCCATGAAGGAAAAGACTTTGAACTTTGCTGTACTGTCAACCAGCATGTTAATGTGTGGTAAAGGAAATTCGTCCTTTGGACTAGCCTTGTTCAGGTCTCTGTAGTCGACACACATTCTGACTTTTCTGTCCTTTTTCGGAACGGGTACAATGTTGCCTAACCATTGAGGATATTCTGATGTGGCGAGGAAACCTGCGTCAATCTGTTTCTGTACCTCCTCTTTGATTTTGATGGCCATGTCTGGATGAGTCCGTCTCAACCTTTGTTTTACTGGCGGACATTCCGATCTCAACGGTAAGTGATGTTCTACGATGCTGGTATCCAACCCTGGCATATCCTGATAGGACCAAGCGAATACATCGGGGAATTCTTTGAGAAGCTTTATCAAACTCTCTTTGGCAGTTGGACTGAGCAGTGCCCCAATCCTGATTTCTTTTCTCTCTTTTTCTGAACCAAGTTTACCATTTCCAACGGTTCTTTGTGAGGTTCAATGGACCTTTCCTCTTGTCTGAGTAGTCGGGAGATCTCTTTTGGAATTTCGTTGTCAGCTTCTTCTTCAGCCCCAAATACCGGGAAATCAAATTTGGGAGAAGGCATTGGATCGTATGCTTCAACGGGGTTTAAAACAAACAATCTGCATGACGTGATGATTCGTGTTTAGAAGAGATAGAGAAAATGCAAGTGTGTGCAGTGTATTTTTTTTTATTACTGCTTGTTTTTATTATTGAATTGTTTTTTAGGATTACCATTTTCTGAGAAAAGCGAAAAGAGAAAACAGCAATTAATGCATAAATTACAGAACGACATTATTTTATTAATGAACAAGTCGAATCTTGAAACTACAGCCCTATAAAACAAAACTCTGTCGCTTTGGGCGAAGCGAAGAGGGAAATTCACAGAAAGCAAGCCCTATCAAAACATTCATTCCACCTGGGCAGGGTGAAAGGTTAAAAGACGGCAATTACTTTGACTGGTGAGCGACCTTCGGAACATCGACAGCAACCCACTGGCGGCGAACTCCTCGGTGAATCACAAAGTCTGGTACCTTCTTTGATTTGTCCTCAGAAATGACGCTGATTTCTGGCTGGCATGAATTTTGGACATGTTGTTTGCTTCTGGTTGAGATATGTTGATAATTAATTTGGTGATTTTAGAAGTTGTTTTGCTAATTGTTTGATTGCTTTTATTTGAGGTTTTTCTTGTATGCACATCCTTGATCCTGTTTGGTTATCTGTTTGAAAAGGCACTTGTGCCATTGCTTTGGGATTGTGTTTCTGAATTATTGAGCCATGTTTGAATTGTTATAGGTCACTTGATCACCATTATATGTCCTTGCTTGGGTTTCATTAGTATTATTATTACTTATGCCTGTTTTGTACTAACCTTTTATGCAGAGGCTGAGGTAAGTTATTCAAGGGTGTGGATAAGTATCCATGTCCACTCTCATTCTTCCTTTCTCTCATCTTTTCTTTTCTTTAGGTTTAGGTTGTCGTCAAACTTCACTAACCGTAGGTTACCCATGCATAATAACATTAGGACTCTTAGTTTCCCTTTAGAGTTTCCTTCGTGTCTTCTCTCTTCTCATCTCAAAACTTCTTGAAAACACTTAATAAGGATAAAGTGTATTGCGCATGAGCCTTAAGCGTGGGGAATGAGAAATGAGGGGCTTCCTCTCATCTTTCTAGAGTGCTTAGCGAGCGTCCTATCTTGGGACAGTTCGTCAAGTATTCGTCCCTGTGCCTTAGACTTTGGTGCAATGCAAATTATGAACTAACTCAAGTCACTTCTGTCTTAAAAAATACAAACAAACTTCAAACCTTTTTGTCCTTCGGGATTGTCAAACTAAAGGATATTTTCAAAAAGGGCACGTTACTTTCCGTCTGAGTCGCAAACAGGCATCGACCCTAACTGCCGGACGCGAACTTAGCGTCGCTCATAAAAAACACAAAAAGAACTTGGTCCGAACTACGTTGACTCTGAATTTCCCATTGTACAAAGGGAGTACGTAGGCCTAGGACGTCGACGTCCTACCGAGTCTGTCTTAGTTTTTCCCTCCCCCGTCTTAGTACAGCCATAGATGATAGGATAACTCACCCTTAGAATAGACAACAAGCGTGGATCCCATCGAGTACGATGGACGCGTGGGGTGCTAGCACCTTCCCCTCGCGTAACCGACTCCCGAACCCAGGCTATGGTTGCGATAACCATTCCTTTCCCTCTTCCTAAGGTTTATGCGGTGTTCCCTTTCCCCCTCTTGGGATAAATTTACACGGCTGGCGACTCTGTTTTTCCGCGCCACTCTCGCGTTTGTACCTGGATGAAAATCCTGGGAGCGACATTGTGGTCCACAAGAAGGGGATTGAGATAAATCAGAACAAAACCAAGGCCATCAAAGAGATGAATCTACCGTCAACAAAGAAGGAGTTACAATCTCTTTTGGGAAACATCAACTTTCTAAGAAGATTCATATCGAACCTCAGTGGCAAAGTTCAGACGTTTTTGTCACTATGCGAAAATACAAAGTCGCCACCGAACTTTATTTATTCCGAGAAAAGGGAAAATATCGATAAAATCCCTAAAAGGTGTTGAACATGGTCTCGCAACCAAATTCGGGTTCGGAAGTCGGTTATGCAAGGGAAAGGTATTAGCATCCCTCACATTCATCGTACTCGATAGGAACCATCTTGTTGGTCTATGCGTGAATGGGTGTCGTTTATCTAAAGGTTACTTGCTAAAGGAGAAATGAGGGGGGTTTAAATTAGTGTGCTCGCCAAGGATTGGGGCCCTTGTGCCTACGTATCTTCGTTGTGAAATGAAGAATCAGAGCTTCCGTAGTTCGGAGGACTAAATGATTGTTAGGGGTGTGCATGGTTTTAAAACCAAACCAAACCGAACCAAATATATAATTCAGTTTGGTTTTTAAAACCACTTTAATTAAACCAGTTTATTTTTTTAAAATTGGTTTTTATTTGGTTCAGTCCGGTTTATATTAATATCCAGTTTTTCACTTGAACCAATTTAAAACCAGATTTTTCATAAAACCAATTTGTAATCAGAATTTTTCCAATTTTATAGTGACTTCATAAAACCAATGGCTATATTATGAGACTGATATGCTTGTTTTAAATCCTTAAATTTGTGTTTTCATGGATTATTCATTTGCCGGCAAAACTATTCTAATGACATACATATTAATTGTGTATCTAGCTACACAAAAAATAATTCAATTGTATAACTATTAGATTCAAATATTATAAAATAAAACTGTAGAAAGTCTCACTAACAAATTTTTTAATTGTTGTTATTGGTGCATAACAAATTATATATATATATATATATATATATATATATATATATATATATATATATATATATATATATATATATATATATATATATATATATATATATTTGTTATGGTTACCGGTTTATAATGTTTCATATTTAAATTTAATGTTTCATAGTAATCCAATTTGTTATCCGGTAATGAAACATAGTAATCCAATTTTTAATAGTTCTATGTACCAATTATAAAATTTGTTACTGGGACATAGAACTGAGACTTTCTGTAGTAAAATAATATGGTGCATAGTAATCCAATTATATAATGAAACATAAAAAAAACAAATATATAAATTTAACACATAGTAAAATTTGGATATCCAATAACTAAACATATGGTTACCGGTTTATATTTGGATAATAAAATGGATAACCGAATTTATATTTTGACATTTGGTTTGAATTTTTAAAAGTGGAACAATTTGGATACCAATTTGGTTAAGTATAACCGGTTTTTTTGCACACCCCTAATGATTGTGGGTTTGTTGTTTTTAGTGGGCGATGTTAACGTTCACATTCTAATGATAGGTTTTGCCGCTCGCACATAAGGAGACTTATGCTTTAGCCTGTGTTGTGATAGAATGGAAATAACAAGCCCTTTTGAAAAGGTTTTGATTTTCGCCCTCGAGGCAAGATGTCACGTTTGATTGGTGAAGTTGATTTTAGAGGAAAGAGTTTATTTCGAAAGATGTGAGGCGAGTCTAATGGTAGGTACTTAAAGGGAGACGAATATTCAACCATAGGCTAAGTACGACCTACAATCAAATACTCGAGAGTTGAAGGGACAATGGTATCCCAACCACTCCTTTTTCGCCCTAATAGGACCGGATTAAACTCTTGTTGTTATTAAGTGTTTTTTGAAAGGAAGATAAACGTCGGGTCCCAAGCCAATCAGGGCCAACAACCCAAGTACTTGAGAAATGGGGTGCACAAGTACGTACACCCATTCCCTTTTCTCCCAAGTTATTGTGAAGATGGTTTGAAAAAGTGACTTGGCGTTGGACCAAGTGTTTGATGTTCTTGAATTATTAGAGGTGGGATGAGAAAGAGATGGGGTGAGAATTGATGGAGGTTGATGGTGATGCCTTAGGCGATCAACTTACAAGGGTTAGTACACGCAAGGCTTGCTTGTTATTGATGGTATGGGTTGGGTGTAGATAGATGAGAGGTGTAGGAAAGCGCCCTAAGATGAAGTAAGATAAGCATTCTATTTAATGAGTTCAAAAATGGCTCGACGTTGGACCGAGCTTTATTTTTCTTTTATTTTTGAAATTGTTTTCTAAACGCTTTCAATTTTATCTTTCTTAACAATTAAGCAAACACTAAGCATAAAGCGATAAAAAAGTAAAGTCCTAAACTATTACACTTTAATGGGAGTGAGGAAGCATAAGGAACCCACCAAGGGGGGAGACCTAATCTAAGACATGAAAGTAATAAGTGGACATAAACAGTATAAGCCATAAAAGTACAACGAAGTGATTAAGGTTCTACATGTCCAAAAGTGAGAAGTCCTCAAGTTACCTCACAAAACAAGGTAGAATGGTTAGTATCACGTAATCGTGAATGAATGTGAGGATCATGAATAAAATGGATCTAAATGAGATGTGGAATCACTTAAAGACAAAGGCTAAAAATCAACAAATTGACATATTAAAATCACTCAAATCATGTGAACAAAATTCTAGCAAAATGGTTACATGAAGAATTCTACAAATGATTATCAAGATTCAATAAGCTAATTCACAAAATTCAAAAGACATGTTGTAAAATTTTATTAAAGTATATAGAAACTTCAACAAAATTTATAGTCAAAACTTTATAAAATATCACAAAATTCTACAAAGTAACACCACAAAATCTAAACAATTATAACTTTATTTCTAAGCAATTACTATCATGCAATTTCTAAGCAATTATGCTACTAGAAATTCTGCAAAATCATAAAAAGAAACTAAAAAAAATTATGCCAAAGAAACCTTAATATTCTAAAAAGAACCTAATAAGATCTATCCAAAATGAATAAAAACTATTGAAATGTACTAACACGCTTACACGCACACGAAAATAGGGCCCAGGACGCACCCACGCATTCAGATCCGTTGGATCTGGGTTAATGGCCCAAATGCGTTTAAGGCAGGATTCCTCCAAGCCGTCAGATGTGTCCCTCCTCAATAGTAATCAAAACGTGTGGCTGAGATGTGAGCACACACCATACACCCAAAGAGAACGGCATCCACGGCGGACTTAATCAGCTTTGAAGACACAAAATCAGAAAACAAAACGAACGCACTAAAACTTTCTTTCGCTGATCCCCGTTCAAATCGCATCTCTTCCGCCGCGCCGTGAATCGCACACGGAGGCGGCGGATTCACAATCAACACCTTAGACACACCATAATACTCGTCACGACGAGCTCTACACGAATCCACAAACAAAACCACAGAATTCCTAAGCTACGTTCCGGATCGAGCAAAGATAAGTGTGAACCCTAAGATGAAAAACGGTGATTACGTGGAGGCGGTGGAGCCTCAGGTCACAAGACCTTGGGGGAAGGCTCCACCTTCTTACACTCTACATGGCGGCGTCAAGAAATGCGCGAGAAAAGGTGAAAGAGAATCTTACCTCGACGGCGGTGAAATTGAAGATTTCGGCGAAGAACGTTGAAGCTGACGATGGCTTTCAGGTATCAATCTATCTCTTCTCTTCGTAGTGTATCACTTCTTCTTCTACTCCAGTCCGTAGTATGTAGGTTCGAGTTGTTGTAGCTTCTTTGTGCGAGCGAATTCGGTGAAGCTTCAAGGTGAAGCTCCGATGGAGTCTTGGGGGAACTTTGAGTGAGTTGTGTAGAGAAGGGAATGAGAAGAGTTCGAGAGGTTGTGTGAAACTGAGTCTGGGACGATGATGAAAAAGGTTCAGAGATTTCAAAATTCGGAGGGAAAAAAATGGTGTGTGAAATGGAAGGAGTGAAAGTCTTATATAATTGGAATTGGATTAATCTCAGCCTTTGGATGTGAAGGAAATCGGTTAGAGTTTGAATGGTGGAGATAAAATCAACTCAGTTGGTTGACTCAGTTAGTTGGGATGGGCTCAGTGAGTGAGTTTCTGTTAGAAACAGTTATGTTAGTTGGAGGAGGTTAGTTAGGTTAACTGTTATGTATAGAGTTAGTTATGTGAATTTTGAGGTTACAGTTAGAGGAATTGGTCCGACTTCGAATTGTTATGGCCTTGAGTTTTTATGTTAAGTGTGATGCTTCCTACTAGCTCCATTTTATTATGCACTGCGGTTAACAAATTTTTGATGTTGATGAGAACAATCAAATGCTATTAGTGATTAGTGTTAATTTGTGGACTTGGATTCACTTTGGTTTGAATTCACCTTGCAATGTTCTGAATTGTTGTGTTATGGATGAAAATTGGATTATGATTGTGCTTGACTTGATACAGTCCAATTGGATGCATTGTGCTTGACACCATAGGCCTTATGCATAACTTTGTATGTGACCACTATTTGAACTTCATTTGCTTGTACTGCACTTTCCATACATATTCCAAACTGAACTGCTTTTAATTTGCATTGATTCATTGCCTTGTTCCAGTTTCATTTCGAATGGATTTGCAATCTGTGGAAACATCAACGAAATTCAAGTTTAGATGTTTGGCTGCAACATCCAGAGCAGCAAGTGTTGGCAAGCATCACAACAGAAACTGAACTTAGGAGATATAAGCGGCCCCCTTCGAATCGCTTTGTTGTCGCTCTGTTAACTCTATTTTGGAATCTTGGCTAATCTGTGGTGTGTAGTCTGAAATCAGTCTGGTGAGTTAGCAATTTCCATTTTGAGTTTACTTGTTTAAATTGTTGTGATGCAGTAAGCGATGCGTTTAATCTGAACCCAATTTTCTCTTGTGCCATGCGTGCTTATTATTGTCCGGGATCATACGTTATTTCTCGCTTGCAATCTGTTCGTGTTCAAACTCTGATAACAGCCCCCTTTGTACCCAGGTTTGCAGCTATGTGCTTGGTATTAGAAGCTGGAGGAGTTGTATCCTTAAGCTTCTTTTTTACATGATGAAATTTGAATGCCTCTGAATGCCCTGTTGTGAATTGTTTTGTGCAGCTATGCGACTTGAAATGACCGACGGGGCTGGAACCCGACGTTACTGTCACAGTGTAACACCGATGGCTGGTGTTATTTTGCTGAAAGGTTTGTTGCGGCTGTGAAAGTGACTTAAGGACTGTTATGAGTATAGTTTGTAGCTCAACTTGATATTGTTGGCTTGCCTTCCGTTGTCTTTCGCATCGTATTTTGCAACTTCTGATTTCATTGATTGTGAATTTGCTTGATGTTTTCAGAGATTGCCGATGTCGTTATCTGTCCGTAATCCAATGACTTCGATTGGAGTGAAACATGAGACGGAATGGAGTGATGTTGTGCTGACTTGATGAAGTAGCAGATTAATAGTGTAACAAGGAAATTGAAATCCAACTCTTTCCGTCATCCAACTGCATACGTCCTTAGTGCCTCGCAATGCCGTCCATCCTTCTTCACAACTGTCTCCAGGTTATCGTACCAGAACCGGATACGGCTATTGCATCTCCTTGCTTTGCTGTTGTTGCTCTTTTTTTCTTGGTTGTTTGCAGAACAATTCTTACTCATTGACACGGCCATTCTAACTGGACAAGAGTATTCATGAGGAACTACAAGGTTTTAAGCGTTTGGCTGGTCGAATGTTGTTCTAAATCCATGTGACTGGACAGAAGGCTGCCGTCGTGAGGATGATCAACCATTTCAACCATTGAAGATAGCTCTTCTGAATCAGATTGACTTAAAGTGTTTCTCCCTCTTTCTCCTTCAAGTGGATATTGCGAAAAAAAAGGTTGTCCGTAAGCACAACCCCATCCGGGCCATCACTTTGAAGCCAGAGCATTTGAGACAAACAACTTTGATCATCCACTGCTGCTTCAAGTGGTCTATTTTTTCCAAGTTGACAGGAGCAAAATTGGGTTCCATTTTCTTCCAGAATGAACTAGAACAGGCAGTATAGCTGGCATTGCTAGCAAAGTTTGCCGCAAATAATAGTTCCTCGCAATCATCACCTGACCTACCCACAATATCCGGGACACTTCTAGTTGATGGATGCCCAAGATGAGCAATAACTTTAATATTGTGTGATTTCTTCATGCGGGGTTGTCTTGATCTTGAATTCTTTAGAGAACAAGGCTTCGTATTTCGAGTTCGCTTTGTCTAGGTTAAAATCTCGGACTTCTCTTCTGTTGATGAGATGCCATTCTTCAAAACTGAGAAGCCATTGCTGCCACTGCATTGCCTACGCTGACGATCTCGAGTCTTTTCTTTGTTCAGGTTTATTTCCTTTTTTATCATTGACATGTAGGAACCTATATTACAGGAATCATTTATGGCTCTTCCATCACCTTTGTTTCTGTCCAATACTTTCTCCTTTAATTTACTTTGACCATTTTTCTGATGCATCAAACCAGCCAAATAGGATCGACGCAATGTGACGCTCCCTCTCCAGCTGATTTGAGCTCGGTAAGGTTTTACCAAATACTCCTTTTCTTTTCTTATGTGGTGTCTTAAGAAAGAGACAGAGAAACATATGTGATGGAATCGGGTTAGGTGTTAGATCTGGATTACCGAACTGTTGCTGAGATGAACTGCTATCTAGTGAGGTGCTCATGAGAGAAGTCCTCACGATGTAGTGCTTGAGGTATATATAGGTGAGAAGCGGGTCCTAATTATGGATGAATACTTATGCAGGTTATGGTGAACATTGTGATAAGTGCTCCTTATGTTCCAAAAGGAAGAATTCAAATATGTCTTCAAAGTGAATCTTTGCAGTATTATCCGCAGAGTAACATAAGTATGCTCGACATCGGGATTAACTCCAACTACAGGAACATCATCATATTCTCATAGTCTTGACATTTGACACAGTGAGTGGCTTAGTTATGTTAGAACTGATTTTCTGTGAATTGGCTGTAGTTAGAATGTTAGGTTAGAGATATATAAACTTGAATTACCATGCTGCTGCTAATGCGCTTAACATGTCATAAGTTTGAGTCAGCAATGCCTAGAGTTGAGCTCTTATTCCAACATAGTGCTCATGTCAAAAGAGTGTTTGGATTTCTTGGATGTATGCTGCTGCAGTTTTGTTCTATGCCATTGTTGCATTTCATGTTGCACCTTAAAGTTATGGCTGGTATGAGCTGTATTGATGAGTCTTTATGGCCTGTTTACCTTCTGATTTTGCAGGTTGGTGAGTAGAATCTTTCAGCGTTGACGCTGAGGAAGATATGATGCAGGATATATAGGAAGTTGATAAATATGTTGACCAAGAAGCACTTCCTCTTATGAGAAGAGCAGAGTTCAGTTGTTGATTGTGAGATTGTCTCCTATCATGCATAAAACCAAACAAGCTCTCTTGATGATTATGACTGTTGACAACATAATTACACTTCTGACTGGGCAACAATTGGATGACATAATGCAGCTGGCCGTGTCCAAAGGAGATGTGGGGTTGGCATGTTTGTATATGAAGCGTAGGCCAAATGTTATATGTGGTGCTAACTCAATATTATGGCGGCAGGGCTAATGTATACTTGGCCTAGGCATTTTGGGCATGAAGCAAATCATGGCATATCAAGATGGAAGTTTTGAAAAGCACCAATAAGTTTTGAAGATTTTTGAGGCACAAGGATAGAAGATCTATGAAAATGAAGACCAAAGTAGACTTAGGAGTCAGTTTGACTTTGGTCAATTGTTTGACCAAAAAGTCAACAGTTGACCAAAAGTCAACTCTAGGTCAAATGTATTATTTTTTGTGTAGAATTTGTAAATTTGGATTTTGTTATGAAATTTGGTGTTTGTAATTGAGTACTGGAATTGAATATGGAATTTTGTTAGACAATGAAATTGAATATGGAATTGGATAACTTGGATATGGTTCTTGATTTTGGATATGGTTTGGAAATGGAAATTGAAATTGAAAATGGATTTAGAAATGGTTAAATGGACATGGATTTGAGTATGAATTTTGGGTAATTGGATTTTTCCTTGTAATGAATTTTTGGAAATTTGAATGAAAATTGACTTTTCTTTGAATTGTGATGTAACTTGTGATCCAAGCAAACCTTTTCCCTCCTTTTTGAATTTGAATTTGAACATGTACCTTTGCTTTATCTTGCACCATTTGAATCAACCTTAAAAATTGAATGAAACTTGCCCTTGGCCTTTAATATGAGACTTGAATCACAATCAATGACTTTCCCTCTTATTAGATTTGCTTAAATCCACCTTGAATTGAGTAAACTGGTGCCAACCTTGGAATGAATATGATCTTGAATCTGGTATGAACTGTGCCTTGCCTTGAATCCATACTGAATAACCAAAGGCTAGTGTATTGAGAAAGCCCCTAAAGAAACTTAGCTAGACAAGTAAGTCTTGTATGGTGCTTGTCAACCCTGATTAAATCCAATACCACAACGCCACACTCAACTATCCCCTAGATGCCACCAATCAACTTCGTATGAATTGAATCCCAACCTTCTTGTGCCAATGCCTTAAATGTTTGGATCTAATCCCTTCTTGAAAGCCATATGATCAGTGAAATAAACCCTGATCACTGATGATGATGAGCACCAGAAGATGCTCCGGATGATTGCATAGTCAGGCCTTGAGGATCTATCTGATAACCATAAGCACAAGGGACAAACCCTAGTCCATGATCTTTGATCCAAGTAACAAGCTTTGATGATGAATGCATGATGTATTTTATGACCTAATGGAGGGTATGCAAATGAGAAAAATGAAAAGCATAAGCCATAAGATTTGAATAAAAGGGTAGGACTTTGGGGTATGATAGTTTTCACTGCTGCTTCGCATGAAAAGGGAAAAGTTCATGTGGAAACCTGAGCATCAGAAGGTGTTCGACGAGATCAAGGGATATTTAGAAAATCCTCCTATCTTGTCTCCGCCTGTTAGGAATAAATGTATGAAGTTGTACATTTCTGCCTCAGACTTGACTATAGGAAGCATGTTATCCCAAGAGGACGATAATGGTGTCGAAAGAGCCATATATTACCTCGGTCGAGCCTTGAATGACGCAAAAATTGGGTATAGTCCAATCGAAAAGATGTGTCTATGTCTGTACTTCTCTTGTATGAAGTTAAAGCAATATATAAAATCAGTTAATGTTTATGTATTGTCTCATTTTGATATTATCAAACATATGTTGTCTAAACCGATTTTGCATAGTCGAATCGGAAAATAAGCACTAGCTTTAACTAAATATTCCCTTACATATGTGCCTTTAAAGGCCATGAAGGGGCAAGTAGTCGCAGACTTCATCATAGACCACACAGTGGTCGAAACGTCTTTAAATTATTTGGAGGCAAAGCCTTAGAAGTTATACTTCAAAGGTTCTAGCCATAAAAATGGCACTGGTGTCGGAGTATTAATCATTTCATCAAACAAAGTGCCAACGAGGTTCAAATTTAAGATCGGAGGCGCCGGCTCTAATAATGAGGCTAAATACAAAGCCTTAATACCTGACTTTGAAGTCTTATTAGATTTGGAGGGAAAGTAGGTTGAGATCAGAGGAGACTCTGAGCTAGTCATGAAACAAATCACAAAAGAATGCAGATGTATCAAGGAAAACTTGATCATGTATTTCATGATAGTAAACCGACTAATTAAATGTTTTGACTTCGTGAATATTTAGCATATTCCCAGACTTGAAAACCAAGAAGCAAATGAATTGGCTCAGATTGCTTCAGGGTATAAGTTTCCAGAAGATAAGTTGGAGAACTTGATCGAAGTGAGAGGAAGAGTACAAGCAACAAGGCTCTCTCCATCAGATCTAGCATTGACGAAGTTGGGATCAGTGGATACAGAAAACTTTGAGATCTGCACTGTCGAAGATTTACTTAGCAATGACTGAAGGAAACCCATAGTTGATTACTTGAAGAACCCATTCAGACCAACAGATCAAAAGATCAGGTACAGTGTAACACCCCAATTTCCCAAAATGACAAAATTATACAAATAATACAAAAATAATCAGAGTTCCCTTAACAATTGGGATGTCACACCAAGAAAAACATAACCTGAATTTTTTTTTCTATTTACTTCATTCACTTTTTGTCTTTTCAAAATAAGTTAAAACAGCGGAATGAAATATTTACACAAGCAAAGTCCACGTAATATCGTGGTTCACCATGTTCTAAAGTAAGTAATATTACATAACAAAATAATCAAAAGAGCAACAAAAAGATGAAATTCCCATTATCCCGTGTTACGTATCAGAGCGACTCCTAAGACTCGATCAGGCAACACATACTCCATGCACTACTCAAGTACCTGGATTATCTGTACTTCCCAAGAAGCACAGGCACAAGAAACAACAAAGGGGTGAGAACTACATTCAATAATTAGCGGTGTAAAATACATGCTAAGGGGTAGAAATCAAGCAATCACACATAATATGCACACATTCACGACACACTTGTCACTTTCTGATTATAATCCAACAAAGACATAATAATGCAATGTGACTCAAAGACACAATGTAATGCAAGTGGTACCACACAACATGGTTCATTCCATTGAACCTGATTCATAAAAGAATCCGGATAAATCACATACACTCTCACTGAGCAATGATTTATCTCTATACAGCTCCACATTGGAGTCCGGACAATACTAGGCACCCATCATGGGCTCCCACCTAGCTGTCTCCATCAGACACATCATGAAATGCATGACACAGATTACACACAAAACACATGTATAATAATAATTATACATCTTCACGATCCTCATGATCACTCGTGAGATACATACTCACCGTAATACATACTAGTATTACCACCATTGTCAAATCAATTCATCATAATACACACAATTAAGGAAAATACCTCACGGGGCCTTAATTAGTTAATTATCTGATTAATTCATCCAAATTCCATTTTTAAATCATTGTACTACCATTCCTAAATTCAACAAGTTCTGACACCTATCCCAACCTCTCAGACCTAAAAGGAACCGCATCGGACGCGAAATCGAGAAAGAAATCGCGAAACGGCAAAATTCTGCACCCTCGCTGGTCATACGCGTATTGCCCTCACCCATACGCGTATTGCCCAGTTTCTACCGCCAGCCATACGCGTATTGCCCTGAGGGTTACGCGTACGGGCAGAGACTGATTTCTCTCAAAAATTCCAGTTTGATTATATATTAATCCCATTACGCGTAGTACCACCTCCCTTAAGCGTAATGCCTTGCCCCCTACGCGTACCATTACGCATTTCAGCAGAGGGTCGTGTCAAATGGGTTCCATACACATAACGCTCATATTTCGCTCTTGCCATACGCGTATTGCCCTACCCAATACGCGTATTGCCTTGCCCATTACGCGTATGGGCAGCGAATACCCAGAATTTTCTGTTTTCACACCAGTCCAATTTCTGCTCAATTCTAGTACCCAAATCTGCAATACCAGAATCATATAGCAGCAACAACATAGTGTTTTACACATATAATGACAGAATTGATCGATTTACACATTTTCCATCACAATTTCAATCATTCAACAACAAATCCACAACAACAGAATTATACATACAATTCCTAGGAGGGGAAAGAATCCTCACTACCCTCTCATGTTATCAACACCCATATTGAAATCCATCCTCCCCCTTACCTTGAATTCTCGATTAAATTCCTGTGAAAATTGATGATGCTAAGCTTAGCTTCTTCCTTTCCAACTTTCTCTTGGTGGAAAATGTGATTATGACCCAATTTTTCCTAATCCTCCTCTTTTTCCTGATTTAACTAACATTAACTCTATTATTACTAAAAATTCTGATTTTAGTTAATAATAACAATATTAATAGTAATAATAATAATCATAGTCATAATAATAATGATAATAATAATAATAATAATAATATGTTACATACTAATATCATTGGATATGCCCCACATTATTCATTACTACTTATTATTATTCCAACATCTCTATTTTCCCCGTTCCGTTAAGGACCCTACACCAACGCACTCAACTACACACACCCTAAACAAGGCCAAACAAATGAAATAACACACGACGATTAAATAAATTAAAATGGGGTGTTACATATAGAGCGCTGAGTTATGCAATCAACGACAATTAGATTTTCAAGAAGACTGCTGGAGGAGTTTTGCTCAAATGCCTTGGTGAAGAAAAGGCATATTTGGCGGTGTCGAACACTCATAGTGGAGCTTGTGGGGCACAAGATGAAATGGCTTCTATGTCGATAGGGTGTTTATTGGCCTACCATACTTAAGGATTATATCGATTTTGCAAAGAGGTTCCAATAATGCCAAGTTCACTCAGGCATACAACATGTATCTGCAAGTGAGTTGCATCCAATAGTGAAACCTTGGTCGTTCAGAGGATGGGCTTTGGACCTAAGTGGAAAAATTAAACCTGCATCCTCTAAAAGTCAGAAATATATCCTGGTCGGAATTGATTATTTTACGAAGTGGCTCAAAGCAGTCCCTTTACTGAAAGTTGATCAAGAGGCCATAATTGAATTTATTGAGAGGAATATCATCTATAGATTTGGAGTTCCCGAGACTATCACGACTGATCAAGGATCAGTGTTTATGGGCTGAAAGATGCAAGAATTTGTTTCAGAAATGGGAATTAGGTTATTAACTTAAACACCGTATTATGCTAAGGCAAATGGGGCAGGTCGAAGCTGCTAAAAAGACCATTATTTGTTTGATCAAGAAACACGTTAGGAAGAAGCCAAAGAATTGTCATCAAATGTTAAATCAAGTCCTCTGGGCTTATCAAACATCTCTAAAGGAGGCAACTGCAACAACACCATTTCGATTGGCCTACGACCATGAAGTTATGTTGCCTATAGAAACTTATTTACAATCAGTCTAAATCCAACGTCAACATGAAATTCCATCAGACCAATATCAGAGTATGATGTTAGACGAAATGATTGATTTAGACGAAGAAAGGCTTACAACATTAGATACATTGATACAACAAAAAGAGAAAATTGCTAAAGCATACAATAAAAAGGTTAAGTCCAAACAATTCTCAAGCGAGGATTACAGTTGGAAAGTGATTTTGCGCATGGATCAAAAGGATAGAACCCTAGGTAAGTGGTTCCCAAATTGGGAAATACCATTTCAAATTCACGCTTATGAAATCGAAGAACTGTCTGCGGACAAACAAATTGTTAGAGTAAATGGTAAGTACCTAAAACAGTATAAACATATGCTACAAGAAATTCGAATTAAACAAGAGTAATGTACTAAACAAAGCGAAAGCTGCCATCATGGTATTTGAGAAATGCCAAAATGGCAAAGTCATTACAAATAGTAAAATTTGCCAAAAAGTTGAAGTCATTACATAAAGTGGTCACAACCACTACAAAACAAAAGGATTAACATAAATGTTGGTCAAGCGGGAAACCGCGACTTGAATTCTTATAGCTTGGTCATGGAGAGGTCGAGCCTAGTTCGAACACGCCTGTCGAGGTCTTCTAGAGGAATCAGCTCAAGTCCTATGTTGAGAGTGTGTTCGACATGTTCGACTCCTTTGATGGCTTCAACATCAATCACATCCTTTGTCGGAGGTGACTGCTCTGCGGCTAATCCAGTTTTCTACCTCTCTAAGCCATCAATCTCCTGAGTCAGTTCATGAATATTTGCACGACGTTAGGAAATATGTTCATTGATCGAAGTAGTCTTGGCGTTTTGTTTTTGGAGCTGAGTCTTGAGTTGATCACCTTCTGATTAGACACCTCACTAGCCTCCAAAGCTGCTACGATGACACCCTTCACTCTTTGAAGTTTGGGGTGTTTGAGCATTTTAGATCAATATCATGGCAGACCTCATCGAAGAAGGACTCAAACTCAAATAAAAACCTGAGCAAGACATTGTACGCGCACTGTTTGTTAAGTTCAACTAGCATTTTCCTGATACCAGTTACAAAGTTAACATATTCTTCGATCGTAGCAAGGAGGTCAACATAAAAAATGTTAGTTTTCAGCTGCTGAACCAGAAGGTTGATAACGTCATCACCAGTGTTAACAAATGGCAAGTCGGAGGCTTGGGCCAGTGCAGATTCCATCGAAAGCCTACGCAATTTCTGCAACCTCTTGAGAGCCTCAGCTAGATTTCTCTTCTTGAGGGCTAGGATTTCGGTCTAGCTAAGAGAAAAAATCGACGCAGAGTCATGCACGTCGACTTGGTATGGCTCTGGGTGACTTGGTTGAATGTTCTCTAGGACGAGAGTACTTTGGACAGGAGGTGGAGTGTGTTCTTCATTGACTTCAATAGGTTTTTCAGTAGGAGAGTCTTAGGGGCAATACGATTGCGAACAGACTCATTGTTGTCAACTTCTTCCAAGGCATCAGTGGGGTGGATTCAACGTCTATCATCACCTTTATCGTGGTTGTTGTCGTCACGTTCATTGGTTGGGAGACTATTTCAATAGTCGAAATATTATTGTCAAGGAAATCTGACCAATGTATGGGCGAAAGCGAAAGAAATGTGGATCGAGGGATACCTGCAGGAGCCGATTCTTGAACTTGAGTCGTGTCTGGGTCATCGGCCAGATCCAGATTTTTCTGAGAAAAGAAAGAAGATATAAGAGGTTGGGAAGAAAAACAACAGAAGAAGTACAAAGAGGACTACACATACCTCGGGGGCATTAGTCTCATTGTCATGATCCTTGCGAAGTGGTGCAGCGTTGTCATAAATTGGGGACGTCGGAGTCCGGGCAGATTCTGGGTCGTTTCTTTTGTCCCTATTCTTTTTCTTGGCGGTTCCTTTCCGTGGTTGACTGGAGCCAGGTTTCGAGGAAGCTTTCGATCTCGATCGTGAAAAGATAAGAGGGTACTCATACTCCCCCAAACTTTCTTCATGAACTTGAATGGGAATAAGTTGCAGGATACCCTGAAGTGGTCGAATGAGCGAAATGTCCAAAGAAGGAAAAATGATGAGAATATGATTTGACCATGATACCTGACTAGGGGCAGTAGGAGTCGTTGATACAAGAGTAATCCTTGAAGCAAAAATAGTAATCGAGACAACAATGGTCTTGGTGGTGGTAGAGGTCCTTACTTTCTTCTTCTTAGGCGGGGGAGTGGGAGATTCATGACCTCTTTGTTGAACCTAAAAGATGCAGGACTATAAGGATATTCCCTAGAAGGAAATATGATTTCGGAGGGAAAGTGGAAAAATAACCTTTTTCTTGGGTTCTTCCGACCGTTTCGTCACCCTCGTCTCAGAAAGCCTTTTGACAGTAACGTCAGCTGGAGGTTCAGTCTCATCTGATGGTCGAAAAGTCAAGTAAGAAGACAAAAGAAAAAAAGGAGGTGTTCAAAGAAGCATACCTGGTTCTGTGGGTAGATCAGAAATAGCGTCAAAGACCTTGGTCAAGAAGCTGTCCTCGGAGAAATGTTCGGCCAAATAATCCCGCCACCAGTTATGAAATTCGGCAGTCACGTTGAACGATTGATGAAATTCAAAGATGAGGGGTTTTAAGACTTGGTTGCAAGCGTACTGAAGGCAATCGATGAATTCATCACGATCAAAATTGTGTTCTGACCAGAAGATGTCACCTTCACAGACGTAAAAAGAAGAAGGTCAAAATTGGCTAAGGCCAAACTATTTGGCCACCAAGTTCGGTTGATAACCAATGAAGCCATAACCAACAGAGCCAATCTCAATCCTTGTCGACAGGATGTTAGGAGTAAGAAATACGGCCCAGATCAAGCTCGACATAGCCGAAGTCGAAGGGGAAGTACTAGAGAACTTGTTATTTAGCCAATCTGGACCAATGAGACGGGCCACAAAAGGTTGCGTAAAAAACCTTGGTTTCTAGAAAGAGGTTGATATACTTGCTGAGGATGTCGGAGTCGGGAGTCTCGTCAGGGGTAAGTAAGGCCAACCTGGTGCCTTCAATGGTCTTGCCTTCGACCGCCCTCATTAGCTCTAGAGAAAGGGAGACTCCAAGTTTTGGTTCAAAAGTGGTGTTTAGCCACAGTTGCAGGAGCCATAAAGGACATGAAAGTGGTAAAAACTTACTTTTAGCGTTCCCGGGCAGGTGCTTGAGCTTGTTGGAGCCTCACCAAGGGATTGGTAGAGATTGGCCAAAAGTTGTTTGCTGAGAGAAAGCTGGTGTCCCTCATGAAGCTGTATAGCCAAAGGTATGAATTTCCTGGCCACCTGCAAAGAACTGGAGAAAAATACATAGTAGGAGAGCCAAAGCGTCAAGAAAGCAATGTGCTTTTGGTTGGAGACATCCGAGCTGGCAGCGTCGTAGTTGTCGGAGATGAAATTCTTGTAAGCAGGACGCAGAATAGTAAACTGATTATAAGTTTGCAGTGTCAGACAAAAAACGACACCAACAGGACTCAGACCTGTAATAGAAGCAACGTCAAAGAGATTTGGGGTCAGCATGCCGCAAGGCAGCTGGAAAGTGTTCGTCGAGCCTTCCCAGAAGAAAAGTGAGGCCAACAACATGCAGGGGTTGTACTTGGGGATAATTCTAGACAGGTTAACCACTTCGTAGATACCCATAGTCTTCTAGTGCTTCTCCTTCTTGGCTTGAAACTTGTTAGGCCATGCCAGGTATTCTGTTGTGGAAGCCGGAAGAGTCGATCAAAAAACGCAGTTAGGTTTGACCATAAAAGATAGGTCGAGAGCATTTCGTTAAAATGCAAAAGGCATCATGAGCAAGTAGCCTGGAAAGAGTTTGGTAACTTTTTTAGTGTGAAAACATCTAAAAGGGTAAGGTCCAACAAAGACGTAGAGTTGATTATCTATGAAGTTAGGAATCAATAGTTGTTTTTGCCAGATGGAAATTTTGTTGCTATAAAAAAAAAGGTTCAGGAATGAAGTCCTTAACCTCGCCATCTTCAAAAGGAAGAATCTCAAAGGCTAACGAGTTATTATTGGTGGCAGGTTTGAAATAAATATTACATTTGGTCATGGTTAAGAAAGGTTCCCTGAAGCAAAAAATGGCGGAAATAGGGTTTGATGTTTCTGAGAAGAAGAAGGGTTGCATGAGGCTTTGGGTACGAAGTTAAGATTGAGTTCTGCCTATCATCCTCAAATAGATGGGCAGATTGAAAGGACCATTCAGACCTTAGAAGACATGTTGAGAGCTTGTGTCGTAGAGTATCGGGAAAGTTGGGATAATCTGCTACCACTTGTGAAATTCACCTACAATAATAACCATCATGAAAGTTTTAGAATGGTGCCATAGGAGTCTCTGTATGAATGCAAATGGCAGACGCCGTTATGTTAGTACAAAAATGGTGAAAACACGATTATGGGACCCGATTTGGTACATCAGACGACCGAGAAAGTAAAGTTGATTATGGATTGAATGAAAACAGCCCAGAGCCGACATAAAAGTTATGCATATCAACAGAGGAGAATCCTAGAATTTCAGGAAGGTGACCGCGTTTTCTTAAGAGTGACGCCTACGACTGGTGTGGGCAGAGCATTGAGCTCTAAAATGCTAACCTCTAAATTCATCAGACTAAATCAAATCCTCTAATGAGTAGGCCTCGTAGCTTATCATATTGCGCTACCTCAGAACTTGTCAAACATCCATAATGTGTTTCAAGTGTTTCAACTGAGAAAGTATATGACTGACCCTTTACATGTCATCACACTTGACGATGTTTAGCTTAAAGAAAATCTCTCATTTGAAGTTCATCCGATGAGCATTAGAGATAAAAGTGTGAAGTATCTGAGGGGAAAGGAAAGTAAGTTAGTCAATGTTATTTGGAATTAGACAACAAGCGATGTTACATGAGTAGTTATTTTAGTCACATAGTGGTAACATGTTAAAGTGTGCGTGGATAATAATAATAATAATAATAATAATACATTATTTCCTCAACTTGTTCCATAACATTCTCCTACTATCCCCACTTTCTCTCCACTCATAATCGATAAAGTTTCATAATTTTACGTGCAAACCTTTCACAAAATAAATAATCTTACAAAATTTTTTAGAACATCAATAACCCTTCCATCTTGTTCCGGTATTATTTTCGAGAGTGCTCTTTGGAGTTGTCATTCGTGTAATTAGATCTTAGATTTGCTACGAGTATTTTCAATTCAGAAAAAACTCATTAAGGTAAGGATTTTTTTTTCATGCAAATTTTAAACTAAATTTGAGTTAGAAATTAAATAAATATTATATGAGTATTTTGTCTTAGAGATTTAATAACTAAAAATTTAAATTGAAAATAATATATTTGTGCCTACTGTTCATATCCTTCAATGCACTTTTTAATTATATTCTAGTAAATAATAACTTGTGAATAATTACTTAATGAACTCATACCAGTAAATAGCAAACATCAAATACACAAGTATTTTTGTTAATTGACATGAAAATTTAGTGTTAGTGAATTAATTATTGTTCCATTTTAAATTTTTTTTTTTTTTTTTTTTTTTTTGTGTTTGAAGAATGTTGGTGTAAAGTTTATTCATTATTATTTTGTGATATTGTCCTAGTGATTCCAGTGCTTTAATGGAATAGGTGTTCAGTTATCAAATTAATATATGCTTCATTTTTTTATTTTATTTTTTTGCTTTAATTTTGTTTGTGCTTTTGATATAAAATATTAGGGTGAATTCATGACCAATATATGATTAAGTAAGCCGCATGAAATATGTTATAGCAAAGAAGAAAAAAATACATACACAATTAGATGTATATCAATGATATAACACTCATTTAAGGTGTGAACCGAAAAGGAAAAAAAAAATTGTTGTGACATCACCATGTGAACAGTATAATATACTTAGAAAAGTGAAAATCCATTTATATGAATGTCATATGTTGCTGAACTCTTAAATCAATGTATAAATTGTGTGTGTGTTTTTTTTTTTTTTTTTATTTTGTAAAAGAGGAATAAAAACTATTTTTATTTTATAGTTTTTTTAGAGGCGAATAAAATTTCTGTGTGGTTGTCTTAGTAGCGGATGATTATAATTTTGTTTTTATCATGTATGATAATGTCATATTCATTTTAGTGTGATGTCTTAGGGGTGAGTTATTTTCCCATTGATATGAGATGAATTCTTTGTGGTGCCTAGGGGAGGACTAATTATATTTGGATAATGTAGTTTTAGGAAAATGCATATTTTTGCATATAAATTGTGTAAAATTAATTAGGTTTTTTCTAGGTTGCCTTGACAAAAAGATGAGTAAATTACCCATTATGACGGAAGTCATTTATAAATAGACATGTATAAATAGAAAAATGAAATTTTATTCTTGAATTAATAAACCAATATTAAATAGCTATGTGTGGTTAAGATCATTAATGTTTCTTATTATTGGAATACATGTGCCATTATTTGATTGAATATATATCAAATATTAAATTTTTTTTTTTGCAAATACCCCTAAAATGGCCTTTGAAAACGTTGAACCCATGACCTTTTAAATTTAACTACCAAACCTTACCATTAGGCTAAATGTATCTTTTGTTTATTTATTTACATTAAGTATTATATATTACTATTATATATGTTAGTATATATTACTTAGCATATATTAGTTACAGTATTATATATGTTTATTTATTTATTTATTAATAAAACGATAGTATTATATATGTTAGTTAGTATAATTATATATTACTACTAGGGGTGGAAATAGGCTAGGCTGAGCTAGGCTTTGCCAAACCTGAGTCTGGCCTGCTAAAAAATTCAAAGGCTAAGCCTGGCCTGTAGCCTATCATAGGCTCATTTTTAGGCCTAATCTGGCCTTTTCGAAGGCATGATTAACCTACTAGCCTATTTAAAAGCCTACTTCATTTGAACATCTGTAAATAAGAAATTCAACTAATGTTAAATAGACTAACAAGTTAAAAGATCAATGAGATTAAATGTTTGTTTTCATTGTCTCGTTCAAGTTTTCTTATTAGCATAAGTTTGGTGATACTATTTGTTGAAGATAACTTATGAGAAAAACTTATGACAACAACTTATGACATTGTTTATAATGTTTTTTCAACTTATTTTCATAAGTTCTTCAAGATAACTAAGTTTTATTTTCGTATTTTAGCTAAAAGTACAAAATAGAATATAATAATAATAAATTTATTGATTTTTTTTTAAATAGGTCAGCCTGATAGGCTTTAAAGGCTTTTCTTACGGCCTGTGGCCTAACCTCTTTAGTTAAATAGGCTTATAAAAAAGCCTAGGCCTTTTCTATTTAAGAAAAAGTCTGGCCTGACCTGAGCCTATGTAGGCTAGGCCGTAGGCCCCTGTTAGTTGGTCTGGCATATTCTCACCCCTAATTACTACCTATATATTAGTTACATGATTATATAGTTTTTATTATATATGTTAGTTAGAAATTAATATTAACGTTACAAAATATATTACTAACTATTTATTATATATTTTAGAAATATATTACAGAATATAGTTAGAAATTAATATTAACGTTACAAAATATATTAATTTTTTGTTTCTTTAGTTTATTTATTTGTATTAAAATTATTGTTAACGTTAATATTAATAAAACATTAATGTTATAATTAATATTATAAACATTATTTAATAAATTAAAATTATTATATGATTAAACTGACGTTAATTAAAAATAATTTAATTAAAATAATTTAAAATAGTTTATTAAAAACTTTAATATTAATATACTTTAAAATATATTTATTTATTTATAATTATTAAAAAATTTATATATTAATATTAATTTTTAATATTTTAATATTCTGTAACGTGTTGTTAATAAATACTACCTCCGTTCCTTTTTAATTGTCACTTTTTTATTTTTTACACATACCAAGAAAGCTAATCAACATTACTACTTTTTATACAATAATTATCTTTTTACCTATAATACCCCTACTTATTTATTACATTTATTTTATTTTTGTTCTCTCTCTCTCTCTTCAATAAATACATAGGAGTAATTTTGATAAAAGTGCAATCAATATTTCCTTGAACTTAGCAAGTGACAATTAAAAAGAAACAAAAAATTATTCTAAAAGTGACACTTAAAAAGGAATATATTTCTAACTATATATTTTGTAACGTTAATATTAATTTTAATACAAATAAATAAACTAAAGAAACATTTAGCCTAGTGGTAAGGTTTGGTAGTTAAATTTAAAAGGTCATGGGTTCAACACCTTTAAGGGCCATTTTTTGAAATTTTGGCACTTGGTATCTGCCAAATTCCTCAAAGGTGTATATTGAAGGAATCTTAAAATGGCAAGGGAGCATTTGCAAAAAAATATTTGTAAAATGGTATTAACCCTATTTTTTATGGGATAACCTAGATCTCGCCTATTTAATATTGATAATTTTGATCTAACTCTTTTACGTATATTTCATTTTAAGCTTACACTTATGTTATTGGTCCGGAGTATTCGAACAGGTCCACGTAAGCTGGTCGTCAGATGGCGAGGTGCTCGGATGGATGCTGGTCGTCAGGCGTGCAAGGTGTTCGGAATGTTGCTGAGGAGAAAAGGGGGTGTACCTGCAAGGCACTCCGACGCTCAAGTAAGAAAAGGTCAGAGAAAAGGGGCAAGTTCAAAGTGTATTCTTAGGGTGAAAAATGTGATACCTGACCCTCTCAAGCGAGAGGGTTTATATAGAGCCCCCAGCGCGTGACCAACGGTCCTATTTTCGGGGCAAAATAACCGTTTTCCCCAAAGAATAGGTAACCCCCCAAACTAGCCGTTATGTCGGGCAGGGTCCCAGAAACTAGCCGTTATGTCGGGCATAGACGTAGTTCCGGACACCTGTCTTTTGCTGTTCGGGCAGCGAGGAAGCCGTGCGTGACGGGCGTAAAAGCCGGGGAGGAACGTTGCGTTCCTTGCCCGGTTGGAGGGGCAGACATGTCATTTTTGCCCCTCTGTGGATTGGGCTTAGGCAATTTGGGCCGCTCTGGAGCAGAGGAGCTCATGGCCCTCCGTGTCCGTGATGTTCGTGGTCGTGACCCTATTGCCCGGTATTCGGGAAGATAAAGCGTCAGACAGAATGGGAAACGTTGGGCTGCCACGTGTGCATCGAGCCCTGTGTAGCAGTTAATAGGTAATTATGGCTAGTGGGCAGTCATTATTGCCTACTGGCGCGTGTGTGCACGTGCCCCTCAGTATAAAAGGGGGAAGGTTGTCCCATTTTGCAATTTTTCCCTTCTGATTTTTCTTCGTCGTCATCAGCGTTCTTGCCCGTCGCCGTCTTCAGAGCAACCGACCACCGTGCCAAGTTTCGAGCAGTTTTTCTCTTCTACTCAAATCAAGTAAGTTTCCTGATTTCCAGTTTGTTTTACTTTCTCTTATTGTTAATGGTAGATCGCATGCGGCTAGGGTTAGTTTTAGGTGACAAAATAGGTAGGTTTCCGGTGAGTGTTGGTGGTGGGCGGTGGTTCTGCCCTTCTGCTACTTCCAGCATCTCGCCGGAGTAGGTAGTGCGTTTGGTGAGCGTGGTGGTCCACGTCGTGGTTGCGAGTCGTGACCACCGCGCCTTGTTATCTTCTGATGGAATGGTGGATTCTTCGGTAGGACGTTTCCAGATTTTGGTGGAGCCTTGCAGTTTCCGGCGGAGCTTCGAACGGAATCTGGGCACGAGCGCGGGGAGGTTCCTCGCAGGAAGATGTTATGTCTCGGGCATCTCCTCGCGGGGAGGTTTTTCTTTCTTCATTTGATGTTAGGGCTTAGGCCGGGGACGTTGTCCTTAGCCTTCTGCGCGCCCTTTCACTTGACTTAGCGGTGGAAGGGTGGATTTGATTTCCTGTCGAATTCACTGTCTTTCTCTGCTTTTTCAGGTGATCGCAAGGGCGATGGAGCCAGAGAGGGAAGTTATCCCCGTCACATCCGAGGAGGAAACCGTCTCCGATGAGAATAGCAGCGCAACGGCCTCGAGTTCTGCGTCTTCGAGCTCGACGGTATCGAACTCCTCGAGCGAAGTCGAGGGGGAAGCGAGTGAAGTTGAGGGGGGAGAAGAGGTGGATGTCATGGAGAAAGACGTTGAAGGGTTCTGTCCGGAGGAGTGGGAGGTGGTCGAGCCCTCCGAGCATGTTTCCACGTTCGCGAGGTCTCTGGCGGACGTCTTTACCGAGGTGGGACCAGCGGGTGAATGAAGGGTGCTTTTTCCTAATTTGGATGAGCAGGTCTGCTCGAGCTTCGGGGACTGCTTCACGATGTATGAATATGCTTTCAAGGAGTTGGGGCTGAGGTTGCCCTTCACTGACTTCCAGCGGTCGGTGTTTGAGCATCTGAAGTTGGCGCCTTCTCAACTCCACCCCTTTTCTCTGACCTTTTCTTACTTGAGCGTCGGAGTGCCGTGCAGGTACACCCCATTTTCTCCTCAGCAACATTCCGAACACCTTGCACGCCTGACGACCAGCATCCATCCGAGCACCTCGCCATCTGACTACCAGCTTACGTGGACCTGTTCGAATACTCCGGATCAGTGGCGCCGTCTGTGGGAAATTCTTGTTCTCCCCTTCTTTCTTTCCTCCTCGGAAACTAAAAGATCAAAACAAACTTTCTTTGATCCGCCCACATATGGCCGCTCAGAACTCCGTGAAAGGTGCAGACGCTACGGTTCTCATTCCCGTCAACAAGATGGACGCTGGCGGCAGTTCGTTGCTACTTTCCGATCCCCGTTTCCTTCGAGACGGGGCCACTGCGTCTCCAACTCCTCCTCCCACCGAGCAAGGAGGAAAATAGCTACCGTTGGGGGAACGACCAATTCCTGGCCCTCCCAGCGCTAACCTGGCCATTGCAGATCTTCTAGAAGCTGTCAACCGCACAAACCTCCTTATCTTGCAGCAAGGAGAGAGGATAGGAGCTCTCGAGGAAGCATCTCTTCCAAGATCCTCTCCTCCCAAGAGTAAACACCAGAGATCAAGAAGCCCGCCACCTAGGCGCGGGGAAGACCGTATGACGAAGCGTGAGCCTGAACCATAACGCGTTCGCAAGCGCGACCAGATCTCCCCGCGGGATCAATCACCACCAAGACACAAGAGAACGAGGCAGGACAGGCATTCTCCACCGATCAGACCTCGCGACCGACCACGATCACCCTCACCTCGCAGAGACCGCCGCCGTGAGGGCAGACAACGGTCACCATCAACTTCAAGTTTAGATAGCAATGACGAGCCTCGCGGCCCATTGTCCCGCAGGATCCTGGCCACCCGCCTCCCTAAAGGACTGGAGAAGCCTCCGTCTCTAGGGACTTACATGGAACCACTGACCCAGACGAGCACATAAAAAACATAGATGCTATTTTGGACTACAGAGGGGTACGAGGAGCCATCAAATGCCGCCTGTTCCCGACCACGCTCCGGAAGGGAGCAATGACTTGGTACAAACAGCTGCCAGAGGAATCCATCACATCTTGGAGGCAGCTCGGGAGGATTTTCTCCCGTCACTTTACTGCATCGCGACGCCATCCAAAGACCGAGGCATCCTTCGGAGCTGTCGTACAGGGAAGAGATGAGCCTCTTCGGGCTTACATTGAACGGTTCAACAAGGAGGCCGTCCAAGTGCCAACGACCGACGAGATGAAGAAATTCCTGCTCGAGCAGGGATTACGTCCTGGCTCAAACTTCGCGAAAGCCATCGGCCTCGATCCACCGAGGAACCTTAACGCCCTCCTCCACCAAGCCCAGTCGCATATACAGTACGCGGATAAGGTTGCTGCCCACTCTGTCCGGGCCTCCCGACACCAAGAAGGTGCCCGGTCATCCAGAGCTGAAGAGCCCTCGACATCCCATTGAGGAGATAAAAGACGCGACGATCGGCCTCGCGATGTACGCGAACAGAAGGGACCTTCTGGGCGGTTCAATGACTATACCCCCCTCACTACCTAGAGGGAGAAAATCTTGTCCGAATGTGCCAACTCAGAGTTCAAACAGGCGGGAGTCCATTTCCCCAAACAGTTGCCGGCCAGGCCGGGTGTAGACAAGTCCAAGTATTGCCGCTTCCACAAGAGTCACGGTCATACGACGGAAGAATGCATCCACCTCAGAGATGCCATAGAAATCCTTATTCGTGACGGCCACCTGAAGCAGTTCGCGAAAAAGAAAGATGTTCCCCGACAAGAAACCCAAGAAAGCAAGAAGGCTGCAGAAGAGACTCCGCCCTCCGATGACACCAACGTACAGGTCGCTATGTCCATAACTCGGCCAGAAGACTTCTGCATCCCTGATAGTCTGCCCGTCTCCACGTTCCTCGCTGCTCATAGCCCGTGGGAGGCCTTTCCGTCAGCCATTGTCATCTCCGGTGGTGGATTCAACAAAATCACGGTCGGTTCAGTCAAGAGGAGATTTGATCAACTGATCAGCAAAAGCTCCAACGAAGTCACCACGCTGGATACCACTCACAAAGGATCCGCTCCTATTTCCTTCTACAAGGAAGAGCTCCTCGGTGGGGCACCGAACTCAAGCATCCCACTACTCATCCGGGCAAGGATGGCGAACTTCGACGTTCGCAGAATACTCGTGGACCAGGGCAGTTCAGTTGATATCATGTACAACCACTTGTTCGAAACACTGCAGCTGGACGACTCTCACCTTACTCCATACATTGGATCCGACCTGCAGGGATTCAACAGAGCAGTAACAAGGCCCCGAGGTTATGTAGAGCTCATTGTAACCTTCGGTTCAGGAAAGACAACCCGAGCAATCAAAGCACAGTTTCTGGTAATTGAATGCCCGTCACTATACCAGTGCATTTTTTGAAGGCCAACCCTGGCAGAGTTGATTGCAGTGCCTTCCACCGTACATCTCAAGATGAAGTACTACACTTCTGAAGGGATGGTCGCCACCCTCCACGGCGATATCGAAGTTGCCCGTCGATGCTTTGAAGCAGCATCAAAAGGACTAAGCACCATCTCAGCAAGGCCGAGGACCTCTGGTCGTCCCCCTCTGCCCAGCAGCTTCGAGCAGCCAAAACCGCTCCCCCAGGTCGAATCTATCGACTTGGACAGCCGTTTCAGCAAGGAAGATCATGCCAAAGACCCGACGACTTCGGGCAGCCAGTCCAACAACAGCGGCCATCTCCTACGCCCTATCCCAGATGGCAACTTCGAGATCGTTCCGTTCGGAGAAGACCCCCAACGGGGAGTGAAGATCGGAGCAGACCTCCCCGACCTGGCCAAGAGACAACTAAAAGCGTGCCTCCGGGAGAACGTAGACTTGTTCGCATGGAGCGCCGCTGAAATGCCAGGATTGGACCCCTCCGTCGCTTGCCACCAACTTACAATTGATCCGGCCGTCAAAGCCATTGCCCAGCGCAGAAGGAAACAGTCCCCGGAGAAGATGGAAGCCGCGGAGAAAGCTGTCAAAGACCTTCTAGAAGCTAGGTTTATTTCTGAGGCCAAATACACTACATGGCTCTCAAATGTTGTACTTGTAAGAAAAAATAATGGCAAATGAAGGATGTGCGTTGATTATACCGATGTTAATAAGGCCTGTCCGAAGGACGCCTACCCCCTCCCCAATATAGATAAGCTCGTAGATAACTCAGCAGGTTTTAAACTTTTATCGTTCCTCGACGCCTACTCGGGCTACAACCAAATACCAATGGCCGTGAGCGATAAAACTTACACGGCCTTCATGACCGAATCGGGCAACTATTACTACAACGTAATGCCCTTCGGCCTGAAGAACGCCGGCGCCACATACTAACGAATGATGAACAAAGTCTTCCAAGGACAAATAGGCGACATGCTCGAGGTATACATGGACGACATGATCGTCAAGTCCCACGAGGAACTAGATTATGTCGCCCATCTTCGCAAAATTTTTGAGCAGGCGGGAAAATATCAAATGCGTTTTAACCCAGAGAAGTGCACGTTCGGTGTACGGGCAGGCAAATTCCTTGGCTTCTACCTAACGGAACGAGGAATAGAAGCTAACCCCAATAAATGTCGGGCATTCTCTGAGTTCCCAACGCCCACGTCTAAGAAAAACATCCAGTCCCTCAACGGGGTACTCACCTCGTTGTCCCGTTTCGTCGCAAAATCCGCCCAACACGCCCTTCCTTTCTTCATGCTCTTGCGAAAAGAAGCAGCGTTTGAATGGACTGAAGAATGCGAAGCATCCCTCATTCACTTGAAGCAAGCTCTGTCGAAACCGCCCGTATTATCATGGCCAGATACCGGGGAAGTCTTGTTCCTATACCTCATCGTCACTGCCGAGGCCGTTAGCGCCGTTCTCATTCGCGAGAATCCTGGCGGGCAAAAGCCAGTATACTTCACGAGCAAAGCGTTGCAGGACGCGGAGTTGCGATATCAGCAGATAGAGAAGGTAGCATTGGCCCTCGTCAATGCCTCCAGACGACTGAGACACTATTTCTTGGCCCACATGATCGTAGTAAGGACGGATCAGCCCATCAAGCAATTACTGGGCCAACCAGACATGGCCGGTCGAATGCTCAAGTGGTCGTTGGAGCTGTTCGAATTTGACGTCCGGTATGAAAGCAGAAAAGCTCTTAAAGCACAGGCCCTGGCCGATTTCGTGGCGGAAGTAACCTTCTCAGACTCCTCGCCCCACATAGCAAACAGATGGACCATCTACGTGGACGGAGCATCCAGCTCGAGCAGCAGCGGGGCATGAGTAATTCTGGAGAACGACGAAGGGACCATAGTCAAGGCTTCTCTCATATTGTCCTTTCCCACATCGAACAACCAGGCCGAGTATGAAGCCTTCCTCGCCGGGTTGTGCCTAGCCGAGAACCTAGGGGCTGGAGAAATCGTCATTTGTACGAACTCTCAGCTCGTGGCCCACCAGATATCTGGGGAGTATCAGGCCAAAAACGACAGTCTCTCTGAATACCTCACCCTAGTCAAGGAAAAAATGTCGAAGTTCAGAACGGTAGAAGTAAGACATGTTCCACGCGAACACAACGTGCGAGCAGACGTCTTGTCCAAACTAGCGAGCACCAAGAGGAAAGGCGGAAACAGGTCAGTCATCCAAGAGATACTTCCCCGGTCCAGCATCGATAAGGGATCCTCAACCCTACACGTGCACGCGATCGGGGACAGTGACTGCTGGATAACGCCCGTGTACAACTACCTCACCAGGGACGAACTTCCGGATGACCCCAAGGAAGCCAGCACCATCAGACGAAGAGCTTGCTCGTACGTCATCCTCGAAAACAAACTCTACCGAAGGGGCTTCTCCATCCCGCTACTAAAGTGCATAGAGGAGGAGGTTGTCCCCCACGTATTATGAGAAATCCACGAAGGCATTAACGCCCAGCACCTGGGAGGAAGGTCCCTTGCCCGCAAGGCCCTCCGGGCAGGGTATTATTGGCCAACCATGCAGCAAGACGTCAAGGAGCATGTGAACAAATGCGACAAATGTCAACGGCACGGGGATATGCACCTAGCTCCACCTAACGAACTGAAGAGCTTGACCTCCCCGTGGTCGTTCGCCTGGTGGGGCCTAGACATCCTAGGACCCTTCGTGACAGGGTCCAGCCAAAACAAATACCTGATAGTGGGCGTAGATTATTTCACAAAATGGATAGAAGCAGAAGCCTTAGCAAAGATAACGACACTTAACATTCTACGCTTCTACAAGTGAAATATCCTTTCCCGTTTTGGGATTCCCCAAGCAATCGTCACGGACAATGGAACACAATTCACGGACAAGAAGTTCCAAGACTTTGTCGCCCATCTCGGAACAAAGCAACACTTCGCTTCTGTAGAGCACCCCCAGACCAATGGGCAGGCAGAAGCGGCCAACCGTGTCATCCTTCGTGGCCTCAAGCGAAGACTGGATGAAACGAAGAAAGCCTGGGTCGAAGAGCTCCACAGCATCTTATGGGCATATCGCACTACTCCCCAGTCCACCGGTCCGCTTAGCATATGGCACGGAGGCTGTTTTACCCATTGAAATCCACGTACCGTCCAGAAGGACCGAATCACCTCTAGACAAGGAAATGAATAACGAAGCGATAAGAGAGGAGCTCGACCTTGTCGAGGAAATCCGAACAGGAGCAGCCCTCCGCGAAGCATCTCTTAAGCAAAAAATAGCAATCATGCACAATGCCAAAGTATTACGACGAGAGTTCGACGTGGGCAGCCTTGTCCTACGAAGAAACCACAAGGACTCTCGCGAAGGCAAACTAGCAGCCAACTGGGAAGGACCATACAGAGTCCGTACCAAAACGGGAAATGGTGCATACTTCCTCAAAAACCTTAACGGGGATGCACTCCCTCGACCATGGAACGCTGAGAAACTTAAACAATACTACAGCTAAAGTAACCATAGGCTTCCTCGCATTAAAGGACCACCTAACGGTCATTATGCTCGTCCAGGTACAAACGACGCATACACACAAAGTAGAATCCCGCTCAAGTAAATGAGCCGGAATTATGTTCGTCGGCGGTCCTCAACTGAGCACCGCCTTCACCCAAGTACCATGATTGGCAGAACCCCAGCTCGCGATGGGACGTTCACGCCGCGACCTCAGGCCTCAATCGCGACCTGAGATCCACAACCTCGCCAGGACCTTCCCCGGCTATCCGACCAGTTCTCCGCACTGGCGAATCAACACACAATGAGCTATCTTTCAAAAAGAAAACTCCGTTAACAGACACACCCTCTGACGGGCAGTCATACACGCACAACTAATGTAAAGTACATCGATAATGTAAAGTACAACAAAAATTGTATAAATAACATCAACCGAGCATTAAATAAAAAGGCCACAAGGGCTAAAGATTGTGCGTATTACATAAAAAAAAGGGCCATGCCCCCCCCCCCCCCCAAATTAAATAAAGTTACAAATTAATCAACGGCACGCAGGCTGGACAAAATACAACAACATCAGAATAACCAAAGCTCTTCATCCGTCCGCTTGCTCGGCTGTTTCCGGCTCGGGTCTCTGTTCCTCCTCAGGCTGCTCCTCGGGCTAAACCTCAGGGGTATCTAGAACCAGGCCTGCGGGCAAGACGACGCGACCATCTTCCACACGCGCAAGATAATGGATACCCTCGGTCGAAATCTCCAGCCCAGGGTTCACCGCCCGCAACTAGGCCACGACACTGTCGAAGGACTCCATTGCCACGGCGATACCGTCATCCTCGGCCTGCACAATGCTGGCAACCAGCTCAGCCCTAGTCTTCAACACCCTTATCTCATCCGGTTCATCAGCACCCGGGGCACTGGCCGCCATCAGCTCCTTGTTCAACTCCTCGGCAGCCTTTTTCTTCGCTTTCAGCTTGGCGACCTCCTCTTTCAGCTTGGTCGTCTCCTCTTAGGCTTTCTTCCTAGCCTCACGAGCGCCCTTGACCTCCTCCTTCAAGGCCGCCTCAGAAGCCCGGGCAGCAGTAAGTTCGGCCTCAAGAGCAGTGTCCCCTTCCGCGTAAACGGCCGCCATCTCCTACATCCTCACAAGGGCAGAAGCATCCTGGGCCACCAGCGCCCTCTTGCTCGACCGGTCCATGCCCTCCAAGCTAAGAGATTCGGCCCGAGGAACGACCAAGGTGTTGCCCTCGAAAAATCTCTTGTCAAGGATGCAGGGGGGAAGCTCAAATTTCCCCTTCTCAGGCGCCCGAGTCAGATCCACAGCATTTAACGTCCGTGGCCGCTTCGCCCGCCCGATCAGAGGCAATGGAGAGTCTCTTGGGCCAGGAGAGGGCGTAGAAGAGGTCCCCGGAGCAGTTTGAACAAGGGAAGAAGCACAAGTAGTAGCAGCAGTCCGGGTCTTAGGGGGAGCCGCTCCAGCCTTGCCCTTCGCCAGGGCGTTCCTCACCTCACGATCATGAGCTTGAGGCATCTCACCTGCACAAATGAAACGAACACGTTAGCGACGTGGAAAAAGAAATAACAAACAAAGTCTAAGTAACTAAGACTACCGAGCAACTTCTCGGCATCCGCAGAAGTCTTGCACTCCAGCAGGGCCTTCAAGCTGATGAACCTACGCTCAACCCTCTGGCTCCCATCCTCCTCGATGATAGGGTTACCCTTGCTCGTCCAGCAGCTCGCGAGACCGAAGGAGTTGACCCAGTTCACCAACCTCTCATAAGACACGGCATCCTGCCCGCGTAGCGCGCTCGGCTCGAAGACGTAAGCACTGGGCTTCTTTGAGAAGTGGTCAGGTGTCCAGCGGATCGGGAACTTGTACACTCTCTCCCCGATATACTTCCCTTCCTCGTTGAGTAGCTCCTCTCCGTTCTCATCACACTCTACCTCCCAGGCGTACACGCTGTCCTGGGCAGCCTCAGACACTGGCTCGACGATGAAGTATCGTCCCTTGAACGTTCGGATAGACTCCGAGAACGGCTAAAACAACTTTCTGGGCTGCTTCAAAGAGACCCATCCGTACCTTTTCCCCGCCAGTTGCCGCTGTAGATGGAAAACAACAAAGAATAGAGGAAGAGTAGTCCCCAGAGCAAGGTGCTCGCACACCAACTCAAAAGCCCGTATAAAGACCAGCGAATTGGGGTGGAGTTGAGAAGGCTCCAACTTCAGATGCTCAAACACCGACCGCTGGAAGTCAGTGAAGGGCAACCTCAGTCCCAACTCCTTGAAAGCATATTCATACATCGTGAAGCAGTCCCCGAAGCTCGAGCAGACCCGCTCATCCAAATTAGGAAAAAGCACCCTCCATTCACCCGTTGGTCCCACCTCGGTAAAGACGTCCGCCGGAGACCTCGCGAACGTGGAAACATGCTCGGAGGGCTCGGCCACCTCCCACTCCTCCGGACAGAACCCTTCAACGTCTTCCTCCATGACGTCCACCTCTTCTCCCCCCTCAACTTCGCTCGCTTCCCCCTCGACTTCGCTCGAGGAGTTCGATGTCGTCGAGCTCGAAGACGCAGAACTCGAGGTCGTTGCGCTGCTATTCTCATCGGAGACGGTTTCCTCCTCGGATGTGACGGGGATAACTTCCCTCTCTGGCTTCATCGCCCTTGCGATCACCTGAAAAAGCAGAGAAAGACAGTGAATTCGACAGGAAATCAAATCCACCCTTCCACCGCTAAGTCAAGTGAAAGGGCGCGCAGAAGGCTAAGGACAACGTCCCCGGCCTAAGCCTTAACATCAAACGAAGAAAGAAAAACCTCCCCGCGAGGAGATGCCCGAGACATACCATCTTCCTGCGAGGAACCTCCCCGCGCTCGTGCCCAGATTCCGTTTGAAGCTCCGCCAGAAACTGCAAGGCTCCACCGGAATCTGGAAACGTCCTACCGGAGAATCCACCATTCCATCAGAAGATAACAAGGCGCGGTGGTCACGACTCGCAACCACGACGTGGACCACCACGCTCACCAAACGCACTACCTACTCCGGCGAGATGTTGGAAGCAACAGAAGGGCAGAACCACCGCCCACCACCAACACTCACCGGAAACCTACCTATTTTGTCACCTAAAACTAACCCTAGCCGCATGCGATCTACCATTAACAATAAGAGAAAGTACAACAAACTGGAAAAAATAAAAAATAAATTAAGGAGTATAGTCTTCAAACGCAGCAGATGCAATTTACACAAGCATTGAAAAAATAAAATATTAAACAATATTAACAATAAAGTAAAATATATAGATATGTATAACTAAAAAAGAGAAGTATATATTATAACTATAATATATATTATAACTAAATAAAAAATGTAAATATATTATAACTAATCATTAAAAAACTGTATATATTATAACTAATAAGAAAAACTATATATATATTATAACTATAAAAAATGTATGTATTATAAATAAATAATTAATAAAAGAAGTACATTAACCTAAACTAAGAAGTACTATAAAGTTTTAAAAAAACACGGAAAACATGTATATATATTTATTTAAAAGAGATATATATTAAAAAAGTATAAAAAGAAAAACGGAAGCAAAAATATATTTATATATATAACTTGAAACATAAATAGTATAATATGTACATTGAACAGTAACAATGGAGTGCCAACCTACTTAAACAATACACCAAAAATTATTTAAAATTATATACATTCAAAGAAAACAAAACCACACACAATATTAGCATCAATATAATGGTAACATGAAACAAAAAAATTATGATATTATGAACACAAAATATTTTTCAGAATCAAAATATTAACATGCTAATGAACCTGATAACAACATAGATAAATGATCATGACACTTTAAAAACGGAGAAATAAAATAGGTGAATGTTACCTAGTGGAGACGGTCCACTGCCTCTTCAATGACACGAGTTCTGGAAAAATGAAGACGAGTCTTCTCTCCAGAAAATTTCCAAGAATAATTGAGGGAGAAAATTGAGAGAGTATTCAGCCTTTGTGTGGGGTGAATTTGGTGTCCCCAATGAGAGAATGAGAGATCTTATTTATAGTGTGAATAAAGTTGGAGTGTTGATGTGGCAATCCATGTGACTTTATGAGAATGATTTTTGGTCATTGATAAGTGAAGTGTAAGAATGCTTTTTGGCCATTGATAAATCCAAGTTGGCAATCCATGTGACTTTATGAGAATGATTCTTGGTCATTGATAAGTGAAGTGTAAGAATGTTTTTTGACCATTGATAAATCCAAGTTGACAATCCATGTGAAGTGTTAGAATGATTGAGTGGTCCTCACTTACCATGAAGATAAACAAAATAAAAGTAATAATAATAATAATAATAATAAAGCTTAGTAATAATAAAACTAATAATAATAAAACTAATAATGATAAAACTAATAATGATAATAAAACTAATAATAATAAAATTAATAATAATAATAATAAAATAGAAATAATAATAATAAAACTAAAAATAATAAAAAAGATTATTGAAAATAGTTAGTGAAAAAAAAATAAAACAAATTAAATTCTAACGAAAAATGCATGATTAATGATTAATGAAATGTTTAACTAAAAATGCAAAAATGGCCGATTTAAGATGATATGAAATGATCTGATGATCTGAGGGTAAAATTTGGGGTACAATAGTTGCCCCTATTTAAATATCTTCACCGGATGACATGAGAGATGAAAATCTTCATGAAATCATGGTGGAAGGTATTTAAATATAGATCACCGAAAATTTTGCCCTCAGATGCACTGATATGCAATGCTATGGACAAAATGCTGGCATGCCATGAACTCTAATATGATGAAAATGGTGGAATGATAAATGCAAAGGTGCAGACAAACAAATCACCAAGGATGAAGGGCAATCCACCACAGGTGAGCTTACTAGGGAAGGATAAGGTTATTATCCATGAGGAAGACTCACTGGGGATACAGACTAACCAACATAAGAGACTCAATGGGAAGACTCTAAGGAAACACTGGGGCAAAAAAAAGCACACTCTTTACTGGGCATGGAACCAGAAAGAAGACATGATCTCTACTGGGGATCAATTTGGAATAAAAGGATAGACACCAACAAAAGATTTTCTGGAATCTTCTTATACTAAAGAGTTCAAACGGGATCTTCAAGAAAAACCAGAAAAGATAGAGAAAGAAACATCCGGAAAAACATCAGATGGAAAAAGAAACCAGTCATCCAATAATGGTTGTGAATGAAGGGTACAAATCACGATATCTAATAATGGCTTTAGATGATTGTGAACAGAGACTACATTCAAGAATGGCATTGAATGCAAAGAAACCAGTCATCCAATAATGGCTTTGAATAAAAGGTACAAATCACAATATCTAATAATGGCTTTAGACGAATGTGAACAAAGACTCGATCTGAAAAACATCAGAAAGAGAGATACCTTCGGAAAGGCATCAGATGGTAGAGAAACTGGACATCCAATAATGGCTTTGAATGAAAGGTATAAATCACGATATCTAATAACGGCTTTAGATGAAGTGAACAAAGATTCTATCTGAAAAACATCAGAAGGAGAGACACATCCGGATAGGCATCAGATGGTAGAGAAACCAGACATCCAATAATGGCTTTGAATGAAAGGTATGACTCACAATATCTAATAATGGCTTTAGATAAAAGTGAACAAAGACCCGATCTGGTAAAATATCAGAAAGGGACACACATCCGGAAAGGCATCGGATGGTAAAGAAACCAGACATCTAATAATGGCTTTGAATGAGAGGTAAACTTATAATATCTGAGATGGCATCAGATAAACATGAGAAAGGTAGAGATCCAAGAAAGCATTGGATAAGAGAAATCACAATATCCAAGAAAGCATTAAGTGACTGTGAACTTTCAGGAATGGCACTGAAAGTAAAGGTGGATCACTATATTCAGGAATGGTATTGAATGATAGTGAGAAAGACATCCAGGAATGGCACTGAATGCAAAGGAGAAAACTCATCCAGGAATGGCACTGAATGGACAAAAAGACTTTCAGGAATGGCACTGAGAGATATCCAAGCAAATTTGATGGAGGTTATAGAAGATAGGCAAAACTTCCAGGAATAGCACTGGGAGAAACAAGAGGAACAAGATATCCAGGAATGGCACTGGAGATCACAAGAGACAGACATCCAGGAATGGCACTGGAGTGAGAGAATATAAAGATCCAGGAATAGCACTGGAATGAGAGTAGACCAACATCTATCAACAGGATTAGATGCACAAGAGAATGACAACATTCAGGAGTGGCACTGAATGAAAGGACAGGTAACGTTTTGGTAAGGTAAGACGTGGATAACGACACGACCTCGGGCGAAATGCAAATGAGGATGAAACACTCATGGTATGTATATGTATATGAATTATGCAGATGATATATAATCAAATGCAAATGCGGATGCTGACGACACCGCTCGACTCTTTTGTGGAGAAGACAAAACTGGAAGGCTGATTCCTCAACACGGAGATCACTGTCATTCCGCTTGGGACTAGAGATGCTACTGCTGAACACTTCATTTCCAAACTGGTAAACTGTATCCAAATTGATGATCCTTGTAGGAAGGATAAAGCGTTGCTTGGGGATTCTTCAAGTAAACTGCCCCAGATTAGCTGATCATTGCTTCAACTTGCTTGATTCTTGGAATGACTGTTTCATGGTTCTCTTGGAAAGCCTGCCCCACTCTAAGTCTTGAAAGATGATTGTTTTTGTTGTACACTGGGAAAGCTTGCCCCAGTTTAAGTCTTGAAAGATCTTCTGTATAAACCAATTCTAAGAAGTCGCCATTAAACCAAAAATCTTGAACTGATTCTCAACAGGATATGGAAGGAACTTGCCCCTGATTGGATCATCGACCAAGTTTATCAAATGTTTGAAAATTCCTTAAGAAGAAAGCTAGTTTGCAAACAAAAGTATTTGTACAAACATGGTAAATGCAAAGTTCATGCAACTTTTGAAATCAAAATCATTTTGAAAGAGGTGCGAAGTATATGGGATACTGGTCAGAACACGGTGGTTCAAGACATTAAAGTGAAAGGTAAAGCACAAGGCGTGATGCCCAAAATAGATTATCTACAAAGATCTTTTGGAGTCAGTTTACGCAACCTTGCTGTAGTATGCTTTCAAAATGACCTTGCCTCAATTAGGTCTTTTGAGGGTTATAACGTGGCCTGGTTCACGGTTTAAGAAACAAAGGATAAAGGCTCAAAGCTTATTTATGACCCACCCAATCTACGTGATGAACTTCAGTCCTATGCTCAGTTAACTCAAACTATGTACTTAGGTTCCCATAGGTTAGGAATTGCACTGATGATAGTAATGATGATGGTTCAAAATTCAATGGACTTGAGATGGCAGTCACTACTTCTCACAACATTTTTTTGACTAGTTTTGTCTTTGAGGATTTTGGTAACCTCTTGATTGGTTTTTTTTTATCCCTAATTTTGCCTGAACTGTGTTGTATGAGCTTACAGCCAGCGGGATGCCCCAATTTTTGCCTAAGTCTCCTTCATAGGTTTTGACTTAGCGGGCTTTTATTTTGATTTTTTCTTTCACTCTTTTTTTTTAGTGACTACCTGGCTTAATGATTACAGTGAACCGTCATTGGCGTTCGACTTGAAAGACATCTTCGACACTTGTTTGTCGTGTGCGAAGGAGAACTCGTGAGTGCAACTTTTTGTTGAAAGGCGTCTTGAATGCAACTCTTGTAATTGAATGCACAATACAGTTAACTGAGAACTACCCTGCTCCAGGTTAAGATTGCGGGTTTTTTTTGTAAAGAAAAGAAACTCCTACTTCAAGGCTCAAAGGGGCTAAAGAGGGGTTATCTTCCTTATGTCTCCGGTGTTTGGGAGTTGAAACAATGCCTTACATCGTCAGCAAAGTCTTAATCTGAAAGCATACTAACAACAATTATGAGTATTTATGTTTTCATCATCCTCCCTCCAATCTTTGCATAATCAAAAGAAAGTGGACAAGAGAATATTTTTTTGAAAGGCAAAGCATTAAGAAGTAAATAGCAAACACAAATGAATTGAATCAAAAGTTGTAATGCTTATTTCATTAACATGAAAGTACAAACATAATTTGGAAGTAAACAGTTAGTACAAAACAAAGGAAAATGCAAACAATAAGAAACAAGGTCTAATGACTATTCAACCACAAGTATGAGTTGTCCTGTCTTCGGAAAGTAGCTGAGCTGAAGTCGACTGAAGCTTCACTTGCCCTGACAGAGGGTTGTTCTTGACATTCTACATCTGATGTTAGCTCTAGTCCTGTATCGGTGTCGAGGAATCAGCTTGACGACTCACAGACAGACACTGGAATGTAGAGACAACTGGAGATGAGTAACTGGACAGACAGACATATGCAATGAATCATGCAAAGATGCAAATGATATGCAATGCAATGCAAACAAGATGCAAAACGCATGCAATATGATCAAGGGTTCAAGATCACAACACGGAGTCTGGGTAAAGAATCAATCCAAGGGTGTGTGTAATACCCCAAATTTTGACCACTAAAGTTTCCCATCATTGTGCAAATCATCATCACAATATGTATGAATCATCATGCCTCATCAAATGCCTCAAGGGTTGTTGAGCATTCACTACAATCAAAATTAGGGTTTTAAGCCCTCTCAGAGCCTTAGACAAAGGATCAGTCAAGGAATGACTTGATCTTCAACTTGTCTAACCTCTCAAACATACACAAAGGATAAAAAAGGACTCCCACTTTAAGGATTAAGCACAAGGTTGCTCCCTTCTAGGTGGATCAAGTCTCAAGATCGCCAGTATTACCAAATTAGGGTTTTGGTCGACCAGGGCCTCTAGATGGAAAGTTTCATCTGGCCACAAGCCAAAGATCCAAAACACAACCTAATGTACTCCATGGAACCTCATAGACCCATTCATCAAGTCAATTTTGCCTCAGGGGATGCATACATAAAAAATCAGGAATTAGGGTTTCTTGACCTAATTCACCCCTAAGTTGACTTTTGGGACAAATCATGAACCAAGACCTCAAGAGAGGGTTTGAGGGTCTCTAATGAACTATATTGATCCATTTGGAACAATGGATTAATCTAAGAAGCTTGAGCAACAAGTCTCAATTTCATCTGTACCACAATTAGGGTTTCGCGAGGAAAGTCAACTGTAACTTTGACTTTTGACCAGGACATGCTCTCAAACCCTAGGACATGCCTCAATATACCCTATGACACCCATGGAACATGTCCATCAAGTTTGATTTAGGTCAAGGACATGATTTCATGAAGAATTGCACAGTTTGGAATTCATCTGATAAAAAGTCAACTGTGCACAAAAGTCAACTTTGACTTTTTGAGATTTTTCACCAAAATAGATTTTTAACCCTAAAATGATGTTAATGTATGATTTGAATCATCATTCATCAAGAAAAATCAAAGAAATTGGGATAACTTGTAAAAGGGGTAACTAGAGCCGTCAAAATGGGCCGAAGCCCATGGGCCGGCCCGCCGAGCCCGAAAAAAGTTAGGGCTTGGGCCTTATTTTTGAAGCCCATATTATTCCGGGCCTTTTTTAGCCCGGCCCGAAAAAGCCCGAAAAAAAATGGGCCGGCCCGTATGGGCTATGGGTAGCCCGCCAGCCCGACAACTTTTTTTAAAAGAATTAATTTAACTATTTGGCCCATAATATAAATTAATAAATATATATAATTGGGCCTAAAAAATAAATTTGGCCCAAGAAACATTTGGATACAATGTGTTAGTGCATCTTTGGTTCGGTCCACACACACTTCAGTGACTACCCGAACATTAATTTCTATTACATTATATTACATTACAGTATTCTAAAATGAATATATTACATTAAAATCATTAAAATGAGTATTAATTTCCTTAACATTATATATTAAAATGAGTATTAATTTCTATTACATTATAAATTACTTAAAAAATGAATTTTTTAATCTTTTTTTTTAAATGGGCCCGTTTAGGGTCGGACCCGTTTTAGGGCTGGGTAGCCCGCAGCCCAGACAGGGCTGGGCCTGGGTAGTAAAAAAGGAGCCCGTATTCAAAATGGGCTTTTTGAGCCCGGCCCGAAAAAGCCCGAGGCCCGCCAGGGCCGGCCCGTTTAGGGCCGGGCTACCCGTTTTGACAGCTCTAGGGGTAACCATAAAACTTAGAAATTTTTCTAAGTTATGGAAAAAGTACCACTAATGCACCAACTTTGGAGGACCATAACTCCTAAACCACAAGGCCAATTTTTTTCATCCAAAGATGGATTTGTAGCCCTCATTACCCTCTACAAAGACTTCAACTAGACCTAAGTCCAATTCATTAAGGATTTTGAGTTATGGAGTGATCAAAATTAAGAAAGCACACTTTGTTCCAACACTTAGTGAAAATTTCACTAAGTCAGATTTTGCTTCACTTTTTGCCAAATGTAGAGGGATTTTTCACTTGGAATCAGAAGAGATCAAAATCAAACATGTTCAAACAGTTGTTGTATCATGTAAGGGCTTTCCAAAATGGCCAAGAACATTGCCAAATTCAACTTACACCATGAGATATGACATTGTCAAGTTGCCTTGCTGAAATCTCTCAAAGGCAAGGCAGATTTTGCATTTTGGCTCGATTCACCAAAATCAGCCAAATTCAAATGCTCCTATCCACTTGGACACATCAGAGGATTGAATCTAAAGGGGACAATCACTGAGCCAAGCCTCCAAAGTCCATGGAACAAGAAATAGCATGTTGAACCTAGAATGGCCAAAATAGGGACAAGACTCCAAATTTGGATTGAAGCATTCAATGAAAGCATCAAGGTGGCATGGACTGAGCCATTATCATCTGAAATCAGTCAAGACTTATCCAAGACCAAGGGAACCAAAGCTCTGAGCCCTAACCTCTAGTCAATGGCTAGAGGAGACTTGCATTTCCATTGGCCAACATTGAACAAACACCTGCTGCAATTGCCATTCACTGTGGATCCCAAAACAAACTTGCTCTACTATAAATAGAGCTCAATTGTGATCAGTTTGAGTACACCAAAGCCATCTAACAGATGCTTTCCTCAAAATCTCTTTCTCTTGGCAAAAATGCCTTTCTTAGCAAGGTAGCTATCGGGTTTTGAGTTTGAGAGCTTTTCCAATCAAACCAATCACCCACACACCTCATATACATCACATATGAGCTGATCAAACACTTAAATCACTTCTGAAACACCAATTTCACAAAATCACCAGCTGGTTGCTCAAATTTTCAATCAAGTTGCAGCTGAGATGCCAAGAATTGATCCAGCCAATTTCAATCAAGTCCAAGCATTCAAACACACTCCATAGGGTGTAGGGAAGCTGTTCAGATCATCACCACTCATCTGTAACACCTCCAAATCAAAAATCACATTGCACTTGCTGTCACGACTTAGAGGTAAGCATATACTTGGTCATCTCTCAATCCATGCATATTTCCTCGCACAATAATTTGGCCATATGTTCATAGTCATGCATGGAATGTTTTCCCTCAATTAATTGCATTGTTTGAATCGTGTATCAAAAATCCTAGCCTTCATGCAGAAATTAGGGTTCTTGAGGTTTCTTCGTGATTTCATGTTTTATGTTTAATTTAAATAAAATTAAGTGTTATAGACATGATCGTGAGGTTGAGACGAGCATAATGATATGTGGATTGCATGATATGATTACGTATTTAGTGAGATTAGATGGAAAACGCAAATCAGCCAAACTCAGAAAAACACGCGTGTTCTTGCTTGTGTTCTTGGCGCCTTTTTCACAAATTCAAATATTTGAATTTTGTGATTTTTTTTAATTGATTCAAAAATTAATTTCTCTCTGAGTTTTAATGATTTTGAGTTGATTCTTTTTTTAATAATTCACAAAAATGTTAAAATATTTTATTTTATCAAAAAATCCCAAAAATATTATTTATTTCATATAATTGATATTTTTGCAAAGAATTAATGTTTTAATTGTTTTTTGACATTTTAAATCTTTTTTCTACATTGATTTTGCAACTTTTAATGCTTTCTAATTATTTTGTAGGTCAATACTTAATTTTTGAAGCATTAATCCAAAATCACAATTTGTTTTTCATATGTTAAACAATTTTGATCATTTTTAATTGAATTTTTATTCAATTAAATACATTTTTGAAAATAAGTTAGGGTTTTTGGATTAATTCAACCCTCATAAATCATTTTCAAAACACTTTGGGCCTCTTGAGAGAGTGTAAGACCCAACCCACTTGTACAGAAACATTTTGGGCCTCATTCGTTGTATAAGTCCCTCTGTACATTTTCAAATAAACGGCACGATCATTGCCTTTTGAAAAATAACCTTGGGCCTCTCCTTGAGCTATAAGACCCATTCAAAAACACTTTGGGCCTCTAATAGAGTGTAAGACCCAATCCCCTTTTAACCAAACCATTTTGGGCCTCACTTATTGTATAAGTCCCCCCGCGTTAAAAGAAAACCTCGGCGCGATCGCCATCTTTAAACGAATAATCAATTGGGCCTACCCTCGTGTTATAAGCCCCACTCTTTTTTTTAAACCTTTTGGGCCTCTTGAGAGAGTGTAAGACCCAACCCACTTGTACAGAAACCTTTTGGGCCTCAGTCACTTGTATAAGTCCCTCTGTACAAATTCAACAGTGCGCTCACTGATAAAACCCTGGGCCTCTCCTTGAGCTGTTAGCCCCAAATCTTTCTTTTTCAAAGCACTTTCTCCTTTGATTTTGAATATACTATTGTTTTCAATCTTTCTTTGTTGAACAACTAACCAAACAGCATGGAAGCTCTACAACCGAGTAAGTGGTTATTGCTTTCATTTACCGCTTTTATATACATATAACTGTATTGTGGGGCTGTTTCACTATAAGTCTTCTTTCGTAAACTCATATCAACTGTGTAATAATAGTATAGATATTTAGAGTTTCCCCGACAACTACGTCTAGAACTAGGTGACGCCGTTTCATTTATTCGTAGAAATAGACAACTAGATCCCCAATAGGATCACCAGATACAGTCTTCTCTTCGGCTGTCCTCATTAGGAATTGTCAAGAAACTCTATTCCCAGAGATGAATGTATTCTCCGTGAATGGCATCTTTGAGTTTCTTCCAAATTCTCGAACTTTCCTGACTTTGATCTATTCTCGGTGAATAGCATTGCCTTGAATTTCTCGGGGTTTGGGGACCCATCGGCTTCTTAAAAGCATCGGCCTCCTCTTGGGCATCGTACAAGGATCCGCAGGCTTCCTAAAAGCAACCTAGCCTCCTCTTGGGCTTAGTACAAGGACCCTACGGCTTCTTAGAAGTATTCACAGCCTCCTCTTAGGCTTCGTATAATGATCTCTTCCTCTGGGAATGATAGCCTTCTCTTGGGCTTCGTACAAGGACCCGTCGGCTTCTTAAAAGTTTCCAGCCTCCTCTTGGGCTTCGTACAAATTGTCCCTACGACCTCCTAGAGGTATAGGAACAGAACCTAGTCATTCTCATAAAACAGTCCTTTCATAGAGTCTACTAGTGTTTCTCAAAACATAGTACAAAAGGTGAAACTCTAGACTTGGACAGTCTAACTTCCTTGAGTCTCAAAGACATCCTCAAGTGACCCCTTCGTTAAATAGGAAGGAAACCCACAGACTCGGACAGTCTCAATACCCTTTGGATTTCCCGCTTCCTTAAAGAACAGGAATAACCCTGATCCTTGAATCAAATCCTTGAGTACAGTGTTGCTCATATAAGAACTGATTTTCTCTTTCAAAATCAGTATACGGGACCTGTCACTCAACTGAAACAGACACCATAGCCTCCTCTTAGGCTTTGTATAACGATCATTCTCCAGCGACATTTAGCCTCTCTCTCGGGCTTTGTACGAGACACATAAGAGACTCCCTCGTTGAGTCAATCACCCCTTTCGCCTCCATCTCGGGCTTTATACGAGATACAAAAAGGTTCTTATTGAGCCAAACAAATTTTAGCCTCCGTATCGGGCTTTGTACGAGATACAAAAACTCTCTTGTAGAGTCAAATAGCCTCCATCTCGGGCCTTATACGAGATACCAAAAGACTCAATCGTTGAGTCAAAACCTTTTAGCCTCTCTCTCGGGCTTTGTACGAGACACATATTAGCCTCCTCTTAGGCTTTATATAAGAAAACCACTGGTTAATCCAATTAACTTTTTAAGATGTGCCTCGTCCACAGTACCCAAACATCAACAACTCATTCCCCTTTCATCTAATCGATGTAAGCGGCAAGCCTCTGGATCATCTACATCCATGCCACTGTCCCTCTTTTAGCGTGAGAAATTCGTAAGGAAAGATAACATTGCTCTACACTGAGTTAAAGTCTTCCCCTTCAGGTTAAAAACCCCCTATAAAGGAAATTATGGCATTGCCGGATTCACACATCCTGGTTAAAGTAATTCTCCTTTATAAACAGTTGTGACATATAACCCCCTCTTTAGAGATGACAAATTCTCTCTAAAGACAACACCCTTTTAGCTTCATATCTTGGGCTTTGAACAAGATACAAATAGACTTTTCAGCTTCACATCTTGGGCTTTGAACAAGATACAAATCACCTTTCGACAAAAACAACCATTTCCTCCCATAGAATAGGAGGAACTACGAACGCTCTGATTTCCCTGTTTCGGTAAACAGGAATACGTAGGCATAAGATTGAAAGAAAAGATCTTAGCGAGCACAATCAACAAAAAACCCAAATCCCATACTCTCACATACCTATAAAAAAAGCATCAGTCCTAACATCCTAATCCTTGTTCCCCGCCAGAAACCTTCTGTCAAGTCCTAGATAAAAACCAGTATTGGCGAAAATACAAATAACCAGTACAAAGGCCCCCCACATTGATAGCATCCGTAAACTAACAGACCGTTGTTTAAACTCAGTATGCAAAGCAGGGTTAATTGGAGACATCTATTTCCCTTCCTTCATCAGCTCACAATAGGATAAAAAATGAATCGACCTGTAGTTTTAAGCTCAACCGCAGAGAGCGACCAGCGCCTAAGAACCGCGTCCAAAATCGCTCGCTACAGTGTGTACTAGGGTTCTTGTACCTGCAGAGCAAGGTTCTAAAGAGTTCCCAGAGTCGACAACCCATCTTTCGGATTTTATCAATTTCCCAATTGCTCGGTAATCAATAAAATTCTTAAGAGAGTCTCGTCTGAGTGTAGTATCGCGTAGCAATCATTTAGGATTACTCCCTCATAATCATCGCACTACATCCTAAATAGGCCAGGTGGGGTAAAGGGTAACTAATGGTCGTCAGTATCCCTGGCACCAAGGTCGAAAGTGGCAACGCATTCACGATTGCTCGTTCAACGTATACCACCCCCAAGAGGGCCTCAACTGAGTGTGGAACCTCAAGTCAACTCCTTTGGGATTTCTCCCTAGAAGTCTCCTTGACTATGTCCATGATCCTATCATATGTGTACGCTCAAGTCCGGGTTAGGACTTATCCTCACCACTCAATGTAGCAACCCTGCACACAGAAAAACCCAAGCACAAGCAGATATATATATACAGATATAAATATGTACAGATATACAAACAAGCAAACATATAAATAACACAAATGCAAACAAGGTGGGCTTAACCATCTTAGGGGATTTCCCCAGTGAAGTCGCCATTTCTGTTGCGGTGAAAATCGGATAACAAGCTATTAATTAACTTGCATCATATTTCTTTTACAACCGACTTTGATTTATCCAAAGGAAAGGTTCAAGATCGAAGAAAACCTAAAGGGGGGAGATCTAAGGTTCGGGGGTCGGTTATACTAAGGGAAGGTATTAGCACCCTAAGTATCCGTAGTACTCTACGGGAACCTCTTGTTTGTATGTGTTATGTTAAAGTTTGCTTGCTAAGAGAAATGTGATAAGGTAAAGAAAGACCTAGGGGTATATACACTAAGTATGCTCGCCAATACATCGCATCTCGTGCCTACGTATCCTGCCTGGAGTGGAATCAGAGCATTCGTAGTTCCCCTTCAACGGGGTGAGGAACTCTTGACAGTGGTCAAGGTTCCAAGGGAAAGTAGGGTGAAAAAGCTTGAAAGCAAAGCTTGTGAGGATTGATTGTTTTGGAGGAGAGATTAATGGCTATCTCTCTTGAAAAGATTGTGAAATGTTTGACCGTCTTAAAGGAGAAGAGATTAATGGCTATCTCTCGTGAAGGTTAGTTTTAAAGGGTAATGAGCTATCTATGACCTTGCGGTCAATAGAGGGACTTTCCTTTGGAAGGAGGGACAGAAACAGGGAAAATCTCGAGTGACAAAAGAATTATTAATTAATCTAAATATAAATATTTAATAAGATTAACTAATAATTTAATTAATCAAATTATATAATAATATTTAAATTAAGTAATAATTAACAAACATATTTTTAGAATATAAATAAAAAAAAGTCAAAACAAGTAATTGAAATAAATAAATTTGGTGTTTCTATTATTTTTTCTTTGGCATTTATTAATATTCAACAAAATTAAAAAAAATTAAAATTAACAAAATCAATAAAAAAATATAAAAGGAAAGATTGGGCGGTGGTACATATATATCACACAGAGAGAGATAACATGCTTTTATAATTCTTATGCTAGTTTCTACATTTATCAACGTTCTGGCAAAAATAAATTAAGGAGTATAGTCTTCAAACGCAGCAGATGCAATTTACACAAGCATTGGAAAAAATAAAATATTAAACAATATTAACAATAAAGTAAAATATATAGATATGTATAACTAAAAAAGAGAAGTATATATTATAACTATAATATATATTATAACTAAATAAAAAATCTAAATATATTATAACTAATCATTAAAAAACTGTATATATTATAACTAATAAGAAAAACTATATATATTATAACTATAAAAAATGTATGTATTATAAATAAATAATTAATAAAAGAAGTACATTAACCTAAACTAAGAAGTACTATAAGTTTAAAAAAAACACGGAAAACATGTATATATATTTATTTAAAAGAGATATATATTAAAAAAGTATAAAAAGAAAAACGGAAGCAAAAATATATTTATATATATAACTTGAAACATAAATAGTATAATATGTACATTAAACATTAACAACGGAGTGCCAACCTACTTAAACAATACACCAAAAATTATTTAAAATTATATACATTCAAAGAAAACAAAACCACACACAATATTAGCATCAATATAATGGTAACATGAAACAAAAAAAATTATGATATTATGAACACAAAATATTTTTCAGAATCAAAATATTAACATTCTAATGAACCTGATAACAACATAGATAAGTGATCATGGCACTTTGAAAACGGAGAAATAAAATAGGTGAATGTTACCTAGTGGAGACGGTCCACTGCCTCTTCAATGACACGAGTTCTGGAAAAATGAAGACGAGTCTTCTCTCCAGAAAATTTGCAAGAATAATTGAGGGAGAAAATTGAGAGAGTATTCAGCCTTTGTGTGGGGTGAATTTGGTGTCCCCAATGAGAGAATGAGATATCTTATTTATAGTGTGAATAAAGTTGGAGTGTTGATGTGGCAATCCATGTGACTTTATGATAAGTCCAAGTTGGCAATCCATGTGAAGTGTTAGAATGATTGAGTGGTCTCCACTTACCATGAAGATAAACAAAATAAAAGTAATAAAACTAATAATAATAAAACTAATAATGATAAAACTAATAATGATAATAAAACTAATAATAATAAAATTAATAATAATAATAAAACAGAAATAATAATAATAAAACTAAAAATAATAAAAAAGATTATTGAAAATAGTTAGCGAAAAAAAGAAATAAAACAAATTAAATTCTAACGAAAAATGCATGATTAATGATCAATGAAATGTTTAACTAAAAATGCAAAAATGGCCGATTTAAGATGATATGAAATGATCTGATGATCTGAGGGTAAAATTTGGGGTACAACAGTAGGGTTTGACGGAGGAAAAGAGAGAGAGAGCGCAAGAGGTAGAAGAGAAAGAGAGAGGATCTGGGAGACGAGAAAGAGAGAAAGAAAAGGGAAAAAGAGAGAGAAAGAGGAAAAAAGGGGAGTTGAGAGAGAGGTAAAATTTCAAAAAATTTGTGCCAAGTGTACAAAAGAAGGATTGTGATTGGTGAATGAATATTGAGTTAGTCAATTACTGAAAAAGACATTTGATAGTGTAAATTAAAATAGATTGAAGGGTATATTAGGGAAAGCATAAGCACTTTCCAATCTTAGTTAGGAAGTTGATTAAAAAAATTTCAAATAAATCAAATTTCTCAATTAATTCCTGAAGTATCTATATGAGCAAATGTCAATTATTAGATTTCTGTATTTTCAAAAATAGAACTAGTGCAATTGAATTGGCGCTTTTAATAGTTCTAATCAATCCAATTGACGTATATATATAATATTTAAAAGGATATGTCAATTCATCTGACGTCTCAGTGTAATAATTTTTTAATTAAAATAATTAATTATATAAAAATGATTAAAAGTATTAATATTTAATTTAAGGTGTAATATCATTTTTAGTTATGTACTTTAATCTTGAGTTTCATCTTGATCTCTTAACTTTAAAAAGATCTATATTTGTCACTTAACTCTTCAAAACATTCCATATTAGTCTTTTTTGTCTAATTAGCGACGAATTTAAAGATTGATTTTTGAATTTTTCCGTCGCTAATACGACAAAAATGACTAATATGAAACGTTTGAAAAGTTAATGGAGCAATACGAACCATTTTTAAGTTAAGGGACCAAAAAGGATATTAAGCCTTAATTTAAATATGATTACATACGATAATATATTTTAATGCTAACGACGACATCTGGCTTAGTCATACATGTCATCAGTTCCACGCCCTCTAGGTACCTTTTCTCTACAGGTCTCTATTCATTCACCCCGGATGTTTGATATGAGGTCCCTGGAACATTACCATCACTAGATTCTCTAGTAAGTCCATGTAATTCAAAATAGTTTTGTGTCTGCATCGATGTGCTGTTGTAACTAAGTTTGTGGCCCATGTTGGTGTTGTTAGGTTGTGTTGATAAGGATATTGGTGAGCAATGTGGTCGAAAGAATGACAACATTGGTGTGAATGATTCGTTGGAGAAAGGGAGAAATGGTTGTTGTGGTGCTTGGTAGCCATATGTTTGTTGCATTTTTTCGTGTTGTGAAGTTTTGACGTTTTAGCTATGGTAGGATGATGTGTTAGGGCCATATGGTTATTGGGTGTTTCGATAATAAGCATGTTGTTAGTGGTGGTATGGGGTATTCTCTTAGTTTTGTGGTTGGGTGTCTGGCATGAATTTCTTGTGGATTTGATTGTTTGTGGGTCAGTAATTTTGTTGCGTATGGGGTGTGTGTAAGTGTTCTAGTAATTTTGTTGGGGTTAGACATTGAAGCTTCTTATATGTAAGTGGTTTGACGTGAGTCGTATAAATACCTATCTTTAGAGAAAAACCCAATTGTAACTTATTTGTACCAATACATATAATTATTAGTTGGTTTAGATTCGTTATGCATGACATCGTTAGTTAAGACTCAATAACGGCGCCTCCATTGACGGCACTCAGTTTTATTGAAGTCTTTCTAATCGTCAAAGGCCTAATATTCATTAAATTTACATTAATGCCACAGTTTGAGCCACGTCGAGGGATATGGGATTATTTTATGCATGTTGAACTGCAGTTTCACATGGTCACTAAGGTGCATCTCCATAGTGGTGAACCTAATGATCGGTGTTGTTGCAGTCCAAACAGTTGCATCTTCTTTGTTGATTTCATGACGATGTTCTAAACCATATATGACCTCCAAATAAACTATAGAGGAAAAATAAATTAGATTAGTAAATGCATAATATTAAAAATAAATTAATATGAAATGATTCTTTTAGTGGAAATACATCTTTTGGTGTTGGGTGATCCAAAAGATTTCGATAGACCGTGATGCAGTGTCTAAGACATCTGTTGTAATTTATCCCATGAGCCGACACACGTTGCTCCACAACCCAACCTATGTTTAATTTTAGAGAGATATGCATCTATTAAGAGTGCATACAATAATCTTGATAACTGTTGGCAAAATCCTCCTACCTATGTCTACTAAATTAGATATATTGCATAAGATCTCATGCAGTAAATCAAAGACAAGAGTCTTCAGAAAAAAGTTGTGAATGTGGGGTATGCTTTGTGGAACCTTGTTTTATAGGTGGTATGCTTGTGATATGGACAACAAACTTTTGTTGAACTTTGGATGATGACAACTAATTGATGGTGACTCAAATGTCTTCTAATAAGTCAAGCATAAGTGATTAAGCAGATAAAGCTGCAAACTTAAGCATTAAGTTTTGATGGACTTGTCTATCTGATGACGGCAACCTAAATGGAATATAAGCTCATGCCTCATCTCAAGTGAACTCAAGCAAGTTTCTACAAAAGAAAGTATCTGACAAAGTGTTACAGTGAAAGAAAGTCCTACCTCAGTTTGAGTGATTGTTTTGTAAAAGAAAAATGGCATATCATAAAAGTGCATGGCTAACAAACACACACACACACACACACACACACACACACACACACACACTCACACACAGTACACACACACACATGCACACAACATCTTTTCAAAATGATTTTTCTCAAGAAAATATTTTCTAAAATGTCTTGAAGTTATGCCAGGTGAATTGGGAGCAGTCAGAATTGGAATGGACAAAGTTTTTCCTTTTCTAATTGACTGGGGGAACTTATCTAATCGATTATATAAGTTCAAAATTGAGCTCTAAGCGATTATGACAATATCTTAATGATGTACAACGACTAGATATCTTTTCTTTCTTATTTTGATATGGTAATCGATTACCATTGAAGATTCTAATCGGTTAGGATTAGGTGCTAATCAATTAGCTTATCTTAAAATGCATTAAAATAAATTTCCTTTTTGAGTCAATGATGGTGCTTAATCTTAGGGGTGGCAAAATGGATGGATTGGATGGATATGAATTGGATGGATCAAAACAATCCATTAGTCCATTAACAATCCACTAAAATTTTCTTAAAATTATCCAATCCGATCCATCCGTTAAGAATAAAATCCATCTAATCCATCCATTAACATATTTTTAATGGATGGATATCCATCCATCCAAATTTTTTTTATTTTAAAAAAAATCAGTTTTTTTATTCGGAAAAAAAAGTCGATTTTTATTTCGGAAAAAAAATCGGTTTTCTTTGAGAAAAATTGTCTTTTTTCCCAAAAAAAAAACAGTTTTTTTTCGAAAAAAAATCGGGTTTTTTTCGGAAAAAACAAAAGTCGGTTTTTTTTGGAAAAAAAAAGTCAGTTTTTTTCCGAAAAAAACTGACTTTTTTCCGAAAAAAAAACCGATTTTTTTTCTAAAAAAAAACCCAACTTTTTTTCCGAAAAAAAAACCGACTTTATTTTCCGAAAACAAAAACCGACATTTTTTCCTGAAAAAACCGACTTTTTTTTTTGAAAAAAAACCGACTTTTTTTTTGAAAAAAAAACCGACTTTTTTTTCCCAAAAAAAACTGACTTTTTTCCGGAAAAAACCGACTTTTTTTTTCCGATAAAACCGGTTTTTTTTTCCGGAAAAAACTGATTTTTTTTCAAAAAAAAAATCGGTTTTTTTTTGGGAAAAAAATAAATTCTTTTTAAAAAAAAAATCCATTTTTAATTATTTTTAAAAAAATAAATCTTACGGAGATAAAAATAATCCATTGGATCTTTAAAATATGTTGGATGGATTGAACCAATCCATGTATATAAATGGATGGATTTAATCCAATCCATTAACTTACTTTTTATGTGGTGGATGAATTGGATGAATTTTTTGGTGGATGGATTGAATGGATTTTGCCTTAATGGATATAATTGCCATCTCTAGTGCTTATCTGCAAGTGCACATAAATTCCATTTATAATATAAAAAATGTTGAACCTACAGAGATCAATGTCGACCTACTGTAATTTATTGTCGCTTTGTAAATTAAAGGCTTTCGGTAAAAAAAATTGTCGAAATCGGAGTAAAATGCTTGTTTAAAATTAATTGAAATGGAGACTGGAATGTAATATTCGAGTACCTCAGGGACTCGAATAAACTTCAGCACCTAACATTTTTTTAAAATCTTTTTTGGGGGAAGTACTAATTTAAAGACACTACTCACTTTCGCGCAACCCGTGTCGGATTTCAGAATCGTAGTTGCCTGCTGTCACACGTACAATTTATAGTTTCGGGATACTTTTTGAAAATCGATAAGTCATAACTAATTAATAAACCACTATCGTTGTTTTTAGAAATTAAAAATCTTAATTTAATGATCGAATACCACTTTCACACTGTCGCGCTGAAATCGATATCTAATTACTTTTGGTGTCGCGCAAAGCTTTTGACTTTTTGAAACAAAATTTAGAACCAAAAAATTATTTTAATATTAAAAATCAGTGCTGTTTTATTTTACCAAATTCCATCGGAATGACGGTAGTCACATCCCAGACTCTAAACGCTTAGCTGAATTTAGCTATTGAAATCATATTGGCATTAAAATTAATTTTAAAAAACATTAATAAAAATCCTTCAAATTAAAACGATATATATATATATATATATATATATATATATATATATATATATAAATACTATATTAATTGTAGCGTGAGTAAAATTTCATGGTCCATATATTTAAACCTAAGCCCATATAGTATTAAATTAAGTTTAGGTTGTTGTCGCTACCTCCAAAATTAACAATTTTCCGCCGTCTTTTCTTGTTGGTAATAACGTAATGAGAGTGTCTATTTTTCTTTTGAAAAAACAAAGATTATCTATTATTATCTCCGTCTCAAATTATAAGATGGTTTGTAATACATTTTACGCAAATTAAAAAATATAATGATTGTTGTATGGGAAAGATAAATTATACATTACTTTACAATATTTTCCTTCATTTATTATAGATGAAAAATAAATTTAAAAAATTAAAAAAAGAAATAGTAATAAACGATAGAATGTACGTTGAGAAAAAAATCATTAATATTGCATTAGAATTATAAAATCACTTATAATTTTAAACAATTTTTTTTTATAAAATTACTTATAATTTAGGACAGCCGAAGTATTTGTTTTTATTCCACTCTCTATGTAATGATCTTTTGATTATAATAGTGGAAAAGGACATAGAGAGGTCTGCATCTTTTTAATATACATTTTGTTGTACTTTTACAATTTATTTTTTAATGAATAATTATGCAATATTTTTGTTTACTATTTTTCAAGATTGGATCCATATGAAAAAGGTGCTTACGAATCAATTAGCATGAAAGAAAGTCATATTTTAAGAACATCACAGGTATTTAGGTAAAAGTCTCAGAGTACATTAATTCCTTTTATTTGTTGTACGGTGATTAATTTTTTTTAACATTATGTTATATTTTAATTTAATAAATGAATGGTTACCATCGCAGAGTGGATTTAGTGTGTGGTGCTCATCAGAAAGAAATAAAAATGGAGTGAAAAGTTGAAAATATTTTGTTTGTACACGCCAGATAAATTAGAAGATGTGAACCAAACAAAATTAGCAGCTAAACAAAGAAGAAGAAGAAGAAGTATTAGTAGAAGGAGGTAAATATGAGCTCACTCGATTTTATGAAAGTCATGCAGATACTCTTGCCTCTCGCCAAGTAAGAGACAATTTCTTAGATCGGTAAGAAAAGTGAAACTTATTCATAAGAGTTTCTTATATACATATAATAAAGCAAACATTGGCCCATCAAAACTATATCAATTACTGAAAGAACAATTTGGTGGTTATCAAAATGTTGGTGTACGCAGAGGGATTTACAAAATTGTTTAAGATATTTAAAGACATTGATTAAAAATTCTGATGTATGTGTATTCATTGATAACTTTAAGAGGAAGCGTGAAGTGAACATGTCATTTTATTTTGCTTATGAGGTAGATGATAAAGATCGTCTAAAATATGTTTTTTGGGCAAATGGTATTTGTAGAAAAAATTATTCACTGGAGATGTGGTTTTGTTCGACACTACATATGAAACTAATAAATATTCAATGATTTTCGCACCATTTACTGGAGTAAATCACCACAAACAAAGTGTCACTTTTGGAGCTTCCTTTTTAGCAAATGAAAAAGTTGATTCATTTATTTGGTTATTTGAAAAGTTTTTAGAAGCAATGGGAGGACATAAACCAAATCTTATAATAACAGATCAATCCGGCTATAAAAATTGCAATAGAGAAGACTTTTTATTCTTCTTCACATAGATTTTGTATGTGGCACATTATGAAAAAAGTTTCGAAAAAGGTAGGTGTTTCTTTGAATACCAATGTTGAGTTCAATAATAAATTTAAATCATGTGTTTGGAGTTCAGAGACGCCTGAAGAGTTTGAAACAACATGGAAATCTATCATTGTTGAGTTCGAGTTGCAAAATAATGAATGGATTTCACATATGTATGGAATTACAAGTGCGTGGATACCAGCTTATTTTAAAGATACATTTTTAGGTGGAATATTGAGAACAACATCAAGATCAGAAAGTGAAAACTCTTTCTATGGAATTTTTTTGAATTCTAATGTTAGCTTGGTTGAATTTTGGATGAGGTTTGAGTCTGCCATAGAAGCACAAAGACATAAAGAGTTACTTGCTGATAATGATTCACTTTATTCTTTACCAATCCTGAAATTAGATTGTGGTCTAGAGAGACATGGTAGAGATATTTACACTCGTGAGAATTTTTACCTTTATCAAAAAGAGTTATGGGTGGCATGTCTTGATTGTGGAGTTGAGGATAAGAAAAAGATCAATGAAACAGAAATATTACACATAGTTGACAATAGTGAAGTTGAGGCTAAGGTACGAAAACTGGTTTATAATGCTTTAAATTATAATGGAACTTGTTCATGTAAAATGTTTGAATCTCAAGGAATACCATGTAGACGCATACTATTTGTTTTAAAGGGGAAATGTTTAAACGAGGTACCAAGTAATTACATTGTGAATAGGTGGACTAAGATTGCAACTAAAAAGCCTATTTTTGATGTCGCTGGCAATATCTTTGAAGCGTGTTCTTCATCAAAAGGAGAGAGTCAACTTATATCAGAGGCATGGAATCACCTCTATACATGTATGCATGAGGTCGGACAAAATAAAGAAAAATTGCTTCTTGTAATAAATGGTGTGGTTGATATTAAGAAACAAGTAACTGAATTTAAAAATGATTCTATACAAACTAAGACAAAAGAATTGGAGTCTTTTATTGGAGTCAATCTTCTTAAAGAAGTAAAAATTTATCTGCCAAAGTTTTCAAAGACAAAAGGTAGTGGTAAATGAATTAAAGGAGGAAAAGAAAAGGCTATTGAACAAAATAAAAAAGAACTAGAATTTTCAAAGCATATGGCCAATATTCAAATCATGATAGTCGTAATTGTCCTCAAAAATCTTACCAACAATAATCATGTATTTGGCTTTAAATGAATGTATCTCAAGTGATAGTTGTTGGATATGTTGACTCTTAAATGGTTATTTTGGTGGTTTTAAAGATATTTTTAGTTTATAAAATATTATAGTTTTTTAGGCATAAATTTGTTTTATGATTTTAAGTGATTAAATTACAGAATTTTTTACCCAAATACCCCGATTTTTCAGCAAAATACCCTAGTTTTCAGAATAATTCCCAAAGTACTCCACTTAGGGTTTGGGAATGCATAAGGGCGCCAGTCCTATTGGCGACCCTTCTTTAGGGCAGCAAAGTTGTCGCCAATTGAACTGGAGACTGCTCATCAAGTCGCCAATTCAATTGGCGACCTAGTGTAAGGGCAACAAGGGAGTCGCCAATTGATGCGGAGACTCCCTAGAAACTGAATTGTTTCCCTATAAATAGAGGTGTTCAGCTCAGTTACTTCCACATCTCATCTTATAACTTTGTTCTACTCATAAAATGTATCGTCGTCGATGGGGAAAAGTCGTCTTTTCGCGAGAGAAGCCACCGATCAACATGTTGTTTTAGAACATACAAAGTTTCAATCAACTTAAGAGGGAGCTGAATCCGTGGTTGGAGAGAGACATTGGTGAAGGGGAGAAAATCCGAAGTATCGAGAGACTTGATCGGCTGCGTGGATGGGTTCGTGTGAAGACTGACAAAGATGCGAGGGAAGTCATGTTTGGACCGAATGAAATTAGTTTGATTGTTGTAATCTGTTAGGAATGTATTAAGTTGTTTGTGTTGTTTGTTGTTAACACTGTTGTTTGTTGTTACAATTGTTTGTGCCAGTCGTGTTTGTTGTTAAAATTGTTGTAACAAAGACCCATCAATATATGAAAATATTAGGTTACAACAGATGAAAAGATAAGCTAAATTATAATGCAGATGTAATACCCCGTATTTTATTACTCCGGATAATATTATATTGTGATCAACTGAGTCCGGTGTACTCTGAGAAATTATTTGATAAAATAATTAGAGTAACTGTGGAACTTAGAATAAATCCAATTAATATTATCTGACTCTGAGGTATTTTATTAATTTGGACTTAAGAGACTTTTTGGATATTTGGTAGTATTATTTCTAATACTAGTTTACTACATAATTCTTTTCCTCCCACTTTCCAAACATAAAGAAAAAGTTAGTAAGAAAGAGAGAGAAAGAAGAAAGAAGGAAAGAAAGGAAAGGAAGGAGAGAAAAGTGGAGAAGAGGAAATTTGAAGAACTTCAAGAACAAAATCATCATCCATTCATCAAGCTTCACCCAATTTTCTCATCATCTTCATCTTGCTCATCTCAAGGTGGGTTCTAGTTAGAAACTCATTTTTAGATTTTTGGATAATATGAGTTTTTAGGTGAGAATGTTGAAATCGATGTTTTAACGGTTGGAATTTGATATAAATCGAAATGAATGATCAATATACTTGTAGAAGCATATATTGTTAATTGTTTTGAAGTTTTGATTGTTTTAATTTGGTTGGAGATTTAGGGTTTATGAAGAATTTGTGTTTTTGTGGAAAATTTGGTTTGTGAAGTTTGATGATGAAACTATGATAGAAACAGGTTGAATATGCCTCTAGTGGATTGTTGGAACTAGTATTGAGGGTTTAGAGGAGCTGGTTTTGAACTGTTATAGCAGGTATTTTTCTGAGTTTCGCAGAGCGCGCTTAGCGCGCAGAAGCCCGCTCAGCGCAGTGTTGAAATCCTGCAACCCCAGATGACAGAGAGTTGCGCGCTTAGCGCGGACAGGGGCGCGCTTAGCACGACCTGGGACTTAGAGTTTTTCTTCCAAAACGAGAAAATTCATAACTTTCGACTCGTTTATCGGATTCGATCATTCTTTATATCGATGTAAAGCCGAGGAAATATTCTATGGAATGGAGATGAAATATGTCGAATTTACCGACCGATTAAATAATCGAGAAAGTTCCAAAAGCGATATATTTATGTTTTAATTGTTATATATTATTCTACTATGCAATTATGACATGTCTTGCCTATCCTATTATTGTTTAACATGATTGTAATTGAATATGCATGCAAATATGAAAACGATATAGGAAGAGTGAGGAAACCTCAAACTTGAACTATAGGAGAATCTAGTAAGAAACTAGAAATTGTAGACAACTCTAGATGGTGATGCTCGGGCACGTGTTGTTGGAAGATACATCCTTGCCGAGTATTGGCCTAGTTGAGAGTGAAACACTAGTATGGAACATGTGGTTAACCTTTATGGTTGTGAAAAGGCAAGAGAGGCCTTAAGGCGGCGTAGTCTTGTGATTGTCGAATACAATCGTATTGTTGTATGTGATCATGTAATCGTAACCGGAATATTTTGAGTGTAGTTTCATGGGTCTCGAGCTCCTCTAAAACGGGTACACAATTACTTGGTAGGTTTGATTCCCTACGTGTAGTACGATTGGAGCCTATGCTATGGGTAGAGACTTGTGATGGTTAACAGGCCATGAGAAGTGACGGTTCACGGTTAACAGGCCGATGATCCCGAATCCAATTCGTATGCCAAGTAACAACAAGGATCTATGACTCGGGTCGCCTTCTAGACGTAGAAGCGGACGGGAAGACGAGATGTCTTGGTATGGTTATCGATTAGTGATGTTGTGAGTTAATGAACTCATGTCATGTTTCCATATAGTGTGAGAATTATAAAGTGTGAACTCAAGGGTCCTTTTCCCTTTTCCCCAGACTTGAGTTAGGATTGTTAGAACCCTGTTAATCCGAGAGAATCCATAAGATAGGGAACTCACTGAGATTTGATGTATCTCACCCCACGTTGTTGATGTATTTCAGGTGCTTCAGGTTCCGAGAAGGGTAAGGATAAGGTCGTGTGATCTTTTCCTTGCTTGTTGATGGCTAGCTTCCGTAGCAGAGTTTATTTTGAAATCATTGTTGATCTAGTTCTTAGTTTTTATCTTTTGAACATCTTATGTATATTATGCCTTTAGAACTTTTAGTTGTTGTATTTTGGGGCATGTAATATATATAATGTGTTAACTAGGAGCTTATGGTGTTTCAGTACCAAACACTTGGATTCATATATAACATTTATGCTTTGATGTATGAGTTTTATATATGGGTGTTACAGTTGGTATCAGAGCAGGTCGTATCCTCGATCTAGCCATGAAATAGTATAAGTATTTCTTTCCGTTTCATATACGTCGTGTCGCCATTGGTCTTAAGTGTTATATTTATGCATTGAGCCTGATCAACTTAATCCTATTTGTATGGCCTTTAGCAGATGCAGCAAAAACAGAATCTATTCATGCAGCAGAAGCAGCAACAACAGAATCTCTTCATGCAGCAAATGGTGCAACAAATGAATGGAGGTTTGCATCCTACGGTAGTTGTCCCAGAAGCTGAAGGTGGAAAATTCCGGGATTTTATCCGCATGAATCCCCTTGAATTTCAAGGTGGATTAGACCCCGTGAAGGCTCACGAATAGATTTCTGGTATGGAGAGGATTTTCTTGATAGTCCAATGCAGTGAAGAGAACAAGGTGTAGTTTGTAACACCCCAATTCCCGTCGCGAATAAATAATACATAATTAAATCAGAGTAAATAAAAATTTATTTTTTCGACAGAAACAAGGATGCCATATTTAAAGAAAGAAAACACAATTCCTGCTCATAAATTTGATACATAACACAAAATAGAATACCCTCAAAGGGAAACTTTTTCCATACAAAAGGAAAGGTCAATTATGGAATAAAGCGGAAAGATCCATAACCGACTTGTTTTACAAAATAAATTGTTTTATAACATCAAAATATTCCTATAAGGTAATACAAAATAGATCCAACAAATATATACATATATAACAAAAGCGTTCAGCAGACAAACCAGCAAAAAGATGGAGAACTAATCTTCACAAAAGCCTCCGAGACTACTAATCTGCAATTGCCTCATAGAGTAATAAACCACAGCAGAAGGGTGAGAAATAACAACTAAACCAAGATTGCATAATAATATGCAAACACATATAAATTCACATACATAATATTCTCACCACAAACATCACATACCAATACGTATAACATGCCGCAAATACATAACATATATCAATTATCCAACATAATCACATATTTGCACATAAGGCATACCAAAGTCACAACATATGGAACCACACCATCCCATCACATAGCATATGTCTATACATGAACATATCATCCAAAACCAATGCATTTAACACATATGCACATCAATTCACCAATTTAAACATAAATCTCAACACATACTCAATCAATTCACAATTCCCACACACAATCAATCCATTCACATTTCCACACATAATCAATCCATTCACATTTCCACACATAATCAATCCATTCATGATTCAATGCAAATGCACAGAGACTGACACAACGACTCTATGCAATGCAATGCGGTACCATCCATCCATCAATCTCATCACCAGTTCACTCAAGAACTATTGGAACCATCGCTCGTTACATCACTGTAACTCCCCGTCGGGCATACGATGTTCCCCGTCGCTCACACCTCTTATTTTTTTAAGGCACGCGACGTTTATGGATCGCTCACACCTCTTTGTATAAGGCACACGACCCGATCGCTCACACCTCTTTGTATAAGGCACACGATCGTCTATAATCATCGCTCACACCTCTTTGTATAAGGCACACGATGTTATAGCAGATTCCCTCTGGAATCGATTCGTCGCTCACACCCCACAAGGGCACACGACATCACAAGATGCATATCATGACGCTTGACACACAAGAACTCATGACAATCAATTGCATCACCATAATTCAACAATATGAATTATCTCATCATCATTATTCATGCATTGGAAATCAATTCAAACAATGCATTTCAAACCATAAAGGCCACCACACAACATACATTGAATTTCACATAACCAATGCATTTCATCACAAACCACAAACCACAACAATCATACAATCGCAATTACTTCCACAAGGGATTCACACCACAAAGGCTACCCACAACACATCATAACAACATACATTGATATTCAGTCAAACAATGTATTTTACCACACAACAACATCATTAATCACGCATCGAGGTCTAATCCAAAACAATGCACATATTTGCCATAAATCCACAAACCATCATCACAATATTCCATCATGTATATTCACATCATATAACGGCACACAAGCTACACGTTACATATCAAAAGCATATAGCATGATAACACATCAATCGCACACCAATACGACGGTAAAAAATCTGACAACACCACACTTTCACAAAAACACGACTTAAATAAATCCTCTACTATTCTCCAAACCATTTTTAATAGAAGGAATATTTTATAAGCTTTCCAACGCTTCGAACGGGGGTCAAAACGGACTTACGGATCAAAAGTTACGATCGAAACGATTTTGAAAGAAAAACCTACAGCGGGGCTGACACGGCCACCCGTGTTGTGTGACACGGCCAGTGTCACCCAAAATCCCAAATTTCACTTTTTTCGCGTTTCCACCTTCCAGGGGCAGTAGGCTGACTCGGCCCCCCGTGTTGTGTGACACGGGTCGTGTCAGGGCCCAGAAAATTGCATTTTTATCGTCGGAAGCCTTCCGGACCTCCGATTTCGATTCCGTAAAAAGCCCCGGTCTCAGAATTTGAAATACTACAATATTTTCACCATTAAAAAGCAATCCAAAACATTTTCCATTTTTGAAATATTTTGAAACATAATTTTATCAATACATTCACACCCCAAAACTCAATCAACACCTATGGAAACATACCAACAAGTTTGCCTGAGTAAATCATATCATCACCCGACTATACTACGCAATTTATTCCCCATTTCAACCGTCCAAAAATTAATTCCCACAAAATCACCATTTTCTACCAAATTTCAAAAGTTAGGTTTCAATCAAACTCAACCAAATTCAATCAAACAAACTTAACCAATCACAGTCTAACATCACTCGACTGAACTACACGATCTATTCCGACTTTCGTCCGTGAAAACATCGATTTCTATTCATTTCTACCATTTCAACCTAAAATTAAAACTAGAAGAAAATCACCAAAAAAATCCAAGAAAACATACACATATACATACACAAGCAAGATATAATCGAAACTTCTCACTCTTACCCGATTATTCGCGCTTGAAACGGAGATTTCCTCGATTTTCATCTTCTCTCTTTTTCCTTCTCTTCTCTTTCTCTTCTTCCCCTTTTCTTTCTTTTCTTTTCCTTTCTCTCTCTTCTCTCTCTATTTCTCTATTTATATAAATATCTAACTAATCAAATGACTATTTTGCCCTTACGCTCAAATATCTCTCAAACGCTCTCAAAATGCGATAAAACATAAACAACGATGAAATATATTTCGGGAAATAAAAGTTGAAAAGAAATTATAATATATTGCAAATATTTTACCTATCAGGGAAATTAACCAATTAATTCAATTAGCAGGTAAAATACAATAAATTCACACATTTCACAAAATTCATATAAATGAAATAAATAAATACCATTAAACAAATCGGGGCGTTACATTGTTCGCTTCTCATTCACTGAAGGGTCCCGCTATGAGATGGTGGGAGAGCGCTTCGGCTTTGATGGTTATTCAGGAAGTGCCTAAGGTTTGGGAACAGTTCAAAGTTAATTTTATGGAGAAGTATTTTCCGAGCTCATTGAGGACTCATAAAGAATTTGAATTTCAACAATTAAGACAAGGTAGTATGACTGTGGCCAGTTATGCTGAGAAGTTTGAGGACATTGCTGCTTATTCTAGGCAGGCTATGTATGCTCCTGATGAAAGGTGGAAAATAGACCAGTTTCTATTTGGACTAAAAGTTGAAATATCCCATAGTGTATCTCAGAGAGAGTTCACTACATATACTGAAATTTTAAGGCAATGCTATGTGGCCGAGCATAGTTTGAAGAAAGTCCAAGCTAAAGGTGTTGCGAGTAGAGTGAATCAAGGGGATTGCGGAAGATCCAACCAACAATTCAGGCCTAGGCAACAATCCTTCAAAGGGAAACAAGTTCAAGATTCAAGGGCGAGTACACCTCCTGTGTGTCACACTTGTGGCAAGAATCATTTTGGAAGGTGTAGTCATGAAGGGGTAAAGTGTTTCCAATGTCAGAAGGTGGGTCATCTGAAAAGAGATTGTCCTCAGAATAGGACGCAGACACAAGGAAGGGTTTATACCTTAGATGCAAGGAAAAAGAAGAGTAACAATTCCTTAATTGCTGGTACATGCTTCGTTAACGGATTTCCTTGTTTTGTTCTATTTGATTGCGGAGCTACACACTCTTTTGTATCGATGCAATGTATGAAGCGACTTGGGTTGCGGTCCTTTCCTTTGTCTCCTCCTATGGTGGCCACTACTGCCATAGATGAAATAGTTGAGACACCGTTGATGTGTGAAAACTGTGTTTTGTCTGTGGACGGTAGAGTTTTTCAGATTGATCTTATTTGTCTACCGCTTAAGAAAGTTGATGTCATTTTGGGAATGGATTGACTTTCTGCTAATTCGGTGTTTATTGGATGTGAAGAAAAACTCATCATCATTCCATCTATTGATGCTACCCCGAAAGATGTCTTAACAACTATTCTAGAAGGTATGGTTGGAATGATAAATTTCTTGTTCGAAGAAAAGAAATCTGTTCTTTTGGTTCTCACTAAGGAAGGGAGTAGTGACCTTCAAGTTATGGATATTCCAGTAGTTTGCGAGTTTTCGGAAGTTTTCCCCGAAGATGTCACTTCTCTTCCTCCGGAGAGGGAAGTGGAATTTTCTATTGACCTGGTACCGGGAATGGCTCCTATATCCGTTTCTCCGTACCGGATGACACCGCTTGAATTGAGAGAACTGAAGGAACAATTGGAAGAGCCTATGGCTAAGCATTTTGTTAGACCTAGTGTCTCACTGTGGGGAGCCCCAGTATTGTTAGTAAAGAAGAAGGACGGTGGGGTGCGGTTGTGTATCGACTATCGTCAGCTGAATAAAGTCACCATTAAGAATAAGTATCCCTTACCCAGGATAGACGACCTATTAGATCAATTGAAAGGAGCCTGTGTGTTCTCAAAGATTGATTTGAGGTCTGGTTATCACCAGATTCGAGTGAAGAGTTCCGATGTACCTAAGACTGCATTTAGGACCCGTTATGATCATTACAAATTCTTAGTGATGCCTTTCGGTGTGACTAATGCTCCAGCTGTTTTTATGGACTACATGAACCGTATATTTCAAGCTTACTTGGACCAGTTTGTTGTAATCTTCATTGATGATATTCTTATTTATTCTCATACTTCACAAGAGCATGAAGAGCATCTGAGAATTGTTTTATCCGTGTTGCAAGAGAAGCAACTTTTTGCTAAGTTAAGCAAGTGTGAATTTTGGATGGCGGAAGTTAAGTTTCTTGGTCACGTTATATCACAAGGTGGTGTAGCAGTGGATCTGTCAAAGGTAGAAGTAGTGATAAATTGGGAGAGGCCGAGAAATGCTTCGGAAGTCAGAAGTTTCTTAGGACTGGCGGGTTATTATAGGAGGTTCATCGAGGGTTTCTCTCAGTTGGCTTTACCAATGACGAAACTTACCCGTAAAGATTTTGCTTTTGAGTGGGATTCGAGTTGTGAGCAAAGTTTCATGAAGTTGAAGGAAAGATTGACAACGGATCCTGTGTTAATCATACCTGATCCTAACAACTCTTACGAAGTGTTTTGTGATGCTTCTAAGATGGGATTGGGGGGTGTGCTGATGCAAGGCGGTTAGGTAGTGGCTTATGCCTCCCGACAATTAAAAATGCATTAACAGAATTATCCAACTCATGATTTGGAATTGGCGGCGGTTGTGTTTACATTGAAGGTGTGGCGGCATTATTTGTATGGTGTACGTTTCGAAATGTTCAGTGACCATAAGAGTTTGAAGTATTTATTTGACCAAAGGGAGTTAAACATGCGACAACGAAGGTGGATGGAGTACTTAAAGGATTATGATTTAGAATTAAAGTATCATCCAGGAAAAGCGAATAAGGTAGCAGATGCTTTAAGTCGGAAGGTAGTTCATAGTGCGAAATTGATGGTATTGGAATATGCTTTGTTGGAGAATTTTAGAGATCTTAATCTTCAGTTTGTGTGGACGCAAGATGGTGTAATTATGGGAAATTTGAATGTAAATTCTACTCTAAGAGTTGAGATTCAACAAGGTCAAATGTTGGATGAGAAGTTGCAAGAAGTGTTACTTCTACCGGGTTTTGTTCAGGCTACCGACGGAATTATTATGTTCGACCAAAGAATTTGTGTTCCGAATGATGCGGCATTGAAAAGAAGGATTTTGGAAGAAGCGCATAAAGGTGCTTTTCCTATACATCCGGGTTCTTCAAAGATGTATCAAGATTTAAAGAAGGACTATTGGTGGTCCGGTATGAAAAGAGATGTTGCGGTCTTTGTATCGGAATGTGCGGTGTGCCAACAAGTTAAGATTGAACATCAAATACCGGGTGGGTTGTTGTAACCTTTAGACATTTCAGTGCGGAAGTGGGACAGTATTTCTATGGACTTTGCAGTAGGGTTACCCCGTACGCAAGGTGGTTATGATTCGATTTGGGTGATGGTGGATCAACTAACAAAATCTGCGCATTTCTTAGCCGTGAAGACTACTTTCAAGGCAAGTCATCTTGCGAGGTTGTTTATTTCGGAAATTGTAAGATTTCACGGTATTCCTTCTAATATTGTGTCGGATAGAGATCCGAAGTTTACTTCAAGGTTTTGGAAATTTTTTCAACAAGCTATGGGTACGGAGTTGTGTTTGAGCACGTCTAATCATCCTCAAACAGATGGTCAAACTGAACGAACAATACAAACAATGGAAGATATGTTGAGAGCTTGTGTACTAGAAAGTAAGGGTAATTGGAAAGAACTACTACCATTGATTGAGTTTTCTTATAACAATAATTACCATGCGAGCATCGGAATGGCTCCTTATGAAGCTTTGTATGGAAGAAAGTGTAGGACACCTTTATGTTGGGCGGAAGTTGGGGAAGATAGAATCTTAGGACCCGAAATCATCCAAGAGACTACAGAAAAGATTCGAATGATCCGCGAGAAAATTAAGCAAGCACAAGATTGACAAAAGAGTTATGCGGACAATAGAAGAAGACCTTTAGTATTTGAAGAAGGTGACCATGTGTTTTTAAAAGTCACTCCTAGATTGAGATTGAAAGGACCGTTTAAGTCACGCAAGTTAAGCCCGAGATATGTGGGACCGTATCAGATCTTAGAAAGGGTTGGTGAAGTAGCTTACAGATTGGCCTTGCCGCCTTCTCTGTCGAAAATGCACGATGTTTTCCATGTATCTCAACTTCGGAGGTTTGTTCCAGATCCTCTTCAGCCGACTCTACCGGATACTGTTGAAATAGAAGTAGACTTAACGTTTAACCCTCAACCGAGCCGCATTGTGGGAAGAGAAACGAAAGTATTAAGGAACAAGGACATTTCTCTCGTTAAGGTGTAGTGGGATGTAACGCATCCGGGTGATGCAACTTGGGAACTTGAATCGGAAATGCGAGATGCTTACCCTCATTTGTTCAGGTAATCTTTAAATTCGAGGACGAATTTCTATTTAAGGGGGGGAGGATGTAATACCCCGTATTTTATTACTCCGGATAATATTATATTGTGATCAACTGAGTCCGGTGTACTCTGAGAAATTATTTGATAAAATAATTAGAGTAACTGTGGAACATAGAATAAATCCAATTAATATTATCTGACTCTGAGGTATTTTATTAATTTGGACTTAAGAGACTTTTTGGATATTTAGTAGTATTATTTCTAATACTAGTTTACTACATAATTCTTTTCCTCCCACTTTCCAAACATAAAGAAAAAGTTAGTAAGAAAGAGAGAGAAAGAAGAAAGAAGGAAAGAAAGGAAAGGAAGGAGAGAAAAGTGGAGAAGTGGAAATTTGAAGAACTTCAAGAACAAAATCATCATCCATTCATCAAGCTTCACCCAATCTTCTCATCATCTTCATCTTGCTCATCTCAAGGTAGGTTCTAGTTAGAAACTCATTTTTAGATTTTTGGATAATATGAGTTTTTAGGTGAGAATGTTGAAATCAATGTTTTAACGGTTGGAATTTGATATAAATCGAAATGAATGATCAATATACTTGTAGAAGCATATATTGTTAATTGTTTTGAAGTTTTGATTGTTTTAATTTGGTTGGAGATTTAGGGTTTATGAAGAATTTGTGTTTTTGTGGAAAATTTGGTTTGTGAAGTTTGATGATGAAACTATGACAGAAACAGGTTGAATATGCCTCTAGTGGATTGTTGGAACTAGTATTGAGGGTTTAGAGGAGCTGGTTTTGAACTGTTATAGCAGGTATTTTTCTGAGTTTCGCAGAGCGCGCTTAGCGCGCAGAAGCCCGCTCAGCGCGGTGTTGAAATCCTGCAACCCCAGATGACAGAGAGTTGCGCGCTTAGCGCGGACAGGGGCGCGCTTAGCACGACCTGGGACTTAGAGTTTTTCTTCCAAAACGAGAAAATTCATAACTTTCGACTCGTTTATCGGATTCGATCATTCTTTATATCGATGTAAAGCCGAGGAAACATTCTATGGAATGGAGATGAAATATGTCGAATTTACCGACCGATTAAATAATCGAGAAAGTTCCAAAAGCGATATATTTATGTTTTAATTGTTATATATTATTCTACTATGCAATTATGACATGTCTTGCCTATCCTATTATTGTTTAACATGATTGTAATTGAATATGCATGCAAATATGAAAACGATATAGGAAGAGTGAGGAAACCTCAAATTTGAACTATAGGAGAATCTAGTAAGGAACTAGAAATTGTAGACAACTCTAGATGGCGATGCTCGGGCACGTGTTGTTGGAAGATACATCCTTGCCGAGTATTGGCCTAGTTGAGAGTGAAACACTAGTATGGAACATGTGGTTAACCTTTATGGTTGTGAAAAGGCAAGAGAGGCCTTAAGGCGGCGTAGTCTTGTGATTGTCGAATACAATCGTATTGTTGTATGTGATCATGTAATCGTAACCGGAATATTTTGAGTGTAGTTTCATGGGTCTCGAGCTCCTCTGAAACGGGTACACAATTACTTGGTAGGTTTGATTCCCTACGTGTAGTACGATTGGAGTCTATGCTATGGGTAGAGACTTGTGATGGTTAACAGGCCATGAGAAGTGACGGTTCACGGTTAACAGGCCGATGATCCCGAATCCAATTCGTATGCCAAGTAACTACAAGGATCTATGACTCGGGCCGCCTTCTAGACATAGAAGCGGACGAGAAGATGAGATGTCTTGGTATAGTTATCGATTATTGATGTTGTGAGTTAATGAACTCATGTCATGTTTCCATATAGTGTGAGAATTATAAAGTGTGAACTCAAGGGTCCTTTTCCCTTTTCCCCGGACTTGAGTTAGGATTGTTAGAACCCTGTTAATCCGAGAGAATCCATAAGATAGGGAACTCACTGAGATTTGATGTATCTCACCCCACGTTGTTGATGTATTTCAGGTGCTTCAGGTTCTGAGAAGGGTAAGGATAAGGTCGTGTGATCTTTTCCTTGCTTGTTGATGGCTAGCTTCTGTAGCGGAGTTTATTTTGAGATCATTGTTGATCTAGTTCTTAGTTTTTATCTTTTGAACATCTTATGTATATTATGCCTTTAGAACTTTTAGTTGTTGTATTTTGGGGCATGCAATATATATAATGTGTTAGCTAGGAGCTTATGGTGTTTCAGTACCAAACACTTGGATTCATATATAACATTTATGCTTTGATGTATGAGTTTTATATATAGGTGTTATAGCAGATGTTCCTCCAACATTGGGACAATTTTTTTTGTTGTGTTCGGGCTGACGACAGATACTGCATAGTCTTATCATTTTATCAGTGGTATCTATTTCGGTTCTTATACGCTTGCTGTTTGGGCGCCCCTTTTTCTTTCTTCTCATTTCATCGTTGTGCCAAACGATGTCACCTTGGTATGGAGGCCAATAATCCTTCATTAGTAGCACTGCGAAGCCTTCGCTGTATACATTTATAACATTAATCACCTTGTAAACATCAGATAGATAGCCATAAGCATCCTGACGAGCATGTGCACATGCTGCAATGGCATGTGAGCAAGGTACACGTAGGGCCTGGAACTTGCCACTGTCACACCAACATCTGTTTAGCCTGACAACATACGATAAATTTGGCCTCCCCTCATTATGGTCCATTATTTCTTTTACACTGAATGCTTGCCTATGTCGGTCAAAGATTGTAACTGCATGTGTGCTGGCTCTGATAGTATCCTCCTTCATCAATTTCATAACGCTCTCACTGTATACTTGACCAGACGCTAACACTGCACTCCATCTTTTGTCTCTTGTTGCAAAAAGTGAAGCCAACCTATAATAGGTTGATCTCACCAAAGCGGTGATTGGAAGGTTTCTTATTCCTTTGAATACCCCGTTCATGGACTCCACAAGGTTTGTCATCATGTGACCCCAACGACAGCCACCATCAAAAGATCTTGTCCATCTTTCTAGTGGAATGTTATCCAACCAGCTTCCTGCATCTGCATTTGACATCCTTATTTCGGTAAGGTAGTATTGAAATGTTGGTTGAGTTAGCGCATAACCAGTATTCACAACCTGTTGGCAAAGGTGCTTGTCTTTGATTGCACGCATGAAGTTTTGTGAAATATGTCTAATGCAATATACATGAGTAAAAGGAGGATTATGCCACCCTTTATCATGGTTATTGTAGGCACCCTCTATAGCAGCATGCCTCTGAAATCAAATGGAGGTTGGATTGTGGAGCGACATGTGTTCTTAGATTCTTAAGGAAGAAACTCCAAGCAGAAGCGGTCTCACCCTCTACCAAAGCAAATGCTATAGGAAAGACATTATTGTTGTCGTCTTGTGCAACAACCATAAGCAAGGTGCCCTTTTATTTTCCGTAAAGCCATGTTCCATCAATTTGAATAACAGGTTTGCAGAATGCAAAACCCCTTATGCCGGTTTCGGACATGTAAGTAAAATCATGTCTTATTCGGTTGATGCAAAGTTTATACTAGCTTTGCAAGAAAGGTGGCGCCCAGAGACACACATCTTCTTTTTTCCAACCGATGAATGTACCGTGACCCTAGAGGATGTGTACATGTTACTCGATTTGCGTATCAATGGTAAGGCAGTCAATGGACCAACAAACTTTGACCCATCAATTTGTGTGGAACTTTTGGGTGCCGACTTGCTAGATGAGACCTCGAGAGGCCAAGGTATCTTGCTCTCGCAATTAAAAGCATGGTACGCTGGTTTTATTTTAATTGTAGAGTCTACAGAAGATATGAAAATACAGAAAACCGGGTGTTACCTTATGCTTCTTATTGGTATTTTTATTTCTCGAGGGTACTGGTTCTTCTATGCACATTATGTACTTACCCTTATTGAGAGATCTAAATCAAACAAGATAGTATAGTTGGGGTTCCGCTTGTCTGTCTTATTTATATAGCTCTTTGTGTAAGTACGCCAAAAAAAATGCATCTAATTTTTTTGGATGCGCTGTTTTGCTCCAAGCTTGGGGCTGGTCTAGATTGTCATCCCTAGCTCCCGTCAACCACAACGACTTTTCCTTCCCGTATGCACACAAGTAAGTTAATAACTTAATATTTTTTTATCCTTAAAAATTATTGTGTCTAACATTTCCAACTTAAACTTCTTTTTTTTTAGATGGTCGGCTAAGGGTATGAGTTACAATAGATGTCCGAAACATTGTATCATTCAATACCGTAATCTTTTGGATCACCACACCCGCAGATGTAAGTCCTCCTAAACATTTTCTCTTCTTTTATATCAGATATCTTACTATCGAATATTTTTCTATTCTTCAGTTCATATGGTGTCCATATCTAGGCATGGAAGACCTACATCAAGTCAGCGAGGAAGATGCTGCCATTTGAACTGCATGTGTCCCGATCATCAGATTCACAACTGTGGAGATGCACAACAGTTACCGTGTCAAACTGCAATTTCTAATGCATCAAAACATCCCAGATCCGCCTGTTGACATCAGTAAATGACATCTAAAAAGAGTTAATGATCAATGGGACTTTGACGACTAGAAGGATTTTGCAAAAACTGAGCGTCGTAAATGGATAAACTGCAACCACTATGTCTTACGTGAGCCGGTGATGCCAACCCCATATATACCAACAAATAATTATATGGCTTGGTACGGATCAGTTGCAACTGGGTTTATCTCCGAAGAGAGGTATTTATATGGCCCACGCCAGACCACCTACACACAAAAAGCCTCAACGTCTAACCCACCTCCAAGGCCATGTTACTCACAACCCCCTACCCAACAAAATTACCAACCCATTATCCATCCAAACATGCCATACACCCAACGACATTACCAAGAGCGTCCTCCATACCATCTTCAACAAAATGATTACTATCAAGAGACTCAATATGGCTATGCCCCCAACACAACACTAAGATACAACCAAAACGAGGGTACATCATACCATAGCCAAATTGGGCAAACATCTTTCCATAGCCCTAACGCCAAAACATCATATCCTAGCCAACATAATCAACCATCTCAACAGCCTTATGGCTTTCAAACACCATTACCATTTCAACCTTTCACCAAGGAATCCTTCACACCAATGTCCCCCTTCAATCGTCCAAGCCGCACACCGATCACCCCTTCATCACATCCAAACTACCCTGGCATGGGTCGCACACTCAGTTTCAGTCCCTAAGACTTCACGGGAATGCAAGACATCCTAAGGGAACCATCTCGAAATGTTCTTGAGACTTCAACTCCTTAAACACCGGGCGTGAATCAACAACAAGGGGAACGAGGGGGCAGCGTACAACGAGTGCAACGAGTGAGGGTGCCTAGGGGATGTGGAACCGGTGGCCGGTTGGATGCACCCGGTCACCAACATTAATTAATGTAATATTTTATTAAATTAATGAAAATTTTATTTCATCGTGCAAAAAAATTAATGTAATATTTGAACTAACGTAAAATTAATGTAATATTTCACTATGGAAAAAAAATTACAAAGCACACCCTGTCTCCACATCAATTGGCGACAGGGTTATGTATATTGCACTAGGTCGTCAATTGAATTGGCGACTTGATGAGCAGTCTCCAATTCAATTGGCGACAACTTTGCTGCCCTAAAGAAGGGTCGCCAATAGGACTGACGCCCTTGTGCATTTCCAAACCCTAAGCGGGGTACTTTGAGAATTATTCTGAAAACTAAGGTATTTTGAGAATTTTGCTGAAAAATAGGGGTATTTGGGTAAAAAATTCTAAATTATATACTACTTTGTAATTTTTTGCATTTTATTATCAAATCTTTATGATAATATGACAAGTCACACTTCACAAATTAGAAGTGAAATGATAATATGACAAGTCACACTTCACAAATTAGAAGTGAATATAATTTCAGTATTCAATTGTCCAACGTCCAACCTTTATAAGTATCACACCATGATACATGTGCATAAATTTTGCTCATAATAACTTGACAGGAACAATTCCTTACTCTGATTCTAACCTCACCTCTATTACAGACCTGTATGTAATTGTCTTCTAACAAACTTGCCATATTTTTACCTATCAAATACATCACATACACAACATAATGCAAATGTATTAATTTCAAAATCTTTCTATCTTCCAAATTTTGAGATTTCTTCCAACCATTCAATTGCATAAAAACGTAGTCTAGATTGAATGTCAAGTGATTGTTACAGTGTAACTATAATATATTAATCAATATCACTTTTCAACTTCAATATGATTTAATAATATTTTAAAATTTCATAATATTATTTTTCATTGCATGTTAAGACGTGTTATACCTAAAGGATTTTCAAATGGAATGATTCAATCTTAGACACAGAACCATACATAAGCAATTTATATTTAAATTCAATAACTGTGTAGCTATCACTAAACAATGGAAAATTAAAAACTAAACCAGTTACAAAATTACTAAAACCAGGAAACAATCACTTATTGTGTTATGGAAATAAAATGTAGCGTTTGCATCAAACTCAGAACCTGAATATTGGAAGCAACGTCGACAATGAGTCTTTGAAACTATATCAATTTCAATTTCAATTATATCCTAAATTAATGCCTAACTATATCAATTTCACTTAAAAAATACGAAAAGTAAGAAAATTTTAGCTTTGATAACTTACCAATTCCTTTAATGTTTTTCAAATTTTTTGATTTCTTATTCTCCTCAACTCCCTCTTCAGTGAGAAAATTTTCAACAGTTTATTTCTCAAATGGGTCCCTAAATGATAGTGTTAACTGATATGAGGAGAAGGGGAAAATATGAACAAAATTAATCAAAATAATAAAATTATAATACTAACCTTAGGTATTTGTAATTTCCTGTAATTATCAACAAAGAAGTAAATTTATTAGCCAACTACAATTTGATTTTTATCAATTAAAATAAAAACCACACACATGGATACATGGACACAAAATTCCACCAACAATTATAGCTGATAATCCATAAAATAGAAGAACAATTAGGTGAGACTAATACAGTTTTGAATCTTACCACCACCATAAATCTGAAGATAAAAAATGCCAAGATCTGCAAAAAAAAAACCTAAATAAACAAACAAAAATTTATCAAACAATCCATACTCTAAACATATTTGTCTCTTTGGGAGAATGTAGTAATCTCTAAAATACAAAGAACATACCTTTAAGATGCTTGGATGTCATTCGCAGTGAAACACAGTGAATATATCTACCGAACCGCATCATCGATCACTTATCCCTCCTCAAAACTCACAGATCCAAAATATTCCAAGAACCTTCCCACCGTCCGCCGTCTCAATTTTCGCGAATCAACATCTTTGACAACCATCTTCTTCTGCGAAGCTGCGAAAAAACATAAAATAAATTTGATTAAAAGGGTTTCAAAAAATCAAATTCAAGAGATGCATGAGATGGGGTTTTGCAGAAGGAAAAAAGTTATTTGAGATCTGAAAAATGAAACAGATAAAATTTATGGATGAGAGAGATGAGAGAAAAAGTTGAAAACCTAAGAAAGAAAAAGAAAAAATAGTAACGTGTGTTTGTTATGAGAGAGAGAAAAAGAATGAATGCATAAGGAATTAGTGCAGCAGGCCACAGTTAGAAAGTCTCTGAAAAAACATTGAAAAAGTAAATATAGGGCATAGACTATAATAATAGTTTTTTCTTAAATGATACATAGGCCATGCAAAGAGACTTCTATCCAACCAAAGTAAAAAAAAAATTCTAAACCCATTTAACCCCAGCCAGAACGTGATTTACTAAGCAAGAGGGTGTTGTTGTGCAATCAGCTTATCCACGTGACACGCTGAGGAGCCAAAGGGGTAGAGTAGTCATTTCCAGAACATCTCATTTTCTTATATGATATATATATATATATATATATATATATATTGGATGATGTAGCCAATACGTGGTCAACAAAAGGACAAAAGAAAGTACTGACCTTGGGCACTTCATAGTATAGTAAACCTATTTACATTGCCTCAGTTTTCCATGGATTGCAGGTTGTGATTAATCATGAAGATTTGTCTCCAATAGTTTGGCTCCTTCATCACTGGGGAATTATCAATTACTGTGCCCGAATGCAAAAGTCATGAGCCTCTAAATGTGTTGTAGACGATGATGAATAACAAGATTTAAGGGATGAATTTAAGAAAATGCAATAAAGTCAAGAGAGGACAAATGTGTTTATGGAAAATATGATGTCACTGATACAAAATCGATTATTTCAAGAAGATTTGAATGTTATTTTACAAACTGCAAGACAGGTATATTATATTTTACTCTTTGAATTCATATTTTGAATATTATGAAAACATTTATTAAGTTGAGTTTGTAACTTATTTTATTTTATTTTAAATAGGCTATAAATGCTTCTAGTGCCCCAAACCAGACAAATTCTCGTAGTCCATGCACGGATGAAGATGGCAGATAGGAAGATTAAATATGTTTTTGTTTTTTTTTTGTCGTAGCATCTATTTTGATGCTTCTTATTATATAATTGACATTACTTTGTTATTTTGATATGTTTGTAAGACTTGCTATTTTGACAATATAATTGAAAATTTCTTTAATTTTGCTTTACATTTTGTGTGGTGCATATAGAAAGTATTGCTAAATTTTGATTATTAAAAAATATTAATCATAGGAAAGAAATATTTGTAAAAAAAAATACTAATGGTTAATTTTGTCATATACCAACAGAAATATGTGATAGATAAAGTTATTAAATAGTGTAATTAACCGTTGCTATAGCCCTGAAATTTTGTCCAACCCTTAAAAATTGTCGATAGTATAAGATATTGGGACGGAAAATTACCCTTAGTATAGGGAACTATAGTTGACGAAGTCAAACGTCCGTTGGTATAAGTTTTTTAACCTTTACTAACGTTTTTTTTTTATTTTACCAACGGAATTTTGTCGTTGGTACATGTCAAATTTTTTGTAGGAATACCTAGGCAATAGGCTAAAGCACTACATGAAATAATTGCTACATCCACTACCATAGATGGTGTGATTAAAGTCTTAATCAAATGCTGAATCCAAATGGTGATGGTGCATCATTTTCTCATGTTGTTGAGAAAGATGTTGAGACATTGGACGAAGAAGTGGTAAGTAGTGATGAAGGAATATTTATGGGGCATTCCATTAATATAAAGGTCTATACAGTCTTTAAGAAGCACACAAAAACATATGTGGGATTCATAAAAGTATTTGTTAATGATTTTCAACCTGAAATGACTCCATATGAAGATGAAGATTCTGATCTCATTGGTCATAATGTTGAGAAAGTTGTTGCTAACAACATAGGGAACAACTTACACTCAGCTGAAGTTAAGAAAGTTATTGCTGAAAAGTATATGGCTAAAAGAAAATTTGCACCAAAAATAAAAAAGGCTTTTGTAGTAGAAGAGGTTGAGGAAGATGTTAACAACTACCTGAATTACTTAGAGGTACCCCTGAACAAGAAAAGTAATGAGATTGTTACTAGAAAGAAGGCACGACTTGCAACTCAAGACTATGATCAAATCAAAGGGGTTGACTTTGATGAAGCTTATACTTCTATTATCCTTTTTGAAGCCATCAAATTGTTATTAGGATTATTTTGTCTCCTTAACTTCAAACTCTACCCAATGGATGTGAAAAGTTTCTTCCTTAATAGGTAATTAAAAGTGGAAGTCAATTAGGATGTTAGTAATGATGTTAAAGACATGGATGATGTCATTGTGAAAGACAACATAATTCTTATGATAGTTCAGATTTATGTTTACAACATTGTGTTACAAAGGATGTCAAGTAAGTTGTTAAATGATATTATTCAACAAAGGAAATCTAAATTCAATATGAGCATAGTAGGAGAACATACCTACTTTCTTGGTTTTCAAATGAAGGGTGGCATCTTTGATTCCCAAAGCATATATGCTAAAATCATTATGAAGAAATTTGGGCTGAATAATTATAGCATTCTAAAGAAGACGTCATAGAAAATGCATGAAAACGATTTTGTAGTTATGAAAGGCATATTATTTAGAGAAAATGATGATGGTAAGTTTAGAGGTGTTTCTTCTCTCGTCAAGCCAAATGATTCTCAAGATGTTAATGAAGATATATGTGCAAACAAGTTTGTAAGAGAAGATGTTAATAATAGTGACGTTATCAATGATGACTTTGATGATGAGATTTCCATTGTTATAAAATTCCCCAAAAAAAGAAAGAAGTTGCACTTAGAATTGTAGAGCATAATGTCAATGAACTTGTCAGTCACAAATTATAGGGCATTGATGACAATGAGAATATTAATGGGCATAATGTAAAGGGTGTATTAAATGTTAGAATATTTATTGATGGAAAGAAAATTTCCAAGAACTCCCCGTTTATTCCTTTTCATTCTGAAGAAATTAGAATCAAATGAAATTTTGTTTACAATAGGAGGATGGATCTTGATAATGAATTCTATGTTGAAGCACCAAAGTACAATGAAATTATGAAGCTTCTTAGTGATGTTATATTGTTGAGGACAATGATGAATGTTGGATCTAAGTTGGTAAAGGAATTTGTGATTAAACTTGCTATTGATTTCCTCTCTTTAATTTGTGGTGTAAAGAATGATGGTATTGCTCCTACGTTGTTGAAATATCAGTTATGAATTTTTTTTGTTGGAAAACATGTCCTTGACATTAGTCTTCTCAATGTTCTTGTCGTTGATGGATCTGGTTTAGTTGGTGATAAATATATGGCCTAATATGGAACCTATGTATGGGTCGATGAGAAGTCACATTCTCAAGGAAAATTTCCATGAAGCTAAGGATTTGTAGGAAATCACTGTCATATCCACTTCTAGAAAAGGTGTTTGTGAAGGTATTGTTAAAATGTGAAGTCTGCATTCAAAAGCAATTTGTTGTCACAACACTGGTTTTTTGTACAAGGTTGGAATTCATGTTGCCTTGGAATGTGAAGAATGTTGTCTTTATCAATTTGTTCATGTTAAGTCTCATGTCATTCAGTCACTTATTGGTGTTCCATCTTTAATCTATGGTATTATAAGTGGTTAAAAGAAAGACATTGTTATTTGTGATGATGAGAATCGTGCTGACCCAAGTGTGTGGACATTGAGTTACATGCTGCTTGATGAGAAACATGTTGCTGAAATTGTGATACACATTTTTATTCTTGTTGATGAAACTAATTTGGTTTTTCATGAAGAAATGTTGTATGGGCTTATGATAAGTCATATTATCAAAGGCTTCGATTCATGAGAGACATAGTCTCGTCTTAAAAAAATTTGCGTGGTCGCCCAAATCTGCTGGAGTTTCTTCATCTAAATATATGGTTATTGCTAATGCTATTTTTATGCTCATTTGTTCTTGTGCACATTATGGATTGGAATTTTCTATTGTCCCTTGCTCTTTTTGAATAAATTAGGGAGAGATGATGATGTAATGATATGCAAGAAAAGATGTTGCTTCTATCTGATGTTCATAAGAAGTTGTGTGATGTTGTTATCTATAAGCATGTGCTTATGGTTGTCATTTAGTTAACATGTTTTTGGTTTCGCTAGGTTGTGAAAACTTGATTAAAAAATGTCCTGAAGAATGTATAGAAGAATGTGGGTAACATCTTGACTGTTGGTAGAATCTGCTGCTAGTTTAACAATTTCTGTGACGTTTTTATGTTCTAGCTCATGTTGGTTGTTTCTCTGTTAGTTGTTTGATGGTGGTTCTCTATCCTTTGTCTCTTTTTAGGCAAATATGTTGAGAAAAAGGAAAAACGCCCACTTCTCTTTAATGATATTGTTTAATTCTTTAAATCTTTGCTTGTACACTATCTGTGGTGCATTCTTGAAGAAGTGTTTAATATGTGCTTTTCCTAAAAATTAGCCAATGAGGAAGATTGTTATTACAATTGATTGGCTAATTTTTGTAGGCGACTTGTTAAGCAAGATGTGTTTAACATGTTGTGTGACATCCTGACACACATACTGCTCATACCACATTATATGCTCGCTTCAGCTTTTGGTTAGAAAATCGGTTTCAATTCTAGTACGATCAGAATATTACTTTTGGAAGAATTTTATTAATCCAAATTAGTTTTAAAAAAGATTTTATTAAATCATAATCCATATTGCTTGAATATGATTTAATTGGATATGAATTGATTAAAAGATCTGGATTTGATTTAAATGAAGAAGATTTAATTTAAATAGATTTGTATTGAAGAAAATATTTAATTGGATATGCTTTAAAGGAGGAATTTGTTCAATTTTATTTAGTCCAAGATTATGCTGAAATTGGATATGTAACGATATTGATTGAAGATGCATTGAAACAAATATTTTATGAAAATATTTAATTGGATTTGTTTTAATTACAAGAATGGTATTTGCATTGAATGAGAAGATCCCCAATCACTATTAAAGATGGTTTATAGTACGCTTTAGCTTTGGAAAAGATTTTATTATGAATTCTTTACTTAAGAGCTTGGAATTTGTTTTTATAACAAGTAAAGACAATAATTGTTTTGCGTTAATGAAGATTCAGAATCAGTTGAGAATCAAGTTTCAGACATCAAGTCTCGGACTGCTCTCTTGGAGCGCAAGATAAATTAAAGTATATCTCTTTTTTTTTTAAGATTTGTTTCTTTTTATGTTCTATTAGAGATATAAGTGTGTTAGCATGTGTTTGGATTTGGAAAATATATGTTTTTAGCAAGTTTGCTTTTGGTGTTTTAATTTGTTCAAAATTTGTACCAATTAAGAATCTCATCTTCATAATAAAGATTTGACTAAATATGTGAGTTTTTTAGCGATATAATTTAAATCAAATGCAACAAGATTGAAGTTGTTATATTAAAGAGATTTAGACTTATTCAAGGTGATCAATCAAGATTGAAAATCGTCATTATTGAAGATTGATCTCATGTCCTTTTTGGAGATTGCAGCAGTATTCATGACAAAACCCTACAAGGCTTTGGAGCTTGAATTTTGTTGTATATAATGATTCATTCTCCTTTGCGAAGACTTAGAACTTTATTATTGAGTCTTATTCCGATGTTAAGGATTAAAGTATTTGAGTTGTAACTTCGTTTCATCATTCTTATACTTTTGTAATTTCTCAAACATTTGGGAGAGTGTTTTAGTGAAAGTGAGATGTGTCTCAGATTTTGGGGGAGTCTTGATTGAATCTTAGGTAGTATTAAGAAAGTGACGCTGGACAAAGTAAGTTCGGATAAGACTAATTGTACTTCTGACTATTAGGTTGTGTACAACTGATTGGGAGATTTAAGTATTTGATAGGGTAGATGAAATTCAAATCCAGACGAGTTCTGTCCTTTCTAAAGAGTATATTCTTTACTTGTTCATATGTTTTTCTTTTCGATTTTTACTCTTTTAAACCATTAAAACCAAGCTTAGGAACGTAGAGACCGTTGAATGACATTATTTCCCTCGCACCGATCCCTGTTGAGACGATAAAAACCCGGAGGGAATTCTTCCAAATCTTTTGCTTCTTGTCGCTATATTGCAGTTTGAACATATATTGGATAGGGATGAAATCAAGGGTGCAAGCTTATGTGAAGGGTTTCTATGTTTGTCAACGATAAAAGTACTTATCTATCGCACTTGGGGGTTTATTACAACCTTTGTCCATTCCCTCAACAGTATGGGAAGAGGTCTCAAAGGATTTTATCACAAGTTTTCCAAAACCCCGTAGGTTTGAAGCCGTGTTTGTGGTAGTAGATAGGCTATCAAAATACTACCATTTCATCCCTCTCAAGAGAGCTTATACTGTAAGAATAGTAGCTGAAGTCTTTACCAGAGAAGTTATACAACTTCATGGTTTACCTACAACAGTTGTTAGTGACAGTGATCCTTTGTTCATCAGTAATTTTTGGACTGAACTTTTCAGGTTGCAGGGTAATACCTTGAAGATGAGTTCAGCTTATCACCCAGAAACGGATGACCAAACGAAGGTCTTCAATCGATGTTTGGAGACTTATTTGAGATGCTTCGTTAAGGACCAACCAAAATCCTGGCTGTCTTGGGTACCCTGGGCAGAGTTTTGGTTTAATACAACATTTCATGTATCCACAGGGAGCACACCTTTTGAGTTAGTTTATGGAAGGAAACCTCCAGTTATTATAAGACTCTTGCAAGGTGAAACAAGGGTGGCTGCAATTCAAAAAGAGTTGGAAGAACCAGATGAAGCACTCAAGCAACTTAGAGCTTATCTTCAAATAGCTCAAGACCGTATGAAGTATTTTGTAGATGAGAAGTTGACAGAATCTAGTTTTAATGTTGGAGAATGGGTGTTCTTGAAGTTACGTCCACACAGACAGCAATCCATAGTATCTAGGATTAATGCTAAATTGGCAGCTAGATATTATGGTCCGTTTCAGATTGTGGAAAGGATTAGAGTTGTTGCATATAAGTTGAAATTACAGGAGCCATCACGGGTACATTGGGTTTTCATGTCTCTCTGTTAAAAAGGGCAATTGGAGATTATGCAGTGGAGAGTGAATTGCCCCAAGAAGTTGAAGGGAGTTCTGTGAAGCCGTTTGTTCCTGAAGGAGTTTTAGCCACACGTTTCAATGGGCTAGAAAAACAAAGAGTTAAACAAGTTTTAATTCAGTGGGCTAACAGGGTTGTGGATGAGACTACTTGGGAGGACATGGAGACCATAACAAACCAATTTCCTGAATTTAACTTTGAGGCAAGGTAGCTTTTCTAGAAGGGGGTATTGTTAGGGACCAAGTGAATGAAGATGGACCAGATATGGAAGTGACCAATCATATTGGGCCTAAGAGTGCTAAGACCTGGCAGGTTTATTCTAGAAAGAAAAGAGAATCTTGCACCACGTGATAGCTATGAGGTGGCAGAGAGAAAGTAGTGGCCCTAGCCAATACCGTTAGATTGTAGCATAAATAATGTGGGAAGGGAATTGAGATCTTATCTTAGAAGAATCATAGAGTAATCATTGGATTGAGGGTTGTTAAGCACTCCATAGGAGCCAAGCTCTGTGGCAGTTAGATCATTGAATCATTTGTAAATTCTCTTGCAATCATATAAACATTCACCAGTCTTTATTCTTTATCTTAATTTTATCCTTTTCTATCTGAACCTAACTAATTATGTATAGTCAGAGTGGGATTGTATTGCATTATTAAATGTCATGCATCATATGTTGTCGTTGTTGTGAAAGAGGCATGTTTTCTAGTTCAGAGTTGGGACTAGTGACTTGTCCTAAGCTCTGAATGAGGGCTTGGAGCTCATAGTGAGGGCTCGGGGTTTGCAAAAATTAGAACTCAGTTCATATGAAGAACCAAATGTTGAGTCGGTACCACATGCATGTAGAGTTGAGTTGTGAGTCCGGTTCAGAGTGGGGACCGTGACGAGCAAAAGTTTAGTCAATTGTTGCATTGAATTATATAATGATTGTGCAAATGAGATGCTTATGTATTGATGAATACTCTTGTGTGATTGAGAGAGTTTGACTGTGATGTGGGTGAGTTGTGAATACATGATGTTTGAGGTGCATATGTGTACGTGTATGACTATGTAGTGTGTGAATCTATCCTGATTGTTTTGTGCACCATTTATTATTTGAATGTATTTTCACCTACTCTTTGTGTTGTTACGTATGTGCTCCTCTGGGGTACAGATAACCAGGTACCTGAGTAGGAGCTTGAGGTTGAGGACGGTGTTGTTCCTCTTTAGTTATTTGTCATTCAAGTCTATAATTGGAGTTGCTCTGATATGTAACATGAGAAGACAAGTTGTTCTGTTATTTATTTTATGCTTCACATATTTATTTTCTTTTAACATATAACCATTCTTCAAACTTTTGGTTGTTGAGGCTTTTATGCCAACTATTTTCTAATTTTTCTGATGCTTATCAAATGAATTGTTTTTAATTATGTGGTTCAAATATTAGTTATTTATTGTTGAGTAGCATCCTACTTGGAGACTATATGTGTTTCACATATTTTATTTAATTATTTATGTTATTTCTTTGTTTTTGTGGTTGGCATTTATTTTGCTAAAACTATTCTAGCAGCAAGATGTTGAAACAAGATATTCTAATTTGCTGCACTCAACATGTCAAATGAAGATGTCCCATACCTGCTCATAGGACATCGTGTCTGGATTCAGTTTAAAAGCAGATTTTGTTGCTGAGATTTGTTACTGAATATTCTGTGAATATTTGGTTATCCTATGTGGAATCCAAAGCATTTTTGGATTGTGTTTATGTGTTGGTTTTTCTGATTTTCAGCTGTTTCTAATTATGGAGACATATTAGGAAACTTTAGATTGAAGACCTATTTTGTTGGAGTTTATTTTGCAGTTTTGTGAGCAGTCTATTTGCTGCGTTTTTGAAGCCCAATTCAGTCCAGATTTAATGCTATATATTGCTGGTGTAAACCTAGTTTAGGTGTGGAACTTACGTGTGTTTTGTTAGGGTTTTTCGAGTGTATTTTGTGAGCCTAACTGGTATCATTCTAATAACAGTATAAGGACTGGTTTTTGTGTTGTAAGTTCTGTCAGTTACTCATAAGCTTTTAAGCATTGAGTTTCTTGTGTGTTAATTCTCATAAGCTTTGAAGTATTGAGAATTGTGTGTTTTGAAAGTGTGACTTTCGGTTTGTTACTTGTGTGGAAAGATACCAATCACGGGTTGTGGTTGTAGAGGGATTTGAGGAGGGCCTCATACCTAGGTGAGTCTTAGGTATAAGTCATAGGAAGGGTAGTGATTAAGTGAGCAGATTATTTGGTTATTGTATGATCTGTGAATTGATACTATCGTATATTGGTTTCATCCCTGGCTTGGTAGCCCCCAGAGTAGGATTGTTGATCCGAACTGGGTAAACATATCACTGTGTTATTTACTTTCTGCATTGTTATTATTATCGTGATCTTGTTCATTGTGTTGGATATCAGTGTCTCAACATCTTTGTAGGACATCTGATATCTGTGCCAGAATTTCAATTGGCATCAAGAGCTTGCACCCTTGTTTGGTTCTGGGTGAGATTCAGGGAAGGTACTTTCTGGTACAATGGACAAGGATGGGGGATTTTTGAACAAACCACCTCTGCTTGATGGTTCCAACTATGACTATTGGAAACCAAGGATGATAGCCTTCATCAAATCCATGGATGATCAAGCATGGAAAGCTGTTATAAAAGGATGGGAAGCCCCAAAGGTTAAAGATGGAAAAGGCACCCCTACTGATGTGGTGAAGGAAGAGGAAGACTGGGATGATGCAGACTACAAAGGGTCCATGGGAAATTCCAAAGCCATGAATGCATTGTTTGATGGTGTTAACAAGAATATCTTCAGGTTGATTGAACATTGCACCATTGCAAAAGAGGCGTGGGAGGTCTTGAAGGTGGCTCATGAAGGAACTTCAAAGGTGAAGATGTCAAAACTTCAGCTTCTCACTAGCAAGTTTGAGAGTTTGAAGATGAAGGAGGATGAGAGCATTCATGATTTTCACATGAACATTATTGAGATAGCTAATGCCTCAAGTGCCCTAGGTGAAAAGATGTCTGACAGCAAACTGGTCAGAAAAATCCTCAGATCTCTACCTAAGAGATTTGACATGAAAGTGACTGCTATAGAGGAAGCTCAGGATATAGACAAGATGAAAGTGGATGAACTGGTGGGATCTCTTCAAACATTTGAATTAGGGATCAGTGAAAAGTCTGAAAAGAAGAAGAGCATAACTTTTGTGTCAAATGCTGGTGACTCGGAAGATGAAGGTGACCTGGTCAGAGACGAAGGGGTGTCTAAAGATCTGGTATTGCTTGGAAAACAATTTAACAAAGTGCTGAAAAGAATTGACTGGAAGTCGAGAGCAAATGCTCAGAACAAGTCACTCGACATCAGTAAAAACCAAGATGGAGGCAGAAGGTCCAGAACTGAAGAAGACTTCAGTCAAGGGAAGAGAGTTCACTGTTTTGAATGTGATGGATATGGGCACATAAAGACTGAGTGTCCCACGTATCTCAAAAGGCAGAAGAAGGGCTTATCCGTGTCTTGGTCAGAAGAAGAGTCTGAGAGTGATCTTGAAGAAGAATCAGTAAAATTGGTGACAGCCTTGACTGGGATATGTAAGGCTGATGGAGAAACTACTTGTGAGTCTGACTCTGGCAAAGAATCCTATATTGGAGAACTCACCAAGGAAGAAGTCTCAACTAGAAGCTGCCAGATAATATTAGAACAGGAGTTCACCATGAAAGAACTGAGAAGGAATAACATCTATCAATCATTGTTGATCTGAAAGAGGAGGTTGTATGGCAAAAGTTAAAACTTGACAATATGACCAAATTTATAAGAATGCTAAACAATGGTACCACGCAGCTGGATGAGATTCTTCAGACTGGGAAAGATGCTGGAAATGTGCAAGGCCTTGGTTTTAACAATCAAGCAGAGACTTGTAAAAACCTTATATTGAAGTTTGTTCCTCAGAAAATAAAGCAAGAAGAGGGGATGTCAAATCACATGTTACAACATCAGATGAAGCATCGGAAAAGAGTTTGTAGATCAAAGTATAAACCATGGAGATGCCATTACTGTGGAAAGATGGGTCACTTAAAGTCCTTTTGCTACAAGTTGCACAGCTATCCAAAAACTGCTCATCAACAAAATAAAGGACAGAGTTGGGCTAAAGTGAAGAGAAGGTGGACTCCTAGAAATATGATGGTCGGTCTCATAGCACATACCTCTCTTAGAGCATCCGTAAGGGAAGATTGGTACTTTGACAGTGGTTATTCAAGACACATGACCGGTGTGAAGAAATTCTTATCAGATATCAAGCCTCACTCCATCAATTATGTCACTTTTGGGGATGGATCAAAAGGTGAAATAAAAGGTGTTGGAAAGTTGGACTACACGGGACAACCAAATCTGGATCGTGTTCTATTTGTCAAAGGGCTGACCGCAAATTTGATCAGTATAAGCCAACTGTGTGATGTAGGACTCAAAGTTAATTTCACAAAATCTGAATGTCTCGTAACCAATGAGAAAGATGAAGTTGTTATGAAGGGAACCAGGTCTAAGGATAACTGCTATCTGTGGAATCCTCAAGAATCGGAAAGTGTGTCTACTTGTTTGATGTCAAAGGAAGATGAAACCAAACTGTGGCATCAGAAATTGGGTCACTTACACTTGAAAGGGATGAAGAAAGTTATGTCAAGTGAAGTTGTTAGAGGTATTCCTAAGCTAAAGATTGATGAGGATAGAATATGTGGTGAATGTCAAGTTGGGAAGCAAACAAGGGTGTCACACAAGAGGCTTCAACATCTTACCACAACTTCTAGAGTTCTGGAACTGCTTCACATGGACTTAATGGGACCTATTCAGGTTGAAAGTCTTGGTGGGAAGAAGTATGCCTATGTTGTCGTTGATGATTACTCCAGATTCACCTGGATAAGCTTTATTAGAGAAAAGTCTAAAGTATTTGCAGCCTTCAAAGAGTTGTGTCAAAGGATTCAACGGGAAAAGGATTGTGGTGTTGTTCGAATCAGAAGTGACCATGGGAAAGAATTCGAAAATAGCAGGTTTGAAGAGTTTTGCTTATCTGAAGGAATCACTCATGAATTCTCATCACCGATCACTCCTCAGCAGAATGGTATGGTGGAACGCAAGAATAGGACTATACAAGAGTGTGCAAGGGTCATGATTCATGCCAAAAAGCTCCCATATCATTTTTGGGCTGAAGCCATGAATACTGCTTGCTATATACAGAATAGGGTGACTATCAGATCAGGTACTTCTGTCACTCTGTATGAGTTATGGAAAGGTAGAAAACTAAATGTGAAGTATTTCCATGTGTTTGGAAGTAAGTGCTATATCCTAGAGGATCGTGAGCAGAGGCGAAAGATGGATCCTAAGAGCGAGGAAGGGATGTTTTTGGGATACTCTACAAATAGTAAAGCATATAGGGTATTTAATTCCAGAACTAAGGTAATGATGGAATCCATAAATGTGGTGGTTGATGACTCTGGGAAAGACGAAGATGTCCCAGATGATGTTGGAGCATGCCTTCCCATGAACAATGAAATCTCACAAGACATAGAGCCCGTAGAAAATAATGCTCATGAAACCGACACTAGACCTGAGAATGAAGAGGTAGAGGATGCTAACAGGGGACCCTCTATAAGGATTCAGAAGGATCACCCTAAGGAATTGATTATTGGAAATCTGAATGAAGGTGTAAGAACCAGAACGAGGGAGGCTGTGTCAAATGTATGCTTTGTTTCAAAGATTGAACCAAAGAATGTCAAAGAAGCATTGACAGATGAGTTCTGAATAAGTGTTATGCAAGATGAGCTTTGTCGATTCAAGAGGAATGAAGTCTGGGAGCTGGTACCACGACCAGCAGGAACAAATGTAATTGGAACAAAATGGGTTTATAAGAATAAGTCTGATGAACAAGGAATTGTTACCAGGAACAAAGTCAGATTAGTAGCTCAAGGATACACACAGATTGGAGGAGTGGACTTCGATGAAACATTTGCTCTTGTGGCTCGATTGGAATCCATCAGATTGCTGTTAGGAGTGACATGTTTGTTGAAATTCAGATTGTTTCAAATGGATGTCAAGAGTGCCTTTCTGAATGGCTATCTTAATGAGGAAGTCTATGTTGAGCAGCCTAAAGGTTTTGTGGATCCAAATTTTCCTGATCATGTTTTCAAGCTAAAGAAGGCTTTGTATGGGTTGAAGCAAGCTCCACGAGCTTGGTATGAAAGGTTGACTGAGTTCTTAGTCAACCATGGGTACAGGAAATGTGGTATTGATAAAACACTTTTTGTCAAGGAGAAGGATGGGAAACTAATGATTGCTCAGATTTATGTAGATGATATTGTGTTTGGTGGGATGTCGGATGAAATGGTCCAACATTTTGTCAACCAAATGTAGTCTGAATTTGAGATGAGCTTGGTAGGTGAATTGACCTACTTCCTTGGATTACAAGTTAAGCAGATGGAAGATTCCATCTTTATCTGTCAGAGCAAATATGCGAGGAACATTGCGAAAAAGTTTGGACTGGATAATGCCAAACATAAGAGAACTCCTACTCCTACTCACTTGAAGTTATCCAAAGATGAAAAGGGATTGAATGTTGAACAAAGTCTATACAGAAGCATGATTGGAAGTCTGCTGTATCTTACAGCAAGTAGGCCAGACATAACCTTTGTTGTTGGCGTGTGTGCAAGATACCAAGCAGAACCCAAGGTCAGTCACATCAATCAAGTTAAGAGAATTCTTAAGTATGTAAGTGGTACATGTGATTATGGGTTGTTGTACTCCCATGACTCAAGTCCCATTTTAGTAGGATACTGTGATGCTGATTGGGCTGGAAGTGCGGATGATAGGAAAAGTACCTCTGGAGGATGTTTCTTTTTGGGAAATAATCTTATTTCATGGTTTAGTAAGAAGCAAAATTCGGTTTCTCTTTCTACTGCTGAAGCTGAGTACATAGCTGCTGGAAGTAGTTGTGCTCAACTGGTGTTGATGAAGCAAATGTTATCTGAGTATAATGTCACACAAGATGTTATGACATTATTTTGTGACAACCTGAGTGCTATTAATATTTCTAAAAATCCTATTCAACATAGCAGGACTAAGCACATTGATATCAGGCATCACTTCATCAGAGAACTAGTGGAGGACAAGGTCATAACTCTTGAGCATGTGAGCACAGAAAATCAGCTTGCTGACATATTTACCAAGGCTCTGGATGCAGTTCAGTTTGAAAACCTGAGGAGCAGACTTGGGGTTTGCATCCATGAGGAACTATAGCAATTAATGTTCCTTCTGGCTGCCAGATTGAAAAGATTAGAGGAGGTTCTGGTAGTGCTGAAGTTTGTACATGACACTTGGTCATGTGATGTGGTGTGCATCTACTCTCTGATGCTGTTTATTCTGGTCTATGATTTGACCATTTCTCAAATATTAATAACTGTTCTACTTGCCTTTGTCATATTTCTGGCTAAAAAGGGGGAGTAGTGTGCTGTGTGTTTGTGCTGGTGCTGTAACTGAAGGGGAGAATGTGGGATGTTTGTGTGTGGAATGTTTGTGTTGCTGTAGTTGAGGGGGAGTTTTTTTTATGTACTGTGCTGAATGTTGTATGCAGTTGAAGGGGAGTGCTGCTATATGCTGTTTTTTGCTATGTGTGCTGTGATATTTCGCTGCTATCTCTGATATGGTTTTCTATATGGTTTTCCTTGCTTGTGCTTCTTTACAAGATTTATTTGGTGTGTAGTTTTAGCCAAAATAAGCCAAAGGGGGAGATTGTTATTTCTTTGTTTTTGTGGTTGGCATTTATTTTGCTAAAACTATTCTAGCAGCAAGATGTTGAAACAAGATATTCTAATTTGCTGCACTCAACATATCGAATGAAGATGTCCCATACCTGCTCATAGGACATCGTGTCTGGATTCAGTTTAAAAGCAGATTCTGTTGCTGAGATTTGTTACTGAATATTCTGTGAATATTTGGTTATCCTATGTGGAATCCAAAGCATTTTTGGATTGTGTTTATGTGTTGGTTTTTCGGATTTTCAGCTATTTCTAATTATGGAGACATATTAGGAAACTTTAGATTGAAGACCTATTTTGTTGGAGTTTATTTTGCAGTTTTGTGAGCAGTCTATTTGCTGCGTTTTTGAAGCCCAATTCAGTCCAGATTTAATGCTATATATTGACTGGTGTAAACCTAGTTTAGGTGTGGAACTTACGTGTGTTTTGTTAGGTTTTTTCGAGTGTATTTTGTGAGCCTAACTGGTATCATTCTAATAACAGTATAAGGACTGGTTTTTGTGTTGTAAGTTCTGTCAGTTACTCATAAGCTTTTAAGCATTGAGTTTCTTGTGTGTCAATTCTCATAAGCTTTGAAGTATTGAGAATTGTGTGTTTTGAAAGTGTGACTTTCGGTTTGTTACTTGTGTGGAAAGATACCAATCACGGGTTGTGGTTGTAGAGGGATTTGAGGAGGGCCTCATACCTAGGTGAGTCTTAGGTAGAAGTCATAGGAAGGGTAGTGATTAAGTGAGCAGATTATTTGGTTATTGTATGATCTGTGAATTGATACTATCGTATATTGGTTTCGTCCCTGGCTTGGTAGCCCCCAGAGTAGGATTGTTGATCCGAATTGGGTAAACATATCACTGTGTTATTTACTTTCTGCACTGTTATTATTATCGCGATCTTGTTCATTGTGTTGGATATCAGTGTCTCAACATCTTTGTAGGACATCTGATATCTGTGCCAGAATTTCAATTTGTCGAGTCAGAAAGTCGGGTGTTACATATAACATGAAATCCACATGGTCAACATATGTTGTGAGAACAAAAATGTCACTAGGCCCACCAAGAAATCCCTCATCTGTGTGTACAGACCGGTATGTTGAAGCAAGGAGAATGACATCTGTCTCAATAGGAAAAGTAACCTCTATATCATCAGTAGGTGGCGCCTCACAAGTCTCTAGAGTGACATCTATAGTAGCTGATGCCTCTGTCTCAAAAGGATGGGGAACCTTTGCCATCTCAGAAGTATGAGTAACCTCTATCTTTGCCGGATCAGACGCATCTGTCTATGTCCTTGTTAGATGGGGCTCATCAACTGACTCATCCTCAACATCTCTCGTCCATACTGAAGTAGATCGAGATCCTCTACGTCGGATATTGCAGGTGCATTAAACTGAGCCTGATTTGTCAGCCGCCTCGTGTAAGAACTGATCGGTGCCACTCTCCTTCCCTTGAAATGCGAGTCCTCTACATCACCTCATGTCTCTCGAGCCTTGCCAGCAACTATATCGCGTAGTCGACCAACAATCGTACCATCTGTGCCTCTGGTCTTGACTGAAAAAACAAAATAACTTTTTTTAGCCTACCAGATTTTTCAAAATATCCAGAACTTCTAAACTTTCTAGATTTTTCAAAATGTGCAGTAACGATGCATACACGTATCCGGATTTTTCAAAATGTGCAGTAAAAATGCATCTATTTCCCGGAATTTTTGAAATGTCCGGTAAAAAATCATCCATTTTTTTTTCAGTTTTTTGAAATGTGCGGTAAAAATGCGCATCAATTTTTCTAGTTTTTTTTTTTGAAAAATCCAAAATATTGTATGTAGTTTTGTCGGGGTTTTCAAAAAATTCAGTTGAATGTATGCATTTTATCGAACATTTAAAAAATTCAGAAGATGCATTTTTATCCCACATTTTGAAAAATCCAAAAAAAAAAAAAACAAAAATGCAAAAAAAAAAAAACCAAAAAATACTTAGTAAAAAATCATACTTGTCATCTAACGCAAAATATCCGATATTGTATGTTAATATAGTAAAAACATATGATGTGTGGGAGTGCTGACTACTGAGTACAATTTAGAGAGTGATGAGAAGATTCCTCAAATGGTTCTAAAACCAACTCGAATTAGTCCAAATATATGATTCAATTTGTTTCTTATAACCATTAAAAAATGATCTATTTTCATAAAACCGATTAATATTTAGCTTGGTGATTCGACTTAAAATCGTTATTTTATTTAACCTGCTTCAAAACTAGTTGTTTTTTTCAAACCAGTTTTCAAATATTAGTTTTTATAATGCTTATTTATATATTGCTATTCAAAGAGTAAGATTGATTTACAGAAAATAAGAATAACTAAAAAATTTAAATCAATCGTACCAAGAAGAAAAAACTACTTAAGCCAAACCTTATTTTCTTCTAATTTGTTACATCGTAAACAACAATCAAAGAAATAGTAAAGTTATCATTAAAATAAATAAAAAAAACTACATGATAGAAAAACAAAATAAATGATCTTATATTTAAAAAAAAAATTAAAAGAGAAAGAACTAAAATAAGTTCATAATTGTAGGTGCACCAATTGTAAAGCCCAGATTGTTTGGCATACAAACCGACCCAAATCCATCTTAATAAAACCCAAAACATCTTTACCCACTTTAAAATCCAAATTCAGATTCGATATCCATTTAAAAAACTAATTAAGCCACCACTTCTCAACCGGGTACCCATCTTCTCTCAAAATCAACGCATTCACTCCATCGTAATCTGACAACACGCGTAAACAACGGCCAACGGACGACGGACGGCGGCGGAGACGGAAACATGGAGTTAACCATTACGCAACCTGACGATTTTCATCTCCATCTTCGCGACGGTGCTCTTCTCGAAGCTGTAACTCCTCACAGTGCTAAACATTTTGGAAGAGCTATAATCATGCCCAATTTGAAACCACCTATTACCACCACATCTTCCGCTATCTCTTATCGAGAATCAATTTTGAAAGCAATACCTAAAACCTCTAACTTCACTCCTCTCATGACACTTTACCTCACTGATGCTACAACTCCTCATGAGATTCAGCTTGCAAGTGAGTCTAATCACTTTACCCTAAATTGTTGATTTAATTTTTGTGTCAGTTATCAAGGTTATTTTTTTTGTTTGTGTATACTATTTTATTGTAATTAGTGTTGCTATTTGCATTGATAGAAAAAAGTGGAATTGTTTATGGTGTGAAGCTATATCCGACTGGTGCTACAACAAATTCTCAAGATGGTGTTACAGATCTTTTTGGAAACTGTTATTCTGTTCTTGAGGAAATGGTTGAGCAAGGTTTACCGTTATTGGTAATTTGTTTACTCTTTATGTTTACTGCACTTTCCCCAAATTTTTTTGTTTTGTTGAAGAAAATATATTTATTGTTTTTATGCTGTTTTATAGAAAACGTGTTTCCTGCTTTATTACTCTTCTGCAATGTTGTTAAATAACGGCTATAGTAGCACTATCCCTTTATAGCATAGTGTCATACCCCAAATTTGTCCTACCTGTTAATATCTTTCATCTGTACATCCACTCACTGATAATTATTCAGAAAAAGTTCAAAAATATTTTGCTTCTTTGTTGCCTATGCCTAATTTTCATTATCTATTTTTATGTATCCATTTAATTTTTCCATAATCCATTTTCCTCTTCCTTTTTATCCAAACCTATTATCTAATCATTCATTTCATGTCCAAAATAAAATCCAAATCCATAATTATCCATTTCTTTTTTTTATTATCCAATATCCATTTAAACAATTGCACATATCCATTTTCATGTCCAAATACCACACCTTTTAGAACCCTTATCCATGTTCATTTTGAATTTAGTTAATCCATGACCATTTATTTCTCATTATTATCTTTTTCTTTATCATTAGAGTTTTTTTACCAAAACAAATCACAAAAATTCAAAAAAGGCCCAATTCACAAAAATAGGCCCATCACTTTATACAATATATCAAAAAAAAGAATAACATAGTGTGGACATAGTTCCTTCAAAGAGGTCATGACGCACCAGCTGCACAATATCAGGTCCCACACAAACCTTTCACAACAATTACCAAGCCTTGTATAACATTCTCCACTACATGAGCAGCAAAAACACCAAATTACAATGCATACCAATTTCCACAACATGAGTCACGTACACCATCACAACCAGAAAAGGCCCATTTCATTTTGAAATTGCAAAGGTACAAGAAAATGCAAACAAAAAAATCACTACCAACCACGCCTACCAGTCACGGTTCCAAAAGACCATCACGCCTTACCTGCAAAATAAATCAGCCAAAACAATTTGAAACCCCACACAGTCAGCAAAATCTGTTCAATATATACGATTCATAACACCTTGCCACTTTCTGCAAAAACAACAGACAAATAACCAACGCACCATTTTCAACCAAGACCCCACCTTCCTAATCCTCACGCTACACACACCATGAACCTGTACGTGCAGCAAACCACCAATTTCACAAACCGTACCTGCAAAAAAAACTGTCACGATACCACAACGCGCCACTCTTCAAGCCACTTCTCCAACCGGTCCACACAATTACCCACCCTCACACTTCATACGAACCCGCAAATGAAGCCAAAACGAATATTCTGAAATCCACAAATTTCCAACTCATCATTCTTCCTCAACCTTTCCACAATTGCCCCTCCATTCCTATCCTATAAAACCACTTCTTCCTCCCTCATTCGGACAAGACCTAGCCGTCAGCACCTCAAACCCTCCTTCAAATCAGCTTCAAAAATCCAGAAAAAAATCTCTGTCTATTTCTCCTCTCAACCTTCAAATCTTCAAACAACCCATAACTTCTCACCTTCAACTCACCACCGCCCTTCATTCAACCTTCGAACACCTTCAATCCTCACAAATCGCACCCATCTTCAACAACAACAACCAACCAAACCCCAATCCCCAAAGTCGAAACCCTTTTCCGAAATCGAAACTCACGTTGAGAAGAAGGAAAGAGATCAAAAACCAGAAACGAATCCAAACCCAGAAATTAGAAGATGAAGAGGAATAGAACCGAATGAAAAAAAACAAGATCCAATCACACAAACTTACGAACCTGAACTCGGAATCGAGCAGATCGCGTGAAGAGGAAAAAGCGAAGAAGGTTGAGACTGTTGATGTTGCGATGTCTATCGATTTCCATCGAGTATGACGTTGTTGTTTGTTCTATTTTTTGAAACTTGTTTTGATTCTAAAAGGCGTTTTGTTCTTGGTTGGTGTGGTGCGATGATGGGGAATGATAAGGAGCACAATCGATTTCTTTGCCTTTAGAGACAATCTGATTCGTGACAGATCCTCTTTAATTCATTTTCTTTTTTGAAATAATCTAATGAGGATGATATTGGTGTTGACAACCCTTTTGTTCCAATGCTAAATCATTTGAAGTGACCCACTGTTAGGGACCAATTATGACTACTTTTCATATACTATTATTGGCCCTTTTACCATTTTTCTTATTGAATTTACACACTTTTATTATCACAATTTAGCAAATATGTAACTAAGTCTATTTTAATTTTGTTTTGAGTAGGTATTTCACTTATTTGTTAGTTTTGTAGAAATTGTGGGCAAGAGAGCATCGCATTGCATGAGCCAAATTTGGAAGGAGTTTGATGGACATTTTGGAAGCACACTTGAAGAATAAAGTTTGGAAGAAAAAGTGTTGAGGAAGCTTGCAATGCAAAGAAGCTGCAATTCCTTCAGTTCGCGCCGCGACCCATGTTGGCGCCGCGAACCTTGCGAAAACAGCAGGCCCTTTTTAATTAGTGGACCACTTGTTATGTTTTGGGGGCCCAATTTAAGTGTGACACGTCAGAACGTTTTGAGACCACTTTTCTGTATTAAAAAGTGGAGATAGGATTAGAAAAGATTAATTTTTTATTATCACCACACATTGGAGAGAGCTTTAGAGAATTTTAGGAGGTGGAGTATTACAAGACTTGTGAAGGCAATCTTGATGCCCATTGATTCCTTTCCATTTGTATTGCTGTCAAACATGGTGATGAAGAGCTAAACCTTACCTTGGCAAGATTGGAGGTAGTAGCTATCCCATATTGATTATGTATTCCTTATGACTCTTGCATGTGACAATTTATTATTGATTATGGATTGATACTTTTACTGTATTTTGACTATTCAGATTTGAGTTATTGTTGAGAAAGATTATTCAAATCTTGACCTAAAGTATGCTTTCAAGTAGTGAATAAATTGTAGAGATAGATTTATACACTACTTTTCTCTTGTATCAAACATTAAAGATCGTTATATTAATAGTTAGATGGAGAGATCGTCTAAAGATTAATATAGTGATTATCAAAATCTCATTTAGAAATAAATGTTATTGAGAGGATACTTGAACATTATCAATAATTTTGAATCCATATAGTTGTTACTAGGAAAACATAAGAAATCGGGGTAGTGAACCCCAATCTTGACAAGCCTCATTATATTTGATTTAAAACTAATTTCATTGTCTTAGTGTTATCTTAATTAAGAGATAATAATTCACTCAAAACAAAGAAAACAAATAACTTGGTTACTTTTTAAAACTTACAACAATTGTGGTTATAGAACGGCTGTAATATCAACCAATCTCTGTGGATACGATATAAAAATATTTACCGGAAATATACTTTTCAACAAATTGGCGCCGTTGCGGGGGATTGGTGTTCGATATTACAAGCATTGCAATAATTCATTGTTTTAAGTTTATTTTTTTTATTTTTTTTTCTTTTATTGTATCACTATCACTCTTGTGTTTCACTTGGTTTGTTAGTTTTGTAGATTCTAGTGCATGCGAGGAAAGGCTACCGAGGAGCAATTTCAATTCGATCCCGAAATTGAAAGAACACTTCGAAAGCTCAATAGCAAAACACGAAGAAGAAGGAAACTAGCCGAAGAGAGGAAACGGAGAGAAGAAACATCTACTTCTTCACTCGTTCAAATTGAAGAAGTGGGTGAAGAATTTTTTGAAGGAAACATGGCGGGTGAAGTTCGTACTGAAATGTCCGCCAATAGTCCAAGGCGGACTGCCCAATTTGCTCGTGGCGGAAGGAACACGGAGATGAAAACCGGAATCCTCCAACTCCTTTATGCAAACCCATTCACCGGAATGGATCATGAAGATCCGTATACCCATCTCACCAAATTTTATGAGATTACGGGTTCTACGGGAGTAGAGGAAGCGGGTGAAGAAGCATTATTCAAGAGAATGTTCCCTCATTCTTTAGTGGGGAAGGCAAAAGAGTGGTATCTTGATCAATCACCAAGAGTAATGACGGATTGGAATTTATTAGAAAAAAAGTTCCTAGAAAGATATTTTCCTCAATCCCGATTCATGGAAGCCAAAACGGCTATTGCGGTGTTCAATCAAGGGAGCAACGAGTCTCTAAACGAGGCTTGGGAAAGATTCAAGTCAATGTTGAGAAAATGCAAAGGTCATGGTTTTGATGAACTCACTCAAATCCACATTTTTCTAAATGGGCTCCAACCGGTGCATAAGACACTTTTGGATGCTACCGCGGGTGGCTCCCTTATGTCAAAGAACGCAGAAGATGCGAAAGTCATTATTGACCGGATGGCACTCAACGATCGTCAAAGTCAACATGATCGTAATCCTTCACAAAGGAAATCGGGGATTCTTGAATTAAATACTAATGATGTTATTCTCGCCCAAAACAAGTTACTTTCTCAACAAGTGGAGTTACTCACTCAACAAATGTCCAAACTTTCACAGCAAATGAAAGAAATTCAAGGATCTCAAGCTAGACATCAAGTGGCATGTTGTGAACTTTGTCAAGGAGATCATCCTACCGGTTATTGCCCCCCATGTGAAGAAGAAGTAAGTTATGTGATCAACCAAAGTCAAGGTTATCAAAGGCACCCTCCACATCACAGCAACTCATACCAAAGGAACAACCAAGGCTATCAACAATCAAGATTCAACAACCAAAATTTTTAGCAACAAAATCCATATCAAATTCCAAATTCTCAAGTCCAACAATCGCAAGGTGGAAGTTCAAAGCTAGAAGATACTCTTACACAATTCATGCAAGCCTCCATGGCAAACCTAAAGAGCAATGAGGCAGCTATCAAAAATTTGGAAAATCAAGTAGGGCAACTTGCGAAGCAATTGTCGGAACAACAAACGGGCCCCTCTTTCTCCGCCAACACTCAAACCAATCCAAAGGAGCATTGTAAAGCAATTGTCACTAGAAGCGGTAAAGAGGTGACGAGTGGAAGAAGTGAGGGAGTTGCAGTAGAGGACGATATGAATGTTGCAACTGAAAATGAAGAGAATGAAGCGGTGGTGGAATACCAAAAGAAAGAAGAGAAGAAATCTTCTCAGTTCGCGTCGCGACCACTCTTGGCGCCGCGAACTGAACAAAGTCAGAATGGTGAAAATGTTTCAGCTGAACAGGAGGGTGGAGCAGGCGAGAAGAAAGAATCAAATGCAAAAAAGAAGAAAAATGGAGATAAAAGAGTGAGTGCTATTCCAACTCAACATCTACCTTACCCGCACGCACCATCAAAGAAGGAGAATGCTAGACATTATGCACGGTTTATGGATATATTTAAGCAACTTCAAATAAATATTCCATTTGCCGAAGCATTAGAGGAAATGCCAAAGTATGTGAAGTTCCTGAAGGATTTTCTCACAAAGAAGAAGAGATTTGCAGAAGACGAGACAATCTTACTTGATGCACGTTGTAGCGCCATAATCCAAAAAACTCTCCCAAGTAAGGAATCCGATCCGGGCCGAGTCGTTTTACCGGTGACCATTGGAGGCACTTACATTGGCAATGGTTTGGTCGATTTGGGATCTAGCATTAATTTAATTCCCTTATCCATTGTTAAAAGATTGGGGAATATTGAGATGAGATCTACGAGGATGACTCTGCAACTAGCCGATAAGTCTACCACTTCACCATATGGAGTTGCTCAAGATATGCTAGTAAAAGTGGACAAATTCTTGTTTCCGGTAGATTTTGTGGTGGTGGACATGGATGAGGATCGTGATGTTCCTCTAATTCTTGGAAGACCATTTATGAAAACAGCCCGAATGATGATCGACATTGATGATGGACTCATGAAAGTAAGAGTGCAAGATGAAGAGGTAACTTTCAATCTTTTTGAAGCCATGAAGCATCCTAAAGATAAGCATGACTCTTTCCGAATTGATGTCACCGAGGAGGAAATCATGGAGGTTGCAAATCAAGTTTATCTTTCTAATCCGTTAGAGAGATCTCTTATAGGAGCTTACAATGTTTCAACCGAAAATGAAGAAAAAGAAATTGAAGCATTTTTGGATGAATTGGAGTCTTGCGGAGAGATTGCTTATCATGAGGAGAGAAAGGAGGACTTGGATGTGAAAAAGCAAGTGGAAGAGCCAAAGTTAGAGTTGAAAATGCTGCCTCCACACTTGAAATATGCGTTCCTTGGTGATGATTTCACTAAACCGGTGATCATTAGCAATGCCTTGTCCACAAAAGAGGAGCATAAGTTGATACAAGTGCTGAAAAAGAGTGAAGGTGCAATAGGGTGGGTATTATCCGATTTAAAGGGTATTAGTCCGGCTTATTGCATGCATAAGATCATGATGGAAGAAGACTACAAGCCCGTTGCACAACCTCAAAGGCGCTTAAATCCATCAATGAAGGAAGTGGTGAGAAAAGAAGTTGTCAAATTATTGGAGGCCAGAATGATTTATCCTATCTCCGATAGTGAATGGGTGAGTCCGGTGCAAGTAGTTCCAAAGAAGGGTGGTATGACGGTTGTTAGAAATGACAAAAATGAGTTGATTCCAACCCGAACGGTAACCGAATGGAGGATGTGCATTGATTATAGGAAGCTAAATCAAGCTACAAGGAAAGATCACTTCCCGCTACCGTTCATGGACCAAATGTTGGAAAGGTTGGCCGGCAAGAATTTCTATTGTTTCTTAGATGGCTATTCGGGTTACAACCAAATTTCGGTCGATTCGGCGGATCATGAGAAAACATCTTTTACATGTCCTTTCGGTATTTTTGCTTACCGAAGAATGCCTTTTGGACTATGTAATGCACCGGCAACATTTCAACGGTGTATGCAAGCAATATTCTCGGATTTGATCGAAGAATGCATTGAGGTATTTATGGATGACTCCTCCGTTTATGGGTCGTCCTTTGACTTATGCTTGAAAAACCTTGATGCGGTGTTAGAAAGATGTGTGGAAACAAATTTAGTGCTAAATTGGGAGAAATGCAATTTTATGGTCACCGAAGGTGTTGTTCTTGGGCATAAAATCTCCTCCAAGGGGCTGGAAGTTGATAGAGCACAGGTAGAAGTCATTGAGAAACTACCACCTCCAACAAACATCAAAGGAGTAAGAAGCTTCCTTGGACATGCCGGATTCTATTGAAGATTCATCAAGGACTTCTCAAAGATAGCAAAACCCTTGAGTAATTTGCTCAACAAAGGTACACAATTTCTTTTTGATGATTCGTGTCTAAAAGCATTCCATGAGTTAAAAGAAAAGTTAGTCACCGCACCCATAATCGGTGCACCTAATTGGACACTTGATTTTGAACTTATGTGTGATGCAAGCGATTATGCGGTTGGTGCGGTTTTGGGTCAAAGAAGAGCTAAGATTTTTCATGCCATCCACTATGCTAGTAAAGTTTTGAATGAGGCGCAAGTCAATTATGCAACAACCGAAAAGGAGTTACTAGCTATAGTGTATGCATTAGAAAAATTTAGGGCTTATTTGATCGGGTCCAAAGTTGTAGTTTACACCGACCATTCGGCAATCAAGTATCTACTAACCAAGTCGGATTCCAAACAAAGACTAATTCGTTGGATTTTGTTGTTACAAGAATTTGATTTGGAAATCCGGGATAAAAAGGGTTCTGAAAACTTGGTAGCGGATCATTTGTCCCGATTGGTTAATGTGGAAATTACGAATAAAGAAGAAGAAGTAAGGGAAGAATTTCCGGACGAAAAGCTTTATGCGATTCAAGTGAGGCATTGGTTTGCCGATTTTGCTAATTATAAGGCAACTGGTTTGATACCGGAAGACCTCACTAGTAATCAAAGAAAGAAATTCTTAGCGGATGCAAAGTACTATGTGTGGGATGACCCGTATTTGTTCAAAGCGGGTGTGGACAACATTTTGAGAAGGTGTGTAACACTTGAAGAGTCACAAGATATCCTTTGGAACTGTCATAACTCTCCATATGGGGGTCATTATAGCGGTCTACGAACAACCACTAAGGTCCTCCAATCGGGATTTTATTGGCCGTCCGTGTTTAAAGACGCACATGAACATGCAAAGAATTGTGACAAATGCCAAAGAAGCAGAGGAATAGGCAAACGAGATGAAATGCCCTTGATCAACATGTTGGAAGTGGAAGTCTTTGATTGTTGGGGCATTGATTTCGTTGGTCCCTTTCCCTCCTCTTTCTCTAATGAGTACATTCTTGTAGCCGTTGACTATGTGTCAAAATGGGTGGAAGCAATTGCTTCACCTAAGGCCGACTCCAAAACCGTGATAAAATTTCTAAAGAAAAACATATTTTCACGTTTTGGTGTGCCTAGGGTGTTAGTAAGCGATGGGGGATCACATTTTTGCAATACACCCTTGGAAAAAGTCTTGGAACATTATGGTGTAAAGCATAAAGTGACTACTCCTTACCATCCACAAGCAAATGGTCAAACAGAAGTGTCAAATAGAGAAGTAAAAAGGATACTTGAAAAAACTGTTTCGAGCTCAAGAAAAGAGTGGTCTTCAAAATTGGATGAAGCTTTGTGGGCGTATCGTACCGCCTACAAAGCTCCTATTGGACTAACCCCTTTTCAGATGGTTTATGGGAAGACTTGTCATCTCCCGGTAGAGATGGAACATATAGCACTTTGGGCTCTTAAATTTTTGAATTTTGACTCCACTCTAGCCGGTGAGAAAAGAAAAGAACAACTCCATGAATTGGAGGAATTAAGGAACAATGCTTACCACTCAAACAAGCTTTACAAGGAGAAGGTGAAGGCATACCATGATGGAAAGGTCCGTCACAAAGAGTTCCGAGTTGGCCAAATGGTACTCCTTTTTAACTCAAGACTCAAGTTGTTTCCGGGTAAGTTGAAGTCCAAATGGTTGGGACCGTTTGTAGTGAAAGAGGTGCGGGATTATGGAGCCATTGTGGTTGAGGACCCCAAGTCAAAAGAGAGCTGAACTGTGAATGGACAGAGGTTAAAAGTCTACCATGGTGGAGAAGTAAACCGTGACATCTATGTCGTTTCGCTCGCCGAACCGTGAAGTACCGCCGAACCGTCGAGCTTGAACGACGTTAAACAAAGCGCTCGTTGGGAGGAAACCCAACTTCGTAAGCCTTCCTTTCAATTTCTTTTTACATTTCTAATGAGTATAATGTGTCTTGTTCAGTTTTCAAGTTTTAGTGGAGGTCAGACCAACTTCCAGAATTTTTTTTAGAAAATTTCTTCAGTTCGCCCCGCGAACTGAATGGAAATTAAATTCCCCTATTTTGTTTTACATTCTGAAAGTTGGGAAAACCTTCAGTTCGCGCCGTGAACCAGGTTGGCCCCGCGAACTGAGCGTGACAGACCCCTTTATTTTTCTGTTTTGTTTTATTTTTTACTTTTGTCACTTTTATATCTTTTATAACTTTACCCCTTTCTCTTCACCACTTTCACAACACACACTCTCTCCCTCCCAAACTCATCCCTAACAATCCCAACCCTCTCAATTTCAAAAATCCCACTCTTTGCAAGCATTAATTCAATCTCTTTCTCTCATCAAGGTATGATTAATCTTTTCCCTTTGTCCTTCTTTGTTCTCTCATTGAAGCAAATTAGGGTAAGTGTTAGAGGATAATTTTTGTGAAATTCACTTTGCATGTGTAGAGATTCTTTAAATTAGGACAGGTTAAGAGTTTGTGGTATCAATTTTGAAAAGGTTTGAGCAAAGGGAAAGACCCTTTGGATGCTGGGTTCCTGGGTTTCGCACAGATCGCGTCGCGATCTGGCCTTCGCGCCGCGAACCCAGAGAAATCAGCAGTTTAATTTTTGTTTATTGTGCTGACGTAATTCTTGGCTGTTGTGTGGTTGCTTTGTGGTTTGCTTGCAGATGTCTAAGCGCGCAAAAATAGTAGGCCCCGGTCCCTCAAGATCCAGGCAGAAATTCATTAGTCGTGAGCATGAGGAGCGGTTTGAAAAGTTGATCAAGAGAACCATCCTGTCAGAGAGGTTCATTCGTTTGTTACCAGGTGGCAACTATAGGAAGATAGTGGATAACTTTACAGCGAGAAAGTGGGGAAAAATTTGTGAGCCGGAAGCAGAAATTAATTATGACATTGTGCGTGAATTTTACGCCAATGCTCTTTACTTGGAAGAAGGTGTGGCATACCACTATCAAACTAGGGTGAGGGGGAAGATCATCGCTTTCGATAGGAATGAAATCAATGCTTATTTGGGTCATCCTCTCACCTTGGCGGGTAACAAGCGATGTGAATACCGTGCTAAAGAGGCTGCAAACGATTGGGATCTTAGTACTGTTAGTGCTCACCTTTGCCTTGAGGGAAAGACGTATGATTTGAACGATCAAGGCTTTGCAAAGTCTTGGAAGAGAGAAAACCTTAATTTGGAAGCTCGGGCTTATTTGGTTCTCTTGTTGAACAACATTCGGCCGCGGAGCCATAGTACCACAATTCCACTCGATGTCGGCTGCCTATTGTACTACATTATGATTGGGAAATCGGTGGATGTTGCGTCTATCATCGCGGAGGAGATGAGAAAAGTGGCAACAAGTGGAACAAAGTTTGGTGGGAAAGTCGGTGTGCTTATGTACCCGGGGCTGATTATGGGACTTTGCCGAAAGGCAAATGTGCCTATTCCAGATGAGGTACACTTCTCAATAGCCAGTGTTATTAATGATGCCTTTTTGAACAGGTTTTGCCAAGGTCAGATGGATAGAGCTGAGGGGGCAGGCACTTCTTCCTCTAGGCCTCGCACCCGCCGTGCACCAGTTTTTGATCAGATGGCGTTTGCTACTTACTGCTGTGAAAACTTTGAGGCTTCTAGGAGGTCTTAATCATTCTTATTTGATGCCATGCAACAGCAGTTCCAGAACACATTCTTAGCTCCCGAGGCCCGCACTTTTCCGACTCAAGCGGAGTACGTGTCTTATTCTAATTGGCCTGAGGGCAGACCAGCATTCATGGGGGTGCAGGAGGAGGTAGTGGCCAAGCTAGTGGTGCGGGTCATGATGAAGACATGGAAGATGTCATTGGGCCCGTAGGCGGTGGTGATGATGAGGAGGATTGAGGATCTTGGTTTGGGTAGTATTGTTTTGTTCTTTTTCTTTTCTTTCTCTTTCGTTGTACTTTTGGCGGCTCTTGTTTCACCGTGAACTTTTGTTTTGTTAATTGCATGTATCTTTATTGTGAAGTTTAATTGTGTGTTCCTATGAATTTTGGTATGCCCCACTTTTCAAAAAGTTTGTTTAATTGTTCTTGTTCCCGAGTTAAGCTTGAAGGAACCAAGTAACGCTTGCGAGGAAGGAATCGTAGGACACTTCGAGTGGCGATGATAAGAATTGGTTGTCGGCATTTCAAGGTACACTTTACCGCTTTCTAGACTTAACATGAATAGATTGATAGTGTGTTGCAAATTTCTTATCATAAATTCCTTGAGATACATGTCAATTTTGAATCAAAGTAGAACTTAACCATTTGTGAGGTAACCTTCCATTGTGCACTAAATGCGGGAAACCGAATATTATTTCAACTCATTCTTATCATGCTAAATAATGCAATGGTCTATTTTTGTGAAAATTGTGAAAGTGATAGAGGCATTGTTTGCTATTGAGAAAAACCACTTGGCCAAAAAGTTTCGGATCAACTAACCTTGTGAGAAGTGATCCTTAGTTTAACCCCCTTTGAGCTTGTATTGGGATTCATTTGATTGATAAGTGCAAATTCCATTGAAAATATTGAGAATAAATGAATCCTAATTTCTTTCGTTTCAATTGAACCCTCAACCAATTTGGTTGCATGTTTGTGTTCGTCTATGTCTAAGTAGGGAGCATTATTGCATCAATTATGGTTTAAATGCTAAAGTTGGGGAGAGAATAAGAATAATATGTCACCTTTGAAATATTGAAGCTAGTAAAAAGGAAAAAAAAAAAGAGAGCTCAGGGTTGTAAAAAAAAAAAAAAAAATATTATTAATAATTTTGGGATCAAAAATAAAAATTGTTGTTGAGTTTGAATTAATGGGAAATGCTCCCTTAGGATAGACATTTTTGTTTGAATCCCCTTGATCATACCCTTTCTTTGTAACCCAAGCCACATTACAACCTTTGAAAGACCTCTTGATTCTCAAATTTTTTTCACATGATTTAGTGTGTTTTGATGACCGCATGATTCGAGTTGATGTTGGTTTAATTGTTCGGATGAGCAAAAGAAAACCCCCATGTCTATTCATCATTACTATGATGTGTGTGTAGGTTTGATTCAATTTTGACATGTATCGCTTTGAATTTTTGGTATGTCTTTTGTACCCAACCATTATTCTTGTTTATGTTTTGCCTAGCATTGAGGTAAGTGGATTGTGAAAGGACCGTATACTTTTGAACCATTTGAGTGTCTTTGGTTACTCCTTGTTTCATTCTCTTGTTGCGTTACTTTGGTTACTTTGGTGAAAAACTTTTGTTTAGGGACAAACAAAATGATAAGTTGGGGAGAGTTGTTAGGGACCAATTATGACTACTTTTCATATACTATTATTGGCCCTTTTACCATTTTTCTTATTGAATTTACACACTTTTATTATCACAATTTAGCAAATATGCAATTAAGTCTATTTTAATTTTGTTTTGAGTAGGTATTTCACTTATTTGTTAGTTTTGTAGAAATTGTGGGCAAGAGAGCATCGCATTGCATGAGCCAAATTTGGAAGGAGTTTGATGGACATTTTGGAAGCACACTTGAAGAATAAAGTTTGGAAGAAAAAGTGTTGAGGAAGCTTGCAATGCAAAGAAGCTGCAATTCCTTCAGTTCGCGCCGCGACCCATGTTGGCGCCGCGAACCTTGCGAAAACAGCAGGCCCTTTTTAATTAGTGGACCACTTGTTATGTTTTGGGGGGCCCAATTTAAGTGTGACACGTCAGAACGTTTTGAGACCACTTTTCTGTATTAAAAAGTGGAGATAGGATTAGAAAAGATTAATTTTTGATTATCACCACACATTGGAGAGAGCTTTAGAGAATTTTAGGAGGTGGAGTATTACAAGACTTGTGAAGGCAATCTTGATGCCCATTGATTCCTTTCCATTTGTATTGCTGTCAAACATGGTGATGAAGAGCTAAACCTTACCTTGGCAAGATTGGAGGTAGTAGCTATCCCATATTGATTATGTATTCCTTATGACTCTTGCATGTGACAATTTATTATTGATTATGGATTGATACTTTTGCTGTATTTTGACTATTCAGATTTAAGTTATTGTTGAGAAAGATTATTCAAATCTTGACCTAAAGTATGCTTTCAAGTAGTGAATAAATTGTAGAGATAGATTTATACACTACTTTTCTCTTGTATCAAACATTAAAGATCGTTATATTAATAGTTAGATGGAGAGATCGTCTAAAGATTAATATAGTGATTATCACAATCTCATTTAGAAATAAATGTTATTGAGAGGATACTTGAACATTATCAATAATTTTGAATCCATATAGTTGTTACTAGGAAAACATAAGAAATCGGGGTAGTGAACCCCAATCTTGACAAGCCTCATTATATTTGATTTAAAACTAATTTCATTGTCTTAGTGTTATCTTAATTAAGAGATAACAATTCACTCAAAACAAAGAAAACAAATAACTTGGTTACTTTTTAAAACTTACAACAATTGTGGTTATAGAACGGCGGTAATATCAACCAATCTCTGTGGATATGATATAAAAATATTTACCGAAAATATACTTTTCAACACCCACTTGACCAAAGGCTCGGCCCATGGTTTTTTTTTTGGCAATACCTTGTTTTTTTTTTCACCAGCCGTGTTCTTCTTAGGGATGATGGGTCAAGCCCATATGATTCCTCATTCTTAATTTGTTTTGTTACTAACAACTAGTTTATAAATCTATTTAGGTTTTAACTTTAGTAGTCAGTTGTTTTCAATTAATTTTTGTTCTTAACTTTGTATTGATTTTAGTTTTTTATTTCGAACTTTGATATGGTTTCAATTTGATTTTGCATCCCATTCTATTTCTTTTCACTTCTCATTTTATGTGGGCCAATGATATAAAAAATACCTTGATATTGTAAATCTTGGTTTATTTGAGGCCTTCCCTTTTTATTTCAATTTTTATCTCTATTTATTGGTATTTACCATTTATTCATTTTTATTTCAATTTATGGACTATTTGTCATTTTATTTATTTTATTTCATTTTATCAATTATATTTTCATTTTGGTCAATGAAAACCAAAATATCAAGATTTATTCATTTTAGTCTTAAATCTTGATAAAGGTGAGACCTTTATTATTTTTGGCATCATTTTCGATTTTTACTCCGTTTTATGATTCACAAATATTTATTCACTATTTTTACATTTATTTTAGGTCGATGAGAACCAAATATCGATCGATTTATCGAATTCTCGATTAAATCTCGATAGAGGAGAGACCTTTATCCTTTTGTATCCATTTTATCGATTTTATTTCATTTTTATTGTTGTTTACATTTATTTTAGGTCGATGAAAACCAAATATCGATCGATTTATCGAATTCTCGATTAAATCTCGATAAACGTAAGACCTTTATGCCTTTATTCATATTTCCGATTTAATTTCTAATTTCTCTTTCATATATTCTTATTCAATTTTGGGTCAATGAAAGTCAAAAATCCGATTATCAACTTATCGATTAAATCGCGATTAAGACGAGACCAACTTTTATGTCATTATTATATCTTGTCCATGTTATATTATATTATTGTACATATTATCATATTGTATCATATTCATATCCATTCTCATTTACTCACCTTAATCGAAAACAATTAACAATTATCGAAACCTAAAAAAATAATCATTAATGGACTGTTGATTATGATCATTTGCTTGACGCACATTCAAGGCTTAGTTTAGGACACTTTGCACACACACGACTTCCTCTTGGGCTACCTTACAACGAGACCATTTATTTCTGTCAACACTTGTAATTTACATGTATCCCTCCCCCAATTCCGTTGTATGCACTTAATATTGTTTTGATTGTGGTTTGTTTACTAGGAGCACCCCTAGGGACTAGCATAGGCAACCCATTTTCAAACCAAAACCTCGATTCGTCGTCGAGCCATTTTCAAACAAACCTTTTTCTAAACCAAATCCTCGATTCATCGTCGAGCCATTTTCAACCAAACCCTCGATTCGTCGTCGAGTCTTTTCAAAATCAAACTCTTTCCATAACAACAAACCCTTGATCCAACGTCAAGTGGATTTTCATAATCAAAGTTCGAAAACAACTAACAACTATCGTAACACTTTTAAGGTGAAAAATGGGGGTTCAAGTCTTTGATCTCTCTTCGATTGTTTGGGTGCGAGTTCTCTTACTCGTGTGTAAGCAATTGACGCCTCTTCCTTTAATAATTCAACCCTTTTCAAATAATCAAGCGCACATAATAAACCCTTGATCCAACATCAAGCGGATTTTCACAATAAACCTCAAATCAATTAACAACTATCGAAACTCTTCCAAGGTGAAAAATGGGGGTTCAAGTCTTTGATCTCTCTTCGATTGTTTGGGTGCGAGTTCTCTTACTCGTGTGTAAGCAATTGGCGCCTCTCTTTTAAAATCAACCAACTTCCCTTGTTTTGTGGGCGTACCACGAACTACGACTGCTCTGATTCTTTACTCTCGTCCGAGTAAAGATACGTAGGCACAAGATTGCGATAATCTTGGCGAGCTACCTTTTTCTTTTTCCACCTTTTCCACACTACCATCTTTTTTCGTCAAACCCCGTAGTCGAACTACGATTGCTCTGATTTCTCATTCTCGTCCGAATGAGCATACGTAGGCCCGAGGTCGCGATGATCTTGCCGAGCACCATATCCTTAAACCACCCCATTTCCCCTTAGTATCTTTTCATTTCCCTTTACATTTTCGCATTTATTTTAGAGAAGAAGTAGATAAACTTAGCTAACGAGTATCACGATTCGAATCAGGAGGTTCCCGTTGAGTACAACGGACGTGAGGGATGCGCGTACCTTCCCCTCACGTAACCGACCCCCGAACCCAGAATGTGGTTGCGACGACCATGTTCTTATCTTCCTGAAAGGTTTTCTCGATATTTTCCTTTCCCTCTTTTGGGATAAATAAAGTTCGATGGCGACTCTGTTCGAACCGTTTTCCGCGCCTTTCGCGCGAGGGTCGTATTTTCTCGATAAATTTTCGAGGTGCGACACATAGTGGATATTGGACAAACGCTATATAGTACAAAACGTTGTCAAATAGTAGCTATAGAGGTGCTATAACACTTTTGCATAGCGGATTTTAACAATCCGCTGTTTTCCGCTATCGGCAAGCAATTGAAAACACTGCTCCTTTGTAATAGAATATTTGTTTTTGGATACCAAATTCAGATTTTTTTCTCCATAATGAAGTTATCTACAAACACTTCAAAATTCGAAAATGAGCTGAGTGGTTCCTATGGCAAGCCAAGTGTGGTGAATTGAAATGTTTCTCTCTTTATATGTATGTCTTTTATGTTTATATGAAGAACTTAAAAAGTTTTTGTTGTACTTGCTTATCTGTGAATCAGTATACATGACAGGTTCATGGAGAGGTCACGAATCCTGAAGTTGATATTTTTTATCGGGAAAAGGTCTTTATTGAAACAATTTTAGAGCCTTTAATTCAAAGACTTCCGCAATTAAAGGTTGTGATGGAGCATATTACTACCATGGATGTTGTTAAGTTTGTAGAATCTTGCAAAGAAGGTATTGTAGTAAATTACTTGGGAGAGCTTTTCTGTCGTTTTCATGTACTTAGTTTAGTTGTAGAATCCTTCTAATAATCTGCTACTTTTGTAAGGTTATGTAGCAGCAACTGTTACGCCTCAGCATATTCTTCTCAATCGAAATGCTCTGTTCCAAGGTGGCTTACAGCCTCACAATTATTGTCTTCCCGTGCTTAAAAGAGAGATCCATAGTATGTTACTTTGTTTTTTCTCCCTAGTTTCCTGAGTTTCAACAACTTTTAGATTTTAGATCAGAGTGTTTCTTTTGTCTCTTTTTAGGACAGGCTATTGTTTCAGCCATCACTAGTGGAAGTAAACGATTTTTCCTCGGAACTGATAGTGCTCCACATGATAGGCGTAATAAGGAACGTGCTTGTGGATGTGCTGGCATATACAACTCCCCAGTCGCTTTGTCACTATATGCCAAGGTTTTTGAAGAGGTAACACTTTTATTATAAGTTTATATTAAATTAAATAGGTCAATGTTGCAAATAAACATATGGCTGTATTTCAGAAGAAAGAGAGATTTATTTCATTTAATCGCGAGATGTTTGAGTTTCTCTGAGCTTTTGTAAATTATTCTTTTGTTTTTTTAGAAATGAAAACATTATTGCGAAAAGGTTTGCAGAATAAGCAAGTATCTCTCATGTTAAACATGGCGGGGATGTCAAACTGTAGAATTATGTTTTGGTAATTATTCACATCACATGCATCTCTCATGTGTGTTTTAAGATACGATAACCTTCTTATCTGAGTATAAATGATATGGCTCTTGATGGGAAAACTCATAATCTGCTCTGAAATTTGTGGAGTTTAATCTTAATGTTTTATGAAATTGTTGCCCGTTTAGGCTGGTGCACTGGACCAGCTGGAGGCTTTTACAAGTTTTAATGGCCCCGACTTCTATGGCATCCCCCGAAACAAGTCAAAGATTAAACTGAGGAAATCACCTTGGAAAGTACCTGAGTGTCTGTCATTTCCTTTCGGAGATATTATTCCCATGTTTGCCGGGGAAACACTTGATTGGGAGGCATTGCTTATTTGACTGGTCTTTGCACATGCCGAAGACGACCTAGGTATGTAGCATTTATTCGAGTATGTTAATCTAGTTAGTTGGTGTTGGTTGCTTTGATAACTGAACCTGATAGCTTGTACCAACTTGTCACACTCGTATAATAAGCGCGTTTTGGGGTGTATCACAAATCAGAAGCAAAAATAATGATTAAACGTTCTTCTATTTCTTTGAAAGTTTTGTATCTTTCAGCTTTAAATAGCTGATTATTGAGATGGGAATTTATGTGGCTGTTCAAAAATATGATCAGGCAATTTTTGTGTTCTAATTTTCTGTATGTACTATGTATCAGTTTTTAAGTTTTACACATTATCTTCATTTCTGTTTCACAAGTTAATGACGTAGCTCAACTCATTGCATTCAGTGTTAAATGAACATAATAGATATAAACAGAGATACAAATCGCGGCCACTCCCGCCGCTATCCCGGGCGACCGGACCGGGGCGGGCCTCCGTCGCGCGCAAACAGTGGTGCGAGGAGCGTGTTGCAGGTCGCGGGCGCAGAAGACGCGATAATACTAATAGCAGTGTTTGATCACATTAGGATCGAATATGTTTTTTTCTTTTTCTTTTTCATATTTCCATCACAAAATCATTTCCTTCCAAATCAAATTGTGTGGGGGGATTAGAGGACTAAATCATTGAGCGACTATTTGCTGACAAAAATCAGTAGAGGATAAACATGACAACATGATATTTGAAGAACCAATTCAGGATTTAGTCATAAGCCTTTAGTGGGTATTGGGCATGGAGTGGAGGTGGGTTGGGGAAGAAACACCCTTACACATTATCATCACAAAAATCAGATAAAACTTTTTACAGCATTTTTAAATTCTAGATTGGGACATACCTCGATAAGCTCATCTAAAGCTACATATCCTATAGCTTCTTCAAGTGTCATCTGCAACCAGAAATCATTAGGTACAAGCTAGCATATCAAGCTCAAGAACAGTTATCATATTTCACACAGCCACAAAATGATGCCAGGTCTAGTACATAAAATTTGCTAGAAATGCAGAGTTACAAAGAACATATTGAAAATATTGATAATTTTCTATTTCCCGTTAATTTCAGTGAAATTCATCCATGCTTCATAGAGTTTCCTATTTGAAAACCATGTGACCCAAAAAAATAAGAATATTTTTTATGCTACAGATCATTATTCAAATAATTAAACAAACAGGAACTTCAAAAACTTTCACTATTCAATCTGAGATTTTAAAAGCATCTATGTTATATACAGGTAGATGCAATATCGTAAAATAATGTACATACAGGTGTCACTGAGCCAAGTTTTCCTTGTTTTAGACAGATGTTATCCACTCACCCTAGTTTTGTTGTAAGTTAATAAAAAAAAATTAAATATCAGGGCATATAGGGCCTGCTTGTTTTTGCTTTAAAAAAATAAATTTTTTTTTATATTTTCAAAATGATTTTTATAAAAATGTTTTTCAAAATATTAAAAGTTTTTCTTTAATTCATTTTTATAAATTAACTTAGTCAAAATCGCAACTTTTTTAAAAAATTGTATCTCAAAATTGATTTTTATGATGTGCTAGCTATTTGAAATAGCTTCAAATTTAAGTTATTTTTTAAAATTTTGATATCAAAAAAAAGTTTCAATAAAATAATGAAATACTTAAAATAATATTAAAAATAACTATTCAAACCAAATTTTCTTTGAATCTTTTATTAAAAATTTCCTTGTAAAATTTTTTAAAACAAAAATATGTAACACTATAAAAATCATTTAAAAAAATGTGAAACAATCGTGCCCATAAACTCCTAACTATGTCTTATCAAATGATGAAAAACCCGCAACTCATTGCAGGACATCTTGGTATCTAAATGCACTTAAACCGTGAATTAAGTAGATATCAGGATTCTCAACTAAAATAAGCAAGATTTAAGGGCATAATTTTGGCACATAAAGACATACGAGGCGAGGAGGAGTCAGTTTCACATTCTCGTCCTTGGAAGCAGAGCGTATATTTGTAAGTTGTTTAGCCCTCACTGGATTAACCTGCAATTTATATCAGTCTTTGTCAGTGAGTCGCCACCATTGAGGTAACACTGGCAGTTAGGCTAAGAATTCTTCTTACATCAAGATCTGTATCCCGTGAGTGTTCTCCAACAATCATACCATCATATGTCTGTGAACAAAAGAACAAGCATTACAGGCAGAATTCAGATTCGATATCCATTTAAGAAACTAATTAAGCCACCACTTCTCAACCGGGTACCCATCTTCTCTCAAAATCAACGCATTCACTCCATCGTAATCTGACAACACGCGTAAACAACGGCCAACGGACGGCGGACGGCGGACGGCGGCGGAGACGGAAACATGGAGTTAACCATTACGCAACCTGACGATTTTCATCTCCATCTTCGCGACGGTGCTCTTCTTGAAGCTGTAACTCCTCACAGTGCTAAACATTTTGGAAGAGCTATAATCATGCCCAATTTGAAACCACCTATCACCACCACATCTTCCGCTATCTCTTATCGAGAATCAATTTTGAAAGCAATACCTAAAACCTCTAACTTCACTCCTCTCATGACACTTTACCTCGCTGATGCTACAACTCCTCATGAGATTCAGCTTGCAAGTGAGTCTAATCACTTTACCCTAAATTGTTGATTTAATTTTTGTGTCAGTTATCAAGGTTATTTTTTTTGTTTGTGTATACTGTTTTATTGTAATTAGTGCTGCTATTTGCATTGACAGAAAAAAGTGGAATTGTTTATGGTGTGAAGCTATATCCGGCTGGTGCTACAACAAATTCTCAAGATGGTGTTACAGATCTTTTTGGAAACTGTTATTCTGTTCTTGAGGAAATGGTTGAGCAAGGTTTACCGTTATTGGTAATTTGTGTACTCTTTATGTTTACTGCACTTTCCCCAATTTTTTTTGTTTTGTTGAAGAAAATATATTTATTGTTTTTATGCTGTTTTATAGAAAACGTGTTTCCTGCTTTATTACTCCTCTGCAATGTTGTTAAATAACGGCTATAGTAGCACTATCCCTTTATAGCATAGTGGATATTGGACAAACGCTATATAGTACAAAACGTTGTCAAATAGTAGCTATAGAGGTGCTATAACACTTTTGCATAGCGGATTTTAACAATCCGCTGTTTTCTGCTATCGGCAAGCAATTGAAAACACTGCTCCTTTGTAATAGAATATTTGTTTTTGGATACCAAATTCAGATTTTTTTTTCTCCATAATGAAGTTATCTACAAACACTTCAAAATTCGAAAATGAGCTGAGTGGTTCCTATGGCAAGCCAAGTGATAGGAAGTTTTCCTATCAATGATTTGAGACTAGGGTTTAATGATAAAAGAGAGAGAATTAAAACTATCTAAAGAAAAATAAAAGATAAAGATAACATTTGATTTTTTGATTGATATCCTAACATGTGTCAAAGACACTACATATATAATGTTCATAATGGATAATGAAATAAGAGCCCAAATACAATAATAGCCCAATAACAATATTAATAATTAATAATAAAAATCCTAAATTATATTTTACCCCTCTATCATTGCCGTCGGGTTCACTTGAACCTTGTCCTCAAGGTTCTAGACAAAGAGTCGGCACCACATTGAATTATGCTAGCACCTGATTTTCAACGGGAATATCCGAAAGCTCTAGCTTCAAGCCAGATTCCCTTGCAAGAATTATCACCTTTCTCGCAACATCAGTTCCAGACAGATCATCCCTTGGATCTGGTTCAGTATAACCTGCTCCCTTTGCTTCAGTAGCTACCTCACTAAAAACTCGTCCATCTTTGAAGTTATTAAAGATGTAACTCAAAGTCCCACTGAAGATGCCTTCAATTTGCAATATTTTGTCACCAGTTTCGAGAAGCCCTCGTAATGTGCTTATAATTGGAAGACCGGCTCCAACAGTAGCTTCATAGAAGTAATGTGTGTATGATTGCCTCTGAAGAACTCTTAACCTCAAATACTCATTAAGTGGTCCTGAATTTGCCTTTTTATTGGGGGTGATCACATGTATCCCTTTGCACAGCCAGTCATTGTAATGACTTGCTACGTTAGAATCAGCTGTGCAGTCCACCAAAACTGTGTTTGGTATAAAATGATTTCCACGCACATGTTGAACGAATTTTCCCAAATCAGTCACTTCGCCTTTTTCCTCTCGAATTTCGCTCCATTTTTCTAAGTTTATCCCCGATTCATCAAGGAGCATCGACTTTGAACCCATGATGCCCATTACACGTAAATCAATGTTTGATTCTTCTTTCAAAGTTGCTGCCTGATCCCTTAGCTGATCAAGGAGTGTGCTCCCAATTAACCCAGGTCTAGAAATCTGTGGCCCTTGAGGATTCATGACGATTTGTGGTCTTGGGAGGGAGTTTGCAAAATTCGTAGGAATTCTATTGGTTGGTATGGATGGTGGTACACCTCTGGATGAGGAAGCCTGTATACCAAGGCGAGATGCAATTATCATAGCACGTTCATGGTAAAGCTTATGCCGCGACTGCTCTAAATGCTCCTTTACTCTCATCACCACATTTTCCATATCATTGAAAAAAGCCAACTTCGTTTCCAACTTATGCAACTGCTTTTCTATCAATGATGAAGTGAGTTGTCGGATTTGATCTTCTTCTTGATTTGCTAGAAGTTTTGCCTTCACTGCTGCTGCCGCTAGTGTAGAAACAGCTGCGCGTTTCAACTTCTCAAAGCTGCTATCCTGTTTAGTCTTTGTACCATCATTTTTCACTTCTATAACATTTCCTGCATGATCTTCAACTGCCCCTGTACTTGCACCATTTTCAGCACCCGAACTCGATCTAATTGGATGTGAAGGTGACATCATCTCTACATCCTTTTGTGTCCCATTATCTTGGGAAGATATTACTGGCTGGGAGTCGATCTTTGCTGGCAATGAATTAGAAACTACATCAACATCCATTGCAGAATCTGTAGTTTTATGAGACTCCGAGACTGCATTGGTAGATAGTTGTTTTTGAGGCTTGCTGTCATCTGAGAGCATAGAATCAGACACTATTTCATCATATTTTGGTGTCTCTACTGGCTTAGGTAGCTCAACTGGTAAACTGGATTCATTTGACTGTTGAACTTCATTCTTTTCAGATGGATGAGAATCAGACACACTTCCTTCTTTTTTTAGCTCTACAGGATGGCAAGGTTCTTCATTTGAAGTTCCCTCACTAGTTTTCTCATCACTACCATCTTGCAAATTTGGAGTCTCCTCTTGATTATCTTTCACTTTAACATCTTCAGCCTGAGAAGTCTCATCAAGGCCTTTGATGTTAGTGTCGTTCTCAATAACTTCTGAAGCATCTTTATCTTTATCTTCATCTACAGACAAATTGTTGTTTGTTGCAGCTGGATCTGCCGTTTCTTTGCAACCCGCATCAACATCTTCATCACAGTCAACAAAGCTATCCTCAATTGGCATTTGAACAAAATGCAATATGCACTGAGCTTTTGATTTTGTTCCAACATGTTCTGCAATTTCATTCCAATTTTCTTTATAAAGTTCCAATGCTTCTGTATTAACAACTTTGTCACACATTTTAACCACTATCTCTGATGCTCCTTTACAAAAAGCTCTAGTTTTGTTGGTGCTATCCGGAAGAGAAACAAGAACCGACATCTTTTTTTTGTTTGAATTGAAAGGCTCAACTTTAATTACCTCATACTTGTCATTGTAAAACTTTGTATCCCCTCCTAAAACCAAACCAAATCCAAGCAATGCTGTTTCTGTTGGAGTTCCCATCACTTTGTTCTTTCCATCTTCACCTTTAACAACCTCTGAGGCTGTATTCTGAAATATGGACTGCAAAAGTAGATCAAATATTTCATCAACAATTGATTTCTTCAACACACTTTCATCGAAATTTCCGGTTTTAATTGCCTTAGTTCGTTCGCAAATCCATATTTTGTCAACAACCATCTGATTTGTAGTCAAAGTTCCGGTTTTATCGGTGCAAATACAACCAGCAGAACCCATTGTTTCACATAAATCAAGTCCACCAACAAATGCTACAATTTTTCTTCTATTATTTCCAGCATCAGCATCCCCAATATACAGTTTTCTATTATTTCCACCAACATACAAAACAGGTTTCTTAGATTCCAAAATCAACCTCACAATCTGCTCTAAATGTGCCTCAGACGGCGCTTTCGGCAACCTAGTCATATACCCTGTTAACCTCTTAGGTTGATTCCAATCAGGAACTGAAACCTGTTGCTGAATATCTTTCGGTATATCAATCAACACAGGTCCAGGTCTTCCAGAACTAGCTAAGAAAAATGCTTCATTCACTATCCTAGGTATATCATCTACATCTAGAACAAGATAATTATGCTTCGTGATTGACCTAGTTACCTCAACAATCGGAGTTTCCTGAAACGCATCAGTCCCGATCATTCTCCGGGGAACTTGACCGGTGATTGCAACAAGAGGAACACTGTCAAGCATAGCATCAGCGAGGCCACTGACGAGATTCGTAGCGCCGGGACCGGAAGTAGCGATGCAGACACCGGGAAGGCCGGAGGATCGAGCATAACCCTCCGCTGCAAAAATTCCACCTTGTTCGTGACAGGGGAGAACGTTACGAATAGAAGTGGAGCGCGTGAGTGCTTGGTGGATCTCCATCGACGCGCCGCCGGGGTAAGCGAATACATCGGTGACGCCTTGACGTTCGAGAGCTTCGACGAGGATATCGGCGCCTTTTCGGGGCTCGTCGTGGGCAAATCGGGAAGTAAAATGTTGGGTTGAGGGTAGGGGAGGGATTTGTTGTTGTGTAGGGTTGGAGATGGAAGATGAGATTCTAAGTGGACGGAGATGGCGTTTGGAGGGGTTGTTTGGGTGTGAGGAGAGTGGTAAAGTGGATCGGGAAAGGTGGTTGGGGGTCGGAGAAGGTTGTAGCTGTAGCTGTGACGGTGGAGGTGGTTGTTGTTGTGGTGGTAGCAATGGCGGTAGCTGTGACGGTGGAGGTGGTTGTTGTTGTGGTGGTAGCAATGGCGGTGGAAAGGGAAATTTAGGAGAAGTTTTGGTTTTTGAGTTTTTCTTAAAATTGATATGAGACACTTGCAAATGCTTCTCAAAATCCCTTCTAATTGTGTATGAGGTTTTTGTTGGTGATAGTTGTTGATGATAATTATTGTAGTAGTATGAAGAATAGGATGGTGAATAATATGAATATGGGTTAGCATTAGGTGTATGTGGTGAATACCCATGATTTGGATACAAACTTGGTGATGATGAACCAACATGAGTGTAACAAGGTGTAAAAAGTTCCCATGGAAAAGATGGAAATGAAGATGTGGTAGGAGATGTAAAAGAGGGGTTTGTGGGATAGGTAGGAGGAATACTCCATGGATGATATGAAGGTGTATGATAAGGATAATCCATAGGAGGATTTGAGTACATGATGAAAGCACCAATTTGATAGGAAGTTTTCCTATCAATGATTTGAGACTAGGGTTTAATGATAAAAGAGAGAGAATTAAAACTATCTAAAGAAAAATAAAAGATAAAGATAACATTTGATTTTTTGATTGATATTCTAACATGTGTCAAAGACACTACATATATAATGTTCATAATGGATAATGAAATAAGAGCCCAAATACAATAATAGCCCAATAACAATATTAATAATTAATAATAAAAATCCTAAATTATATTTTACCCCTCTATCACCAAGTGTGGTGAATTGAAATGTTTCTCTCTTTATATGTATGTCTTTTATGTTTATATGAAGAACTTAAAAAGTTTTTGTTGTACTTGCTTATCTGTGAATCAGTATACATGACAGGTTCATGGAGAGGTCACGAATCCTGAAGTTGATATTTTTGATCGGGAAAAGGTCTCTATTGAAACAATTTTAGAGCCTTTAATTCAAAGACTTCCGCAATTGAAGGTTGTGATGGAGCATATTACTACCATGGATGCTGTTAAGTTTGTAGAATCTTGCAAAGAAGGTATTGTAGTAAATTACTTGGGAGAGCTTTTCTGTCGTTTTCATGTACTTAGTTTAGTTGTAGAATCCTTCTAATAATTTGCTACTTTTGTAAGGTTATGTAGCAGCAACTGTTACGCCTCAGCATATTCTTCTCAATCGAAATGCTCTGTTCCAAGGTGGCTTACAGCCTCACAATTATTGTCTTCCCGTGCTTAAAAGAGAGATCCACAGTATGTTACTTTGTTTTCTCTCCCTAGTTTCCTGAGTTTCAACAACTTTTAGATTTTAGATCAGTGTGTTTCTTTTGTCTCTTTTTAGGACAGGCTATTGTTTCAGCCATCACTAGTGGAAGTAAACGATTTTTCCTCGGAACTGATAGTGCTCCACATGATAGGCGTAATAAGGAACGTGCTTGTGGATGTGCTGGCATGTACAACTCCCCAGTCGCTTTGTCACTATATGCCAAGGTTTTTGAAGAGGTAACACTTTTATTATAAGTTTATACTAAACTAAATAGATCAATGTTGCAAATAAACATATGGCTGTATTTCAGAAGAAAGAGAGATTTATTTCATTTAATCGCGAGATGTTTGAGTTTCTCTGAGCTTTTGTAAATTATTCTTTTGTTTTTTTTAGAAATGAAAACATTATTTCGAAAAGGTTTGCAGAATAAGCAAGTATCTCTCATGTTAAACATGGCGGGGATGTCAAACTGTAGAATTATGTTTTGGTAATTATTCACATCACATGCATCTCTCATGTGTGTTTTAAGATACGATAACCTTCTTATCTGAGTATAAATGATATGGCTCTTGATGGGAAAACTCATAATCTGCTCTGAAATTTGTGGAGTTTAATCTTAATGTTTTATGAAATTGTTGCCTGTTTAGGCTGGTGCACTGGACCAGCTGGAGGCTTTTACAAGTTTTAATGGCCCCGACTTCTATGGCATCCCCCGAAACAAGTCAAAGATTAAACTGAGGAAATCACCTTGGAAAGTACCTGAGTGTCTGTCATTTCCTTTCGGAGATATTATTCCCATGTTTGCCGGTGAAACACTTGATTGGGAGGCATTGCTTATTTGACTGGTCTTTGCACATGCCGAAGACGACCTAGGTATGTAGCATTTATTCGAGTATGTTAATCTAGTTAGTTGGTGTTGGTTGCTTTGATAACTGAACCTGATAGCTTGTACCAACTTGTCACACTCGTATAATAAGCGCGTTTTGGGGTGTATCACAAATCAGAAGCAAAAATAATGATTAAACGTTCTTCTATTTCTTTGAAAGTTTTGTATCTTTCAGCTTTAAATAGCTGATTATTGAGATGAGAATTTATGTGGCTGTTCAAAAATATGATCAGGCAATTTTTGTGTTCTAATTTTCTGTATGCTGCAAGATTACAATAATGCACATTATAAAATATATGGATGTAGGATGTGAGTATAAAACAAGTCTAATAATAGCTTCATTGCAAAAATCAAAGTGCTCAAAAATAGTACAAGAAGTTATTCAAAATTCAAATAAGCATGCATCATGATCCACAAACATAATGAGCATAAACTAAATCATGGGGGCAGCTAAACAGCATGATTTGAAAAACATATGACAATCATACTGAAAATCAACATCTTTGCATGCTAGATGGAAGAGAAAGTTTTTTAGCAGAAGGTGCATACTGAGGAAAGCACGGTGCATGAACCCAGTTCCACGTGTCTCGCTGCTGAACACACTCCTGTAACCAACCAGGCCCCTGAACAAACAGTAATAAAGAAGTTACTAGATTTGTTGCACATCTGATTTCACTAACTGTAATGCCTGTTAGAAAATATTAATGTTATAATATCATATGATTTTATCCTCAATTAGTTTCTTATCTCGGTGTATCTTAGAGTATCTCTTAAGATTAGTTTTTATATCTCTATATTATTATCAAAATTTGTTTCCATATTTAACTAGGATAATTAGGATTAGGAGTCATGTATTAATATAAATAAAGGCTAGTGCTTAACCTTTTTTTATCAAAATTCATAGTTCAAATTTTTCATTCCTGCACTTCTTTCTTTACCTAAAACCACTATTACCATCCGTCTGGAAAAAACAGATTATAAAAAATGTGGCAAAAAGAGACTTAAAGGACATGTTGTGCTGCTAGGCTCAGTTATATGTGTTTTGTCCAAAACCAAATGTGCTTATGTGTCTCACTAGGATGTTGTTCAAAAATTTGTACTACATTATGAAACTTTGTTAAAATATCAGCTTTGAATTTGATTGGTTTATTTAATATAATGCATATTGCTAATCTAATACATAATGGAATTATGGAACTATATCAAGTTTTTGTTCAAAAATTGGAAAAGGTTATTATAAAATATAATTTTCCCGTGCACCTTACAGTTTCAAGATCTAGTACCTTCAATATGTTATTGGGAGTCTACAATAATACGTAATTGTATTCATAATCCTTTTAAGAACATTGTTGTCCTGTCGCTCAATCAGGTTTTTGTTTGCCAGCGTGTGAGGTTCACATGCCACCTGCCTGTCGTCTGTTCACAGTGGTCAAGTTTTGTTTGCCAACCCTACCAGTTCAGACAACTTTTTTGCTTGTGAGTCTCTCCTTTGAGTTTCATTTCAACACTGTTTGCAGCTCATGCGGCACCTCCTTGTGACCTCCCTCGGTAGATCCTTGTTTCTCCAATCCAACCTATATTGAATGTGCTACTCTGAAGACATTGGTTTTGTCTAAAGTACAGTTTGCCACTGGTTGTCTCAATTGTGGTTTGGCATTCAGTTTGTCTTGGTTGCAGTTTTACAGTGGTTTTATCTCAGTTGCGCTGTTGCACCAGTTGCAGTTTTGCAATGGATGTCACAGTTGCGATTTAATACTGGTTTTGTCTCAAGTGAGGTTTGCCACCATTTTATTTGTTCCATGGAGTCGTTTTTGTCCCAGCCACAATACGGTCTGAACTATGTTCTCTACCTATTTTAAATATCAAATTATATTATTAGGTTTTCAAAGGGTGCATTTGTAACAAGCTTAAGCATAAGTCTTAGCTCAAGAGTGAGTGTTACGAAATATGGCAATATCTTCTAATATCCTTTATATTATTTGAGTATCTTAGATAATCTCAATGGATTAGTTTCTTATCGGTATTTTAGAATGTCTCCTTAATATTAGTCCATATTTCTTGTTATTATCATGATTTGCTACCCTATTCAATTAGGATTTTTGAGCCTTGAGTTAGTATAAATATAAGAGTTAGTATTTGGTCTTTTTGTATCAAATAGCATAATCATCAATCATATTATGGACCATTCTCAGAATTCAAAATATTAATTCTTTCTCTTCTCTCACCGTCTCTCCATCGATATAAGGTAACTGAAGGATAATAGTGAAATGAATTCCCAAAGCTCAAGTTATTCAATTAGATCTATGAGACCAAACAGTAAACAAGAAATCTTGACTGAGTTAATAAGATGTGCCGTCTGCAAACAATCATGAAGCCGAAAGCAAATTTTTAGTGAGAGAAACTAGAAAAATCATATTAATTAACAGACATCTAACTATTGAAGAGACGCTTAAATTCATTCCGTTTTCCTTTTAATAATCTCAGAGCAAGATTACTCAAGAAAGCCAATGGGTTGGCAAAAAAGGTTATCGCTCCCACAAAAAGGGCAAAGAGGTATACATATATGGGGTTCCATAAAAAAGATGTACATCTAAATTTCTTTGTGATTTATACAGTACACGAGATTACAAATCAAAGAGATAAAGTCAATATGGAAAAAGAGACAACAAAACCAATCTTGATGGACAAGTCAAGGACAATCTAGTTCGACCAATAGCTCCTGCAACAGGACCCATGTCGGTAACCTCAGCTCGTCTGTGAGACAAAGCCTCCATTACAAAGCCAACGTGCTCATCATTTACCTGGGATAGACCCATTGTGATGTTAAAAGCCCAAACCCATGAACAAGCATACTATGAACACCAAATTGAATTATTACCTCGATTGTAACTTCTTCTTTTGGCTCAAGTTTCTGACCTTTGTCGGTTTTATACCTAATAAATTCATAGCAAAAGGACATTAAAATGGAATAACAACAATAATCAAGCTTTATCCGACTAAGTAGGGTCAGCTGCATGGGTATCTATATCATATAACTTGACCAAAATCTCAGAACTATCAATCAACATACAAAATTTGGCCAGATCAAACATTTCAAATGGGTAGAACTTTCAAGAGTATTTGACATGAAGTTAAGAGAAGTATGAATACAAATAATGCAAAAATAAAAGACCAGCCTCCAAAACTCTACCCAGGGGTCAATGGACGCCAGCTGTGTTTATTGATTTTTATTTATTCATTAACATTTGCATCTGTTATTAGAATCTTATTGACTTAGGAGTCTTATTATGTTATTAGAGCTATTTCCTAGACTTGTCCTGGATTTAGAATAGTGGTGTAAATATGAGCACAAGGTTAAGGTTATGCATCACATTACTATTCACTACTATTTCTTTTTTGTTTTTCAATCTTTTCCCAATAATTTCTGTACTGGGTATCAAACCAGTCCTGAGACTCCAACTTACCAAAAAACTAGGTCCCTGACATGGTATTAGACTGCCATAACAAAGTGTTTACGAGATCAATTCTTGCAGTCCATTATTTAAAAATTAATTTAAGTATCCTTCTCTAATATCTATATAGCTTAAGCTTTATAGGAGACCTAGTCAATTCAATAGTCTCTGTCAAAATCTAAGCAATAACACTCGAGACATACACAGGAAACTTAAAGTATTTACTCAGCATTATTAAATAGCATGCCAAACTCAAAAACAATGCTAAGCAAGCAAAACCACATCAAGTCAAAACCAATAATCACACTAAAATTTCAGAGCTTCAGTCCTCAGAAACTCACATGACTTTAGGTGGAGAGACAGATAGCTCAAATCCCTCACGCCTCATATTCTCAATTAAAATACCTGTTAACATAAATGCATTGAGCAGCTGCCTAAGCACAAAATAAACCATAGACATTTAACTTGTATGCAGTTTCAGGAAAAAAGAACAGACCCAGCTGTAGTTCTCCTCTTCCTTGAACTTCAAACGTTTCTGACAAGCCTGGAAGCACATTTATGGCAAGGTTGGTTTCAGCTTCAGCCGTTAATCGATCACCAATTCTTCCGCCAGTCAACTAAAAAAATTCCAGCATTAGCCTATTTACTTGATAGAAACAATGACTACAAAATAACATATAAAAACTATTTATGGAAAAACTATATAATGCAGCTTCAATGATGACCATATGGTTATGTCTGAGTTTGGATTTGGGAAATCTCCAACGAAACTTTTCACACGAGCAAATAAAGTAAAGGTAACACAAACACAACTTACATGAGTACCATCACGGCCAGCTAACGGGGAGTCGTTTACACCAAAGGTCATAGAAATTGTTGGTGGATCCAATTCAACTGTGGGTAATGCAGACATAATTTAAGGCATAAAAACACAGTTACTCCTGTAGCCAATTCCATGATAGTAAAATTCTCAAAATATAGGGCATTAGTTACATATAAATTAATTGTTAAACATAAATAAAATAAACAAGCAAGAGCTTACTGTTTATATCAACCAGCAACAAATGGATATTAGGGTGATATTAGATTATTTGGTTTGATTATTTTATCCTGGTTGGGATTATCTTAATCTGATTACTAACTTAGAATAGGAATAGATAACTATGGTGATTGGCTATATTAGTAGAGTAAACATTTGTGAGACTTTAATTATTTTAAGATGTTGAATTTTCCATCAACATAGATGTTGAATTTTCAAAATGTGCAGTAAAAATGCATCTATTTCCCGGAATTTTTGAAATGTCCGGTAAAAAATCATCCATTTTTTTTCAGTTTTTTGAAATGTGCGGTAAAAATGCGCATCAATTTTTCTAGTTTTTTTTTTTGAAAAATCCAAAATATTGTATGTAGTTTTATCAGGGTTTTCAAAAAATTCAGTTGAATGTATGCATTTTATCGAACATTTAAAAAATCCGGAAGATGCATTTTTATCCCACATTTTGAAAAATCCAGAAAAAAACCAAAAATGCAAAAAAAAAAAAACCAAAAAATACTTAGTAAAAAATCATACTTGTCATCTAACGCAAAATATCCGATATTGTATGTTAATATAGTAAAAACATATGATGTGTGGGAGTGCTGACTGCTGAGTACAATTTAGAGAGTGATGAGAAGATTCCTCAATTAGTCCAAATATATGATTCAATTTGTTTCTTATAACCCTTAAAAAATGATCTATTTTCATAAAACCGATTAATATTTAGCTTGGTGATTCGACTTAAAATCGTTATTTTATTTAACCTGCTTCAAAACTAGTTGTTTTTTTCAAACCAGTTTTCAAATATTAGTTTTTATAATGCTTATTTATATATTGCTATTCAAAGAGTAAGATTGATTTACAGAAAATAAGAATAACTAAAAAATTTAAATCAATCGTACCAAGAAGAAAAAACTACTTAAGCCAAACCTTATTTTCTTCTAATTTGTTACATCGTAAACAACAATCAAAGAAATACTAAAGTTATCATTAAAATAAAAAAAAAACTACATGATAGAAAAACAAAATAAATGATCTTATATTTAAAAAAAAAATGAAAAGAGAAAGAACTAAAATAAGTTCATAACTGTAGGTGCACCAATTGTAAAGCCCAGATTGTTTGGCATACAAACCGACCCAAATCCATCTTAATAAAACCCAAAACATCTTTACCCACTTTAAAATCCAAATTCAGATTCGATATCCATTTAAAAAACTAATTAAGCCACCACTTCTCAACCGGGTACCCATCTTCTCTCAAAATCAACGCATTCACTCCATCGTAATCTGACAACACGCGTAAACAACGGCCAACGGACGGCGGACGGCGGCGGAGACGGAAACATGGAGTTAACCATTACGCAACCTGACGATTTTCATCTCCATCTTCGCGACGGTGCTCTTCTTGAAGCTGTAACTCCTTACAGTGCTAAACATTTTGGAAGAGCTATAATCATGCCCAATTTGAAACCACCTATCACCACCACATCTTCCGCTATCTCTCATGTTAAACATGGCGGGGATGTCAAACTGTAGAAATATGTTTTGGTAATTATTCACATCACATGCATCTCTCATGTGTGTTTTAAGGTACGATAACCTTCTTATCTGAGTATAAATGATATGGCTCTTGATGGGAAAACTCATAATCTGCTCTGAAATTTGTGGAGTTTAATCTTAATGTTTTATGAAATTGTTGCCTGTTTAGGCTGGTGCACTGGACCAGCTGGAGGCTTTTACAAGTTTTAATGGCCCCGACTTCTATGGCATCCCCCGAAACAAGTCAAAGATTAAACTGAGGAAATCACCTTGGAAAGTACCTGAGTGTCTGTCATTTCCTTTCGGAGATATTATTCCCATGTTTGCCGGTGAAACACTTGATTGGGAGGCATTGCTTATTTGACTGGTCTTTGCACATGCCGAAGACGACCTAGGTATGTAGCATTTATTCGAGTATGTTAATCTAGTTAGTTGGTGTTGGTTGCTTTGATAACTGAACCTGATAGCTTGTACCAACTTGTCACACTCGTATAATAAGCGCGTTTTGGGGTGTATCACAAATCAGAAGCAAAAATAATGATTAAACGTTCTTCTATTTCTTTGAAAGTTTTGTATCTTTCAGCTTTAAATAGCTGATTATTGAGATGGGAATTTATGTGGCTGTTCAAAAATATGATCAGGCAATTTTTGTGTTCTAATTTTCTGTATGTACTATGTATCAGTTTTTAAGTTTTACACATTATCTTTATTTCTGTTGCACAAGTTAATGACGTAGCTCAACTCATTGCATTCAGTGCTAAATGAACATAATAGATATAAACAGAGATACAAATAGCGGCCGCTCCCGTCGCTATCCCGGGCGACCGGACCCGGGCGGGCCTCCGCCGCGCGCAAACAGTGGTGCGAGGAGCGTGTTGCAGATCGCGGGCGCAGAAGACGCGATCGCGGATCGCGGGTCGCTCCCTGGGCGGAGCGGGTTATCTGGTTTTGTTTTTTTTTTTTCCCCTCAGATGCGGGTGGCGGCGACGAAGAAGAAAGGTGAAGGAGAAAAAAGGTGGAAGAAAGGTGAGAAGAAAGTGAGAAAAAAGTGGAAGAAAGAGAGAAGAAAGGCAGCGGAGAAGAAAGAGAGCAAAAAGTTACTGATTAGGGTTTTGTTGAATACATACATATTTCAATGGGCTGTGCCTATGTTTGAGATCTCAGTTATTATAAAAAAAAGTTCATATTAACCCATTAGTATTAGTTTATTATTTGTTAATACAACTTAATAAATATAATAACATTAAACTTAATACATATAATAACATTTAATAATAAAAATAATATTAACATATATTAGAATAAATAATTAAAATTTTAATTCATTTTTATTTTATTAACTTAATTTTTATAAAATTTTGTGTTACCAATTTAATATTTTTTTTAATATTCACCCAAAATAATTTATTTGTATAGATTATTTATATATTTAATTTAAAAATAGTCAATTCTAAAAAGTCAACAAAACTTATCCCGCTATCCGCTATCCCGCTATCCCACTATCCCATTTTTAAGGTCGGCCGCTCCGCTCTGCAATCCGCTATTAATAACTCTGGATATAAATAACAGCATAAAGATCTAACAAAATTTCACTTAGAATACTGCCCCCCAAAAAAATGGGACTTTTCTATTTAAATTGTCTTGTTATTCTTCTTTCACGGCTATAGGTTGAAATCCTACTATCCAATGTAACATGTCAATGCTATAATATTGGAAGTCATTATGATCAACATACAGAGTTAGAATTTTTTAATGCAAGAGAAATCCTAACAACATAATCTCTTAACATTCTGAAAATCACAATTTGCATCCACCATCATTGGTTTTCTATCACAACCTTGTTTCAAATTTCTTGCAATTAGATTGCACTTGCAGCTATACCAGCACTAATGAGTCTCTCTGTAAAGTATATCAGATGGACACTACCTTTTACTGATTTAAGTTTCCTTCAACTACTATTTCAAGTTTTCTGGTTATGGATGTTTTTAAGCACATAATTTATTCAAAATTTGACATTTAATTTTTAACACGATGAAGATCGATTATGATTTTCATTCAAGATAAGGAGATAAACAAGCACTCAATGTATTATGTATTCATGAGGACAGGCATCGGTGACAGAAAATGTTGTCAATTCTGGTTAAAGGGGATACCTTGTGATGAATATATGAAGAAAGAGTGATCACACGTCTTTTTTTTTTGTACTGAATTGAGCATAGAGTTTGTTGAAGCTCATATAAAGCCTTGTTGAGTTTGGATACCCGAGATTTGTCCTTGGAGACAAACCCAGGAGATTGCTCCATAAACACCACTTCTTGTAGAATGTCATTCAAGAAGGCATTGTTAATACCAATCTGTTGAAGTTCAAACTTTAATGTGACAACTAAGGTGAGAATCACTTGGATGGTGGTGGGTTTGACCACTAGGGAGAACATTTCATTGAAATTAAAGCCATGCTGTTCAGTATAACATTTAGCAATCAATTTGGCATTATATTTGTTGATATTTCCGTCAGAGTTTTCCTTGTTTCTAAAAACACGTTTACATCCCACAACTTTTCTATGTGGAGGTAAGGGTGTGATGGTTCAATTGTTGTTGAAAATAAGAGCTTTATACTCTTTTTGCATGTCCTCTAACGAGTGAGGTTAGAGAAACCTTGTTTTCAGAGTTAGGTTTAACATGGGCAAGAAAAAACTTTGGTTTTGAATTGCAAGTTCTGCCTCTAGTTTGCATAGGATGTGCATTCTCCACTAAAGGGAGTATGGGGTTTTCTACTATGAAATGAGAGTGACTGAGAGGCATTAGATGAACTAAGGTCACACAGAGACGCATCAGAGAAATTGATGTCACTGTTATTGTTGTAGGACATAGTTTGAGTAGGTATCTGCCACACTGTTTCAGATTGAGATGTAGGATTGGTAGTGGAGATAGGTATAGTTGGTTAAGGTGAAATAGTTTTGGGTTTAGGTTCAGGGCTTTGAGATGGTCCACAAACACACCTAGGAAAAATAGCTGTGGATAAGGTAGATGAGGAGTCAGACGGGTCATGATTAGACAAATTTTGTGTAGAGCTATTTTTAGTAGAGTTGGAGATTACCCCATAAATATTAAGTATGTTTGAGGAGGTTTTTGATGACTTGTGTGTGTACTTGAGCTAGTGGTGAATAAAGAGGTATAAGAGAATTTAACTTCATTAAATATTAAGTCTTTGGAGATAAAGACTCTACCCTTTGTATTCAAGCATCTATAGCATATGTGTTGGGGGGAGACACCAAAAAACACACATTCAGATCTTCTAAATTGAAGTTTGTTATGATTATTTAAGGGACATGAAGCATTTTTTTTAGTTTTAAAACATTTTGTAGTAGAATTGTGGATTTAAATTAAGATAAACCGATTGATTGGATATCTAAACTTTGGCCATTACCAACACAAAATCTCTTAAAACCATAATAAAGGTGACTTGTATGTAAATGTGAGGTATGTGAAGTTATATGATGGTACATGCCTTGGTAATTAAACCAAGCTTGAGAGTCAAGTTTTGAAGGCACAGATAATTCCTAAGTGAAAGTAAAGAGGTTGTGAGTTTTTGAGTTGCTACAAGTGTAGTTGCAAGTTGTTGATTTGAGTTAGTGGTATGAGATTTCATAGAAATCGATACAACTCGATGATATCGAGCCACTAGATTAGATGCTTGATGATTAGAGGTTGAATGTATAAACTCTTCATCATATTTTGATGCCATCAATCAATGATATCACGTCCATATTTTCACACAACTGCCATGTACGTATCGTTCTCGATGCTAACATTGTTGCCACGACCACAACCAGTAACACAATTGTTATGCCCTCGAAGATGGCATCAATTTGATTTTCTCCTATGACAGGGTCACCAATTGCAAGAAGGGATCTCGTGATGGCTTTGATTCGAAGGGTATACTCCGAAATGGATTGATTGCTTTCTTGGTGGATATGGGCTCCAAACGATGTTGGTGCACACGTTGAAGTGTTTATGGACTTTGTCCTACACTTGGTATGCGTGTTTGCATAAAAAAAACTTAAAAACAATGTTTGATCTTGCACAATCTATGTTGCATGTTCAGCAAAAGAGATTTCATCTTGACAATCAGATTCGGTTTTGAATTTCAATGGGATTTGATGAATGGCACCAAACTTATGCATTTTAATTGCGAGAATTACTCCTTCAACTTATTGGTTCCACAAAAAATTGCTATCCAGAAGCTTGATTGATAATATGAGAGGCCAAACACATCCCTTTTGGACGAGCTTGAATTGATGAATTGCATGATGACATTCTGAGAATTGCAAGTAGGGGTACTCAAATAAATCGGTTATTTAAATAATTAATATCCATATTTAAATTTGATTATTAAAAACCGGTTAATTATTAATATGGTTTTAACCAAATTCATATTTTGGATATATTTTTAATTTAGTTTTAATCAAATTCATAATTTGAACATCCATATCCAAAATAAAAACCAAATTAGTCAATTTATATATATATATATAAAAAAAACTTTGAAATTAAAAAAAAAATATTCTTTTTAAAAAGAAAATTATTTTTTTTTGAAATTTTTTTTTGAAAAAACAATATTTTTGAAAAATATTTTTTTTTTCAAAAATTAAAAAATTGATTTTTTTTAAACAAAAAAAAATATTTTTTCCAAAAATTTTAAAAAACTATTTTTTATTATTGAACATTAATATTTTTTCTTTAAAAAAATTATTGAAAAAAATGATTTTAAAATAAAATTAAATCAAAAACTAATTATAAAATTGGTTATGGATATAACCGGTTAATATCTGATTTATAATCATTTTACAAAAATGAAAACTGGTTATAACAATTGATTTTAATAACTGATTATGACATATGAATTATTTATGGTTATAAATTGGTTATGAAAATTAACCGTTCATGAACATCCCTAATTGCAAGCTAGTTTATGCAAATCTTGCAACGGCTAGCAAAGTCAGCCATTGATGAGGCTTGATAGATATAGTGGTGAAAAAATTTCCACTATTTTAAACTTCTTTGAAGCTGATGACCAGCTGCCACTTGCGAAGCTTCAAAGGAGATGAAGATAATGAATCTAGGGATGACAGACAGATCCAAACCCGCGGGCTCCACCCGCACCTGAATCCGAGTCAATGGGTGAAAATCTGAGTTGATTGAGTTCGGGTTCGGATGCCACCCGATATTTTGGGTGCGGGTTTAGATAGTGTGAAACCCGCGCCCGAAATCCATATATATATAATTTTAAATAATTTCAATATTGTTGTTGTATTTTTGTGTTTTTGCTACGAGTTCGGGTTTGGATGGAAAAATCCAAATTCAACGGGTGTGAGCGTGAGTGTTATTTTGCCACCCGAATAGCTTTTGGGTTTGAATTCAGGTTCAAGTAGTAATTTCGGGTGCGGATTTGAGTAGTGCGAAACCCACACCCGACCCATTGTCATCCCTAATTGAATCTAAGGCAATTGATGTCATAATAGAACAAAATGAACATAGGACTGAGGAGTCTGCATTAAAAAAAGAACAATTACTATATCAAATTAAAGAAAATGCAAACATTTAATTAAATAACTAAACAGATACTATAAATATAGATATAGATATATACTAGTACCTCAGCATGTACGCCATGTAAGAACGAATTATCTCCAACTGTTGAGGAATTGACGTCCTTAATATCTACATTTTCTTCATGCATCATACGAATGATTTCATAGAAAATAATCTAAACCACACGTAAGAACGATTTGCAGTGAAGAACCAAATTCTTGAATTTCAAAACATGGCGATTTTGGGACACCAAAACAACATTCACGCGATCTTTTCTTCTTCTTCTCCAATAACAACCTTGCTTTCTTCTCTTTAACAATCTTCATATTTGCCTTTAAACACTTTATATAGTTTATCGGTTCATCAACTTGGTTCTGTAGCGCAACACCGACTCCTACATCTATAATATAAAATCTATAATATAAAAAAAAAAAATTAAATGTTGTGAAAAATTTTATTCTGCCCTTCTTTGAAAAATTGTCACATCTTTAAAATGAGGACAATTTTGGTCCAAAACTTTAAAAAATGAACCAAACTAGCAAAGTTAGTCAATTTAATTTATTCTATTTGTACTTTCTAACCTTTATTTCAACTACTTTACATTTTTTTTTTCCAAACCAACTTATCTAATTCAATTTTTCCTCTTTTCTCTTTTTCTAATGTCACATCACATCCAATTCATATTTCTTTTCTTTTTTTTCTCACTTCTCACATCTTACTTTTCACTTCCATCTTATCTCACTTGTCTCACTTCAAGAACCATCTTTCTCTTTCTCTTTTTCTTTGGATTGAGAATGAATATGGAATGTTGGTTAGGATGTGAAGGAAGAAACCTCAGTAAAAATGTAAATATATTTTCTGCAGCGGCGGGAATGTTTCCAGCAGATTCCGAGTGTGGTGGTTTAGTCTATTGTCGGTGATACGCCGAGGAAAGGAGGGGTGGATCTGTTGTGCATCATGGTGGTTAATTTCTGAGTTAGAACATGGGTGGTGGCTTAAGCGTCTTTCTGCGAGGAAGGGATACGCGAATCTCTCAACTCTTATTATACTTTTCTTTGTTTGCTTTGGTTTTTGTGTAGTTGAAGTTCAAAACTATTGTAAATGAAAATGATAATGATGATATTGTCTTTGTTGGTTTGTTATAGTATTGTATTTTTTGTGTTGATGGTGATTATTGTTTGTTGATTTCTTATTGGTGGTTAAAGGTTGATGAAGGAGATGGTGGTGTAGGTTTGAATGATGATGATATATTGAATATGGTGAAAGTGATGGTGTAGTGTAGATGGTGATAAGATGTTGTGAATGGTGATGATATGTTGAAGATGGTGAAGGTGATGATTATTGAAGAAATGATTACTATTAGGCATGACAACTGTTCCGGACTGGGCCAGCACCTGCCCAGCGGTCGGGCAGGCCCAGACCCAATGACCAACGAAGGCCCAACGAAGCCGAGAACCACCTCCGTGTCGGGCACATGGTAGTCCCCTCAGACGTCGGACACGCGGGGTAGAAGACCGTCGAGCAGAGGCACGTATCACCTTTCCTCGACGCCCACGTGCTCCTCCCCGCGAGGACATGTTCTCTTGTAACTTCCTACTCCCGAAGGAATCGGTCTGCCCTACTTCCAGAGATTTAGGGACCGTTACACCAGGGCGAAGACCACGTGCTGGTCTTCACTACGCCATGTAAGCCCTGGCAGTTACTTGGATTGGACCTGGCAATCCAGCCCAGTGCAAGTAACCGTTGGCCTCGCGCTGGGGGCTCTCTATAAATACCCTCTCACTTGAGAGGGTCAGGTTACACAATACATTCTAACTCCCACACTTGTTCTTCTGTACTTGCCTTTCTCTGACCGTTATCTTACTTGAGCGACGGAGTACCTTGCAGGTACACCCCCCGGCCGTCTTTCAACATCACCGGAGCTGAAGTCCACACGACGTTGCTGGCCACTAAATAACTGTCTGATCCAGGTACGATCAGTGGCGCCGTCTGTGGGAACCTTTGCTTCCCCGTTTTTCCCTCAACGATAAACCAAAGCAATCTTCTCGTTATCACCAACATGGCCAACAACCCGTCTGCGAACAAAGCTCTGGACACCGTCCTCGCGCAACTCGAGAACAGAAACCAGCGCAAGGACGTTGCTGCCCCCAATGCCGAGCAAGGCGACGTGAGAGACGGGCAGACCGCCTCCCCCGACTCCCGATGTAACGCCCCAGTTTTGTTAGTTTTATTTAATTAAGTCGTTTTAACTATTTTTATTATTATATTATTTTATTTTTGACTTTTATTTGACAATATATTATTTTTCATCGTTATTATGTTTTATCGCGTTTTGAGAGCGTTTGCGAGATATTTGAGTTGAGGGGTAAAATAGTCTTTTTAGGAGATTAGATATTTTGAATAAATAGAAAGTGGAGAGAAAAAGAGAGAAAAGAAAGTGAAAGAAAAAGAAGAGAAAGAAAAGGAGAAGAAAGAAAGAGAGAAGAGGAGAAAGAGGAAAAATCGGGAAAACTCCATTTCAAGCGCGATTAATTGGATAAGGGTGAGAAGTTTCAATTATATCTTGCTTGTGTATGTATATGTGTTGTTTGTTGTAATTGTTTTGGTTATTTCACGACTTTTTCTCATTTGATAAATTGACGAACAATTGATAGAAACTGATGTTTCCACGGCCGGAAATCGTTATAAGTCGTGTTGTATGATCCTTCTATGCATATGAACATTTGCTGATACTTGTTTTTGCTGTTGGAATTGATTTGGGGTGAAAAATGGGGATTTTGGGGTTTTGGAGCCGTGTAACCCGCAGCAGGAAATTCTGGGTCTGGTGCGATTCTCCAGGCGAATTGGGAATTCGCCAGGCGAATTAGGTCTCGCCACTAGTTCGCCAGGCGAAGTGCTGGCGAAGGGTAATTCGCCAAGCGAAATCGTAAGTCGCCAGGCGAAATCGGAAAGACAGAAATGTGTTAGCTTCTGTAACTCATGGATTTTTCTAATTTTGTGGTTCGCCACTAGTTCGCCAGGCAAAGTGCTGGCGAATGGGGATCCGCCAGGCGAAATCCTAAGTCGCCAAGCGAATCTGGCTGTTTCTCAATAAATTCTTTTCTTTGAAAATTCATAACTTTTGATCCGTAAGTCGGTTTGAGGCGCGGGTTGGTACGTTGGAAAGCTTTTGACATGTTCTTTCTTATAAAAATGGTTTTGAGATTGTTGGCCAATTAAATTATGTCGGGAATTTGGAAATGTGTCGTTTGTTGACTTTTACCATTTTAATGGTGTGCATTGGACGTGTTATCATACAATATGCTTTTGATATACATCGTATGACTTGTGTGCTGATATGTGATATGAATGCATGTGATTGAATAACGTGAGGATGGTTGTGGTCTTATGGGAAAATAATGTGTTGTTTTGGATTTGATTTCAATGTATGTTGTTATGATGTGTTGTAGGTATCCTTTGTGGTGTGAATTCCTTGTGGAAGTAAATGTGATTGCATGATTGTTGTGGTTTGTGATGAAATGCATTGTTTGAATTGGTTTCCAATGCATGAATATTGATGATGAGATAATTCATATTGTTGAATTGTGAATGTATGGAATTGATGAGTTGAAATATATGTATAGTTATGGTTGCATATATGTGTGAAGATGCATTTGATTGTCATGAGTTCTTGTGTGTCAAGCATCATGATATGCATCTTGTGATGTTGTGTGCCCTAGTGGGTGTGAGCAACGATTTGGTTCCAGAGGGAATTCGCTATAACATCGTGCGCCTTAAAAATAAGAGGACTTAAAGCGATCGGATTGGATCGTGCGCCTTAATAATAAGAGGACTTAAAGCGATGGTTATAGACGATCGTGCGCCTTATACAAAGAGGACCTAAAGCGATTGGATTGTGCGCCTTATACAAAGAGGACCTAAAGCAATCCATAAACGTCGTGAGCCTTAAAAATAAGAGGACTTAAAGCGATCAGATCGGATCGGATCGGATCAAATCGGATCGTGCGCCTTAAAAATAAGAGGACTTAAAGCGACGGGGAACATCGTTTGCCCGACGGGGAGTTACACTAAGTAACAAGCGATGATTCCAGCAGAGTTCCTGAGTGAACTAATGTTGAGAAATGATGGATGGATGGTACCGCATATGCATTACATAGAGTCGTTGTGTTGGTCTCTTTGCATTTGCATAAATCATGAATGGATTGATTATGTGTGAGAATTGTGAATGGATGCATTATGTGTGGAAAATTGTGAATTGATTGAGTGTGTGTTGAGATGTATGCTTGGATTGGTGAATTGATGTGCATACGTGATAAATGCATTGTTTATGGACGATATGCTATGTATGAAAATATGTGATGTGGTGGTGTGTTTCCATATGTCATAGCCTTGGTGTGCCTTATGTGTGAATATGTGATTATGTTGAAATAATTGATATATGCTATGTCGTTGGAATGTTAGAAATATGTTATATGTATTAGTATATGATGCTTGTGGTGAGAATAACTATGTATGTGAATTTATATGTTTTGCATATTATTATACAATCTTGATTTAGTTGTTATTTCTCACCCTTCTGCTGTGGTTTATTGCTCTATGAGGCAATTGCAGATTTGTAGTCTTGGAGGCTTTTATGAAGATTAGTTCTCCATTCTTTTGTCGGTCTTGGTGTCTGTCTGCTCTGATGCGTAGCACGGGAGTCGGGGAACGCTTTTGTGATATATATGTATACAACTGTTGAATATATTTGGTAATACTTTTGTATGTATATTTTGATGTCACAAACGCATTTATTTGTAAAACAAGTCAGTTATGGATCTTTCCGCTTTATTCCATAATTAAATTTTAATTTATATGGAAAAAGTTTCCCCTTTGAGGGTATTCTATTTTGTACTATGTATCAAATTTATGAGCAGGGATTGTATTTTCTTTCTTTAAATGTGGCATCCTTGTTTCTGTCGGAAAAATAAATTTTTATCTACTCTGATTTATTTATGCATTATTTATTCGCGATGGGAATTAGGGTGTTACACCCGAGACACGGATTACGACGCCGCCCGGCAGGACGACCAACAAGCCGTCTTTCAGCCAGTTGCTCCACCGCCTAATGCAGATTCGAGCACTGTGACCCATTTGCCTTGGTCAATCAGACCAACCAGCTGATCGCGCACCAGAATCTCAGAATTGAAGCACTCGAGTGAGGGCGGGCACAAAGATCTTCCCCGCGAAGACATCGTCGTCCACCTTCGTCTCGCCGCTCTCTTTCCCCGCGAAGGACTCCTTCAGAAGAATCTCTGAACCCCTCGCCGGTGCGCGAGGGTCGTCGGCCGCGCCTCGAACGCCCCCAGCCGGCTTCCCAGAAGCACCAGCGTTCCCCGCCTCGGAAGGAACCTAGGCCCTCCTAAACTACCAAGAAGTGTAAGACCACCGAGGAAAGGCTGAGGAACCGTTCGAGGAATTCCCCTCCGCGACAAGGACCTGGTCGACATCACCGATCCCCTTCAAGGTCCCCAGCCGGAAGCGACGACGACGACCAGAGGACCCCCTATCATGGGAGATCATGGACGCCCCAATTCCTGCGGGCATGGAGAAACCCCCACCACTGGGGACCTACGATGGCCTGGCTGACCCAGACGATCACGTCGAAAGTTTCGAAGCCATGCTCGACTTCAGAAATGTCAGGGGGGCCATTAAGTGCAGGCTTTTCCCCACAACCTTACGGAAGGACGCCATGACTTGGTACAAGGGTCTGGCACCCGGGTCGATCACGTCCTGGAAGCAACTAAGGCAACACTTCACCAAGCACTTCACAACATCTCGTCGACACCCGAAGACGGAGGCCGCCTTTGAGAGCATCTTCCAGGGGAAGAACGAATCTCTTAGGAACTACATTGAGAGATTCAATAGGGAAACTGTCGAGGCTCATACGACCGACGACATGAAGAAGTATTTAATCATCCACGGACTACGTTTTGGATCTGATTTTGCCAAGTCCGTGGGCCTCCGCAGACCTCGCCGTCTGGAGGACCTCCTCCAACGAGCTCAGTCGTACATCGAGCTCGAGGAGCCAGAGGCAGCACATATCGCCCTCGAGTAGAGGCGCAAGAAAGGCCCCCGTGGCCACTAAGAAGACTCTCCTCCCTGACGCGGGGGAGAAAGGAAGAAGGAAGGCCGCCCCAGGGACTCCCGCGAACAGAAAGGACCAGCTGGCTTGTTCACAGAGTACACGCCGCTTAACGCTCCCCACGCGCGAATCTTCTCCGAGTGCTCCAACTCGGAATTTCTTAAAGGAGGCGTCCGCTTTCTGAAGCCGACTCCCCCAAAATCAAACACGGACAAGTCCAAGTACTGCAGGTTCCACCGGAGCCACGGACATGTCACAAAAGACTGCATCCATCTCAAAGATGCAATTGAGATCCTGATCAAGGAAGGGAGCTTAAAGAAGTACGCCCAGAAGAATGATGCTCCTTGTCCCAGTTCCCGGGAAGCCCAAAACGTCGAGGAGACGACGCCTCCTCCGGACGAGAGTCGGCTTCAGGTCGCCCTCAGCGTCACTCGACCCGAAGACTTTTTCATCCCCGGAGACATTGAGAGCCAGGAAGCAGTTTGCAACATGTGGGCGAACTTCCCCCACGAGGACCCCATCGCTGCCCATAGCACCAGGGAAGGCTTCCCCAAGACAATGGTCATCTCCAGGGGTGGTTACGAGAAGTTGTCCGTCGGCTCAGTCAAGCGGAAATTTGACGAACTGGAGTCCGCAACGTCGGCGAAGACCACTACTCTCGAGAAGGTGCAAGGGAAATCAAACCCTATCATCTTCTACCTCGAAGAGCTCCCCGGCGGAGCGCTCAACGCCATTATCCCCCTCCTGGTCAGGGCACAGATGGCGAATTTTGACGTTCGAAGGATCCTTCTCGACCAGGGCAGCTCGGTCGACATCATGTACGCTCATCTGTTCGGGACTCTCCAGCTCGACGAGAGACATCTGACCCCGTACGTCGGTTCAGATCTGCAGGGGTTCAACGGCACCACCACCAGACCATGGGGCTACGTAGAGCTGATGGTCACATTCGAGGCCGAAGCCACTGCCCGACAAGTGAAGACCCACTTCCTGGTGGTCGAATATCCATCCCTCTACAACTGCATCCTCAGGAGGATCACCCTGGCCGAACTTACAGCGGTTCCATCAACGGTCCACCTCAAGATGAAGTACTACACGGCCAGGGGACGGGTAGTTACGATGCACGGGGACATAGACGTGACCAGGAGGTGCTTCGACGCTACCATCAGAGGCATGAGTTCCATCGGCACCAAGCCCAAGACCGGAGCAAAGTCATCTCCGGACACCGAACAGAGGCCTCTCCCGCGCGTCAACGCGGTCGACCTCGACAGCAGGTTCCCGGGCGAACCCGATGAAGACGGGGCAGAAGACCTCGACCTACAGGCAGAAAACAACGGGCAACCTCTCCACCCAACGCGCCCCATCCCTGACGGAGACTTCGAGCTCGTCGCCCTCGGGGACGATCCAAACCGTAACGTGAAGATTGGCACCGGGCTCCCTGACTTGGCGAAGAAGCAGCTGAAGACATGCCTCTGGGAGAACGCTGACCTATTCGCGTGGAGCGCCTCTGAAATGCCTGGCCTCGACCCCGAGGTGGCCTGCCATCAGCTCGCAGTAGATCCAACCGCTAGGGCCATAGTTCAACGTAGGCGTAGGCAGTCTCCCAAAAAAGCAGAGGCTGCTGAAAAAGCTGTAAAAGACCTCCTAGAGGCGAATTTTATTTCGGAGGCCAGGTACACGACCTGGTTGTCCAACGTTGTACTTGTCAAAAAGAGTAATGGAAAATGAAGGATGTGTGTTGATTATACCGACCTTAACTGGACTTGCCCGAAAGACTGTTATCCGTTGCCTAGCATCGACCAGCTAGTCGACAATTCTGCAGGTTACAAGCTATTGTCCTTCATGGACGCCTACTCGGGGTACAACCAAATCCCCATGGATAAGGCCGACAAATAGCACACGGCCTTCATGACCGAGTCGGGCAATTACTACTACAACGTAATGCCCTTTGGACTCAAGAATGCCGGCACGACCTACCAACGGATGATGAACAAGGTTTTCCGGGGAGAAATCAGCGACATGCTCGAGGTCTACATGGACGACATGATCGTCAAGTCCAAAGAATAAGTCGACCATGCCGCGCACCTCAAGAAGGTGTTCGACACAGCGAGAAGATGCCGCATGAGGTTCAATCCCGATAAATGCACCTTCGGCGTCCGGGCAGGTAAGTTCCTCGGCTTCTACCTTACGAAGCGAGGAATCGAGGCCAACCTTGACAAGTGTAGGGCTTTCTCCGAGATCCAACTCCGAACTCGAAGAAGTCAATACAGTCACTGAACGGGATGCTCACCGCCCTCTCCCGCTTCGTCGCCAAGTCTGTGCAATACGTACTCCCATTTTACAAACTTCTTCGACAAAAAGCGACGTTTGAATGGAGCGAGGAATGCGAGCAGGCGCTCCTCCACCTAAAACAAGTCCTATCGCAACCCCCGATCCTCTCACGACCCGAGAGCGGGGAGACACTGTTCTTGTATCTCGCAATCACGAGTGAAGCGGTCAGCGCCGTCCTCATTCGGGAAACCTCGGACGGGCAGAAACCGATTTACTTCACGAGCAAAGCCCTCCAAGGCCCCGAGCTCAGGTATCAGCAGATAGAGAAAGTCGCCCTGGCCCTCGTCACTGCGGTCAGGAGGCTACGCCACTACTTCCTAGCCCACACTGTCTTCGTAAGGACCGAAAAGCCTATAAGGCAACTCCTTGGACGACCAGATATGGCGGGGAGGATGCTCAGGTGGTCGCTCGAACTCGCCGAGTTTGACATCCAATACGAGGGAAGGAAAGCCCTAAAGGCTCAGGTATGGGCCAACTTTGTGGCGGAGATGACTGTCCCAGAACCTTCGACCAACGAATCCCAAAAATGGACGATTTATGTCGACGGGGAATCCAGCCCGAAGGGAAGCAGGGCAGGCATCATCCTCGAAAACGAGGAAGGCATCCTGATCAAGGTATCCCTCAAACTATCCTTCCCGACGTCGAACAGCCAAGCAGAGTACGAGGCTTTCCTCGCCGGGCTTCGGCTGGCCGAGGACCTCGGCGCCAAGGAGGTCAAAATCTTCACCGACTCCCAGCTCGTTGCCTCGCAAGTCCGAGGAGAGTACCAGGCCAAGAACGACAGCCTCATCGAATACTTGACTTTGGTGAAAGAAAAGATGAAAAAATTCACCTCCGCGGAAGTAACCCACATCCCTCACGAGCACAATGCCCGAGCAGATGTCTTGTCCAAATTGGCAAGCACAAAGAAGAAGGGCGAAAATAAATCCGTCATACAAGAAGTGCTTTCCCGCCCGAGCATCAACAAACCCGTTCCAGCGACGGACGTGAACGCCATTGGGGACAACAATTGCTGGATGACCTCGGTGGACGATCGTTAGCCCGTAAAGCACTTCGGGCAGGGTATTACTGGCCCACCATGCAACAAGACGCCAAGGAACACGTCAAGAAGTGCGATAGATGCTGTAGCGAGCAATTTTGGACGCGGTTCTTAAGCGCTGGTCGCTCTCTGCGGTTTGAGCTTTAAACTACAAGTCGATTCATTTTTTATCCTATTGTGAGCTGAATAAGGAAGGGAAATAGATGTCTCCAATTAACCCTGCTTGCATACTGAGTTTAAACAGCGGTCTGTTACGTTACGAATGCTATCAATGTGGGGGGGGGCCTTTGTACTGGTTATTTGTATTTTCGGCAATACTGGTTTGTTTATCTAGGCAGAAGTTTTCGGGCGGGGAACAAGGATTAGGATGTTAGGACTGATGTTTATGATTGATGGAGATGTGGGATTTGGGTTTTTTGTTGATTGTGCTCGCTAAGATTTTTCTTTCAATCTTATGCCTACGTATTCCCGTTTACCGAAACAGGGAAATCAGAGCGTTCGTAGTTCCTCCTATTCTATGGGAGGAAATTGGTTTTTGGTGTCTTGTTTAAAGCCCAAGACGTGAAGCGAAAGGTGATTTGTATCTTGTTCAAAGCCCAAGATATGAAGCTGAAAAGTCTGACTTTAGAGAGAATTTGTCATCTCTAAAGAGGTCTGTTTGTCACAACTGTTGGGTGACTGGTTTATAAAGGGGGATTACTTTAACCGGGATACGCGGATCCTAGCAATGCCATAATTTCCTTTATAGGGGATTTTAACCTGAAGGAGAAGACTTTAACTCAGTGTAGAGCAATGCTATCTTTCCTTAGGAATTTCTCATACTAAACGAGGGACAGTGGCGTGGATATAGATGATCCAGAGGCTTGCCGCTTACAGCGATTAGATGAAGGGAAATGAGTTGTTGATGTTTGTGTACTGTGAATGAGGCACAGCTTTGATGCTAAAAGGTTGATTGGATCAACCAGTGGTTTTCTTATATAAAGCCTAAGAGGAGGCTAATATGTGTCTCGTACAAAGCCCGAGAGAGAGGCGAAAAGGTTTTTGACCCGACAATGGAATCTTTTGGTATCTCGCATAAAGCCTGAGATGGAGGCTATTGTTTGTTTGGCTCAATAAGAACCCTTTTGTATCTCGTACAAAGCCCGAGATGGAGGCGAAAGGGGTGATTGACTCAATGAGGAAGTCTCTGGTATCTCGTACGAAGCCCGAGATGGAGGCTAAAATTGTTAGCTCCGCTGGGGAGAATCATTGTACAAAGCCCAAGAGGAGGCTAGAAACTTTTAAAGTGACAGGTCCAACATACTGATTTCGAAAGAGAAAATCAGTTCTTATATGAGCAACACTGTACTCAAGGATCTGATTTCAAGGATCCGGGTTATTCCTGTTTTTTAAGGAAGCGGGAAATCCAAAGGGTATTGAGACTGTCCGAGTCTGCGGGTTTCCTTCCTATTCTTGAAGGGTGCGTGAGAATGTCTTTGAGACTCAAGGAAATTAGACTGTCCAAGTCTAGAGTTTTGTCTTTTGTACTATGCTTTGAGAAACAGTGGTAGACTCTATGAAAGGACTGCTCTACGCGTATGACTAAGTTCTGTTCCTATACCTCTAGGAGGTCGTCGGGACAATTTGTACGAAGCCCAAGAGGAGGCTAGAAACTTTTAAGAAGCCGACGGGTCCTTGTACTAAGCCCAAGAGAAGGCTATCATTCTCGGAGGAAGAGATCATTATACGAAGCCTAAGAGGAGGCTGTGAATACTTCTAAGAAGCCGCAGGGTCCTTGTACTAAGCCCAAGAGGAGGCTAGGTTGCTTTTAGGAAGCCTGTGGGTCCTTGTACGATGCCCAAGAGGAGGCCGATGCTTTTAAGAAGGTCGTGGGTCCCCAAACTCCGAGAAGTTCAAGGCAATGCTATTCACCGAGAATAGATCAAAGTCAGGAAAGTTTGAGAATTTGGAAGAAACTCAAAGATGCCATTTCACAGAGAATACATTCATCTCTGGGAGTAGAGTTTCTTGACAATTCCTAATAAGGACAGCCGAAGAGAAGACTGTATCTGGTGATCCTATTGGGGATCTAGTTGTCTATTTCTACGAATAAACGAAACGGCGTCACCTAGTTCTAGACGTAGTTGCCGGGGAAACTCGAAATATCTATACTATTATTACACAGTTGATATGAGTTTATGAAAGAAGACTTACAGTGAAACAGCCCCATAATACAGTTATATGTATATGAAAGCAGTAAATGAAAGCAATAACCACTTACTCGGTTGTAGAGCTTCCATGATGTTTGGTTAGTTGTTCAACAAAGAAAGATTGAAAACAACAGTATATTCAAAATTAAAGGAGAAAATGCTTTGAAAAGGAAAGATTTGGGGCTTACAGCTCAAGGAGAGGCCCAGGGTTTTATCAGTGAGCGCACTGTTGTTTTTATCAGCGAGTCTTACACTCTTTCAAGAGGCCCAAAAAAGTTTAAAGAAAAAGAGTGGGGCTTATAACACGAGGGTAGGCCCATATGATTTTTCCGTTTAAAATGGCGATCGCGCCGAGGTTTCCTTTTAACGCAGAGGGACTTATACAATAAGTGAGGCCCAAAAATGTTTTGGTTAAAAGGGCGTTGGGTCTTACACTCTATTAGAGGCCCATAAGTATTTTGAATGGGTCTTATAGCTCAAGGAGAGGCCCAAGGTTTGATTTCAAAAGGCGACGACCGCGCCGTTTGTTTTTGACGGTATCAGAACTTATACAATACACTGAGGCCCAAAAATGATTTGGTCAAAAAAAGGATTTGGTCTTACACTCTATTAGAGGCCCATTTGTGTTTGAAAAAAGTTTGATGAGGGTTGAATTGATTAAAAACCCTAATTTGTTTTCAAAATGTATTTTTAATTGAAAAAATTCAATTAAAAGGATCAATGTTTGTTAAATATGTGAAAACAAATTATGATCTTGGATCAATGTTCCAAAAAATCATGTTTCTTCCTACAAAATGATTGAAATCAAATTAGGGTTAGAAAACAAAGGGAGAAAAAATATTTTAAATGCTAAAAACACATAAAACATTAATTCTTTGCAAAAATATCAAATATATGAAATAAATAATATTTTTGGGATTTTTTAGTAAAATCAAATATTTAAACATTTTTGTGAATTATTGCAAAAAGAACCAATAAAAAATGATAAAAATTGAAGGAGTTATTTAATTTTCAAATCATTAAAAATAATAATTTGAAAAACAACAAAATAAAAAAGTGATAAAAAGAAGTCTGGGGCGAGGGGGATTCGAACCCCAGACCTCTCGCTTGCCAATACTCATAAAACCAGCTGATGAACCGCTGTGGCGCAATGCCAATTCATTAATAACATGGCAAGTGAAAAATATATATCAAACTTAGTTGGAAAACCTGAAGAATGGCGCCATGGCCATCTTCTTCCTCGAGCACGTGCGTGAAGCACCATATCTCACTCATCTCTCAACCATTGGACATGATTCAAACACCAAACCCTTGCGTTTTTTCACAAGGAATAAGATGGCAATACCCAATTTTATTCATTTTCAGTGTGGAGTAAAATAAACATGATGAACACAGATGAACCCTAATTTGCAAAAGCAATCGTGCAGGCATGGTTATAAGGTCTATGATCCAATTTCTTGAGGCAAAACAATCAACACATGATGGCGATCAAATGGCAAAAATATCATGCGAGGAAATATGCATGAATCATGGAGTTTGAGTTTGAAGCTCACCTTGATGCAAGCTGAAATGGAACTTTGCCCAGATGGTGTTCCAGTCGTGAATTGGTGATCCCTACAGCTTCAATGGATGTTATGGAGTGTGTTGCAAGCTTTGGAACACTTTAAAATTCTTTGGATCAAGCTGGAGACCTCCACCTGCAAAATTGAAGCATAATGGCTTGGTTGAAGAGTGATTTTGAGCCTGGGGTGTTACAGTTGGTGTTTAAGTGTTTGGACACCTCAAATACATCATATGTGATGTGTTTGAGCAATTGGAATGGATTGATTGTGGCTGCAACTCAAAACCCGATAGTGGTTACTCAAAAACAAGAAAACTTGAGGTTTAAGAAAGAATGAGAGAAAGCAGTGCTGTAACTGGCTTTGGTGTGAGTTGAATGATCCATTGGGACCTCTATTTATAGGTGATCAACTTTTGTTTTGGAGGAATAGTGAATGACTGCTGGATCAGATCACATTTGCATGGATTGGCTTGGAGGATTTCTTCTCAAGCAAGGCAAGCTAGCCATTCCCAAGAGCAGGGCTATGCCTTGACCAAAACCACATTCCTTAGATGTTTTTAATGTTGTTTAATCAGAGAAATTGACTGAGTAGGGTAGCTACCTTGACAATGCACTATTCCACATTAATGCACTTTGAATTCAAGGCAAAATGTGCCAAAGTGGATGAACTTCAAGTTGGAAGATTCCTTGGCCTTTTGACTCAGACTTATCAGTTGGATCAGTTGCATTGTGATTGGTTTGAACACAGGTGGCATAGTGATCCTTAGTCTTTGGCTCAAAATCGTGTGTGGCAAGCAAACATGCAAACTGATTTTTCCAAAACAGCTTGCAGCAGCATGACTTTGGGCATGGATTTCTCATGGCTTAAGTTGAATCAATTCATGCTGTTGAGCTCTTTGAATTCTTAGTAACATATGCAACAACATTGATGTTTAACTTTGGACTTGATTCAGCTTGCATCTATGTGAAAAGATCTCACAAGTTTTGGTGTTTCAACAAAATCTGTCTTGGACGGAATTTTTCTAAGTGTTGGAAAATGGTATATTTTCATGTTTTCAGCCACTTTGGCTCACTCATAGCTCAAAATCCATAATGAATTGGAGTTAGGCCTAGTTGAAGTTTTGGTAGAGGGTAATGAGACCTACAAATCAAGCTTTGGATGGAAAAAAATGGCCTTGTGGTTTAGGAGTTATGGTCCTTCAAAGTTGGTACCTTTGTCACTTTATTTTTAACTTAGAAAATTTTCTAAGTTTTTATGGTTACCCCTTTTACAAGTTATCCAACTTTTCTTGATTTTTCTTGATGAATGATGATTAAAATCATACATCAACATCATTTTAGGGTTAAAAATCCATTTTGGTGAAAAATCTCAAAAAGTCAAAGTTGACTTTTGTGCACAGTTGACTTTTTATCAGATGAATTCCAAATTGTGCAATTCTTCAGGAAATCATGTCTTTGACCTAAATCAAACTTGATGGACATGTTCCATGGGTGTCATAGGGTATATTGATGTATGTCCTAGGGTTTGGGAGCATGTCCTGGTCAAAAGTCAAAGTTACAGTTTGACTTTTCCCTTAAAACCCTAATTGTGGTGCAGATGAAATTGAGACTTGTTGCTCAAGCTTCTTGGATTAATCCATTGTTCCAAATGGATCAATATAGTTCATTAGAGACCCTCAAACTCTCTCTTGAGGTCTTGGTCCATGATTTGTCCCAAAAGTCAACTTAGGGGTGAATTAGGTCAAGAAACCCTAATTCCTGATTTTTGATGTATGCATCCCCTGAGGCAAAATTGACTTAATGATTGGGTCCATGAGGTTCCATGGATCATATTAGGTTGTATTTTGGATATTTGGCTTGAGTCCAGATGAAATTTTTCATCTGGAGGCTCTGGTCGACCAAAACCTTAATTTGGTGATACCGACGATCTTGAGACTTGATCCACCTAGAAGGGAGCAACCTTGTGCTTAATCCTTGAAGTGGGAGTCCTTTTGATCCATTGTGTATGTTTGAGAGGTTAGAAAAGTTAAAGATCATGTCATTCCTTGATTGATCCTTTGTATAAGCACTCAGAGAGGGCTTTAAACCCTAAGCTTGATTGTAGTGAATGCTCAACAATTCCTTGAGGAGATTGATGGGGCACAAAGGTACATCCATATTGTGATGATGATTTGCCCAATGATGAGAAATCTTAGTGGTCAAAATTTGGGGTATGACAGATGCCCCTATTTAATCTTGGACACGAAGGTGTGAATGACGAAGGTGTTCGGGCATTCGGGGTGCAAGAGGATTAAATATCAGAATACCCAAAATTTTGATGGCTATGAATGACAGCTTACACATTCATATTCTTTAGCTAAGCAATGATGCTTAGAAAAGGTAAAAACTTCCCCTCGATCCTGGTTTCCTACCAAGGAACTGGTCTTAGTCTCTGTTGTGAACTTCCCCTCGTTCTTGGTTTCCTACCAAGGAACTGGTCTTAGTCTCTGAAATGAGCTTCCCCTCATTCTTGGTTTCCTACCAAGGAACTGGTCTTAGTCTCTGAAATGAACTTCCCCTCGTTCTTGGTTTCCTACCAAGGAACTGGTCTTAGTTTCTTTTGTCAATAAGCTTTATTGACAAGGGACGCTATGCGTAGCGGTTTTCCTCAAACTTCTCGCCGAATTTTCCTGGGGAGATTCCATTTGAGTGGAAAAAGTTTTGATGTCAGACTTGCTGGGGGAACCCAGTCGTCTGAGTTGTAGAGTTGCACAAACTTCTCTGTTGGAGACACCATTTGTCGATTCTATTGGGGAAAGCGAGTCTCTTGAGAGACTGCTTCCGTTTGGGGTTTTACATCATACTTTTCTCGGGGTCTTCCCGGAGAAATGCCATATGATGGGATCCAATTTTGAGGTGCCGATGACCTTTTGATCAGTGGGTTTTTCGGAGAAAAACTGCCATACTGCCGAATCTCTGATTACGAGGCTTTCTCTGTGGATTTTCCTTAATCCGGGAAAGCAAGGATATCATCTTCAATGGCGAAGAGTGATGTTTATTGAAAGTTTTCTTTGGCTTCTCAGAGGTTCAAATTATCAAAGTGGTCAAGGACCAATTTCTTTCCAGGAATAAACTGGAAGCGAGGTTGTCCAAAGGCAGCGCTTCCTGACGAGGCAAGAACTGACAACTCGATTGAGAGGACTTCTACCACTAGGGGACAAGATCGACTAGAGTGATGGTGATGCAATATGAAATGTGAATGCAAATCAATAATGCATGATGTATGTATGTATATGCTGACGAAACTGACACAACACACAAACTAAAAGATGAACATGACTGGATAGTCGGCCATCGCGGGGCGTATAGAGATATCGCTGGTTCAAGATAGCAATTCCACCTTGCTTAGGGGAGATAGTCCCTACGGGGAATATCGTTGATCGGGCTTAGGAGATAAGAACTCGGCCGAGGCGGGTCAGACGAAACAAGGTCTCGGACACAGTTGATCCCTTCATTCAGGCGTACTGGGTTAGAAGGAGTACTTTGATTTTGCACTTTGAGGTTCGATTACTTCTAGAGAAGCGATCGATGTTCTTTCGATGTTCAACAGTCAAAAGAAATTGCCATCTCTTATTAAAAAGCAGAAAAAGTTTTAACAAGTAAATTTATTTTTGTTTTATTTTAAGAATCGCTAATCATGTTAACAACGCCGTTCTGTAAAGCTAAAACAAATAAGAAGTACAAACAAAAGCACAAGGGCTTAAACTTTATTGATAAGATGAAGATCAGCCATACACGTGATCCCAAAGAGTATATACAAAGTTTAAAAATGGTAATTTACAGGGAAAAGGGCTACGTTGAAACATAACGACCACTATCCTTCTAACAACTTTGAATTCGGGACATCCTGAGCTTCTGTCGAAGATGACTTTGACTGGAGTTTTCTGACAGATGATGTAACTGCTGTTGCTGAGGGACTTGCCTCTGTTGAACATAGTTACTTGCCATTATCCCTAATTTTTTCCTGGATTGTACTTTGAGATTTCCAATCCACCGGGATGATTTTTTTTCATGTCTCTAATTTTTGCCTGGACCGCCCTTTCGGGTTTTCAATCCACCGAGACGTTTTTTTTTTTTTTTTTTTAGTTTAGGCGAAGTATTTCTTGACTACATCAACATTCGTGGGGTAGGCAAATTCCTCTCCGTCCATGGTTGCAAGCCTCAAGGCGCCGCCTGAGAAAGCTTTCGTGACCACATAGGGGCCATCATAATTTGGGGTCCATTTGCCCCGAGTATCAGTGAGAAAAGATTGTATCTTTTTGAGCACGAGGTCTCCTTTCCTGAAGATGCGGGGTCGAACCTTTTTGTCGAACACCTTTTTCATTCTCTGTTGATACAGCTGACCATGGCATAGTGCCATGATTCGCTTCTCCTCGATCAGATTTAGTTCGTCGTGTCGGCTTTGACACCATTCAGCTTCGGCGAGCTTAGCTTCCATCAGTACTCGGATTGACGGGATCTCTACTTCTATGGGGAGCACTGCTTCCATACCATACACTAGAGAGAAAGGGGTTGCCCCTGTTGAAGTGCGGACAGATGTGCGATAACCGTGAAGAGCAAAGGGTAGCATCTCGTGCCAGTCTTTATAGGTTACAACCATCTTTTGAACGATCTTCTTGATGTTCTTGTTAGCCGCTTCTACCGCCCCGTTCATCTTGGGTTGGTAGGGAGATGAGTTATGATGTCCAATCTTGAACTCTGCGCACAACTCCTTCATCATCTTATTGTTCAAGTTAGATCCATTATCAGTAATGATCTCGCTTGGAACACCATAAAGGCAGATGATATTATTTTTGATAAATCGGACCACCACTTGTCGGGTTACATTAGCGTACGATGCTGCTTCGACCCACTTGGTGAAATAGTCAATGGCTACAAGGATGAACCGATGTCTGTTTGAAGCCTTAGGCTCAATCAAGCCAATCATGTCGATTCCCCATATCGAGAATGGCCATGGGGAAGAAAGAACTTTGAGATGTGATGGCGGTACATGAATTTTGTCGGAGTATATCTGGCACTTGTGACACCTCCTCATGTACCTGTAGTAGTCGCATTCCATTGTCAACCAATAGTACCCTGCTCTGAGAATTTTTCTCGCCATTGCATGTCCGTTGGCATGAGTGCCAAAGGATCCTTCATGAATTTCTTTCATAAGTGTGTCTGCTTCTGGCCTGTCGACGCATCGGAGCAAAACCATGTTAAAATTCCTCTTATAAAGAGTGTCGCCGCTCAGGAAGAAACTGCCTGCTAGTCTTCTGAGGGTCTTTCTGTCTTTTCTGAGTGCCCCAGATGGGTACTCCTGTTTCTGAAGGAAGCATTTGATATCATGATACCAAGGTTTGTCGTCTATGACTGCTTCAATCGTAAAGATGTAAGCGGGCCGTTCAAGGCGCATTATGTCGATCTTAGGTATGTCATTCCATTGACCTACACTAATCATAGAAGAGATAGTGGCTAAGGCATCAGCCATGTAATTCTCTTCACGAGGGATGTGATGAAACTCAACTCTGTTGAAGAAGGGTAACAACCTTCTTGCATAGTCTTTGTAAGGAATCAATCCTGATTGGTATGTGTTCCAATCTCCTTTTATCTGATTAATGACCAAAGCTGAATCGCCGTATACGTCCAAGTTTTTGATCCTTAAATCAATTGCTTCTTCGAGACCCATGATACAAGCTTCGTATTCGGCCTCGTTGTTCGTACACTTGAACGTAAGTCGAGCAGTGAAAGGAATGTGGGTACCCTGAGGGGTAACAATGATTGCCCCAATTCCGTTTCCATAATGATTAATTGCTTCGTCAAAGATAAGTCCCCATTGGGAACTTGGTTCTGGCCCTTCACTGGGTAACGGTTCATCGCAATCTTTCATTTTTAGATACATGACATCTTCGTCTGGGAAGTCAAACCCGATTGATTCTTGATCGTCAATCGGTTGATGAGCTAAATGATCGGCTAAAATACTTCCTTTAACGGCTTTCTGAGCGTGGTACTCTATGTCATATTCTGATAACAACATCTGCCAACGGGCAATCCTTCCCGTGAGAGCAGGTTTTTCGAAGACATACTTGATTGGATCCATTTCGGAGAATAACCAAGTAGTATGACGAATCATGTATTGGCGAAGACGTCTGGCTGCCCAAGCTAAAGCACAACAAGTTTTCTCGAGAATCGTGTACCGAGTTTCACAGTCGGTGAATTTATTGCTCAAATAGTAAATGGCATACTCTTTCCTTTTGGTTTCGTCTTGTTGGCCAAGTACACATCCCATTGAGTCCTCTAGAACTGTGAGGTAAATGATCAGTGGTCTTCCTTCCACTGGAGGTGATAGAATCGGAGGATTCAACAGATATTCCTTAATACTGTCGAAGGTGGTTTGGCAATCTTCTGACCAAATGCAATCCTGGTTCTTTTTGAGTAACTTGAAACTCGGCGCACAGGTTGCGGTCATGAGGAATATGAATCTGGAGATGTAATTCAAACGTCCCAAGAATCCTCTGACTTGTTTTTCAGTTTTCGGAGAAGGCATTTCTTGAATGGCCTTGACCTTGTCAGGATCAACTTCAATTCCTTTCTGGCTGACGATGAACCCTAGTAGTTTCCCTGAACGGACACCGAAGGTGCACTTGTTGGGATTCAAGCGGAGCTTGAATTTTCTTAGACGTTCGAACAATTTTGACAGATGTTCAACGTGCTCACTCTCTGTTTTTGATTTTGCAATCATATCATCGACATATACCTCGATTTCCTTATGTATCATGTCATGAAACAGAGTAGTCATGGCCCTTTGATAGGTTGCCCCGGCGTTCTTCAAACCGAACGACATTACCTTGTAACAAAAAGTACCCCATGGGGTAATGAATGAAGTTTTCTCCATGTCTTTTGGCGCCATTTTGATTTGGTTATAGCCCGAGAATCCATCCATGAAGGAGAAAACTTTGAACTTTGCTGTGCTGTCCACCAGCATGTCGATGTGTGGTAAAGGAAAGTCGTCCTTTGGACTTGCCTTGTTCAGATCCCTGTAGTCGACACACATTCTGACCTTTCCGTCCTTTTTGGGAACGAGTACAATGTTGGCTAACCATTGAGGATATTCTGATGTGGCGAGGAAACATGCGTCAATCTGTTTCTGTACTTCCTCTTTGATTTCGATGGCCATGTCCGGGTGAGTGCGTCTCAACCTTTGTTTTACTGGCGGACATTCCGATCTTAATGGTAAGTGATGTTCCACGATGCTGGTATCCAACCCTGGCATATCCTGATAGGACCAAGCGAACACATCGGGGAATTCTTTGAGAAGCTTTATCAAACCCTCTCTGGCAGTTGGACTGAGCAGTGCCCCAATCCTGATTTCTTTTCTCTCTTTTTCTGAACCCAAGTTTACCGTTTCCAACGGCTCTTTATGAGGTTCAATGGACCTTTCCTCTTGTCTGAGTAGTCGGGAGATCTCTTCTGGAATTTTGTCGTCATTTTCTTCTTCAGCCTCGAATACCGGGAACTCAAAGTTGGGAGAAGGCATCGGATCGTATGTTTCAACGGGGTTTAAAATAAGCAATCTGCATGACGTAATGATTCGTGTTTAGAAGAGGTAGAGAAAAATGCAAGTGTGTGCAGTGTTTTATTGTACTGCTTGTTTTTATTTTTAAATTGTTTTTTAGGATTACCATTTTCTGAAAAAGCACAAAGAGAAAACAACAATTAATGCGGAAATTACAGAACGACGTTATTTTATTAATGAACAAGTCGATCTTTGAAACTACAGCCCTATAAAACAAAACTATGTCGCTTTGGGCAAAGCGAAGAGGAAAATTTACAGAAAGCGAGCCCTATCAAAACACCCGTTTCACCTGGGCAGGGTGAAAGGTTAAAAGATGGCAATTACTTTAACTGATGAACGACCTTCGGAACCTCAACAGCAACCCATTGGCGATGAACTCCTCGGTGAATCACAAAGTCTGGCACCTTCCTTGATTTGTCTTCAGAAATAACGCTGATTTCTGGTGGAGTAGGATCGTTGAAATCTGTCTCCCAGGCAGAATTGTCGTAGGAGAATTCCTCTGTTGCATTTTGCATAGCATTTGTGCTCTCAGGTACATCTCCCCATCCAGATGCCTGGATATCCTCGAGCCTGATACGAGAGCTTTCGGGAGCGGTGTATTTGACCAGGAAGTCGAATTTTCCACTCGGTTGTCCCAAGGTGTCCCAAACTTCTTTGGAACTGGAGGAGTCATCTCTCTCGATGACGTTGACCTCGGGAAAAGCATAGTTGATGAACTCAAGTCCTGCAAACGTTGCGAATTCATCTTCATCTTGAGTAATTTCTGAATGACCTGAGTGTTGATCCCATGACATGGTGGGGACACAGGTATTCTGTTCAATGATGCTTAGCTGAGTTTCATTACTCGACTGACTTTCTTGCCCCAAGTTTCCTGGGTAAGGTTGCCACATTGGCAGGCCATCCATTGGGCCATAGTAGGTGTAGTCAAAATTGTCTTTCATCAGAGTGTCTTCCTCTAATGAATTTGGCGGAGCACGGCATCCTTCCTGATCACAATCTCCGTATATCATTTCGACATCTGACCTTGGTATAAATCACGGACTTTGTGCGGGATAGCAAAAAGGCGTAGGCACCTCTTCCTGAGACATATAACCGTCCTCATTCAAATAGGACTTCCATTCTTCATCCGTGTCAGAGGGATCTTCCTCATTGATAGCATGAACCGCTTGAGACACTAGGTGAAGGAAACCTCCACTGTGGAAGAAATTTTGAAGGGGATGAAGACTTTCATCGTTGGCAGCTGTCTGGGTACAAGTTGCAGAAAAACCAAGACCCTTCTTTGTTTTGTTGTCAATAGGAATAACAAGTTGTCCCCATCCTATTGTGTTGGTACTCTCGACCGCTTTGATAGCATCGTTGTATGAGGAAATCGAGGTTCCTCCTTTGAAATGATTGTCCTTGCTCACCGACAGTGCTTGGAACCGCGTTCCAATAACCTCCTTGGGTTCTATACCAGTAGATAATGACAAGTTACTCACGAGCAAGGCTTGTTCCCCACAAACTGGGACAAGTTAATCGTTCTTGACGGACTTTAGCTTTTGGTGGAGGGTTGAAGTAACCGCTCCAGCCTGATGTATCCAAGGTCTTCCTAATAAACAACTGTATGTTGCCCGGATGTCCATGACCTGGAAAGTAACTTCGAAAGTTTGAGGACCGATAGTTATGGGAAGATCAACTTCACCGATAACTGTTTTTCTGGATCCATCGAATGCTTTGACGACGACCTCGCTGACTCTCATCGGAGGGCCTTTGAATGATAATTGCATCAAAGTGGACTTCGGCATAACATTCAGGGCTGACCCCGTGTCTACCAGTACGCTGGCTAAAGCATCGTCCTGGCAATTAACTGTAATGTTGAGCGCCATGTTATGACGGCGACCCTCTTCAGGTAATTCCTCATCACTAAATCCCAAATTGTTGCAGGAAGTGATGTTAGAGACAATGCTATCGAACTGTCTAATTGTTACATCCTGTTCCACAAAGGCCTGCTCCAAGACTTTCTGTAGAGCCTCCCTATGTGCTTCTGAACTGAGTAACAGTGATAATACTGAGATCTTTGAAGGAGTCTGTAACAGTTGATCAACAATGTTGTATTCACTCCTTTGGATGAGCTTCAGCATCTCATCATTGTTTCTTGAAAGGTCGGGATTACTGGATTGACCGACTAGTGGATCGGGAGCTTCTGTCTGAAGTTCCTTTTCTTTGTTAACTTCCCCAACCCCTCGGTTGAAAATTCTACCACTCTGTGTTACACGACTGATGTCTGCAATATTCACAACGGAGGGTAACGGAATTTTCTTTCCATTGTCGATTATTGTTGCACCGTATTTGTAAGGGATAGCCTTAGTTGATTCATACGGTAATGGTCCCGGCAGATAGATGACTATGGGAACCTTCTGATTTTTCTGACCATCATAAGTAATCTCGATCCGTCCCTGGTTGGGAACTTTAGATTCGTCTAGTAGAGGGATGATGGCAAAAACATCCCTGGTCATGTGATGACCAGAGATGGTGACAACATCCTCGACTTGATTGGCAAGGTAGTTCGGCGTCCAGTCGATAGGTCCAGAACCCGGATGTGGATGAATCTCTCCACGATCCATCTGACCCTGAAGAGCCTCTCGCACAAGGTAACACCCTTGATTACTTTCCGAACAGACGCTACAACGGTCGTAATTGTGCAGTGGTACCTGGCCACGCCCACTTTGAATACAATGTGACCTCACTAGGTTACCTTCCATTGCTCGGACATCCTGACTTTAACGTCGAGTAGGATTCCTGTTATTGATACTAATTTGCTGAGTATCCTCATCCATGTAGATTGGCATCCACCAGTGATTTAACAAGTGCTGAAGTGCCTCTTGGACAATGGTACAACCCTGATCGTTTTCGCAACCTGCTTTACAGCTTTGATAGTCATGTGATATTAAGAATCCAAGTCAGACCTGCTCAGCATGTAACTCTACCAGGTTGGTATTCAACACACGAATGTCAAAGATCTGAACCATATTGACCTGATAGGAATTCCTATCACGGTAGTCTTGGATCCATCCAAGATCCATCTGACGCTGGAGGGCCTCTTGTATGAAAGAGCATCCCTGTTTGTTTACCGAGCAAATCAGACAAGAACTGTAATCGTGCGCGGCAGATTATGATACTGGCTTTGCCTTGAGTGCATCGCCACCAAGTTGACATTCATTGTACGGATGTCGTGGTTCTGAATGACGTTAGAATTCATGTAGACCATGTTAACTCCACAAACTCGGTGCTCTTGGATCCATCCGAGATCCATCTGTTCCTGTAGAGCTGCTTGCACTACAGAACATCCTTGGTTGTCTTTAGAGCAGATATCACACTGATGATAGTTATGAGGTGGCATATGGCCATATCCACTCTGTATATAATGCATCTTGACCAGATTGGTCTTTAACAAGAGTACATCGTGAATTTGATAGACATTGTTAGTCTCTTTCTTAATCAGGTTGACTGCAGCCTTCTCATGTTGAGGCAGCGGGTTCGTAAGAACATTAGGATTCGTATCTTTGAAAGACAAGAGCCCACTCCTAACAAGCTTTTGCACGTCGGACTTGAAATTAAGACAAGTTTCAATGTTATGCCCGGAACCTCCTTGATGATAAGAGCAAGTTTGATTCACCTTAAACCAAAAAGGCAGATTTTCCGGAACTGTAAGAGGGGACTTAGTCTGAATGTGCCCCTTGGCTAGCAGTAAGGGAAACAGCTCTGCGTACGTTACGGGTATAGGATCAAATCCTGGTGGTCGTGTTGTACGGTTGTTGTTGTATTGGGGACGAGCCTGCTGAAGAGGCTGTTGCGTCCTTTGCTGATCAGGTTGGCTCTGCGCAACCTGAGGTTGATACGTAGGAATAGGCGCAAGGCTAATAGCAGGAGTCACAGCTGCTACTGGCTGATAACGTCGCCTTTGCTTTCCGAGAGAGATATTCCTAATATCTTGCTCTTTTTTCTTAGGGAGAGCACTACCGTATTTTTTAGTACCGCTCGTCGATCCAGTGTCTTTTGCCAAACGTCCTTCTCAGACGGCTTCCTCAAGACGTACACCCATGCCGACCATTTCGGTGAAATCACTGGGCGCACTGCCAACCATTCGGTCATAGTAAAATGAGCTTAAGGTCTTTAAGAAGATCTTTGTCATCTCTTTTTCCTCAAGAGGTGGACAAATTTGAGCGGCAATTTCACGCCACCTTTGAGCATACTCCTTAAAGGTTTCCTTGTCCTTTTGCGACATTGATCTGAGTTGATCTCTATCGGGTGCCATGTCCAAATTGTATTTGTATTGTTGGACGAAGGCAGTACCAAGATCTCTGAATGTGCTGATCGTAGTACAGTTTAAACCCATGTACCATTTGAGTGCGGCACCGGTTAAACTATCCTGAGAGTAGTGAATCAGCAGGTCCTGATTCTCCGTCTGAGCTGACATCCGCCGAGCGTACATCACCAGATGGTTTTGAGGGCAAGAGTTACCCTTGTACTTTTCAAAGTCGGGCACTTGGAACTTGTGCGGGACTTTCACACTGGGGACCAAGCAGAGATCCGCGGCGTCCTTTCCAAATAGATCCTGACCGCGAATGGCTTGCAGTTCCTTCTGCATCTCCAGGAACTGTTCCTGGAATTCATCCATTCTATCGAACATAGTTTCCATCTTACCAGAAGGTGTTGGCGGAATCTGTCCTTCCGGGACAGTGTGCACCACAGGGGGTGGTACCGTGACTACGGCAACAAATCTTGGCGTTTCCCGAAGTTTGTAACCTTCAGGAGTCTTCAGTATGCCCCGGGCATCTTCGCTTTCCCGAAGTTTGTAACCTTCAGGCCCAGCGGCTTCTGTTGTGATTCCCTAATCTTCAGTGATCGGCGGAACATATCCTTCTGGGATATAGTTAACAGGCATGCCCCAAGGACGATCTTTCGGCATTTGATACCTAGGATCATACTTCTCCACGATGGGCGTTGAGGTGATCTCTGAGATCACAGTCCTTTGTAGCTGAGCTTCTGTCATGGCTTGCATGTCGTTACGAAGCTTTCTCATATCTTCTCTCAGAGCGTCGATCTCTTCTTTCAATTCTCTGTTTTCTTCCTCAAGATCATCCATCTTTTTCTGACGATTGGCCCGAGTATTATACGAATGAGACAGTTTGACTCTAGAATCGAGACACAAATGTGAGATTCGTAAGGAAGAAGAATACGTGATGTGAGAATGATGAATGCAATGACTATATTAATTGTTTTTCTTGGTTTAATCAAAATAAACTTCGACAATTAAATTGCAAATATCAAACAGTGGGGAAACCCCTTTTTATTGAAATTCCAAGGATTACAGAAATGGAAATACAGTAGATTACAAGGTGCAGAAATAGAAACCTAAGCTAATGGGCCTCGAGTCCTCTCTGAAAAGAAATCGGGTGCTGATTCTGGGACTTTCCTTTTATTTGACCGGGGCTCTTGGGCCGTTGTCGGGTTGTCATTCCTTTGCCAGGTGAAAGGAGTGAGCAAATTCCTTTGGTCATCTTGGTTCTCTACAGCATGTTGCTCCAAAATTTCAATCAGAGCATCTTTTTCTTTCAGTAATTGCTGTATTTTGATGCACTCTATGTCGAGAGTGCGATACTTGTTCTTCCAAGACCTTCTCTCCCGTTGAACTTTGTTGAGAGTAACCTGAAGCTTTTCAGTTTCCGTCATGAAGTACATGACAGATTCCCTTGGCGAAAGAATTCCGTAACGAGGATAAGGCATCTTTAGCTTGAGAGCTCTAGTTTGTACCCAATGGAGATAAGGCTCCACCGAGACAAAATCCGGTTTTCCCAGAGACTCTCGTCCTTTCTTATGAACATGTTTCCAAGCTTGCACTATTTCCATCTTTAGTGCTCTGTCGTTTTCTCCTTCTTTGAAGAAAGGACCTTCCAGATGAACACCCAGTGGGATATGTCTCATCGGGTATCCAAATTGACGGCGAACCAATACCGGATGGTAGTTGATTCCTCCTTTAGTTCCTATGAGGGGTACGTTGGGGAAGTTTCCACAACGATCAATGATCCTGATTCCCTCATAAATCCTATTACACCAATCTATATCAGAGTTGGTAAGAGACATGATCTTCTGTGACCAACGTAAGGCACTCTTGCAATCCCAAAAAGCAGCAGACTTGGGCAAGTGAGAGATGAACCATTTATAAAGCAGAGGTACACATCATGTGATCTCCCCTCCGCGGTACAAATTCCCCAAGTGTACAAAATGATACGCATCTGCGAGCAAAGTCGGCACAGGGTTTCCAATGAGAAAAACCTTAATGGAGTTAATATCGACGAAGTTATTGATGTTGGGAAACAAAAATAACCCCTAGGTGAGCAAGACAAAGATGCTTTCAAAAGCAGTTATGTTTCCTATACTGGCGAAGTACAAGGCTTTCTTTGTCAAGAACTGGGTTGGCAAACCTTGGATGCAACCCTTAGCGGTCATGTGAGCCCTGACCTCAGACTCGTCCAAATGAATTGCTCTTGCAATGGTCTGATTCTTTGGAATTTCTTCCAGTCCAGAAAATGGAGCTCGATCAGTGATATGTAGATCGATCAAGTGAGAATACGCCTCCAGTGTTGGTGCTAGCTGGTAATCTGGGAATGTGAAACAGTGATAAACCAGATCGTAAAACTGAATGAGCGCGTCCATGATTCCCTCAATCACATGGACTCTTAACAGAGGCAGCAGACCTCCGTGTTTGGCTCTGAAAACCTCAGGGTTAGTGATCATCCTTGCTAACCTTCTTAAATCCTCTAGTTTTGGAACCTTGAAGGTGTACTTATGAGTTCTCCTTTTACCGAAATCCATCAGTGCAATCCTTTTCTCTGATATTTGCAAAAACAGTCTTAATTTAATTTGAAAAACAGCAGAGAGACTAAAAGAGAAGTGTTTTGAATGTTTTAATGTTTTTTAGATGAATGCATGAATGCAGCACACAAAAACATAGAAAAAACATGGGGTCAAAGGGTCGTTGTCATGAAGTCAAGGCTCTACCCATCCCAAAGGTTTATACTAGGGTGATTTTTGTACCTGTACTCATTATCATCAGCTCCTCCCAGGAAAGCAAAACAACAAGCGGATCGCCAGCGAGTTGTAGAGCAATCTTAGAGTAAGTTCCATTCACCGAGAATAGATCACCAGCCTCAAATGAGGGTAGTATCGCGTAACAACTATTTCCGATAGTTTCCGCACTACGAAAGGGTTTGGCTCCTCAGCTTCTCAGACTTAACAACCGGCCCATTGGCTAAGAGAGTGAATGGGTTGCGTTGGTCAGCCTCCACTGAGGTTGATGGTCGACCCTGTCGCCATCACTTATCTTAAGTGTATACTCAGTCTTTCCACATACGGCATTACCCGCATTCCCATTAGCAGAAAAATAAACACGTATAGAAATTAGGAAAAGCAGTATATATATTTGTCTTAAACATCCTAGAGCTTTGAAGCTAAGGATCCTAAGTTCTTGACAGAAAATGGGTTCCCCGGCGGAAGCCCCAATCTGTGGTATCATACAAGAGATGAAAAGGAAAACCGTGCCTAGATCTATCTTTGATAGGCCCCACAGTGGGCGCCATTTTTCTGTAGCGAGCGATTTTGGACGCGGTTCTTAAGCGCTGGTCGATCTCTGCGGTTTGAGCTTTAAACTATAGGTCGATTCATTTTTTATCCTATTGTGAGCTGAATAAGGAATGGAAATAGATGTCTCCAATTAACCCTGCTTGCATACTGAGTTTAAACAGCGGTCTGTTACGTTACGAATGCTATCAATGTGGGGGGGGGGCCTTTGTACTGGTTATTTGTATTTTCGCCAATACTGGTTTGTTTATCTAGGCAGAAGTTTTCGGGCGGGGAACAAGGATTAGGATGTTAGGACTGATGTTTATGATTGATGGAGATGTGGGATTTGGGTTTTTTGTTGATTGTGCTCGCTAATATTTTTCTTTCAATCTTATGCCTACGTATTCCCGTTTACCGAAACAGGGAAATCAGAGCGTTCGTAGTTCCTCCTATTCTATGGGAGGAAATTGGTTTTTGGTGTCTTGTTTAAAGCCCAAGACGTGAAGCGAAAGGTGATTTGTATCTTGTTCAAAGCCCAAGATATGAAGCTGAAAAGTCTGACTTTAGAGAGAATTTGTCATCTCTAAAGAGGTCTGTTTGTCACATCTGTTAGGTCACTGGTTTATAAAGGGGGATTACTTTAACCGGGATACGCGGAACCTAGCAATGCCATAATTTCCTTTATAGGGGATTTTAACCTGAAGGAGAAGACTTTAACTCAGTGTAGAGAAATGCTATCTTTCCTTAGGAATTTCCATGCTAAACGAGGGACAGTGGCATGGATATAGATGATCCAGAGGCTTGCCGCTTACAGCGATTAGATGAAGGGAAAGGAGTTGTTGATGTTTGTGTACTGTGAACGAGGCACAACTTTGATGCTAAAAGGTTGATTGGATCAACCAGTGGTTTTCTTATATAAAGCCTAAGAGGAGGCTAATATGTGTCTCGTACAAAGCCCGAGAGAGAGGCGAAAAGGTTTTTGACCCGACGATGGAATCTTTTGGTATCTCGTATAAAGCCCGAGATGGAGGCTATTGTTTGTTTGGCTCAATAAGAACCCTTTTGTATCTCGTACAAAGCCCGAGATGGAGGCGAAAGGGGTGATTGACTCAACGAGGAAGTCTCTGGTATCTCGTACGAAGCCCGAGATGGAGGCTAAAATTGTTAGCTCCGCTGGGGAGAATCATTGTACAAAGCCCAAGAGGAGGCTAGAAACTTTTAAAGTGACAGGTCCAGCATACTGATTTCGAAAGAGAAAATCAGTTCTTGTATGAGCAACACTGTACTTAAGGATCCGATTTCAAGGATCCGGGTTATTCCTATTTTTTAAGGAAGCGGGAAATCCAAAGGGTATTGAGACTGTCCGAGTCTGCGGGTTTCCTTCCTATTCTTGAAGGGTGCTTGAGAATGTCTTTGAGACTCAAGGAAATTAGACTGTCCAAGTCTAGAGTTTTGTCTTTTGTACTATGCTTTAAGAAACAGTAGTAGACTCTATGAAAGGACTGCTCTACGCGTATGACTAAGTTCTGTTCCTATACCTCTAGGAGGTCGTCGGGACAATTTGAACGAAGCCCAAGAGGAGGCTAGAAACTTTTAAGAAGCCGACGGGTCCTTGTACTAAGCCCAAGAGAAGGCTATCATTCCCAGAGGAAGAGATCATTATACGAAGCCTAAGAGGAGGCTGTGAATACTTCTAAGAAGCCGGAGGGTCCTTGTACTAAGCCCAAGAGGAGGCTGGTTTGCTTTTAGGAAGCCTGTGGGTCCTTGTACGATGCCTAAGAGGAGGCCGATGCTTTTAAGAAGCCCGTGGGTCCCCAAACTCCGAGAAGTTCAAGGCAATGCTATTCACCGAGAATAGATCAAAGTCAGGAAAGTTCGAGAATTTGGAAGAAACTCAAAGATGCCATTTCACAGAGAATACATTCATCTCTGGGAGTAGAGTTTCTTGACAATTCCTAATGAGGACAGCCGAAGAGAAGACTGTATCTGGTGATCCTATTGGGGATCTAATTGTCTATTTCTACGAATAAACGAAACGGCGTCACCTAGTTCTAGACGTAGTTGCCGGGGAAACTCGAAATATCTATACTATTATTACACAGTTGATATGAGTTTATGAAAGAAGACTTACAGTGAAACAACCCCATAATACAGTTATATGTATATAAAAGCAGTAAATGAAAGCAATAACCACTTACTCGGTTGTAGAGCTTCCATGCTGTTTAGTTAGTTGTTCAATAAAGAAAGATTGAAAACAACAGTATATTCAAAATCAAAGGAGAAAATGCTTTGAAAAGGAAAGATTTGGGGCTTACAGCTCAAGGAGAGGCCCAGGGTTTTATCAGTGAGCGCACTGTTGTTTTTGTACAGAGGGACTTATACAAGTGACTGAGGCCCAAAAAAGGTTTTCTGTACAAAGGGATGGGTCTTACACTCTTTCAAGAGGCCCAAAAAAGTTTAAAGAAAAAGAGTGGGGCTTATAACACGAGGGTAGGCCCATATGATTTTTCCGTTTAAAATGGCGATCGCGCCGAGGTTTCCTTTTAACGCAGAGAGACTTATACAATAAGTGAGGCCCAAAAATGTTTTGGTTAAAAGGGGGTTGGGTCTTACACTCTATTAGAGGCCCATAAGTATTTTGAATGGGTCTTATAGCTCGAGGAGAGGCCCAAGGTTTGATTTCAAAAGGCGACGACCGCGCCGTTTGTTTTTGATGGTATCGGGACTTATACAATACACTGAGGCCCAAAAATGATTTGGTCAAAAAAAGGATTGGGTCTTATACTCTATTAGAGGCCCATTTGTGTTTGAAAAAAGTTTGATGAGGGTTGAATTGATTCAAAACCCTAATTTGTTTTCAAATTATATTTTTAATTGAAAAAATTCAATTAAAAGGATCATTGTTTGTTAAATATGTGAAAACAAATTATGATCTTGGATCAATGTTCCAAAAAATCATGTTTCTTCCTACAAAATGATTGAAATCAAATTAGGGTTAGAAAACAAAGGGAGAAAAAATATTTTAAATGCTAAAAACACATAAAACATTAATTCTTTGCAAAAATATCAAATATATGAAATAAATAATATTTTTGGGATTTTTTAGTAAAATCAAATATTTAAACATTTTTGTGAATTATTACAAAAAGAACCAATAAAAAATGATAAAAATTGAAGGAGTTATTAATTTTTCAAATCATTAAAAATAATAATATGAAAAATAACAAAATAAAAAAGTGATAAAAAGAAGTCTGGGGCGAGGGGGATTCGAACCCCAGACCTCTCGCTTGCCAATACTCACAAAACCAGCTGATGAACCGCTGGGGCGCAATGCCAATTCATTAATAACATGGCAAATGAAAAATATATATCAAACTTAGTTGGAAAACCTGAAGAATGGCGCCATGGCCATCTTCTTCCTCGAGCTCGTGCGTGAAGCACCATATCTCACTCATCTCTCAACCATTGGACATGATTCAAACACCAAACCCTTGCGTTTTTTCACAAGGAATAAGATGGCAATACCCAATTTTATTCATTTTCAGTGTGGAGTAAAATAAACATGATGAACACAGATGAACCCTAATTTGCAAAAGCAATCGTGCAGGCATGGTTATAAGGTCTATGATCCAATTTCTTGAGGCAAAACAATCAACACATGATGGCAATCAAATGGCAAAAATATCATGCAAGGAAATATGCATGGATCATGGAGTTTGAGTTTGAAGCTCACCTTGATACAAGCTGAAATGGAACTTTGCCCAGATGGTGTTCCAGTCATGAATTGGTGATCCCTACAGCTTCAATGGATGTTATGGAGTGTGTTGCAAGCTTTGGAACACTTTAAAATTCTTTGGATCAAGCTGGAGACCTCCACCTGCAAAATTGAAGCATAATGGCTTGGTTGAAGAGTGATTTTGAGCCTGGGGTGTTACAGTTGGTGTTTAAGTGTTTAGACACCTCAAATACATCATATGTGATGTGTTTGAGTAATTGGAATGGATTGATTGTGGCTGCAACTCAAAACCCGATAGTGGTTACTCAAAAACAAGAAAACTTGAGGTTTAAGAAAGAATGAGAGAAAGCAGTGCTGTAACTGGCTTTGGTGTGAGTTGAATGATCCATTGGGACCTCTATTTATAGGTGATCAACTTTTGTTTTGGAGGAATAGTGAATGGCTGCTGGATCAGATCACATTTGCATGGATTGGCTTGGAGGATTTCTTCTCAAGCAAGGCAAGCTAGCCATTCCCAAGAGCAGGGCTATGCCTTGACCAAAACCATATTCCTCAGATGTTTTTAATGTTCTTTAATCAGAGAAATTGACTGAGTAGGGTAGCTACCTTGACAATGCACTATTCCACATTAATGCACTTTGAATTCAAGGCAAAATGTGCCAAAGTGGATGAACTTCAAGTTGGAAGATTCCTTGACCTTTTGACTCAGACTTATCAGTTGGATCAGTTGCATTGTGATTGGTTTGAACACAGGTGGCATAGTGATCCTTAGTCTTTGGCTCAAAATCGTGTGTGGCAAGCAAACATGCAAACTGATTTTTCCAAAACAGCTTGCAGCAGCATGACTTTGGGCATGGATTTCTCATGGCTTAAGTTGAATCAATTCATGCTGTTGAGCTCTTTGAATTCTTAGTAACATATGCAACAACATTGATGTTTAACTTTGGACTTGATTCAGCTTGCATCTATGTGAAAATATCTCACAAGTTTTGGTGTTTCAACAAAATCTGTCTTGGACAGAATTTTTCTAAGTGTTGGAAAATGGTATATTTTCATGTTTTCAGCCACTTTGGCTCACTTATAGCTCAAAATCCATAATGAATTGGAGTTAGGCCTAGTTGAAGTTTTTGTAGAGGGTAATGAGACCTAGAAATAAAGCTTTGGATGGAAAAAAATGGCCTTGTGGTTTAGGAGTTATGGTCCTTCAAAGTTGGTACCTTTGTCACTTCATTTTTAACTTAGAAAATTTTCTAAGTTTTTATGGTTACCCCTTTTACAAGTTATCCAACTTTTCTTGATTTTTGTTGATGAATGATGATTCAAATCATACATAAACATCATTTTAGGGTTAAAAATCCATTTTGGTGAAAAATCTCAAAAAGTCAAAGTTGACTTTTGTGCACAGTTGACTTTTTATCAGATGAATTCCAAATTGTGCAATTCTTCAGGAAATCATGTCTTTGACCTAAATCAAACTTGATGGACATGTTCCATGGGTGTCATAGGGTATATTGATGTATGTCCTAGGGTTTGGGAGCATGTCCTGGTCAAAAGTCAAAGTTACAGTTTGACTTTTCCCTTAAAACCCTAATTGTGGTGCAGATGAAATTGAGACTTGTTGCTCAAGCTTCTTGGATTAATCCATTGTTCCAAATGGATCAATATAGTTCATTAGAGACCCTCAAACTCTCTCTTGAGGTCTTGGTCCATGATTTATCCCAAAAGTCAACTTAGGGGTGAATTAGGTCAAGAAACCCTAATTCCTGATTTTTGATGTATGCATCCCCTGAGGCAAAATTGATTTGATGATTGGGTCCATGAGGTTCCATGGAGCATATTAGGTTGTGTTTTGGATATTTGGCTTGTGTCCAGATGAAATTTTTCATCTGGAGGCTCTGGTCGACCAAAACCCTAATTTGGTGATACCGGCGATATTGAGACTTGATCCACCTAGAAGGGAGCAACCTTGTGCTTAATCCTTGAAGTGGGAGTCCTTTTGATCCATTGTGTATGTTTGAGAGGTTAGACAAGTTGAAGATCATGTCATTCCTTGATTGATCCTTTGTCTAAGCACTCAGAGAGGGCTTGAAACCCTAAGCTTGATTGTAGTGAATGCTCAACAATTCCTTGAGGAGATTGATGGGGCACAAAGGTACATCCATATTGTGATGATGATTTGCACAATAATGGGAAATCTTAGTGGTCAAAATTTAGGGTATGACAGATGCCAGCGGCACGGGGACATGCACCTCGCTCCTCCTAACGAGCTCAAAACACTGTCCTCCCCGTGGCCATTTGCGTGGTGGGGGATGGATATCCTCGGACCTTTTGTCGTGGGATCGTATCAAAACAAATACCTCATCGTCGAGGTGGATTATTTTATGAAGTGGATCGAGGCGAAAACGTTGGCCAAAATCACGACCTTCAACATACTACGTTTCTATAGGAGGAACATCCTCGCCCGATTCGGCGTACCCCAAGCTATTGTCACCGACAACGGAACACAGTTCACCGACAAGAACTTCCAAGACTTCGTCACCAAACTAGGCACGAAGCAGAACTTCACGTCGGTTGAGCACCCTCAAACGAACAGGCAAGCCGAAGCGGCGAACAGAGTAATCCTCCGAGGACTGAAACGTCGATTAGGCGACGCCAAACAACGGTGGGTCGAGGAGCTACACAGTGCCCTCTGGGCCTACCAAACAACCCCGCATTCCACAACTGGGGAGACCCCTTTTCGTATAACCTACGGAACGGAAGCGGTGATTCCCGTAGAGATCAGGGAACCCTCGAGGAGGACAGAAGCCCCCCTCGACAGAGACGCGAACAACGAAGCCCTGAGGGAAGAGCTCGATTTCTTCGAGGAGACGCGTCCGGGCGCTTCTCTCCGGGAAGCTTCACTTAAACAAAAAATAGCTTTACGTTATAACGACAAAGTTATTAAACGTGATTTTCAAGTAGGCACCCTCGTCCTACGAAGGAACCAGAAAGATTCACGGGAAGGCAAACTCGCCGCAAACTGGGAGGGCCCGTGCCGCGTCTGCGCGAAAACGGGGACAGGAGCCTACTTCCTCGAAAATATGCACAGGGAAGAACTTGCTCGACCATGGAATGCTGAGAAGCTCAAACAGCACTACAGTTAAACACTGCCCGCGACATACTAACATCGCGGTTACGGGGATGCACTAGGGTACAAGCGCGGCACCCCTATACATAACACGACGATCAGAGGCTGCGTTGTGTGTGCACGAGGACTTTTGATCCGACAAGAACACCTCGATCGAGCTCCGCCGTCGTCGTACCAATCAGGCGGAACATCCAGCTCGCGATGGTAAGTTCATGCCACGAAGCTAAGTCCTCGACCGAGCTCTTAGCCTCGTTGAAGGTCGTAATACACTTCCGGCCACTCGACCAGCTCTCCACGCAGTCGAGGATTATCGAAGTCGAGGAAGCCCCAAAATCTCTATTACTTCAAAAATAAACAAAGTATAGCAAATACAATAACATCACACACAAGAGAAAACATACAAGCATAACACGAGCAGATAAACGAAAAAGCATTAAGCGGGCAGAAGCCCATTGTACAGGTGTTACAGACAAGTATCAAAAGCCCCTGGCACGCAGGCCGGGCATAGGCATCAAAAATAAAAAATGGCTCGCAGGCCAAACAAGGCAAGAAAGGAAAGATCTAATCGGCGACGGTCCCCTCTGGCTGCCCGTGCTCTTCCGCCCCCCCCCCCCCCCCCCCCCCCCCCCCGCCGACCTCGTCCTCTTGCATCGGCTGCACAGTCTGACCGTCGACCACCTCATAGTCGGGGTCAGTTCCTTCAGTTATAAGGTCGGGGTTAAGGACCCGAAGCTGATCCACGGCGTTCTGGAAGCCTATGTCCGCCGCCACGAGGTTGTCCTGCTCGGCCTCCCTGAGCTTCGCTATCAGCGCTGCCCGAGAAGTCAACTACCTGTCCTCCTCAGTTTCTTCCTCGGCGGGGCGAGCAGCGTCGTCCAATTCAGCGACCTTCTCCAAGAGGATTTTCCTTCCCTCCTCGGCTTTTCAAAGCTTCTCCTCAAGCTGTTTCAGGTTGATTATATGTATGCTTGATAAGTTTCTTTTCTCCGAAGAATGAATTCTTTTTATGTTGATATTTACTTTTCCGCTTTTATTCAAACCATAACAACATACTGGAACCTCTCTTATAGCACGGTCAGCTCGGCTGTTGGACAAGTCTCGTCATTCAAGATTAAAGCCGTCGAACAAACTCGTATAACAGCGGACAAGTCCTCAAGCAGGGCTTTCCTCCTCAAAGCCTGAGGAGCACCTAAGACGGCCTGGACTTCGACAGCAGAGATACCTGGGGAGTTGACACCCGAGAAGAAGTGGGGCCTCGAGTGACAAGGAGGAAGTATGAACTTCTCAGAGGGAGGACTGTTCTCAACCGTCAAGTCGACGTCCACCTGCCTGTCTGTGCGCTGCTGTTTCGGAGACCCTCGGCTACTAGGAGAGTGACTCCCTTGGGGAGAGGTCGAAGAATTCGGGGGCACTGAAGTCGTGGCAGTATGTTGTGCTCGGAACTGTTCGACCCAACCCTTTTTCGAAGCATGGGTGCTTTTCAGTTTCTTGAGACGCTCCTCGGCACTCGACATCTTACCTGCATAGAAAACAAAGAGGTCAGTAATTCAAAAAGAAGGACGAAGGGAAAGGCAGGTCGGGGAGGCCACCCCACCTAACAGCTCGAGAGCCTCCTCGTCAGAAAACGTCCCGAGGAGAGCCCTAGTGTTGATCAATCGATGCTTCGTTAAGACCTCCCCATCGTCGCCCAGAAGGAAGTCCCCATTCGACATCACGAACTTGGCTTTGTTAAACCCACCGACGAACTTGACTATGGCCTCATGAGCCAAGCGATCCCCTTCACAGAGTTTACCAAGGCTGACGATATAGCTGTCCGTTCCCCTCTTAAAGTGTTCCTCAGTCCAGAACAACGGGAACTTGGGCACAAGGGCCTCCTCTCGCCGCCCATCTACTTCTTCGACGACCCGATGGTACACTTAATTTATGGCCTCAAGTGTGACCGGCCTCACGAGGTAGTACCGGTACTTGAAATCTCTCACAGAGTCCATATAAGTGTGAAACAGGCTGCTCGCCTGCTTGAAGGACACCCAACCATGCTTGCCGTCGACGGCCTGCCGTTGAAGATGGAAAATGCGAAAAAAATAGGGGCATAGTCGCCCCAATCTTCAGGTATTTTCACACGAGCTCGAAAGCCCTGATGAAAGCGAGAGAGTTGGGGTGGAGTTGAGAAGGGGCCAAACGCAGCCAGACAAACACTGACTGTTGAAAATCCGTGAAGGGAAAAAGCCACCCCGCCTTGTCGAACATAAACTCGTATACAGGAAACCGCATCCCGCTATATGTTGAGCATATTCGATGATGTGGCAAAGGCCTGAACACGTTCCACGACTTTGATGAACCCACTAGGCGGTGCTCAACGGTGCAAAATATGTCGGACTCGTCCAGGTCGACAAACTCGGAGATCATGTTTACAGCCTCCTCTCAGGCCTACTCGTCGGGCAACCTCTTCCCGACGCTGGTTGTCTCTGCCATAGGTGAGTCGGGCTCGTCGTAAATATCTAAGGATCCCTCAGCCACTTGCAATACGTCTATTTACCTGAAAATTAGAAGGAAATGGTGAATTCGATGACCCATATCAAATCCACCCCTCCACCGTTGATCAAGTGAAACGGCGAGGAAGGAACGTCGGGAAACACGAACCCGCGACCATCCTCAGGTCTGCGGGGAACGGCGTTGGGAGGGACCCCGGGATATTCGACCCACGTCCCCGTGACATTCTTCGTGTCCCCGGGGATCTCGTCAGTTATCCCCGGGAGACTCAACAAAAGAACTGAGAAATGTTCATCTCACGACCCCGGGACATTCTTCATGTCCTCGGGGATTTCATCGTCTCTCCCCACGAGGTTCAACGATTAAACTAGGAAATTCCGCCATTTTCGCCGGATATTTCATGATTTCCATGGGAACTTCACCAGTTCACCATAGATTCACCCTACAAATGCAAGAAAAAGAGGAAAAAAGAGAGAACTTACTTCGAAGGTGCTTTCGGTAGGGTTCCTGTAACGCCCCAGTTTTTGCCAGTTTTATTGTATTGAGTCTTTTTGGATTATTTTATTATTATTTTATTCTAATTTCGACTTTTAAGTGAAAATATGTTATTTTCGGCGGGAATATATTTTATCGCGTTTTGGGAACGTTTGCGAGATATTTGAGTGTGGGGGTATTTTGGACATTTCACATTTAATTTCACTAAGTTAGTAAGAAAAGAAAAGAAAAATAGAAATAGAAAGAATAGAAAGAAAAAGAGAGAAAAGAGAAGTAGAGAAGAAGAAAAGAGAAGAGAAAGAAGAAAAGAGAGGAAAAACTTGTGAAGGAAGAAATCAATCCCCCGACTTTCTAGAACACGATTAAATCGGGTAAGGGTGCGAAACTCGGTTATTATATCATTGTGTATGATTATGTATGTTTTGTGTGGATGTTTTGGTTGGTTTTCCACATGTTTCCGTTTATGCCGTATAGGACGAAATCGATAGAAATCGATGTTTTTACGGTCGAAAAGTCGTATAAATACATGTGTTGGTTGGTTATGTGTATGTGAGCTGCTGTTTAAAGTTTCATGAAGTTTGGTTATGTTTTGGTTAGTTTTCGTTATGTTTCCGTTGTTTTGTCCGTTTAGGTCGAATTGTAGGAAATCGATAAAAATCGATGTTTTCACGGTTAGAATTCGAAATAAATTACGTAGTTGTATCGAGTAAGGTTAGGTCGTCGTATGTCGTGCTTTTTATTCAATTTGGTGATGTTTGAAAATTCTGGTTTTTGAAAGGTTGAAATTTAATCGAAAAATCGAACGTCGTAGAAATTTCGTTTATGTGTTCTAAATTGTTCTTATGTATTTGGTGGTTGGGCGTATATGTTTGTTTCGGTGAAAATGTTTGATTTAGTCGATTTTCCGGGCATTTTGGAGAAGGGACAGCAAAGGTGTATTTTGAGAAAATCTGGTTTTTGAGGAAAACAGAGTTATGAATCGATACATAACAGCTATGTATCGATACGAAATGGTTTATGTATCGATACATAACCCTTATGCATCGATACATACTGAAGAAATTTGGGAAAACAGCATTTTCACTACAGCATGTGTCGACACATGCGTGCTATGTATCGATACATGTGGCTTTTTGTATCGATACATAAGCCTATGTATCGATACATACTGTGCTGAACCATAAAAATCTGGTTTTTCGGGGAAACTTCGGAAATTCATATCTCTTGAACCGTAAGTCGGTTTTAACCCCCGTTCGAAGAGTTGGGAAGCTAACGAGATGTTCTTTCTAGGAAAAATAGTTTTGAGGTCTGAACTTGGTCCAATCAGTACAGTTTTTACGAACCGTTTCGTAGTGTCGGGCGTCCGGTTTATGTTTTTGCGTTATTTTGAAATATTCATATCTTGTTAACCGTTTATCGTATTTAAGAGTTCTTTATACCGAATCGAAGCTGTCGATGAGTACTTTTTGATGATGATAGAAAATAATATTTTTGGCCGACTTTTAGCCGATTTTTCTGAGAAACCGTAAAAATGGAATTTTGAGTTATTTTCTATATCGTGCGATAGGATATGATATGTAACGTATGACTTGTGTGAGGGATGTTTGATGAGTATATGATGTTGTGGTGAAGATTTGTGGCCATTTGGCAACTATGTGCATTGTATTATATGTACTTGAAATGCATGATTTAATATATGAGCCTCGATTTCCATGGGTCATTATATGACATGCATCATGTTGAAGACATTGTAAGATCCCTTCGTGGGTGTAAACAATGCATGAAGACATTGTAAGATCCCTTCGTGGGTGTAAACAATGCATGAAGACATTGTAAGATCCCTTTGTGGGTGTAAACAATGCATGTTGAATTGTAGATCCCTTATGGGTGTAAGCAATTGTTGTATTGATCGTGTGCCTATTATAAAGGACTAAAAATGATCCATAACGTCGTATGCTTGTTGATAAGTGGTAGCGACGGGGAACATCGTATGCCCGACGGGGAGTTACCCTAAGTAACGAGCGATGATTCCAAGAGTTCCTGGGGGACTAATGGTACCGCATGCATAGAGTCGTTGTGTCGGTCTCTGTGCATTTGCATAATTCATTACATGAATGTTTATGTGTTGAATTTTGAGAAGGATTTGTTATGCATTGTGTTAATGTATATGCTTATGTGATTGATGTGTGAAATGGGTTTAATATGTCTTGTGGTGTTTACAAGTATCGTATTTGTGTGGTGAGAATAATTGTGCATATTTTGCTAAGTGTTTTATAATGATATGCAATTATATTATAATCCTGTTTCTCACCCTTCTGCTGTGGTTTAATGCTGTAATGGCATTGCAGATTAGACGATGGAGGTCTTTTGCGAAGATTAGTGTCTTCGTCTTTTGTCGTTCCGTCGGCTCTGATATGTAACACGGGTAGTCGGGGTTCGAGTGTAGATGTTTCTTTGGGCTTGTATATAGTGGCTTTGTATGAACATGTATATGACATACTAATATTTGTGATGACATCAGTTATGGATGTTCCGCTTTAATTCTGTAACTGAACGATGATATTTTGGAACTGAGTTCCTATGTTTATATGACTATCAGGTTGTTATATATCTATATGAGCAAGTTTGTTTTAGTTCACGTTGGTGTGGCATCTCTGGCTATATCATGATAAATTATTCTTTGCTCTGATGTTTTATTTATAAGATTAGTTTATTCCGTTTTTGTACGGGGTATAGAAGGGGTGTTACATTAAGTGGTATCAGAGCCAATGTTTGGTTTGTCCGACCATGTTGTCGTGTCTGTTGTGTCTTGTTGGTCTGTTGCACTCTGTTGAGTGGTTGTTTAACCATAATTTGCTATCGTTGGGAACGTTCAGATTATGGCTGGAAGAGGTGCTGCTGCTATGACTGCGGCCATGCAAGCTATGGCGCAAGCGATGCAGAATTTACCCAATGCTGCGGCGGACGAGGAATCGCGTAGTATGGATAAGTTTCAGAAGAATAATCCACCGAGCTTCAAGGGTACTCATGATCCTGAGGGAGCACAGATTTGGCTGAAGAAGATTGAGAAGATCTTCCGTTTCATTAGGTGTTCCGAGGATCAGAAGGTGCAGTTTGGTACTCATATGTTGGAAAAGGAGGCTGAGGACTGGTGGGCGAATGCTTCTCAGAGGTTTGAGGAGGATGAAATTGTGGTTACTTGGGCTGTGTTCAAAGATGCTTTTCTTGAAAAGTATTTTCCGGAAGATGAGAGAGGTAAAAAGGAAATTGAATTTCTTGAACTGAAGCAGGATAATTCCTCTGTTGCGGATTATGCTGCTAAGTTTGAGGAACTTGTGAAGTTCTGTCCTAATTATAATACGGCTGGTTCGGAGAGGTCTAAGTGTTTGAAGTTTGTGAATGGCTTGAGGCCAGAAATCAAGCAGGGTATCGGTTATCAGGAGATAAGACAGTTTTCAGTATTGGTGAACAAGAGTCGGATTTTTGATGAGGATAGCAAAGCGCGTGCTACTCATTACAAGAATCTGAATGATAGGAAAGGAAATGGGCAGTTCAGAGGTAGGCCTTATGCTACCCCTGTTGATAAAGGGAAACAGAAGTTTACTTTTGAGAGGAAGCCTAGTGGAGGAGGAATGAATTCTGCTGTGAAATGTTATAATTGTGGTGGTTTAGGTCATCGTATATCGGAATGTAAGAGGAATATGAACAAGTGTTCTAATTGTGGTTTGACGGGTCATGTGGCTGCTGATTGTAGGAGGAATGCGATCAAGTGTTATAATTGTGGGAAGAATGGTCACTATAGTACAAAGTGCACGAAACCGAAGCAAGCTCAACCTAGAGGGAAAGTATTTGCATTGGCGGGAGCTCAGCCTACTAATGTAGATCGTTTGATCAGAGGTACTTGTTTTATTAATAGTAATCTTTTAATTGCTATTATTGATACTGGAGCGACTCATTCGTTTATTTCGAGTGATTGTGCGAAACGTTTGAATTTGGTGTTGTCTAAGATGGATGGAGAGATGGTTATCGATACTCCAGCTTCGGGGTCGGTAACTACTTCTTTCGTTTGTTTAAGTTGTCCTTTGACAATTTTTGGTAGAGATTTTGTGATGGACTTGGTATGTTTGCCATTGAAGGGTTTGGATGTGATTCTGGGAATGAACTGGTTAGAGTTCAATCGTGTTCATCTTGATTGTTATCTTAAGCGGGTGAGATTTCCTTCTCTTGAAGAAGAAAGGGAATCTGGTTTCTTATCTACCAAAGAGTTGAAGAAACTTTTGGCGGAGGAAGCTCAGTTGTTTGGATTGTTTGCATCGTTGTCTGTGGAGAGTCAAGTTGCAATTGGAAGTTTTCCTGTTGTGTGTGATTTTCAGGAGGTGTTTCCGGATGATTTTTCAGATGTGCCGCCAGAAAGAGAGGTGGAGTTTTCTATAGACCTAGTTCCTGGTACTAGACCTGTATCTATGGCACCATATCGGATGTCAGCATCTGAGTTGGTGGAGTTGAAAAGACAATTGAATGAGTTGTTGGAAAAGAGGTTTGTAAGGCCTAGTGTATCACCTTGGGGTGCTCCTGTTTTGTTGGTCAAAAAGAAAGATGGAAGTATGCGTTTGTGTATCGATTATCGGCAGTTGAATAAAGTGACGATTAAGAACAAGTATCCACTTCCAAGGATCGATGACTTGATGGATCAACTAGTGGGTGCAAGTGTGTTTAGTAAGATTGATTTGAGGTCAGGATACCATCAAATTCGGGTTAAAGAGGAGGATATTCAGAAGACGGCCTTCAGGACACGCTACGGGCATTACGAGTTTTCTGTGATGCCGTTCGGGGTTTCTAATGCGCCGGGTGTGTTTATGGAGTATATGAATCTTATATTCCATGAGCATTTAGATCATTTTGTTGTTGTTTTTATTGATGACATTTTGGTTTATTCTAAGTCACAGGAGGAACATGCGGAGCATTTGCGTATTGTGTTGCAGATTCTGAAGGAGAAGAAACTTTATGCCAAACTGTCCAAGTGTGAGTTCTGGTTGTCAGAAGTGAGTTTTCTTGGGCATGTGATTTCAGGTAATGGTATTGCTGTGGATCCATCCAAAGTAGAGGCAGTTCTACAATGGGAGGCTCCTAGATCTGTTACTGAAATTCGAAGTTTTCTGGGTTTGGTTGGATATTACCGGAGGTTTATCGAAGGTTTTTCCAAGTTGGCACTTCCGTTGACTCAACTGACTTGTAAGGGTAAGGCATTTATTTGGGATATACAATGTGAAGAAAGTTTCAACGAGCTGAAGAAGAGATTGACTACAGCTCCGATTTTGATCTTACCGAATCCTAATGAATCGTTCGTTGTGTATTGTGATGCATCTCTAATTGGTTTAGGTGGTGTTTTGATGCAAGATGGTAAGGTGGTTGCTTATGCTTCGAGGCAGTTACGAGTTCATGAGAAGAATTACCCTACTCACGATTTGGAATTAGCTGCGATGGTTTTTGTATTAAAGATTTGGAGGCATTATCTCTACGGTGCTAGATTCGAAGTCTTTAGTGATCATAAAAGTTTAAAGTACTTGTTTGATCAGAAAGAGTTAAATATGAGGCAACGGAGATGGTTGGAACTTCTGAAGGACTATGACTTTAGCTTGAATTACCATCCTGGTAAGGCTAATGTGGTAGCTAATGCTTTGAGTCGGAAATCTTTGCGTATATCTGCTTTGATGGTGAAAGAGTGGGAACTTCTGGAACAATTTCGAGACTTGAGTTTGGTTTGTGAGCTTTCACATGAGAGTGTGAAGCTTGGTATGTTAAAGATCACTAATGATTTTCTGTTGTCTGTTATAGAGAAACAGAAGTTGGACTTGAAACTTGTTGATTTGTTGCTTGTTGGAAATCAAGAAGTGAACGGTGACTTTAAAGTGGATGATCAGGGTATTTTGAGATTCCGTGGTAGAATTTGTATACCGGATGATGCAGAGTTGAAAAAGATGATTCTTGAGGAAGGACACCGGAGTAGTATGAGTATACATCCTGGTGCTAATAAGATGTACCAAGATTTGAAGGAAATATTTTGGTGGTCTGGTTTGAAAAGAGATGTGGCTCAGTTTGTGTATGCGTGTTTGACTTGTCAGAAGTCAAAAGTGGAACATCAAAGGCCTGCAGGATTAATGCAACCGTTGGATATTCCGGAGTGGAAATGGGATAGTATTTCAATGGATTTTGTGACGGGTTTGCCTAATTCTCCGAGTAGGCATAATGCTATTTGGGTGATCGTGGATAGACTGACTAAATCGGCGCATTTCATTCCGATTGATATCAGTTATTCTATGGAGCGTTTGGCTGAGATTTATATCAGTGTGGTTGTGAAGTTACATGGCGTTCCGTTGAGTATTGTTTCTGATCGTGACCCGAGGTTTACTTCCAGATTTTGGGAAAGTTTGCAAAAGGCGTTAGGTTCTAAGCTGAGATTGAGTTCTGCTTATCATCCGCAGACTGATGGTCAGACGGAGAGAACAATTCAGTCATTGGAAGATTTACTGAGATCTTGTGTTCTTGAGCAAGGTAGAGTTTGGGACAGTTTTCTTTCATTGATCGAGTTTACGTATAATAACAGTTTCCATTCTAGTATCGGAATGGCACCTTTTGAGGCACTTTATGGAAGAAGATGTCGAACACCTTTGTGTTGGCATGAATCTGGTGAAAGTGCAGTAGTTGGACCTGAGTTAGTTCAACAAACGACGGAAAAGGTGAAACTTATTCGGGAGAAGATGAAAGCTTCTCAGAGTAGGCAAAAGAGTTATCATGATAAAAGGAAAAGAGATCTTGAGTTTCAAGCGGGTAATCATGTGTTTTTGAGGGTTTCGCCGGTGACTGGTGTTGGACGTGCTTTGAAGTCGAGGAAGCTTACTTCACGTTTTATTGGTCCATATCAGATATCCGAAAAAGTTGGTTCAGTGGCTTACAGGATAACATTGCCACCGAATCTTTCGAATCTACATGATGTTTTCCATGTTTCACAGCTACGGAAGTATGTTCCAGATCCGTCTCATGTGATTCCGATGGATGAGGTTGAGGTAAGAGATAATCTTATGGTTGAGGTTTTACCAGTGAGGATTTTAGATCGCGAGTTGAAAAGGTTAAGAGGCAAGGAGATTGCACTTGTGAAAGTGGCGTGGGGAGGCGCTGCTGAGGGCAATTTGACTTGGGAATTGGAAAGTCGGATGCGGGAGTCGTATCCGGAGTTGTTTGTATCAGGTATTATTTTCGAGGACGAAAATTTCTAAGTGGGGGAGAGTTATAACGCCCCAGTTTTTGCCAGTTTTATTGTATTGAGTCTTTTTGGATTATTTTATTATTATTTTATTCTAATTTCGACTTTTATGTGAAAATATGTTATTTTCGGCGGGAATATATTTTATTGCGTTTTGGGAACGTTTGCGAGATATTTGAGTGTGGGGGTATTTTGGACATTTCACATTTAATTTCACTAAGTTAGTAAGAAAAGAAAAGAAAAATAGAAATAGAAAGAATAGAAAGAAAAAGAGAGAAAAGAGAAGTAGAGAAGAAGAAAAGAGAAGAGAAAGAAGAAAAGAGAGGAAAAACTTGTGAAGGAAGAAATCAATCTCCCGACTTTCTAGAACACGATTAAATCGGGTAAGGGTGCGAAACTCGGTTATTATATCATTGTGTATGATTATGTATGTTTTGTGTGGATGTTTTGGTTGGTTTTCCACATGTTTCCGTTTATGCCGTATTGGACGAAATCGATAGAAATCGATGTTTTTACGGTCGAAAAGTCGTATAAATACATGTGTTGGTTGGTTATGTGTATGTGAGCTGCTGTTTAAAGTTTCATGAAGTTTGGTTATGTTTTGGTTAGTTTTTGTTATGTTTCCGTTGTTTTGTCCGTTTAGGTCGAATTGTAGGAAATCGATAAAAATCGATGTTTTCACGGTTAGAATTCGAAATAAATTACGTAGTTGTATCGAGTAAGGTTAGGTCGTCGTATGTCGTGCTTTTTATTCAATTTGGTGATGTTTGAAAATTCTGGTTTTTGAAAGGTTGAAATTTAATCGAAAAATCGAACGTCGTAGAAATTTCGTTTATGTGTTCTAAATTGTTCTTATGTATTTGGTGGTTGGGCGTATATGTTTGTTTCGGTGAAAATGTTTGATTTAGTCGAGTTTCCGGGCATTTTGGAGAAGGGACAGCAAAGGTGTATTTTGAGAAAATCTGGTTTTTGAGGAAAACAGAGTTATGAATCGATACATAACAGCTATGTATCGATACGAAATGGTTTATGTATCGATACATAACCCTTATGCATCGATACATACTGAAGAAATTTGGGAAAACAGCATTTTCACTACAGCATGTGTCGACACATGCGTGCTATGTATCGATACATGTGGCTTTTTGTATCGATACATAAGCCTATGTATCGATACATACTGTGCTGAACCATAAAAATCTGGTTTTTCGGGGAAACTTCGGAAATTCATATCTCTTGAACCGTAAGTCGGTTTTAACCCCCGTTCGAAGCGTTGGGAAGCTAACGAGATGTTCTTTCTAGGAAAAATAGTTTTGAGGTCTGAACTTGGTCCAATCAGTACAGTTTTTATGAACCGTTTCGTAGTGTCGGGCGTCCGGTTTATGTTTTTGCGTTATTTTGAAATATTCATATCTTGTTAACCGTTTATCGTATTTAAGAGTTCTTTATACCGAATCGAAGCTGTCGATGAGTACTTTTTGATGATGATAGAAAATAATATTTTTGGCCGACTTTTAGCCGATTTTTCTGAGAAACCGTAAAAATGGAATTTTGAGTTATTTTCTATATCGTGCGATAGGATATGATATGTAACGTATGACTTGTGTGAGGGATGTTTGATGAGTATATGATGTTGTGGTGAAGATTTGTGGCCATTTGGCAACTATGTGCATTGTATTATATGTACTTGAAATGCATGATTTAATATATGAGCCTCGATTTCCATGGGTCATTATATGACATGCATCATGTTGAAGACATTGTAAGATCCCTTCGTGGGTGTAAACAATGCATGAAGACATTGTAAGATCCCTTCGTGGGTGTAAACAATGCATGAAGACATTGTAAGATCCCTTTGTGGGTGTAAACAATGCATGTTGAATTGTAGATCCCTTATGGGTGTAAGCAATTGTTGTATTGATCGTGTGCCTATTATAAAGGACTAAAAACGATCCATAACGTCGTATGCTTGTTGATAAGTGGTAGCGACGGGGAACATCGTATGCCCGACGGGGAGTTACCCTAAGTAACGAGCGATGATTCCAAGAGTTCCTGGGGGACTAATGGTACCGCATGCATAGAGTCGTTGTGTCGGTCTCTGTGCATTTGCATAATTCATTACATGAATGTTTATGTGTTGAATTTTGAGAAGGATTTGTTATGCATTGTGTTAATGTATATGCTTATGTGATTGATGTGTGAAATGGGTTTAATATGTCTTGTGTTGTTTACAAGTATCGTATTTGTGTGGTGAGAATAATTGTGCATATTTTGCTAAGTGTTTTATAATGATATGCAATTATATTATAATCCTGTTTCTCACCCTTCTGCTGTGGTTTAATGCTGTAATGGCATTGTAGATTAGACGATGGAGGTCTTTTGCGAAGATTAGTGTCTTCGTCTTTTGTCGTTCCGTCGGCTCTGATATGTAACACGGGTAGTCGGGGTTCGAGTGTAGATGTTTCTTTGGGCTTGTATATAGTGGCTTTGTATGAACATGTATATGACATACTAATATTTGTGATGACATCAGTTATGGATGTTCCGCTTTAATTCTGTAACTGAACGATGATATTTTGGAACTGAGTTCCTATGTTTATATGACTATCAGGTTGTTATATATCTATATGAGCAAGTTTGTTTTAGTTCACGTTGGTGTGGCATCTCTGGCTATATCATGATAAATTATTCTTTGCTCTGATGTTTTATTTATAAGATTAGTTTATTCCGTTTTTGTACGGGGTATAGAAGGGGTGTTACAATTCCGGTGCGGCTGTCAGCGGCGGCGAACGGCGGTTGAAGGGAGAACGAAGGAAAGGGAAGTTTGAGCAAAGGGAGAGCGAAAAACAGAAATGAAACGAGATGCACCCTATTTATAAGGGTCTCACGAGCCCCGAGGGCTCCTAGGCAATCGATTACGCTACCCTAGCGTAGCCGCCCTAGGCAATGATGAGATGTGACACGTGGCACACGCTCTCCCACACATGTCTCTTCATTCCCCAACACGTGTCCTTCTGTTCTCCTGGTTCAAACTTCTCGTATCCCCGTGACGACGGTCATCCGCGACCAGCCTAGCTCGAGCGGAGCGAGTTTTTTTCCCCGTTTTACCGACCACTCCTTGTCTAGGCTCCCTTCCCCGACGGGATACGTCCTCGACATATTGCTGGCCCATAAGTCATTACTCTGACACCTCAAAACAATGACTTGGAGGGCTCCTGTTCCGGACTGGGCCAACACCTACCCAATGGTCGGGCAGGCCTAGGCCCAATGACCAACGAAGGCCCAACGAAGCCGAGAACCACCTCCGTGTCGGGCACATGCTAGTCCTCTCAGACGTCGGACACGTGGGGTAGAAGACCGTCGAGCAGAGGCATGTAGCACCTCTCCTCGACGCCCACGTGCTCCTCCCCGCGAGGACACGTTCTCTTGTAACTTCCCACTTCCGAAGGAATCGATCTGCCCTACTTCCGGAGATTTAGGGACCGTTACACCAGGGCGAAGACCACGTGCTGGTCTTTACTACGCCACGTAAGCCCTGACAGTTACTTGGATTGGGCCTGGTAATCCAGCCCAGTGCAAGTAACCGTTGGCCCCGCGCTGGGGCTCTCTATAAATACCCTCTCACTTGAGAGGGTCAGGTTACACAATACATTCTAACTCTCACACTTGTTCTTCTATACTTGCCTTTCTTAGACCGTTATCTTAACTTGAGCGTCGGAGTACCTTGCAGGTACAACCCCCTCCCCCCCGGCCATCTTTCAACATCACCGGAGCTGAAGTCCACACGACGTTGCTGGCCACTGAATAACTGTCTGATTCAGGTATGATCAACAACATAACCCATACTCGCGGGTATCCATCCAAACCCACCCTGAATTTGACGGGGAAATCCCACTTTGACTTGGTTTGGGTTTTCTCCAATTATAAAATATGGGAACGAGTCGAGTAATGGGGACACTAGTACCCACCCAGAATCCGCCCTGTTTATTTTAATATGTGTTTTGATAATTTAAAATATTAAATATGTTGTTAATGTTTTGATATTTTGATTTGTATTTATTATTTAAAATATTTGAAATGTATACATGAAATATTTTGAGATATTTTATTTTATTATTTGTAATGTAATTTGATTTTAGAAAAATAAATTTTTTTTATTAAAAAATTGATTTCATTTAATAGATGGAGGCGGGGCAAGGATACTGATAGACTACACTAAGCTACACTAGATCTAGGGTTGCATAAGAGACTAAACATAAAACAACTTGTGATTATTTTTCATTAAAAAATTCAGACTCATACAAAATACCCCTTATATAGCTAGGGTTCAAAGGATAATTGGGCCTAAGCCTCAACTAAAAATAAATAGAGCATAATAAAAAGGATAAAAGAAAATGCTAGAAGCACCCCTACTAATTAATGTAGAAATCTTTAAACCAGACTGGCCTTTTTGCCACTCTCTTAAAACTGATTTTGGGCTTCTTAACAATACTTATGGGCCCCAAAGAAACCTTGTCCTCAAGGTTCAAAGGACAATTGTGCCAGGTTGATGAGGAAGCAGTCATATGAGGCGGAACTGAGTTTTGGGGGACTTGGAAATTTGAAATTAATGGGGAGTTGGGGAAACGTGGGTCCGCGTGAGAGCAAGTGGAGGGAGTTGTGGTCAGAGGGTTAGGTGGGGTAATAGTGTTGGGAGGAGGTGAAAAAGTGTTTTGGGAAGTGGGAGAATCCAAAGTGGGAGATTTGGTGGGATAAGGTTGAAATTGTGAAACATGCTGAAGGTTAAAAGGGGAGCGCGTGGCGTGTGGGAGAGGTGGGGTGGGACACATGGCGAAGGCAGGAGGGGGAAGAAAAGATCTGTTGGAATCCAACGGCTGGCACATGTTGGGCGGCATGTGAGCCGTCTGATGAAAAGGTGAGTTACAACTATTAGTGTTGGAAACTGAGATTGGCTTTTCAAAACCACTTGCATGTGCCTTCAGTACTTTAGAGTTTAGAGGCTTTACTTGAGTGTTTTCATAACCCTTAACAGCAGAAAATGACTCGTTGCTTTTTACAAACTTCTCACTCGTCTCTTCCAGATTTGTGTTGTCCAACCTTGCATTTCTTGCTTTTTGTTCTGCATGCAAGTTCCTTGTACTTTCATTTATGTTTTTTCTTGAGTCATCTGATGCTCTTTCTTCTTCTTCAATCACCTCAGAAGATTCAAACTCAAGGGAGATGGTGGTTGCATGAGGAGACTTAGGGGGTTCTGAAGATGAAACGCGGTCAACATAGAAGGGGCGAAAGAGGGATACAAGAACCACTGGATGAATACGCAATCCAGGTGGTAGATCCAGTTCGTACGCGACCTGACCGACGCGTTTAAGGATGGTGAAAGGTCTAAAGAAGCGTTTGGACAATTTCTGCGATTTTCTTGTAGAAACGGTGCTCTGTCTATAAGGTTGGAGACGAAGGAGAACCAGGTCCCCTATTTGGAAGGTATGTTCAGTCATTTTCTTATTTGCTTGATCTTCCATCTCTTTTCTACTACGGAGCAAGTTTTGTTTCAAAAGTTTAATGACGTTGTATCTTGTTTGCAGAGTTTCATCCAAGTTGCCTGTGGAAGTAGAACCTGCGATATAGTCTGGTATAGAGGGTGGCAGACGGCCGTATAACGCGGTGAAGGGCGTCATTTTGATTGCCGAGTGGAAAGAAGTGTTGAACCAAAACTCCGCAAGGTGAAGGAACTTGTACCATCTACGCGGTTGATCGCTAACAAAGCAACAAAGATAAGTCTCAAGAGAGCGGTTGATGATTTCTGTTTGGCCGTCGGTTTTCGGGTGGTAAGCAGTACTGTACTTAAGTTTAGATCCTTGTATTTTAAAAAGTTCCTTCCAGAATGTGCTTAAAAAAAGGATCTCTGTCTGAGACTATTGACTTTGGAATACCCTGTAAACGACAGATCTCAGTGGAGAAACGGTTGGCAAGGTCCGCGGCTGTGAACTTGGAGGGTAAAGCAACGAAATGGGCATACTTTGTTAAGTGGTCACAAATGACCTAAATCACAGTGTGGCCGAAGGAATTAGGCAGATGTGTGACTAAATCCATTGAAAGTTCTTCCCATACTTGATGTGGAACAGGTAAAGGTTGAAGCAAACCTTTCTTTTTCTGAGTAATATACTTATTGTGTTGACATGTAGAACAATGTTTAATGAACTGTTTAACATCTGTGTACATGCCAGGCCACAAAAAAGTTGCTCCAAGGCATGCCATGGTTGGCTTGACCCCTGAATGGCCAGCTGAAGGTGTGCTATGGTACTCATGGAGAAGTGTCTGCCGTAAATTGTTGAAATCAGGTACAAACAACTTATCTTTAAAGTACAACAGAATATTTGAAAACTTGAATAGGTTTGCGGTATCCTTGTCTTGAGTTTGTTTAACCTCTGTATGTCCCTTGTGTGAAGCATAGTAGTCCTGCAATTGGGAAAGCAACTGTGGAACTGCAGACGAAATGGCCAGAAGGAGAGGTTCAGGGGAGCCAAATTGTCGATTCAGGGCGTCCGCTACAACATTAGATTTGCCAGGTTTGTAGAATATTTCAAAGTTAAATCCTTGGAGTTTAGATGCCCACTTTTGTTGTTTGGTGTTTGAATTTTTTAAGTAATAAGTTCCTCAAACTCTTTTGGTCTGTGTAGATATGGAATTGTTGACCAATCAAATAATGGCGCCACTTCTTGACCTATTCAGTGATGGCAAACATCTCTCGGACATAGACTGATGAAGCTTGCAGTTTGGGACACATATTCTTGCTAAAGAAAGCCAAAGGATGCCCTTCTTGAGATAGGACAATGCTAATAGCCACACCAGAGGCATCCGTTTGATGAAAGTTTTTGTAAAATCTGGCAAGGCCAAGACCGGCATGTCGGTCATTTTTTTAAGCTCTGTAAAGGCGATACTAACCTCTGTACTCCATAAAAACTTAGTGGAACGCAATAAATCAGTGAGAGGAGCGGCGAGAGTGGCGTAGTTGCACACAAAGCGCCTATAGAATCTGGTGAGCCCTAAAAATCCACGAAGTGTCGTGAGATAATGCAGTTGAGGCCATTCCAAGATAGCCTTGACTTTGTCAGGATCAGGTGCAACACCGCCTACTGAGATCACATGGCCCAGATAATTAACTTTGTCCACAGCAAACACACATTTCGATAACTTGGCGACAAAATAATGTGACTCTAATACAGTAAAAACAACATGCAAATGAGTTAAATGATCTGCAAATTTGGCACTGTAAATGAGAATATCATAAAAAAAAACCAAAACAAATTTACGTAGGTAAGGTCTAAGTAAATCATTCATAGCAGATTGAAAGGTCGATGGGGCATTGGTTAGCCCAAAAAGCATGACTAAGAATTCGTAATGACCGTCGAAGGTCCTAAAAGCTGTTTTATGAGTGTCCTCCAATGCAACTCGGATCTGGTGGTAGCCGGAGCATAAGTCTATCTTAGAAAATATGGAAGCAGAATCCAGTTCGTCTAACAATTCGTTAATTGTTAGGATGGGGTATTTGTCTTTAATGGTGACAACGTTGAGTGCCCTATAATCAACGCAAAAACGCCAAGTCCTGTTTTTTTTTTACAAATAGGACAGGGGAGGAGAAGGGGCTATTACTTGGAACAATGATGCCATCTTTGAGCATTTCTTCAATAATGGAAGTCATAGCTATCTTTTGAGAGTGGGGATAATGATATGGCTTGACATTGATAGGAGGTGTATTAGGAAGAAGGGGGATGTGATGATCATGGGGTCTGGGTGGGGGTAGTCCATTAGGATGTTGGAAAATAATGGGGTATTGGTGGATTAGGTTAGAAATTTCTGGTTGAAGTGAGTCTAGTAAGTTGGGTAAGGATGAATGAGAGGGAAGGGAGTTCTCGGAGTTAGGGTCAAGTGGTTGGATTGTCATGAGATGTAGTGAAGCAATGGAGTGTGTGTGGAAATGGTGACGGAGCTGGTGAAAGGAATTTTGTGTTGGATGGGAGGTTGGGTCACCTTTAAGTGTCAAGGAATGGTCATTTTGGTTGAAGGTAATAGAGGGCACAGAAAAATCATCTTGAATAGGACCCAATGTCCGTAACCAGGCCATGTCGAGAACAACGCCGACCCCTTCTATAGGGAGTAGGTAAAATGGCAAGGTGAAGGGTTTGTCTTGTAAGAAAATTTTCACATTGTTGTAAATTCCTTGACATTGCAAATGTGAACCATTTCCTACCATAATAGAGAATTGAGGAATAGGAGTGGTGGTGAGATTGAGATGTTGAGCGATACGGGGTTGGAGGATGTTATGGGTATTGTCGGTGTCAATAAGAACCATAACCGGAAGGACACTAATTATTCCCTTAAACTTAAGGGTTTGAGGGGAGAATTGGTCTGTCAAAGCATGAGTTGACAATTGGAAGTATGTGTCACCAAGGTCTGTTTGTAATTGCTCTCGGTCTGCTGGTTTTGTTACTTGATCGGGTTTTGTCTGATCATCCTCTGTCATGAGCAATAGGAATCTAGTTGTAGAACATTTATGGCCGATCACAAACTTTTCATCACAATTGTAACACAAACCTTGTGCTCGTCTTTCTTGCATTTGGGCTTGTGATAAACGTTTAATAGGTAATTTAGTTGGCTGGGAGGTTGAATTTGTGGTTATGGGTGTAGAAACGTTGGCTTGTGTGATGAGTTGGGGTTTTGGGGTGGAAGTTATGGGTTGCTGGAAAGTGTTGGTTTGTTTGGGTGGCTGTGAGTTGTTAGTCCTTTGGTAAGGACTAGTGAAGGGTCTGGAGATTTTGGCCTTTGCATCTTTGAGTTTAGCTTCAATAAGTTTAGCAAGTCCAATTGCTTGGGAAATAAATGTAGGTTTGTGGATGGCTATCTCATTTTGAATTTCTGGAATCATCCCTGATATAAAATAATTTAAAATGGCATCGGCAGGCAAGCCCATAACCTGATTTCCAAGTTTTTCAAACTTAGATTGGTATTCGACAACAGAACCTTCTTGTTTTAATTTGAATAACTCGGCCTGATGATTCTCATAAGTTGAAGGGCCAAAACGTAATTCCAAAGCTTTTGTAAAAGAAATCCAATCTGTTAAAAATGAATTGTGATGCATCCATTTATACCAACCCAAAGCCTCATCTTTCATATAGAAAGAGATTAAGGACAGTCGATGTTCATGGGGCATGTTATAAAAACTGAAAAACTGTTCAGCTTGAAATAACCAGTCCAAGGGGTTGGAACCATCAAATAGAGCAAGCTCAAGCTTTGGGGTACGGAATGGGGGTAAAAGGGGAATGTTTGGAGATGTGGATATGGGGATTACTGAAAAATGGGGATGTTATAATTAGGGTAGTGTGTGAAAACAGGTTGGGTAGCTACATAAGGAGAAAAATGGGGTTGTGATTGAGTAGCAGTAGGACGTATAGTGGTGGTAATAGAAGGTTGTGTGGGTGAGTGTGAGAAAGGTGTTAAATGTTGTACAGGAGTGTTTATGGGGGAGGTGATAGAAATAACAGGGGTAGGAATCATGGGTGTAGAGGAAAGGTGGTGAGTAATACCTGAAGAACTTGCTGCTGAATGAACAGTAGCAGGTTGTTGTTGTTCTTTTTGTGAGAGGAGCTTGTGGAGTGTGGTCATGATGGATTCATGGCGAGAATCAGAAATTTGTTTCTTGTTATCCAACCGTGTGTGAATCTGACCCATAGTATGTTCCAGATCTGCATTCACTCTATCAAATCTTTCATCCATTTGCTGCTGCACTTGTGTCATAGTATTGTCAAGGTGAAGGTGGGCTGTTTGGACAGCCTCCTCCACAAGTTCTCTTGAAGGGGGATTGTTTGGTTTGGGGGGAGCCATGAGAACATAGAATGAAAGCACCAAATTGATAGACTACACTAAGCTACACTAGATCTAGGGTTGCATAAGAGACTAAACATAAAATAACTTGTGATAATTTTTCATTGAAAAATTCAGACTCATACAAAATACCCCTTATATAGCTAGGGTTCAAAGGATAATTGGGCCTAGGCCTCAACTGAAAATAAATAGAGCATAATAAAAAGGATAAAAGAAAATGCTAGAAGCACCCCCCACTAATTAATGTAGAAATCTTTAAACCAGGCTGGTCTTTTTGCCACTCTTTTAAAACTGATTTTGGGTTTCTTAACAGATATCTGAACCCAACCTGAACCCGTTTGGGACGAGTTTGTATTTTAACTCTCCATCCTCGATGGGGATTGGGGCGGGGAATAGAGATTGTTTTAAAATTCGGGTTTGGGGAGGTAAAAATCGTCCCCGACCCACCCTGTTGCCATGCCTAGTTGCTGTGTTTTATCGACGGAAATGACAATGAAGTAAGTTATCTTATCTCATAATGTATTTTTTTTACTTAGTATAATGAATATAGTTAATATAAGTTACTCATTTTGTTGGAAAAATCCTTCTAATCAATCATATATTCTCCTAATTAGTTAGTTAGGCTCTAAAAACATTTTCAAATGGTATAAATAAAATATGTGATGCTTCTAAAAGGTTTTTGTGTGTGTCTGTGTGTGTGTGATTTTGCCATTGTATTTCAAGAAATGCCCTAGTTTCTTTACGAGACATTAATCACCCACACATACACGACCAAACGAGCTTTCACACTTCCTCACTTTTATTTTTGCATTCATGTAAAACTATCCAACCTACTTATAATGATTAGGAGGTTTTGAAACCGAAAGGTAGAAACCAAACAAAATATGTGGATCCCTTATTAACTTAGTCTTTAGTGTGACAAGTCATCGATGAAGTGTTTGTATATGTGGCTTGCTAAGTAAATTATGTATATCACGTCAAGATTTTTGTTTCTACTTACGGTTTAATATGCACAAGTTGCATGGCGTGTGAATGTGAAAGAATAAGAGTACGACCTACGAACCTGAGATCATTTGTTTCATTCTTATCTACACATAGGTGCACATACCTTGATTAAACTTGGAAAATTTTGTGTGAGGCCTTATATATGATATCTCCTTTAAGAGTTAAAAATTAAGGCATAGAAAGAGAGTTGTGTTGATGAAAATTTTTACACGTTCTTTCTCAATTGGGTTCCTATCAATTCCTTGTTCCTACCACCGAGTCTATGACTAGTATTTCCAGAACCTATACCAAGTACAAATTGAAAATTAAGCTCAATTTAAGAACATGAAACTATTTGGGTTTGCTTCAAGAATCAAAGTCATATTTGTGAACAAAGATGCTAACTTAGGTGCAATTGATTACACATTTATCATCTCAAGATCTCTTGTACCAATTCCATATCATAGTGTCGTTTTCAATACAAATCAATTTTATCTTTCTGTTAAAATTATATCTAAACCGACTTTAATCCATTATCGATATAAACCTGTTATAACCAATAAGGACGTTAATTTCATCAAAGTGTAGGTGTAGTGGAATAATTAAGGAAGGCCCTGAGCCAAGGGCATGAGGCATTGTTAGAACAAGATTTGTTCATGACATATAATCCTTGGGTTTTAATAATAACAAAAGTATTAAAAGAACAATGGTATTGTTTGATGTGTGTTTCAAGTACGCAGGTTCTAATGCTTAAAGATATACATTCAGAATCTGATATAAGGATGCACTTGAGAGGAGCTGAATTACTAACTTCTGGTGGTGCAGAATCTGAAGAACACTCTCTAAGTGATGTCTGGCGCAGACTCTGAAGCTAAAGGTCTCAACATCAGAAGAAGCAACATATTATCTCTACACTTGGTGAATGTAATTGTCTTCTAGTGATCATTCAGAGTTAGTAATAAAGATGAAGCTATCCGTACTGCATAAAGTAAGCTGCATTGTCAAATCAGTTTGTCAACTAGAGTCTAAGATCACAAGGTTCAAGAAGATTTGACACGCTTTACGGATATCTACTCTCAACAGCTCTACAGTACACGATCTCATGGAATACACAATGGTTAAACATGTTACACAATGGATCAAGATCTGTTGGTGTATCTATCTTCAACGTCTCTTGTACTGTGGAGAAAGCAAAGACACTTGATCAAGTTATCTTTTCCAACGGCTAGTCTTCTGCAACTGATATATAAGTAGCTGGAGGTTCAAACTGAATCTTTAATAAGGACCAACCAGATGGAGGAATAACAAGATCAACAATGAAGCAACACAATCGAGTATGTAGAATCTCCTGTTATTTGTTGTAAATTGTAAAAGCCTTAAGATTTCTTAAAAATTAATTATCTTAGAAATCTTAAGAGTTTTAGGTCTTTGTTATGGTGATTTCCTTGTACCTCTGATGTTTGTATCAAGTACACCTTGTTCTCTATTCTACTGAAAATATTGTTTAGCAGTTTAGATAAAGTCTCTTGCTATGTGCTTGAGCCATGTAAGTCTTCTGCTATGTGCTAGAGCATTGAAAGTCTTAATTAAGTGGATTGATTGAGCACCTAAGTCTCTCGCCAAGATGCTTGACCCATGTAGGTCTCCTACTATGTGCTAGAGCATTGAAAGTCTTAATCAAGTGGATTGATTGAGCATCTAAGTCTCTCGCAAAGATGCTTGAGCCATGTAAGTCTCATGATATGTGCTAGAGCATTGAAAGTATTAATCAAGTGGATTGATTGAGCAAGGAAGTCTTAGACTGTGAGACTGAGAAAAAGTCTTGGGTTTGTGGAACCTAAGCAAGGAAGTCTTGGACCGAGGGTCTGAGCAGGAAGTCTTGTATTCATGAAATCTAAGCATAAGTCTTGGGCCCGAGGGCTTGAGCAGAAGTCTTGAATCTGAGGGGTTTAAGCAAGAAGTCTCGGGTCTGAAGGACCTGAGCAGTAAAGTTTTAGGCTGCTGGTCTAAGCAAGGAAGTCTTGAGCCTTGGGGGTTTAAGCAAGAAGTCTTAGACTGAGGGTCTGAGCAATGTAAAGTCTTATGTTGAATGCATAAGCGATTGTAATCATGATTTGATTATAGTGAAAATCTCTTGTGATGCAAGGAGACTGGACTACTCTTAGTTTACTAGGAACTAATATAAATCTCTGTGTGTTCTATTATTATTTATTTGCTTCTGTTAATATTTGTTACTTAATATAATCAGAAACTGAACACCAGTTTAGATTCTGAACTCTTATCATTAGTAAATTAAGAAAACTGAAAACACATTTCAACCTCCCCTTCTTGTGTACTTTTCTTCACCTTCAATTGTTATCAAAGTCTGGTCTGTGCATAACACTTAACAGTGGTGCAGATAATGATCCAATGATAAAAGTATGTTTGTTAAAGACTTTCCTTCAAGAAGGAACCAAGTGCCACATGAAAAATATTACATTGTTTTTCCTACCATATTCAAAGGGTGATTCCGCTGAATTTAAATGATGGAAAAGCTAAATATATTTTTAATTCATTGGTCTTGATAAAAGGTTTTGATGAAGGTCTATAGAATATCCTTTGGAAAGGTGTTACTATAGAAGTTGATGATGTAGGGATGATCAAAGTTTGAAAGTCCCTCTCACAAGCTCAAAAGAAGCTTATTGAAAATATCTTTAGAGGTAGATGCATTCTGGTAGTTGCTCTATCTCGATTTTGAGTATATCAACATCATTGATACGTCTAATGCTCAAACTATATTTGAATCCTTGTGTTCATATTTGTGGGAATCAGTGAAGAAGATTATCCAGTTACATTTCATCTAATCTCTCCAAGCAAATTCTAAAAAGATTGTCCTTGGATTCAAACCTAAATTCACAGTTATTCAAGAAGTCATACAACTTGAGTTTACTGTGTCTTGTAGGTTTATCTAGCAATTTCCAAAGAAAATAAATGGAATTAGATGATGAAAAGCTATCAAAACAGATCACCCTTCCTAAAAACCCGTTGAAGTTAATTCCTATGGAATGCCTGGTGATGAGGAATTAACAGTCCTTATCAGAAGATTTCTTTAATTGGCAAAATGGAGTGTGATATCTGTTGATAGAAGAGTAACTTCATAAGCTTCTGAAATATTCTTATTTCAACTGAATTTCCAAATCTTAAGAACAAGGAAAAACACTACCAGAAACCTAGGTCAGAAGTCTTCACTGCATATTCAAATGAAGCTGACATAGGGCAGGATTCAGAAGATAGAGTAATATGGCTCTGCTGGTCATTACTGCTTCTGAAGAAGCATCTGAATCCTGGAATAAAAATCAATTATTGAAGAGAAAGAGATATTTTCAAATCTATCTTGCTTCAATATTTTAAAAAAAGGAGTATGCAATTCAAGGTGATATCTTAAGTAACTTCATTGCTCCTTGATTGAAGGTCATCATTCAATTTGTGTTAAAGGACAAGTCAATGAGAAACCTTCAGTTCTTCTCCGTGTTCTGCTAGCAATACTATGACAGTTCTGTGAATTTATTTTATATCAATCTCTGATAATAAACACTATCTGGTTCTATGCTTGTTAAAGATTTCATTATTAAAAGATTTAATCCAAGAAAATGAAATTAATGACTCTGCTAAGAACATGATCTTGTTCATACCATAACTCAACCTAGACTTATACTCTGGAATGGATCATGGTACTACTATCAGATTGAGGCATAAAGCAAAGGAAAGTCTATCAGAACTAACATTTTTGGTCTCATAGAAATATGGGTACCATTAATTGAAATGTATTTGCTGTAAATATCGAAGAAAGGAGCAAAGGCATCTTCCATGGTACTTAATCAAAGTTTGTTTACGACATTTGATAGAAGAAGAGCCTACATCCCAGACTCAAATACTAGAGGTACTGAGTTTGGTGAAATAAGTGGAGTCAATGGATAACAGTGATTGAAACAGGATCCTTTCAAGACAACATTCAGATTCTATGGTCGAATTTGAATACTCATATGTGTCTGACCGAAAAAAAAATGTCTGTTCTTTTCTGGCTTATTTCTCGATTCGATGATATATTTGTCTATGAGCAAATACAAACTCTCTGTTAGATTTTTAGAGAAGTTCTTTTGATTAAAGAATCTTCAGAAATCTTTAAGAAGAAACTATGTTGTATTTATCTATATTGAATATATCATTAGCTAGATGATGGTCATATTTATGGAAACAGATTCCTCATTTTTTATGATGATATTGTTGTTTTTTAGTTGTCAAGAAACCAATTCACTATTCATTAATTAAGCATGACTCTTGCTTCAAGAGAAAATGCTTGATTCTGAATTGAATCTCTAAGACTAATGACTAACAGAAGATGTCTTACTCGAAGTCTAGATCTATTAGACTTTGATGGATGATAGCTTCTAAAAATTTTCAGGCTCTGAGATTTAGAAAAGGATTCTTTACTTCTGATAATGCAGTTTAAGTAAAAGGTTTTTCAAAACTTTTATATTACTTAAATTTCATAAAGTTAACAACCATCTAGTGGATTCAGGAAATCTGGTGGATAAGAACCTTTGGGTAATGATGTTTTTCTTTTTATATATTATTATTATTATCTCTATCCCTTGTCTTATGAAACATCATTTTGTGTCCTTTTTCTCTGACAAGATTCTTATTCCTTTAGAGTATTGTTCAGTGCTTTTCCTTTTATTTTCTTTGGTTGTTTTCTGATCAAACCAACCTGAGATGAATTCTCTAGTCAATTCTCCTTTAAATTAACTAGTTGTCATCAATGAAAAGTTTATGGATTTTGATGAATTACTTAAGCTAGGTTTTAACTTCTAGAAGACTGTGTTTGAACAAAGTTGGAATGGATACTTTAAGATGCTCTGTGGTTTCACTTTTCCAAGTCTTGTCAAAGAGTTTTGGATTAATGCTTCCATTGTTGAGCTGAATTCTGAGTGTGCTATTCTTTCTAAGGTGTTTGGTGTTTCTATAATAGTAATCTCTAAATCGATTGTTAACGTGACCAATTGTGAGGAGATTGGAGAAATCCCATGTACTCTTGTTTGGGAACACATCTTCCTACTTGGCGCATTTTTGTAGATCCTTCTAACACATCTCTGGTCTCAAATCTTCGCCCTGATGCAATTATTTGGAATCAGATTATAAATTCAAACCTGCTTCCTAAAGACAATGATCTAGACCTTGTGGACTCTATTGAAAAGGATTTGCTACTTCTTCTCAATTCAGACTTGCAGATTGATCTTCCTCAAGTTATGTTTGACTATTTAATGGAGACTCTTTCTTCCTTTCACAAGGGAAAGACATTCTCCATTCCTTATGAAGGAGTTCTTTCAGAACTACTAGTCCAACAAAGAGTTATCATAAGTTCAGAGGTTGATTCTTCTAAAATATGGAGAGACAAGTTTGAAGCTATCTATGAGAGATTCTGATGTTAGATTTCTGCAAATTTATTCCTTGTAACTGTTAAGACTTTTTGGATTAAGCAATCTTATTGTTAATCCAAATTTGTTCATGCTTTTGTACATCTTAGCTGATATATATATATATATATATATATATATATATATATATATATATATATATATATATATAAACATTGTTCAAGAGGGTAAAACAAATAGGAATAAAAACTCAAAATATGCAACATTCTCATTAATAATTGGAAGCTATTACAAATTGTTAAAACTTTCTTGGCATTCGAATTTTCCCTAAGGTATTCCCTAGGATTATCTGACATATATAGATTGTCTAAATAATCTTGTCATTCTTCCTTTGCAAACTCTACAGCTTCCTTTCTTAGTTGATTTCTGCGTTTTGACCTAGAAGTCCTTCTTCTGTGTGTCTCAACGAAGGTTGCTAAAGAAGTGTGTGCTTCGTAAGTCATCTGCTTGCTTGTAGATCCTTCAGTTGCTGCATTACTCTTGTTTGCTTGAGCTGCTGCATTTAGTATGGTTGTCTTTCTTAAATCTCTCTTTGGGACCCAAATTTGTTTTTGCTTGAGTATTCATTATTTTAATATTGAGTTAGTCAAATCAATTGTAAATACTGACTCTTGGAAATAATGTCTAGTATTCTTACCTATTAAGATCCTTTTAACAACTGTAAATTTTATTGTTAACATGTTAAAATGCTTGTTCTGTTCATTACTCCATTAATGTCCATATCAGAAAATCTAAAGGGTAAATGATGTGTCTCTACGATTGCATAATATATACTGGTCAAAATACCTTTAATTAATCAAGCATAAAGGATTACAAAAACATAAGGAGCTGGTTTGAACTAAGACTAAGCTCTATCTAAGTCATCCATTACCTTATAACAGAAGCAGTTGCCATAATCAATATTTGAATAATCTTCATCTATGTCCTCCTCTTCGGCTTCTAGGATAACAAGACGGTAAAATATCTCGTTGATCCTCTTCCTCATTGTCTTCTTCATGGACTTCTTCCCCGCCTTAAAAAAACTACTGATGGACTTGCTTTTGTAGGTTTTTAAGGTACTGATGACGAAGCCTCATCTGAAGTGTTCAGAGTAGAGGACATAGGCCCCGTAGCAGATGCTTCGAAAATAGATGGCTTCTGAAGGTCTTGGATGTTCGTACTCGTAGAGTTCTCTGTGACTTCTGTCACAACAGAGATTTTTTCGCTCTCAGCTGAAGATTCCATGATGTTTTGGTGGATGTTGATGAAAATGAACTAGGCTTCGGTTGCTTTTATAATGGCTTTTGGGTAACTTAAACGAAATAATAAAATCCTTTGCCTGATACTTGAAACTGTTACGACCAATAAATATTTAACATGCACTGTACAATCCTTAATGACCCCTGTTACTTGATCGTTTTCTCTTCCTTGGAAACTGATCACGTAATGATGCTCTGCTACACATTTATGAGTGTAATTCTTTTCTTTTTCTTTTATTCTTTTTTATGTGACAAAAGTGGGAGAAAGATATAGTAGTATTTAATTATAAATTGAACCTATTCAGTTTGTACATATTGTAAATTTATAATTTATGTATTAAAATTTTTGTTATTATGGTTATTTTGCCCAGTCGACACATTTTAGCTTTCTTGTACAAAGAATTAAGGAGGAGATTACAAACCTAAACCTTAGACTATTATACTCAGAATGAGCTTACAAACCTCATATTTTGATGTTTCCAAAGAAAGTTAAAATATGTTTTTGGTTTCTTAAATATAGAACTAAGGGGGATCTTACAAACCTCAACCTTGGACTATTAGACTTAGAGGGAGCTTACAAACCTCAAACTCTGATAATACTAAGAAAACTAAAATACTTTTTCTTGAATATAATACTTAGGGGGAGCTTACAAAACTCAACTATGGACTATTAGACTCAGGGGGAGCATACAAACCTCATACCCTGATGTTGCCAAGAAAATTATAAATGCCCAACATTGTCCTTTAAATACTTATGTTTGTCATCATCAAAAAGGGGGATTGATAAAACAAGATTTGTTCATGACATATAGTCCTTGGGTTTTTATGATAACAAAAGTATTAAAAGAACAATGGTATTATTTGATATGTGTCTCAAGTATGCAGGTTCTAATGCTTAAAGATATACATTCCGAATCTGATATAAAGACGCACTTGAGAGGAGCTGAATTACTAACTTCTGGTGGTGCAGAATCTAAAGAACACTCTCTAAGTGATGGCTGACGTAGACTATGAAGCTGAAGGTCTCAGCATCAGAAGAAGAAACAAATTGTCTCTACAGTTGGTGAATGTAATTGGCTTTTGGTGATCATTCAGAGTTAGTCATAAAGCTGAAGCTATCCGTACTGCAGAAAGCAAGCTGCATTGTCAAATTAGTTTGTCAGCTAGAGTATAAGATCACAAGGCTCAAGAAGAGTTGACATTCTTTACGGGTATCTACTCTCAACGGCTCTATAGTACAAGATCTCATGGAAGACGCAATGGTTAAACATGTTACACAATGGATCAAGATCTTTTGGTGTATCTATCTTCAATGTCTTTTATACTATGGAGAAAGCAAAGACACTTGATTAAGTTATTTTTTCCAATGGCTAGACTTCTGAAACTGATATATAAGTAGCTGAAGGTTCAGATTGAATCTTTAACAAGGATCAACTAGATGGAGGAATAACAAGATCAACAATGAAGCAACACAATCGAGTATGCAGAATCTTCTGTTATTTATTGTAAATTGTAAAAGCCTTAAGATTTCTTAAACATTGAATATCTTAGAAATCTTAAGAGCTTTAGGTCTTTGTTATGGTGATTTCTCTGTACCTCTGATGTTTTTATCAAGTACACCTTGTTCTCTATTCTGCTGAACATGTTGTTTAGCAATCTAGATAAAGTATCTTGCTATGTGCTTGAGCACCTAAGTCTCACGCCAAGATGATTGATCCATGTAATTCTTCTGCTATGTGCTAGAGCATTTAAAGTCTTAATCAAGTGGATTGATTGAGCACCTAAGTCTCTCGCCAAGATGCTTGAGCCATGTAAGTCTCCTGCTATGTGCTAGAGCACTGAAACTCTTAATCAAGTGGATTGATTGAGCACCTAAGTCTCTCGCCAAGATGTTTGATCCATGTAAGTCTTCTGCTATGTGTTAGAGCACTGAAAGACTTAATCAAGTGGGTTGATTGAGCAAGGATGTCTTGGACTGTGAGTCTGAAGTCTTGGGTTCGTGGAACTTGAGCAAGGAAGTCTTGGACCAAGGGTCTGAGCAGGAAGTCTTTGATTCGTGGAATCTAAGCAGAAGTCTTGGGCCCGAGGGGCTTGAGCAGAAGTCTTGAACCTGAGGGGTTTAAGTAGGAAGTCTCGGGTCTGAAGGACCTGGGCAGTAAAGTCTTAGGCTACTGGTCTAAGCAACGAAGCCTTGAGCCTTGGGGTTTAAGCAAGAAGTTTTGGGCTAAGGGTCTGATCAATGTAAATTCTTATGCTGAATGCGTAAGTGATTGTAATCATGATTTGTTTATAGTGAAAATATCTTGTGATGCAAAGGGACTAGACTACTCTCAGTTTGGGAGGAACCAGTATAAATCTCTGTGTGTTCTGTTATTATTTATTTACTTCTGTTAACATCCGCTACTTAATATAATCAGAATCTGAACACTAGTTTAGTTCTAAACTCTGATCAGAAGTAAAGTAAGAAAATATAAAACACAATTCAACCCCCCCCCCTTCTTGTGTACTTTTCTTCACCTTCAGGCATGGGTATTGTTCTTCCAGAGTCGCCCATACATCAATTTGAACCCCCTTCTTCAGGCTCGATCACACTTGTCTGGATCAGTCACCCAATATCCCACTCATTGTCCATGACATAAGTGTCTTGGGTTAGTTGTCAATACCTTGGAGGTTGCGGGGTCTAACTATTGCCCTAGAGTTTTTGGTATCAACCACCCACTCCCTTAAAATTTGCGATATTCTATAGATACTGGGCTCACTTAATTAGCAACCTTTAGAGGATATAAATATAGGGAACTATAATAACAAAAGATGATCTCTAATACACTGAAATAACATCCTATAGAGATTCTCATCATCCCCATGTGAGCTAGCTCTAACCCGCATCAAAGCTTAAGTCCCTGACAATCCTAATTGACATGTCTAAAGACACATCGTTTCCCTGCGATTTTCTCTCACCATCTTCCCACGAGGATGCTCGAGCAAAGCTCCAAGAAGACCACTAACATCATCACTAGAAGTTTCGCTAGGGAGGAGAATCAATCTCCTTCCAGAGAAGGTATGCTCGACAAGTATTGGAAGCAGAAATCACACCCCTAAAAGTCCTTAGCATTTTTTACGCTGACGACAAGCATTAAATCACATTCTCGAAAGAATATGTTGTGGGCATACTCTCTCATATAAATGATCTTATGGTTATCACAATCAAATATACTGGCTGGGAGGTGAATAGAATGATATTTTATGGAGTACCTTCTAGAGGTACTAGATAGATCCTCAAGATATCAGATCTTTCAAGGGATCTTTGATATGCCTTTCAGGTGAACAAGTAAAAGCAAATGTCCATGTTGCCCTAGAGACTATAGTTGGCTCGGGGAGAGCACCAAGACCATCGAAATAAAGTATCTCATTTTGTGTCCCCCTATAACATCATCCTTGGAAGACCCACTCTAAATTTGTTGGGGAGGTTCTATCTATGTGCCACCTAAGCCTAAAATACCTTTTTCGTAATAGGCACATTGGTTTCGTCAAGGGAGACCAAGTAGTTACCCAAGAATGTTACCTAAATAACTTGGCAATAACAAGGGAGCCTTCACCCTGGCTGGAATCCCTCACTCTGGAATGGATGACTCCGATGTGGCGAGATGGGGCCCAAAATTGGTAGTAGAGAGTGAAAGAATCGCCACAACCAAATATCTAAAAGAAGCTCGATTGAGTTCATTCCATGCCAGGTTACCAAGTTGGGCACCTCCTTGTCTGAATCCTAAGAGGAAGACTTGATTGCCTTGCTCAGAAACAAATTCGATCTATTCGCCTGGGCTCTAGATATGCCTAGCATTGACACTAGGGTGATGTGTTATCGGTTCTCCATAGATCCCATAGTCAAGTTGGTATCCTAGAGAAAACACGAGGTTGGAGAAAAAAAGAGAGTCTCCATTGACAAAGAAGTCCTGAAGTTAATAGGGGTAGGTTTTATAATGGAGATCAAATACCCTTCGTAGCTAGCTAATCTAGTTTTGGTAATAAAGGCATCAAAAAAGTGGAGTATGTGGGTTGACTTCACCGATCTCAATGCAACATGCCCTAAAGATCCTTATCCTCTCCCTAATGTATATCACTTAATTGATAGGTCCCCGAGCTTTAGAACATTAATTTTCATGAATCCCATAAATGCTTCTAAGATAATGTTCATTTCTAATCATGATAATCATTACTACAAGGGGAAGACAGAATTCCGAAGTGTACATTGATGACATGATCGTGAAGATGGAATAAAGGGAAACCACATAGTAGAATTAGAAGATATCAATGGATTTGACAGAGATTATAACATATGCCTTAATCCATCCAAGTGCTCATTCGTTGTGCAGGCGGGAAAGCTCTTAGGATTCATGTTCACTAAGCGGGGCATAGAGGCGAGTCCAAATAAACGTCAAGTCATCATAGACATGAGAATTTACTCTAATGTCAAGGAGGCTCAACAGCTAACCGAAAACCTAGCCCCTTTTTCTTGATATTTTTAGTGCACGTGACAAGTCTTTCCACTTTTTTGAAATGCTAAAAAAGAAGGAAATGTTTCAGTCGATTAACGAATGTGAGCAGACATTATCTAGGCTGAAGGCTTTCTTAGCATCACCGCCCATTTTGACGCACCGAACAACATGTTTTCTGTTATATCTCTACTTGTTTATCACTATTCATGCATCGAGATCAATAGTGGTTCAAGAAACAGATAAGGTAGAGCGATCTATCTATTTCGTAAGCAAAGTGTTTAGAGGCGCAGAGGTTCATTATCCAAAGATAGATATACTAGGATTGGCAGTAGTGGTAATTGCGAGGAAGCTTAGGCCTTATTTTCAAGGACATGGATATTGGTAAAGACAGATTATCCCGTGCGCGAGGTTTTAAAGAACCCAAACCTAGATGGAAGAATGATATCATGAGCAATTGACCTGTCCAAATACGACATTCAATAAATTCTTAGGGGCGGCATTAAATCACAGGTATTAGCGGACTTTTTGGTTGGGTTCAGCACACCCATCAGCGAGGAGATTTCCCCTGCTTGGATCCAATCACTAGATGAAGCCTTTAACGTCAAAAGAAGCAGCACTGAGATTGTATTAGAAGGGCCATAGGATTTGCTGATCAAGCAGTCACTTAAGTTCAAATTCAGGGCTGGTAACAAAACTAAATATTAATCCCTCATCGCTGTCATGAAACTCGCCCTAGAAGTAGGCACATCGAACCCGCAAGCCAAAATCAAGGGCGAAAGGCATGATTAATGTCCTTTTGGAGTCATCCATACATCAATTCAAGCATCCTTCGCCGGGTTCCATGATCCTTGTTCGGATCAGTTGCCCAATCTCCCGCCCATTGTCCATAACGTGCATGTCTTGGGTCAATCGTCAATACCTTGGAAGTCGTGGGGTCTAACTATTCCCCTAGATTTTTGGGTATCATATACCCACTCTTTTAAAGGTTGTGATATTCTATGGAAATTTGGCTCACTTGATTAATAGCCTTTATGGGCTATCTATAGAGAGGCACCATGCTAAAAAAATAATTTTTAACACACAGAGAAAAACCCCCATACAAAGCTTCACACCATCCTTGTGTGAGCTAGCTCTAACCCTTAACAAACCTTAAGCCTCTGGCATCCCTAATCCGTTTGGGGTTGTTACTCTCATTTTACTTTTATCTAGTACAAAAGGTTTATAAACAGCTTTGGAAAAATCATAATAATAAAAGATAATCGAGTTATTATGCGAAAAGTTAAAAGATAACAAGTGGCCCACAAAAATGTGAAATGTGTCAAACAAATTCATGAGTTTCAAAATACGAGTTAACCGAACTCATCTTGAAAGTAGTATAAGTCAAGCACAAGAAGTTTCACATGTTCCCAAATAAAGTCCCAATGGGGAACACACCCAAAACTATAACTTGATGTTGCAAATAATAAAACTCAATAATTTTGTAAAATAAAGGGCCAGAAGGAATGCACGTTTTCATTAAAGAAAAACCCTAAAAGTTGTGGTTACATAAGGGCTTACAAAGGGCAAAAATACGAATAACAAACAAAAGTAAATATACTTAAAGTATTAAATACAATGATGCTTAAGGAGAATCGCCCCAAGAAACACTTGAGGGACTCACCGAAGCAACTCTTGTGGGACTCACCCAAGCTCTGCTCAAGGAAATCACCATCTAAGCTACACTTGAGTAACTCACCCTTTAATCTTCAGCATATGGGTATACTAATCTAGAACGAGATCAATGTCTCATAGATTTAAATCACTTTTCCCTTCACATGCTTCATATCTTGAAGAGGAGTCGAGGTGGCCTTAAGAGGCTATCTCTTTCGAGTCACAATGGGCAGGTGCAATAAGGTGGGCCACACACCTGCCGTCGTTTTCTCCTTCGAGACCTGTAAGAGAACCTTATCACCAAGGCTCAATATAATGACACTATGGGCTTTCTTGATCATCTTCATCTTCTTCTTCTCTATTAGGACAACATTCATTCTTTCTGACCCCTTCAACGTTTCTAACAAACCCTGTTGAACAAGAAGAGCTTGCATCTTCAAGCGCCATAATCTGAAATCATTCACTCCGACGAATTTCTCAATCTCGTACTTTGTTGACGGCATCTTGATCCACACTCACTGCACTATTTTGTTTAGATAAATGATTCCAAACACAAATTAAACCATGAGAAAGAGAGAGTTCTTGATCAAACAAGAAACGATTCAATTCACGAACAGAGGTAAACAAGAAGAAGAAAGAGCAATAAAGTTTGATATAATGATTTTTCTATTCACTTTCTCAATTAGGGTTAAAATATTACAAGTGAATAACAATCAACCTCTCTCTCTCTCTCTCTCTCTCTCTCTCTCTCTCTGTCTCTGTCTCTGTCTCTGTCTCTGTCTCTCTCTCTCTCTCTCTCTCTCTCTCCATGTGTATCTCTTAACAAGTAAGAGAACAACCTACATATAGACTACTAGAATATGTATGTTATGTATGATGATAATAGTCATACATGACATATATAGCTATTACATATCATAATACATAACTAACTTAGACCACTACATGCTTGAAAAGACTTCGACTACATCATGCACATTCGAACCTAGTCGCATCCCCTTTGTCGAGACTGGAGTTCGATCTAATACTACACTTCCATTATTGGTTCTAATGTTTGTTTAAATTTAACAAATTTCTCATCCTCTTCCTTAACTTTTTTTTTTAAAATTTTTAAAATTGACTTAACTCTAGATCTCACGTTGTTGGTTATGTGATTCCACCATAATAAAGCATGTGACATAGGAAATATTTTTGCAACAGAATTCATTAGTGAAGTATCGATATAGGATAATATTCTTTGGTGGCATATTTTCTAGATCTTTCAACAAATTGTGATACATTTCTAAAGCACAATCACCATTACCCTTCTTTTCACATTATATAATGGTAAAATCAATAAAATATGTCATCTATGTATAAGTATCACCAACAATTTCAAGCAATGATAACATGTAATTGTTGGTCTGGTATGTTGAATCAGTTATTAATACATTGAAAAATGTGTTAACACTACTACAAAATATATCTTATGTAACATGTTATTACCTCAAATATTCAATCAACCGAAGTAATATGTGAAATTTAGGAGCATGCATTTTTTTAATTAAAAGACTTTTCACTATGGTCGTTAATAATAACCATAGTGAAAAGTAGGAAGGCGACACTTTTAACCACAGTTAGAATTCCAACCATGGTGAAAAGTGGCGTCTGGTCATGGGTTCAAATGTCAACACCAGAATTTTTGGTTTTTTTACTTATTTTTAAGCCACTTTTCACCACGATTGGAATTCCAACCGTGGTGAAAAGTGAAACCTTCTTATTTTAAAAAAAATATATATATCTAACGCTTTTAGTTCATTCAATTTTGCCCTAGATGTACTTAGACAAATTTTATCTTTTGCCTCCAAACTTCTTCCATTTATGAAACACAATTCCTCCACTAAACCAAACTTGAAAATATAATTTCTTCCATAAACAAAACTAAAAAACATTTCTTCCATTAACGAGTTTTGGAACTCCATCATCTCTTCTCCAAATTGAACGAGGCATGAAAAACATGAATTCAACTTAGAAACGTTAGTTGTTTTTGTCGTGTCAGGTAAAATGTTATTGTTTAACGATTCAATTTATTTATTTTGTTATTCTTGTTCTTGTTCTAGTTCTTGTTAATGTTCTTCTTGTTATTCTTGTTGTTTTTGTTGTTGTCATTTCCGTTGTTGTTGTTATTGTTCTTGTTGTTATTCTTGTTATTGTTCTTGTTGTTATTCTTGTTATTGTTCTTGTTGTTCTTGTTGTGGTTCTTTTTGTTGTTGTTCTAATTGTTGTTGTTGGTGTTGTTGTTGTTGTTCTTTTTCTTCTTCTTCTTTTTTTTTTGTCAGTGTTTTCATTGTTCCTGTTAACGTTCTTTTTGTTGTTGTTGTTGTTGTTCTTCTTCTTCTTCTTCTTCTTCTTCTTATTCTTGTTCTTGTTATTATTGTTCTTATTGTTGTTATTATTGTTGTTCTTCTTCTTCTTGTTGTTGTGTTAAAAATATTTAATATTATATATTATGATGAAAGTCATCAATGTAGTCAGGAACAATATGTGGCAAACACTACAACAAATAATGTTTTTCATGACGAAACTTTCACCTCAAACAATGGAAAACTGAGGAATAAAGTTAAGGCCCACTATTTTTTATTATTTTAAAAAAACATTAATTCCCTTGGTTTTTAAAATAACTGAGGTGAAAAAATAACTCAGTATAAACTTCGATTCTCAGCTATCGGTGTTTATGATTTTATTTGTTTATAAGTGTAAACAAAATTTTTCTAACTGTAGCGAGCGATTTTGGACGCGGTTCTTAAGCGCTAGTCGCTCTCTGCAGTTGAGCTTAAACTACATGTCGATTCATTTTTTATCCTATTGTGAGCTGAATAAGGAAGGGAAATAGATGTCTCCAATTAACCCTGCTTTGCATACTGAGTTTAAACAGCGGTCTGTTAGGTTACGAATGCTATCAATGTGGGGGGGCCTTTGTACTGGTTATTTGTATTTTTGCCAATACGGTTTCTTTCTTTTTATCTGGACAGAAGGTTTTTGGCGGGGAACAAGGATTAGGATGTTAGGACTGATGCTTTTTGATAGGTATGTGAGAGTATGGGATTTTGGTTTTTTGTTGATTGCGCTCGCTAAGATCTTTTCTTTCAATCTTATGCCTACGTATTCCCGTTTACCGAAACAGGGAAATCAGAGCGTTCGTAGTTCCTCCTATTCTATGGGAGGAAATGGGTGCTTTGGTGTCTTGTTCAAAGCCCAAGACGTGAAGCGAAAGGTGGTTTGTATCTTGTTCAAAGCCCAAGATGTGAAGCTGAAGGTGATTTATATCTTGTTCAAAGCCCAAGATGTGAAGCTAAAAGGGTTGGACTTTAGAGAGAATTTGTCATCTCTAAAGAGGGGGTTGTATGTCACAACTGTTTATAAAGGAGAATTACTTTAACCGGGATTTGTGAATCCGGCAACGCCATAATTTCCTTTATCTGGGCAGAAGGTTTTTGGCGGGGAACAAGGATTAGGATGTTAGGACTGATGCTTTTTGATAGGTATGTGAGAGTATGAGATTTTGGTTTTTTGTTGATTGCGCTCGCTAAGATCTTTTCTTTCGATCTTATGCCTACGTATTCCCGTTTATCGAAACAGGGAAATCAGAGCGTTCGTAGTTCCTCCTATTCTATGGGAGGAAATGGGTGTTTTGGTGTCTTGTTCAAAGCCCAAGACGTGAAGCGAAAGGTGGTTTGTATCTTGTTCAAAGCCCAAGATGTGAAGCTGAAGGTGATTTATATCTTGTTCAAAGCCCAAGATGTGAAGCTAAAAGGGTTGGACTTTAGAGAGAATTTTTCATCTCTAAAGAGGGGGTTGTATGTCACAACTGTTTATAAAGGAGAATTACTTTAACCGGGATTTGTGAATCCGGCAACGCCATAATTTCCTTTATAGGGGAGTTCCAACCTGAAGGAGAAGACTTTAACTCAGTGTAGAGCAATGCTATCTTTCCTTAGGAATTTCTCATGCTAAAAGAGGGACAGTGGCATGGATGTAGATGATCCAGAGGCTTGCCGCTTACAGCAATTAGATGAAGGGGAAGGAGTTGTTGATGTTTGTATACTGTGAACGAGACACAGCTTTGATGCTAAAAGGTTGATTGGATCAACCAGTGGTTTTCTTATACAAAGCCTAAGAGGAGGCTATTTGTATCTCGTACAAAGCTCGAGAGAGAGGCGAAAAGGTTTTGACCCTACGATGGAGTCTTTTGGTATCTCGTATAAAGCCCGAGAGAGAGGCTAAAAGGGGTTATTGACTCAACGAGGGAGTCTCTTATGTGTCTCGTACAAAGCCCAAGAGAGAGGCTAAAAGGTTTGACTCAACAAGAGAGTCTTTTATACTCAACAAGAGAGTGTTTTTGTATCTCGTACGAAGCCCGAGATGGAGGCTAAAGATGGTGACTCACCAAGAGAATCTTTTTATCTCGTACAAAGCCCGAGATGGAGGCTAAAAGTTTGACTCAACAAGAGAGTCTCTGTATCTCGTACGAAGCCCGAGATGGAGGCTACAAGGTTTGCTTCGCTGGGAAGAATCATTGAACAAAGCCCAAGAGGAAGCTATTGTAACTGTTTCAGTTGAGTGACAGATCCAATATACTGATTTTAAAAAAAGAAAATCAGTTCTTATATGAGTAACACTGTACTCAGGGATTTGATTTGAGGATCAGGGATATTTCCCTCTCTCTGAGGAAACGGGAAATCCAAAGGGTATTGAGACTGTCCGAGTCTGCGGGTTTCCTTCCTATTTAACGAAGGGGTCACTTGAGAATGTCTTTGAGACTCAAGGAAGTTAGACTGTCCGTGTCTAGAGTTTTATCTTTTGTACTATGCTTTGAGAAATAGTAGTAGACTCTATGAAAGGACTGTTCTATGAAGATGATTAAGTTCTGTTCCTATACCTTTAGGAGGTCGTCGGGACAATTTGTACGAAGCCCAAGAGGAGGCTGGAAGCTTTTAAGAAGCCGACGGGTCCTTGTACTAAGCCCAAGAGGAGGCTATCATTCCCGGAGGAAGAGATCATTATACGAAGCCTAAGAGGAGGCTGTGAATACTTCTAAGAAGCCGTAGGGTCCTTGTACTAAGTCCAAGAGGAGGCGGGGTTGCTTTTAGGAAGCCTGTGGGTCCTTGTATGATGCCCAAGAGGAGGCCGATGCTTTTAAGAAGCCGATGGGTCCCCAAACCCCGAGAAATTCAAGGCAAGCTATTCACAAGGAATAGATCAAGTCAGGAAAGTTCGAGAATTTGGAAGAAACTCAAAGATGCCATTCACGGAGAATACATTCATCTTGGGGAGTAGAGCTTCTTGACAATTCCTAATGAGGACAGCCGAAGCGAAGACTGTATCTGGTGATCCTATTGGGGATCTAGTTGTCTATTTCTACGAATAAACGAAACAGCGTCACCTAGTTCTAGACGTAGTTGCCGGGGAAACTCTAAATATCTATACTATTATTACACATTTGATATGAGTTTATGAAAGAAGACTTACAGCAAAGCAGCCCCACAATACAGTTATATATATATGAGTTTGTGAAAGGAGACTTACAGTGAAACAGCCCCACAATACAGTTATATACATATGAAAGCGGTAAATGAAAGCAGGTAAACACTTACTCGGTTGTAGAGCTTCCATGCTGTTTGGTTAGTTGTTCAACAAAGAAAGATTGAAAACAACAGTATATTCAAAATCAAAGGAGAAAGTTCTTTGAAATAAAAAGATTTGGGGCTTACAGCTCAAGGAGAGGTCCAAGGTTTTATCAGTGAGCGCACTGTTGAATTTGTACAGACGGACTTATACAAGTGACTGAGGCCCAAGAAAGGTTTTCTGTACAAAGGGATGGGTCTTACACTCTATTAGAGGCCCAAGTGAGTTTTAAGAAAAGAAATGGGTCTTACTACTCGAGGGTAGGCCCAATGGTTAATTTTGAAAAGGGCGACGATCGCGCCGAGGTTTTGGAACACCGTGGGACTTATACAAGTGACTGAGACCCAAAATTTTGGTATTTACAAAGGGATTGGGTCTTACACTCTATTAGAGGCCCAAAGAGTCTTGAAACATTTGAGTATGATTAAAAATCATAGAAACCCCAATTTTCACTTTTTAAAAGTAATTTTTCAAAGAAAATTAATAAAAAATAACAAAAAAAATCAAATAAGTTTAAATAAACCACTTGTGATTTTTGGTTAAGGTTTGAAAAATGAGGTTTTAATCACAAGATGATTTAAAACTTATTTAGTTTTGATTTTCCAGATGAATATTCACTTTTAAAATGTTTAAAAACAATTAAAAATGAATTTATTCACAAAATTACCAACTATATTAAATAAATAATATAAATTTGATTTTTTTGTAGAATAAAATATTTTACTATTTTTTTGATTTTTCAGAAAAAGAACCAATAAAAAATAATCAAAATTGAGGGAGTTATTAATTTTCCAAATCATTAAAAACAATATGAAAAATGAGAAAATATAAAAAAGAGGGGTTGGGTCTTACACTCTATTAGAGGCCCAAAGTGTATTTTTGTACAAAAGATGGGACTTACAACTCAGGGAGAGGCCCAAAATATTTTCAGTTTGAAAATGGCGATCGCGCCGAGATTTTTAACGTATCGGGACTTATACAATAGCTGATGCCCAAAATTGTTTCGTTAAAAAAAGGGTTGGGTCTTACACTCTAATAGAGGCCCAAGTGTTTAAAAATGAAAAGAAATGGGACTTACAGCTCAAAGAGAAGCCCGGTTGATTTTCGTTTGAAAATGGCGATCGCACCGAAGTTTTCTTTTAACGCAGAGGGACTTATACAATAAGTGAGGCCCAAAATTGTTTTGGTTAAAAGGGGATTGGGTCTTACACTCTAATAGAGGCCCAAAGAGTTTGAAAAAGATTTGTTAGGGTGAAAATCAAAGAAAACCCCAATTTCATTTTTTAAGGCATTTTTCCAAGAAAAATTAAGTAAAAAATGATAAAAATATCAAATAAAAATCATTAAATAATGATTAAAGTTTATGAAAAAAATATTTTATCCACATAAATATTTAAAATCATTTTGGTTTTAAAAATCAAGAAAAAAAGAAATCATTTTAAAAGCATTTAAAACAATTTAAAACACTATTTTTAAATATATTAAAAATAATACTTTTTTTTTGTGATTTTTTTGGTGGATTAAAATATTATGGGGTATGAATTGGAAAATGATGATTTTTTTCTATGTAAAAGAATTGGTTGATTTTTGAAAATAAAAATAAGAAAAAGAGGAAAAATGTCACAATAATATCTCCGACATCTCTTATGGGGTAAAAACGAGTACCGAAACTTTAATTTTCAACACGTTTTTTATCAAATTTCAAACACTCATAACTCTCTCAATTTTTATCGGAATCAAAATATGGAAGTACCTATCTTGACCGATTTTTCGCAAGGAATCCAATGGTACCACGCATACACACTGAAACTCGACGTACAAAACACGCAAATCGAAAAACCAGAACTGCACGTAATTGAAAACATCGTTTCGCGCCAAACTTCCGACACGCGTAACTCTCTCGATTTTTAACGGAATTAAGATCCGGAAGAGCCTATCCTGACCAATTTTTTGCGAGGAATCCAATAGTATCGCACATGCACGCTGAAACTCAACGTACAAAACGCAGCAATTAAAAAACCAGAACTCCGAGTTAGTTGAAAACATCGTTTCACGCCAAACTTCCGACGCGCGTAACTTTCTCGATTTTTAACCGAATCAAGATTTGAAAGAGTCTATCTTGACCTATTTTTCGCAAAGAATCCAATGGTATCAGACATGCACGCTAAAACTCAACGTACAAAACGCAGCAATTAAAAAACCAGAACTGCGCGTTAGTTTTCGATGTCGTTTCGCGTCAAATTTCCAACACGCATAACTCTCTCGATTTTTAACCGAATCAAGATCCGAAATAGTCTATCTTGACCGATTTTTCGCAAGGAATCCAATGGTATCACTCACGCACACGGAAACTCAACACACAAAATGCAAAAATTAAAAAACCAAAATTGCACGTTGTTTTCGACGTCGTTTCGCGTCAAATTTCCAACGCGCGTAACTCTCTCAATTTTCATCGGAATTGAAATCCGTAAAAACCTATCTTGACCAATTTTTCGCAAGGAATCCAATGGTATTATTCACGCACTCAGAAACTCACTGTACAGAACACACAAAGCAAAAAAAACAGAACCGCTATCGTTAATTCGACGTCGTTTCGCGTCAAATTTCCAACGCGCGTAACTCTCTCAATTTTCATCGGAATTGAAATCCGTAAAAACCTATCTTGACCGATTTTTCGCAAGGAATCCAATGGTGTTACTCATGCACACTAAAACTTAATGTACAGAACACACGAATCAAAACAACCAGAATTGGACATGATTTTAAAACAACCAAAATTCCACATATAAACATGTTAAAATGAAAACAGTGAGAGGATCACAACATACACATTAAGGACTACATTTTTGTCTCAAGAATTGTTCAATATGATGCATGTATGTGGACAACAAAGGAAAGCATGATTCAAAGAATTCAAGTTGTGAATTTTACCTCTTTTTTAGAGATTTTGGGCAACCTACCAAGTGCTTTGTTCCAGAAATGATTTGATGCTTTGGACAACCTCAAATGACCTCTTAGAAGCTTTTAGGATGGTTGGAATCGGCTGGAAACCTCTGGAGCAAGTTTGAGCACTTTCTCGCAAAATGGTCAAAAGTGGCCAAAATGCCAACTCTCTCAAATGGTGTTCCAGATGTGTGGCACCATTTGGGATAGTTCAAGGATGATATTTAGAGTGTGTTTGAGGTTTTATCTGGTTTGGAAAGTGACTGAATCAAGACATGGCTTGAAAAAAGCAAAAAAGTGCCATTTTGAGGTTTTGAGAGGTGACTTTGTGATGTTGGTGTTATAGGTCACTTGTGAGAGTTTGGATCACCTACATATGATGTTTATGAGGTGTTAGGATCATGAGCTGTGATGGAAATGCTCTCTAACTCAAAAACTCAAAATTTCCTTACTAAAGAAGGCATTTTGGAGTGAAAGAGAGAATTTGAGGAAAACATCTGTTTGATGGCTTTGGTGTACTCAAACTGAGCACAAATGAGCTCTATTTATAGTAGAGCAAGTTTGTTTTGGGATCCACAGTGAATGGTGGCTGCAGCAGAGGTTTGGCCAATGTTGGCCAATGAAAATCCAAGTCTCCTCTAGCCATTGACTAGAGGTTAGAGCACAGGCTGCTGGTTCCCTAATTGTTGGAGGAATCTTGAGTGAATTCAGTTGGAGGAAGCTCAGTACATGCCACCTCTAAGCATCCATTAAATGCTCCAAACCAAAATTGGAGTTTTGTCCCTCTTTTAGGGATTTCTAGGTTTTGGCATGCTTTTTTTGGTTCCTTGGACTTGGGAGGTTCATGGATCAGATCATCCCACTTGGATTTGATCCTTAGATGTGTCCAAAATGATGACAAGGCTTGAAAATTCGTGTGGCACAAAAAATGTGCGAATCTGCCTTGAAAAATTCAGCTGCAGCAAGCCTTTTTGTAAGATCCATAACTCTCTGCTCGAGTATGCTACATGGACGTTCTAGGACTTTCCGGAAAGCTTAGATGACGTACTTCAACTTTGATGTTTGGCCCTAGACCTGGTTCAACTTGGAACATGGAGAAAAACAGCCTTGAAGTTGGGACAGTGTGCTGAAATTACAAGGCAGATTTTTGGCTAAGTGCTGAAAAATGTCAATTTTAGGTTTTTAGCCATTTTGATCCAATCATAACTCAAAATCCATAATGAATTGGGATGAAGTGTAGTTAACACTTTTGTAGAGGGCCATGAGGGCTACAAATCAAGCTTTGGATGGGAAAAAATGGCTTTGTGGTTTAGGAGTTATGATCGTCCAAAGTTGGTACCCTTGCCACTTTTTTTCATAACTTAGAAAATTTTCTAAGTTTTTATGGTTACCCCTTTTACAAGTTATCCCACTTTCTTTGATTTTTCTTGATGAATGATGATTCCAATCACACATTAACATCATTTTAGGGTTAAAAAATCATTTTTATGAAAAATCTCAAAAAGTCAAAGTTTGACTTTTGTGCACAGTTGACTTTTTATCAGATGAATTCCAAACTGTGCGATCCTTTAGGAAATCATGTCCTTGACCTAAATCAAAATTGATGGACATGTTCCATGGGTGTTATAGGGTGTATTTAATCGTGTCCCACGGCTTGGGAGCATGTCCTGGTCAAAAGTCAAAGCTACAGTTGACTTTTCTCGCGAAATCCTAACTGTGGTTCAGATGAAATTGAAACTTGTTGCTCAAGCTTCTTGGGTCAATCCATTGTTTCAAATGGATCAACGTGGTATGTTGGAGACCCTCAAATCATGTCTTAAGGTCTTGGCTCATGATTTGTCCCAAAAGTCAACTTAGGGGTGAATTAGGTCAAGAAACTCTAATTCTTGATTTTTGATGTATGCATCCCCTGAGGCTAAATTGACTTGATGATGGGGTTTATGATGTTCCATGGAGCATTTTAGGTTATGCTTTGAAGCATTGGCTCATGCCCAGATGAAAATTTCCATCTGGAGGCCCTAGTCGACCAAACCCTAATTTGGTGACACTAGCGATCCTGAGGCTTGATCCACCTAGAAGGGAGCAGCCTTGTGCTTAATCCTTGAAGTGGGAGTCCTCTTGATCCATTGTGGATATTTGAGAGGCTAGACAAGTTAAAGATCATGTCATTCCTTAATTGATCCTTTGTCTAAGAGCTCTGCGAGGGCTTGAAACCCTAAATCCTGTTTGTAGTGAATGCTCACCCACCTTTGGGGAGACTAATGAGGTATGATGGTCCATCCATATTGTGCTGATGATTTGCACAATGATGGGAAATCTTAGTGGTCAAAATTTAGGGTATGACATATGCCCCTATTTAATCTTCTTGGACCCGAAGGTGTGAATGACGAAGGTATTCGGGCATTCGGGGTGCAAGAGGATTAAATATCGGAATACCCGAAATTTTGATGGTGGTTATGAATGGTAGCTTACGCATTCATCTTATTTAGCTAAGCGAAGATGCTTAGAAAAGGTAAACTTCCCCTCGATCCTGGTCTTCAGCCAAGGAGCTGGTCTCAGTTTTCTTTTGAAATAAACTTCCCCTCGATCCTGGTTTCCTACCAAGGAACTGGTCTTAGTTTCTTTTGTAAACTTCCCCTCGATCCTGGTTTCCTACCAAGGATCTGGTCTCGGTTTCTGATATAAACTTCCCCTCGATCCTGGTTTCCTACCAAGGACCTGGTCTTAGTTGCTGAAATAAACTTCCCCTCGATCCTGGTTTCCTACCAAGGAACTGGTCTCAGTTTCTTTTGTCAATAAACTTTCTTGACAAGGAACGCTGTTAGTAGCGGTTTTCCTTCAAACTTCTCGCCGAATTTTCCTGGGAAGATGCCATTTGACGGAAAAAATTTGATGTCAGACTTGCTGGGGAACCCAGTCGTCTGAGTTGTAGAGTTACACAAACTTCTCTGTTTTGGAGACGCCATTTGTCGATTCTACTGGGGAAAGCGAGTCTCTTGAGAGACTGTTTTTGTTTAGGGTCTTACATCATACTTTTCTCGGGATCTTCCCAGAGAAATGCCATATGATGGGATCCAATCTTGAGGTGTCGATGACCTTTTCATCAGTGGTTTTTTCGGAGAAAGGCAGCTGTACTGCCAAATCTCTGCTTAGGAGGCTTTCTCTGGGGATTTTCCTTAATCCGGGAAAGAAATGATATCATCTTCAATGGCGAAGAGTGATATTTGTTGAAAGTTTTCTTGTTTATCAGAGGTTCAAGTTATCAAAGTGGTCAAGGACCGTCTCTAATCCAGAGATAAACTGGAGGAGAGGTTGCTTAGATGATTCACTTCCTAACGAGGAAAGGTCTGACAACTCGATTGAGAGAACTTTTACCACTAGGGGATAAGACCGACTAGAGTGATAGTGATGCAATATAAATGTGAATGCAAATCAATAATGCATGATGTATGTATGTATATGCGGACAAAACTGATGCAACATACAGACTAAAGGATGAACACGACTGGATACTCGGCCACTGTGGGGCATGTAGAAATATCGCTGGGTTGAGATAGCAATTCTGCCTTGCTTAGGAGAAATGGTCCCTGTTGGGGGTGACGCTGGTCGGGCTTAGGAGATGAGAACTCTGCCGAGGATGTCAGACGAAACATGGTCTCTGACATTGCTGATCCTTCATTCAGGCGTACTGGTCTAGAAGGAGCACTTTGATTCTGCACTTTGAGGTTCGAACACCTTTGGAGACGCGATTGATGTTCTTTCGATGTTTAACAGTCAAAAGAAATTGCCATCTCTTATTTTTTAAAAAAGCAGAAAAAGTTTTAACAAGTAAATTCATTTTTGTTTTATTTCAAGAATCGTTAATCATGTTAACAACGTCGTTCTGTAAAGCTAAAACAAATAAGAATTACAAACAAAAGCACAAGGGCTCAAATTTTATTGATAAGATGGAGCTCAGCCAAACGCGTGATTCCAAAGAGTATATACAAAGTTTGAAAATGGTAATTTACAGGGAAAAGGGCTACGTTGAAACATAACGACCACTATCCTTCTACCAACTTTGAATTCGGGGCATCCTGAGCTTCTGTCGAAGATGACCTTGACTGGAGTTTTCCTCTGATGGATGATGTAACTGCTGCTGCTGAGGGACTTGCCTCTGTTGAACATAGTTACTTGCCATTATCCCTAATTTTTGCCTGGATTATACTATGAGATTTCCAATCCATCGGGATGATTTTTTTCATGTCTCTAATTTTTGCCTGGACCGCCCTTTTGGGTTTTCAATCCACCGAGACATTTTTTTTTTAGGCGAAGTATTTCTTGACTACGTCAACATTCGTGGGGTAGGCAAATTCCTCTCCGTCCATGGTTGCAAGTCTCAAGGCACCGCCTGAGAAAGCTTTTGTGACCACATAGGGGCCATCGTAATTTGGGGTCCATTTGCCCCGAGAATCAGTGAGAAATGATTGTGTCTTCTTGAGCACGAGGTCTCCTTTTCTGAAAACACGAGGTCGGACCTTTTTGTCGAACGCCCTCGTCATTCTCTGTTGATACAACTGATCGTGGCATAGTGCCGTGATTTGCTTCTCTTCAAATCAGACTCAGTTTGTCGTGTCGGCTTTGACACCATTCAGCTTCTGAAAGCTTAGCTTCCATCAATACCTGGATTGATGGGATTTCTACTTCTATGGGGAGAACTGCCTTCATGCCATATACTACAGAGAAAGGGGTTGCCCCTGTTGAAGTGCGGACAGATGTGCGATAACCGTGAAGAGCAAAGGGTAGCATCTCGTGCCAATCTTTGTAGGTTACAACCATCTTTTGAACGATATTCTTGATGTTCTTGTTAGCCGCTTCTACCGCTCCGTTCATCTTGGGTCGGTAGGGAGATGAGTTATGGTGTTCGATCTTGAACTCTGCACACAACTCTTTCATCATCTTATTGTTCAAGTTAGATCCATTATCAGTAATGATCTCGCTTGGAACACCATAACGGCAGATGATATTGTTTTTGATAAATCGGACCACCACTTGTCGGGTTACATTAGCGTACGACGCTGCTTCGACCCACTTGGTGAAATAGTCAATGGCTACAAGGATGAACCGATGTCCGTTCGAAGCCTTGGGCTCAATCATGCCAATCATGTCGATTCCCCATATGGAAAAAGGCCACGGGGAAGAAAGAACTTTGAGATGTGATGGCGGTACATGAATTTTGTCAGAGTATATCTGACATTTGTGACACCTTCTCATGTACTTGTAGCAGTCGGATTCCATGGTCAACCAGTAGTACCCCGCTCTCAGAATTTTTCTCGCCATTGTGTGTCCGTTGGCATGAGTGCCAAAGGATCCTTCATGAATTTCTTTCATAAGCATGTCTGCTTCTGGTCTGTCTACGCATCGGAGCAAGACCATGTCAAAGTTCCTCTTATAAAGAGTGTCACCGCTCAGGAAGAAGTTTCCAGCCAATCTTCTGAGGGTTTTCCTGTCTTTTCTGGATGCCCCAGGTGGGTACTCTTGTTTCTGAAGGAAGCATTTGATATCGTGATACCAAGGTTTGTCGTCTATGACTGCTTCAATCGTGAAGATGTAAGCGGGCCGTTCAAGGCGCATGATGTCGATCTTAGGTATGTCATTCCATTGACCTACACTAATCATGGAAGAGATAGTGGCTAAGGCATCAACCATGTGATTCTCTTCACGAGGGATGTGATGAAACTCAACTCTGTTGAAGAAGGGTAACAACCTTCTTGCATAGTCTTTGTAAGGAATCAATCCTGATTGGTATGTGTTCCAATCTCCTTTTATCTGATTGATGACCAAAGCTGAATCGCCGTATACGTCCAAGTTTTTTATCCTTAAATCAATCGCTTCTTCGAGACCCATAATACAAGCTTCGTATTCGGCCTCATTGTTCGTACACTTGAACGTAAGTCTAGCAGTGAAAGGAATGTGGGTACCCTGAGGGGTAACAAGGATTGCCCCAATTCTGTTTCCATAATGATTAACTGCTCCGTCAAAGATAAGTCCCCATTGGGAACCTGGTTCTGGCCCTTCACTGGGTAGCGGTTCATCGCAGTCTTTCATCTTTAGATACATGACATCTTCGTCTGGGAAGTCAAGCCTGATAGATTCTTGATCGTCAATCGGTTGATGAGCCAAATGATCGGCTGAAATACTTCCCTTAATGGCTTTCTGAGCGTGGTACTCTATGTAATATTCTGATAACAGCATCTGCCAACGGGCAATTCTTCCCGTGAAAGCAGGCTTTTCGAAAATGTACTTGATTGGATCCATTTCAGAGATCAACCAAGTAGTATGACGAATCATGTACTGGCGAAGACGTTTGGCTGCCCAAGCCAAAGCACAGCAAGTTTTCTCGAGTATCGTGTACCGAGTCTCGCAGTCGGTGAATTTCTTGCTTAGATAGTAGATGGCAGACTCTTTCCTTTTAGTTTCGTCTTGTTGGCCAAGTACACATCCCATCGAGTCCTCTAGGACTGTGAGGTAAATGATCAGTGGTCTTCCTTCCACTAGAGGTGATAGAATCGGCGGATTCAACAGATATTCCTTAATACTGTCGAAGGCGGTTTGGCAATCTTCTGACCAAACGCAATCCTGGTTCTTTTTCAGTAATTTGAAAATCGGCGCACATGTCGCGGTCATAAGGAATATGAATCTAGAGATGTAGTTCAAACGTCCCAGGAATCCTCTGACTTGTTTTTCAGTTTTCGGAGAAGGCATTTCTTGAATGGCCTTGACCTTGTCAGGATCAACCTCAATTCCTTTCTGGCTGACGATGAACCCTAGTAGTTTCCCTGAACGGACACCGAAGGTGCACTTGTTGGGATTCAAGCGGAGCTTGTACTTTCTCAACCGCTCGAATAGTTTTGACAGGTGGGTCACATGCTCCTCTTCTGTTCTAGATTTAGCAATCATATCATCGACATATACCTCGATTTCTTTGTGTATCATGTCATGAAACAGAGTAGTCATGGCCCTTTGATAGGTTGCCCCAGCATTCTTCAAACCGAACGACATTACCTTGTAACAAAAGGTACCCCATGGGGCAATGAACGAAGTTTTCTCCATGTCTTTCGGTGCCATTTTGATTTGATTATAGCCCGAGAATCCATCCATGAAGGAGAAAACTTTGAAATTTGCTGTACTGTCTACCAGCATATCAATGTGTGGTAAAGGAAAGTCGTCCTTTGGACTTGCCTTGTTCAGATCTATGTAATCAACACACATTCTGACCTTTCCGTCCTTTTTGGGAACGGGTACGATGTTGGCTAACCATTGAGGATATTCTGATGTGGCGAGGAAACCCGCGTCAATCTGTTTATGTACTTCCTCTTTGATTTTGATAGCCATGTCCGGGTGAGTCCGTCTCAACCTTTACTTTAATGGCGGACATTCCGATCTTAACGGTAAGTGATGTTCCACGATACTGGTATCCAACCCTGGCATATCCTGATAAGACCAAGCGAATACATCAGGGAATTCTTTGAGAAGCTTTATCAAACTTTCTTTGACAGTTGGATTGAGCAGTGCCCCAATACTGATTTCTTTTCTCTCTTTTTCCGAACCCAAGTTTACCGTTTCCAACGGCTCTTTGTGAGGTTCAATGGAACTTTCCTCTTGTCTGAGTAGTCAGGAGATCTCTTCTGGAATTTTGTCGTCATTTTCTTCTTCAGCCTCGAATACCGGGAACTCAAAGTTGGGAGAAGGCATCGGATCGTATGTTTCAACGGGGTTTAAAACAAGCAGTCTGCATGACGTGATGATTCGTGTTTAGAAGAGATAGAGAAAATGCAAGTGTGTGCAGTGTATTTATTTTACTGCTTGTTTTTATTTTTAAATGTTTTTTAGGATTACCATTCTCTGAAAAAGCAAAAAGAGAAAACAGCAATAAATGCGGAAATTACAGAACGACGTTATTTTATTAATGAACAAGTCGATCCTTGAAACTACAACCCTATAAAACAAAACTCTATCGCTTCGGGCAAAGCGAAGAGGGAAATTTACAGAAAGCGAGCCCTATTAAAACATCTGTTTCACCTGGGCAGGGTGAAAGGTTAAAGATGGCAATTACTTTGACTGATGAACGACCTTCGGAACCTCGATGGCAACCCATTGGCGGCGAACTCCTTGGTGAATCACAAAGTCTAGTACCTTCCTTGATTTGTCTTCAGAAATAACGCTGATTTCTGGTGGAGCAGGATCATTGGAATCTGTTTCCCAGGCAGAATTGTCGTAGGAGGATTCCTCTGTTGTATTTTGCATAGCATTTGTGCTCTCAGCTGTATCTCCCCATCCAGTTGGCTGGATGTCTTCGAGCCTGATACGAGAGCTTTCGGGAGCGGTGTACTTGACCATATAGTCGTATTTTCCACTCGGTTCTCCCAGAGTATCCCATACTTCTTTGAAACTGGAGGAGTCATCTCTCTCGATGACGTTGACCTCAGGAAAAGCATAGTTGATGAATTCAAGTCCTGCGAACGTTGCGAATTCATCTTCATGTTGAGTAGTTTCCGAATGACTTGAGTGTTGGTCCCATGACATGGTGGGGACACAAGTATTCTGTTCAATGACGGTCAGCTGATTTTCATTATTCGGCTGACTCTCTTGCCCTAAATCTCCTGGATAAGGCTGCCACATTGGCAGACCATCCATTGGACCATAGTAGTTATGGTCAAAGTTGTCTTTCATCAGAGTGTCCTCTTCTAATGAGTTTGGCGGAGCACGACATCCTTTCGGATCACAATCTCCATAGATCATTTTGACGTCTGATCTGGGTATAAATCTCGAACTTTGTGTACGAAAGAAAAAAGGAGTTTGCGTTCCGTCCTGAGACATATAACCATCCTCGTTGAGGTAGGACTTCCATTCTTCATCTGTGTCAGAGGGATCTTCCTCATTAATAGCATGAACTGTCTGAGACACTAGGTGAAGGAAACCTCCACTGTGGAAGAAGTTTTGAAGGGGATGAAGACTTTCATCGTTGGCAACTGTCTGGGTACAGGTTGCAGAAAAACCAAGACCCTTCTTTGTTTTATTGTCAATGGGAATGACAAGCTGTCCCCATCCGGTTGTATCGGTATTCTCGACCGCTTTGCTAGCATCTTTGTATGAGGAAATCGAGGTTCCTCCTTGGGATTGACTATCCTTGCTCACCGACAGTGCTTGGAACTGAGTTCCAATAACCTCCTCGGGTTCTATACCAGTAGATGATGACAAGTTGCTTACAAGCAAGGCTTGTTCTCCATAGACTGTGACAAGTTGATCGTTCTTGACGAACTTTAACTTTTGGTGGAGGGTCGAAGTGACCGCACCAGCCTGATGTATCCAAGGTCTTCCTAATAAACAACTGTACGTTGCCCGGATGTCCATGACCTGGAAAATGACTTGGAAAGTGTGAGGACCGATGGTTATGGGAAGATCAACTTCGCCGATAACTGTTTTTCTGGATCCGTCGAATGCTTTGACGACAACCTCGTTGATTCTCATCGGAGGGCCCTTGAATAATAATTGCATCAAAGTAGACTTCGGCATAACATTCAGGGCTGACCCTGTGTCTACCAGTACGCTGGCTAAAGCATCGTCCTGGCAGTTAACTGTGATATTGAGCGCCATGTTATGACGGTGACCATCTTCGGCTAATTCCTCATCACTAAATCCCAAATTGTTGCAGGAAGTGATGTTAGAGACAATGTTATCGAAATGTATGATTGTTACATCCTGTTCCATAAAGGCTTGCTCCAAGACTTTCTGTAGAGCCTCCCTGTGGGCTTCTGAACTGAGTAACAGTGATAACACCAAGATCTTTGAAGGAGTCTGTAACAGTTGATCGACAATGTTGTATTCACTCCTTTGGATGAGCTTCAATATCTCATCATTGTTTTTCGAAAGGTCGGGATTACTGGATTGACCGACTGATAGATCGGGAGCTTCTGTCTGAAGTTCCTTTTCCTTGTTAGGTTCTCCAACTCCTCGGTTGAAGATTCTACCACTCCGTGTTACACGACTGATGTCTGCAATATTCACGACGGAGGGTAATGGAATTTCCTTTCCATTCTCAATTGTTGTTGCACCGTATTTGTAAGGGATAGCCTTAGTTGATTTATACGGTAGTGGTCCCGGTAGATAGATGACTATGGGAACCTTCTGATTTTTCTGACCATCATAAGTAATCTCGACCCGTTCCCAGTTGGGAGCTCTAGATTCGTCAAGTAGAGGGATGATGGCAAAAACATCCCTGGTATGGTGATGACCAGAGATTGTGACAACATCCTCGACTTGATTGGCAAGGTAGTTCGGCGTCCAGTTGATGGGTCCAGAACCCGGATATGGGCGAATCTCTCCACGGTCCACCTGACCCTGAAGAGCTGCTCTCACAAGGTAACACCCTTGGTTACTTTCCGAACAGACGCTACAACGGTCGTAATTGTGTGGTGGCACCTGGCCACGCCCACTTTGAATACAATGTAACCTCACTAGGTTACCTTCCATTGATCGGACATCCTGACTTTGACGACGAGTAGGATTCCTGTTACTGATACTAATTTGCTGAGTATCTTCGTCCATGTAGATTGGCATCCACCAATGATTTAACAAGTGCTGAAGTGCCTCCTGGACAAGGGTACAACCCTGATCGTTTTTGCCTCCCACTTTACAGCTTTGATAGTCATGTGATATTAAGAATCTGAGTCAGACCTGCTCAGCATGTAACTCTACCAGGCTGGTATTCATCACGCGAATGTCAAAGATCTGAACCATGTTGATCTGATAGGAATTCCTATCATGGTAGTCTTGGATCCATCCAAGATCCATCTGACGCTGGAGGGCTTCTTGTATGAAAGAGCATCCCTGTTTGTTTACCGAGCAAATCAGACAGGAACTATAATCATGTCGCGGCAGATTATGATACTGGCTTTGCCTTGAGTGCATCGCCACCAAGTTGACATTCATTGCACAGATGTCGTGGTTCTGAATGACGTTGGAGTTCGTATAGACCATGTTAACTCCACGAACTCGGTGCTCTTGGATCCATCCGAGATCCATCTGTTCCTGTAGGGCTGCTTGCACCACAGAACATCCCTGGTTGTCTTTAGAGCAGATATCACACTGGTGATAGTTATGAGGTGGCACGTGGCCATATCTGCTCTGTCTACGATGCATCTTGACCAGATTGGTCTTTAACAAGAGTACATTGTGAATTTGATAGACATTGTTAGATTCTCTCTCAATCAGATTGACTGCAGCTTTCTCGTGTTGAGGCAGCGGGTTCGTGAGAACATTGGGATTTGTATCCTTGAAAGATAAGACCCCGCTCCTAACAAGTTTTTGCACGTCGAACTTGAAATTGAGACAATTCTCAATGTTATGCCTTGAACCTCCTTGATGATAAGGGCAAGTTTGATCCACCTTAAACCAAAAAGGCAGATTTTCCGGTACTGTAAGAGGAGACTTAGTCTGGATGTGCCCTTTAGCTAGTAGTAACGGAAATAATTCTGCGTAAAACATGGGTATAGGATTAAATCCTGGTGGCCGTGTTGTACGGTTGTTGTTATATGAAGGACGAGCCTGCTGAAGAGGCTGTTGTGTCCTTTGCTGGTCAGGTTGGCTCTGCGCAACCTGAGGTTGATAAGTAGGAACAGGCGCAGGGTTGATAATAGGAGTTACAGCTGCTACTGGTTGATACCGATGCCTTTGCTTTCCGAGAGAGATATTCCCAATATCTTGCTCTTTTTTCTTAGGGAGAGCACTACCGTATTTTTTAGTACCGCTCGTCGATCCAGTGTCTTTTACCAAACGTCCTTCTCGGACAGCTTTCTCAAGACGTACGCCCATGCCGACCATCTCGGTGAAATCACTGGGCGCACTGGCAACCATTCGGTCATAGTAAAATGAGCTTAAGGTCTTTAAGAAGATTTTTGTCATCTCTTTTTCCTCAAGAGGCGGACAAATTTGAGCGGCAATTTCACGCCACCTTTGAGCATACTCCTTAAAGGTTTCCTTGTCCTTTTGCGACATTGATCTGAGTTGATCTCTGTCGGGTGCCATGTCTAAATTGTATTTGTATTGTTGGACGAAGGCAGTGCCAAGATCTCTGAAAGTGCTGATCGTAGCACGGTTTAAACCCATGTACCATTTGAGTACGGCACCGGTTAAACTATCCTGGAAGTAGTGAATCAGTAGGTCATGATTCTCCGTCTGAGCTGACATCCGCCGAGCGTACATCACCAGATGGCTCTGAGGGCAAGAGTTGCCCTTGTACTTTTCAAAGTCGGGCACTTGAAATTTGTGCGGAACTTTCACATTTGGGACCAAGCAGAGGTCTGCGGCGTCCTTTCCAAATAGATCCTGACCGCAAATGGCTTGCAGTTCCTTCGGCATTTCCAAGAACTGTTCCTGGAATTCATCCATTCGGTTAAACATAGTTTCCTTCTTACCAGAAGGTGTCTGTGGAATCTGTCCTTCTGGGACAGTGTGCACCACGGGGGGTGGTACCGTGACTACGGCAGTGAGTTTTGGCGTTTCCTGAAGTTTGTAGCCTTCAGGAGTCTTCAGTATGCCCCTGGCATCTTCGCTTTCCTGAAGTTTGTAACCTTCAGGCCCAACGGCTTCTGTTGTGATTCCCTGATCCTCAGTGATCGGCAGAACATATCCTCCCAGGATATAGTTGACAGGCATGCCCCAGGGACGATCTTTCAGCATCTGATACCTAGGATCATTCTTCTCCACTATGGGCATTGAGGTGATCTCTGAGATCACAGTTCTTTGTAGCTGAGCTTCTGCCATGGCTTGCATGTCGTTACGAAGCTTTCTCAGAGCGTCGATCTCTTCCTTCAACTCTCTGTTTTCTTCCTCAAGATCATCCATCTTTTTCTGACGATTAGCCTGAGTATTGTACGAATGAGACAGTTTGACTCTAGAACCGAGACACAAACGTGAGATTCGTAGGTAAGAAGAATGCGTTACGTGAGAATAATGAATGCAATGATTATATTAATTGTTTTTTTGGTTTAATCAAAATAAACTTCGACAATTAGATTGCAAATATCAAATAGTGGGGAAACCCCTTTTTATTGAATTCCAAAGGATTACAGAAATGGAAATACAGTAGATTACAAGATGCGGAAACAGAAACCTAAGCTAATGGGTCTAGAGTCCTCTTTGAGGAGAAACTGGGTGCTGATTCTGATATCTTCCTTTTCTTTGACCGGGGCTCTTGGACCGCTGTCGGGTTGTCGTTCCTTTGCCAAGTGAAAGGAGTGAGCAAATTCCTTTGGTCATCCTGATTCTCTACAGCATGTTGCTCCAAAATTTCAATCAGAGCATCTTTTTCTCTCAGTAGTTGCTGTATTTTGATGCACTCTACGTCGAGGGTGCGGTACTTGTTCTTCCAAGACCTTCTTTCCCGTTGAACTTTGTTGAGAGTAACCTGAAGCTTTTTAGTTTCCGTCATGAAGTACATGACAGATTCCCTCGGCGAAAGAATTCCGTAACGAGGATAAGGCATTTTTAGCTTGAGAGCTCTAGTTTGTACCCAATGGAGATAAGGCTCCACCGAGACACAGTCTGGTTTTCCCAGAGACTCTCGTCCTTTCTTATGAACGTGTTTCCAAGCGTGCACTATTTCCGTCTTTAGTGCTCTGTCGTTTTCTCCTTCCTTGAAGAAAAGACCTTCCAGATGAACACCCCGTGGGATGTGTCTCATCGGGTATCCAAATTGACGGCGAACCAATACCGGAAGGTAGTTGATTCCTCCTTTAGTTCCTATAAGGGGTACGTTGGGGAAGTTTCCACAACGATCAATGATCCTGATTCCATCATAAATCCTATTACACCAATCTATATCAGAGTTGGTAAGAGACATGATCTTCTGCGACCAACGTAAGGCACTCTTGCAATCCCAAAAAGCAGCAGACTTGGGCAAGTGGGAGATAAACCATTTATAAAGCAAAGGTACACAGCATGTGATCTCCCCCCCGCTGTACAAATTTCCCAAGTGTACAGAATGATACCCATCTGCGAGCAAAGTCGGTACAGGGTTTCCAATGAGAAAAACCTTAATGGAGTTAATATCGACTAAGTTATTGATGTTGGGGAACAAAAATAACCCGTAGGTGAGTAAGACAAAGATGCTTTCAAAAGCAGTCACATTCTCGATACTGGCGAAGTACAGGGCTTTCTTTGTCAAGAACTGGGCTGGCAAACCTTGGATGCCACCCTTAGTGGTCGTATGAGTCCTGACTTCTGACTCGTCCAAATAAATTGCTCTTACAATGGTCTGACCCTTTGGAATTTCTTCCAGTCCAGAAAATGGAGCTCGATCGGTGACATGTAGATCAATCAGATGAGAATACTCCTCCAGCGTTGGTGATAGCTGGTAATCCGGGAATGTGAAATAGTGATAAACCGGATCGTAGAATTGAATGAGCGCATCCATGATTCCCTCAATCACATGGACTCTTAACAGTGGTAGCAGACCTCCGTGCTTGGCTCTAAAAGCCTCAGGGTTAGTGATCATCCTTGCTAACCTTCTCAAATCCTCTAGTTTTGGAACCTTGAAGGTGTACGTATGAGTTCTCCTTCTACCGAAATCCATTAGCGTAATCCTTTTCTCTGATATTTGCAATCACAGTCTTAGTTTAATTTGAAAAATAGAGAGACTAGAAGAGAACTTTTTTGAATGTTTTAATGTTTTTTAAATGAATGCATGAATGCAGCACACAAAAACATAGGAAAAACATGGGGTCAAAGGGTCGTTGTCATGAAGTCAAGGCTCTACCCATCCCCAAAGGTTTATACTAGGGTGATTTTTGTACCTGTACTCATTATCATCAGCTCCTCCCAGGAAAGCAAAACAACAAGCGGATCGCCAGCGAGTTGTAGAGCAATCTTAGAGTAAGTTCCATTCACCGAGAATAGATCACCAACCTCAAATGAGGGTAGTATCGCGTAACAACTATTTCCGATAGTTTCTGCACTACGAAAGGGTTTGGCTCCTCAGCTTCTCAGGCATCACAACCGACCCATTGTCTAGGTGAGAGAATGGTTACATTAGTCAGCCTCCACTGAGGTTGATGGTCGACCCCGTCGCCATCACTTATCTTAAGTGTATACTCAATCTTTCCACATACGGCATCACCCGCATTCCCATTAGCAGAAAAATAAACACGTATAGCAATTAGGAAAAGCGGTATATATATTTGTCCTAAACATCCTAGACCTTTAAAGCTAAGGATCCTAAGTTCCTGATAGAAAATGGGTTCCCCGGCGGAAGCCCCAATCTGTGGTATCACACAAGAGAAGAGAAGGAAGACCGTGCCTAGATCTAACTTTGAAGTGGCCCCACGGTGGGCGCCATTTTTCTGTTGGCGGCCACCGCCATGAAAATGACTTACCCAAGGTTTAAATTGTAAGAAGGAAAGAACCGGCCCCACGGTGGGCGCCATTTTTCTGTAGCGAGCGATTTTGGACGCGGTTCTTAAGCATTGGTCGCTCTCTGCGGTTGAGCTTAAACTACAGGTCGATTCATTTTTTATCCTATTGTGAGCTGAATAAGGAAGGGAAATAGATGTCTCCAATTAACCCTGCTTTGCATACTGAGTTTAAACAGCGGTCTGTTAGGTTATGAATGCTATCAATGTGGGGGGGGGGCCTTTGTACTGGTTATTTGTATTTTCGCCAATACGGTTTCTTTCTTTTTATCTGGGCAGAAGGTTTCTGGCAGGGAACAAGGATTAGGATGTTAGGACTGATGCTTTTTGATAGGTATGTGAGAGTATGGGATTTTGGTTTTTTGTTGATTGCGCTCGCTAAGATCTTTTCTTTCGATCTTATGCCTATGTATTCCCGTTTACCGAAACAGGGAAATCAGAGCGTTCGTAGTTCCTCCTATTCTATGGGAGGAAATGGGTGTTTTGGTGTCTTGTTCAAAGCCCAAGACGTGAAGCGAAAGGTGGTTTGTATCTTGTTCAAAGCCCAAGATGTGAAGCTGAAGGTGATTTATATCTTGTTCAAAGCCCAAGATGTGAAGCTAAAAGGGTTGGAGTTTAGAGAGAATTTGTCATCTCTAAAGAGGGGGTTGTATGTCACAATTGTTTATAAAGGAGAATTACTTTAACCGAGATTTGTGAATCCGGCAACGCCATAATTTCCTTTATAGGGGAGTTCCAACCTAAAGGAGAAGACTTTAACTTAGTGTAGAGCAATGCTATCTTTCCTTAGGAATTTCTCATGCTAAAAGAGGGACAGTGGCATGGATGTAGATGATCCAGAGGCTTGCCGCTTACAGCGATTAGATGAAGGGGAAGGAGTTGTTGATGTTTGTATACTGTGAACGAGGCACAACTTTGATGCTAAAAGGTTGATTGGATCAACCAGTGGTTTTCTTATACAAAGCCTAAGAGGAGGTTATTTGTATCTTGTACAAAGCCCGAGAGAGAGGCGAAAAGGTTTTGACCCGACGATGGAGTCTTTTGGTATCTCGTATAAAGCCTGAGAGAGAGGCTAAAAAGGGTTATTGACTCAATGAGGGAGTCTCTTATATGTCTCGTACAAAGCCCGAGAGAGAGGCTAAAAGGTTTGACTCAACAAGAGAGTCTTTTATACTCAACAAGAGAGTGTTTTTGTATCTCGTACGAAGCCCGAGATGGAGGCTAAAGATGGTGACTCACCAAGAGAATCTTTGTATCTCGTACAAAGCCCGAGATGGAGGCTAAAAGTTTGACTCAACAAGAGAGTCTCTGTATCTCGTACGAAGCCCGAGATGAAGGCTACAAGGTTTGCTTCGCTGGGAAGAATCATTGAACAAAGCCCCAGAGGAGGCTATTGTAACTGTTTCAGTTGAGTGACTGATCCAATATACTGATTTTAAAAAAGAAAATCAGTTCTTATATGAGTAACACTGTACTCAGGGATTTGATTTGAGGATCAGGGATATTTCCTTCTCTTTGAGGAAACGGGAAATCCAAAGGGTATTGAGACTGTCCGAGTCTGCGGGTTTCCTTCCTATTTAACGAAGGGGTCACTTGAGAATGTCTTTGAGACTCAAGGAAGTTAGACTGTCCGTGTCTAGAGTTTTATCTTTTGTACTATGCTTTGAGAAACAATAGTAGACTCTATGAAAGGACTGTTCTATGAAGATGATTAAGTTCTGTTCCTATACCTTTAGGAGGTCGTCGGGACAATTTGTACGAAGCCCAAGAGGAGGCTGGAAGCTTTTAAGAAGCCGGCGGGTCCTTGTACTAAGCCCAAGAGGAGGCTATCATTCCCGGAGGAAGAGAGCATTATACAAAGCCTAAGAGGAGGCTGTGAATATTTCTAAGAAGCCGTAGGGTCCTTGTACTAAGCCCAAGAGGAGGCGGGGTTGCTTTTAGGAAGCCTGTGGGTCCTTGTACGATGCCTAAGAGGAGGCCGATGCATTTAAGAAGACGATGGGTCCCCAAACCCCGAGAAATTCAAGGCAAGCTATTCACAAGGAATAGATCAAGTCAGGAAAGTTCGAGAATTTGGAAGAAACTCAAAGATGTCATTCACGGAGAATACATTCATCTTGGGGAGTAGAGCTTCTTGACAATTCCTAATTAGGACAGCCGAAGAGAAGACTGTATCTGGTGATCCTATTGGGGATCTAGTTGTCTATTTCTACGAATAAACGAAACGGCGTCACCTAGTTCTAGACGTAGTTGCCGGGGAAACTCTAAATATCTATACTATTATTACACAGTTGATATGAGTTTATGAAAGAAGACTTACAGCGAAACAGCCCCACAATACAGTTATATATATATGAGTTTGTGAAAGGAGACTTACAGTGAAACAGCCCCACAATACAGTTATATACATATGAAAGCGGTAAATGAAAGCGGGTAAACACTTACTCGGTTGTAGAGCTTCCATGCTGTTTGGTTAGTTGTTCAACAAAGAAAGACTGAAAACAACAGTATATTCAAAATCAAAGGAGAAAGTGCTTTGAAATAAAAATATTTGGGGCTTACAGCTCAAGGAGAGGCCCAAGGTTTTATCAGTGAGCGCACTGTTGAATTTGTACAAAGGGACTTATACAAGTGACTGAGGCCCAAGAAAGGTTTTCTGTACAAAGGGATGGGTCTTACACTCTATTAGAGGCCCAAGTGAGTTTTAAGAAAAGAAATGGGTCTTACTACTCGAGCGTAGGCCCAATGGTTAATTTTGAAAAGGGCGACGATCGCGCCGAGGTTTTGGAACACCGTGGGACTTATACAAGTGACTGAGGCCCAAAATTTTGGTATTTACAAAGGGATTGGGTCTTACACTCTATTAGAGGCCCAAAGAGTCTTGAAACATTTGAGTATGATTAAAAATCAAAGAAACCCCAATTTTCACTTTTTAAAAGTAATTTTTCAAAGAAAATTAATAAAAAATGACAAAAAAAATCAAATAAGTTTAAATAAACCACTTGTGATTTTTGGTTAAGGTTTGAAAAATGAGGTTTTAATCACAAGATGATTTAAAACTTATTTAGTTTTTATTTTCAAGATGAATATTCACTTTTAAAATGTTTAAAAACAATTAAAAATGAATTTATTCACAAAAATACCAACTATATTAAATAAATAATATAAATTTGATTTTTTTATAAATAAAATATTTTACTATTTTTGTGATTTTTCAGAAAAAGAACCAATAAAAAATAATCAAAATCGAGGGAGTTATTAATTTTCCAAATCATTAAAAACAATATGAAAAATGAGAAAATATAAAAAAGAGGGGTTGGGTCTTACACTCTATTAGAGGCCCAAAGTGTATTTTTGTACAAAAGATGGGACTTACAACTCAGGGAGAGGCCCAAAATATTTTCAGTTTGAAAATGGCGATCGCGCCGAGATTTTTAACGTATCGGGACTTATACAATAGCTGAGGCCCAAAATTGTTTCGTTAAAAAAAGGGTTGGGTCTTACACTCTAATAGAGGTCCAAGTGTTTAAAAATGAAAAGAAATGGGACTTACAGCTCAAAGAGAAGCCCAGTTGATTTTCGTTTGAAAATGGCGATTGCGCCAAAGTTTTCTTTTAACGTAGAGGGACTTATACAATAAGTGAGGCCCAAAATTGTTTTGGTTAAAAGGGGATTGGGTCTTACACTCTAATAGAGGCCCAAAGAGTTTGAAAAAGATTTGTTAGGGTGAAAATCAAAGAAAACCCCAATTTCATTTTTTAAGGCATTTTTCCAAGAAAAATTAAGTAAAAAATGATAAAAATATCAAATAAAAATCATTAAATAATGATTAAAGTTTATGAAAAAAATATTTTATCCACATAAATATTTAAAATCATTTTGGTTTTAAAAATCAAGAAAAAAAGAAATCATTTTAAAAGCATTTAAAACAATTTAAAACACTATTTTTAAATATATTAAAAATAATACTTTTTTTTTGTGACTTTTTTGGTGGATTAAAATATTATGGGGTATGAATTGGAAAATGATGATTTTTTGCTATGTAAAAGAATTTGTTGAGTTTTGAAAATAAAAATAAGAAAAAGACGAAAAATGTCACAATAATATCTCCGACATCTCTTATGGGGTAAAAACGAGTACCGAAACTTTAATTTTCAACACGTTTTTTATCAAATTTCAAACACTCATAACTCTATCAATTTTTATCGGAATCAAAATCCGAAAGTACCTATCTTGACCGATTTTTCGCAAGGAATCCAATAGTACCACGCATACACACTGAATCTCGACGTACAAAACACGTAAATCGAAAAACCAGAACTGCACGTAATCGAAAACATCGTTTCGCGCCAAACTTCCGACACGCGTAACTCTCTCGATTTTTAACGGAATTAAGATTCGGAAGAGCCTATCCTTACCGATTTTTCGCGAGGAATCCAATAGTATCGCACATACACGCTGAAACTCAACGTACAAAATGCAGCAATTAAAAAACCAGAACTCCGCGTTAGTTGAAAACATCACTTCACGCCAAACTTCCGACGCGCATAACTTTCTCGAATTTTAACCGAATCAAGATCTGAAAGAGTCTATCTTGACCTATTTTTCGCAAGGAATCCAATGGTATCACACATGCACGCTGAAACTCAACGTACAAAACGCAGCAATTAAAAAACCAGAACTGCGCGTTAGTTTTCGACGTCGTTTCGCGTCAAATTTCCAACACGCGTAACTCTCTCGATTTTTAACCGAATCAAGATCCGAAAGAGTCTATCTTGATCGATTTTTCGCAAGGAATCGAATGGTATCACTCACGCACACGGAAACTCAACACACAAAATGCAGAAATTAAAAAACCAAAACTGCACGTTGTTTTCGACATCGTTTCGCGTCAAATTTCCAACGCGCGTAACTCTCTCAATTTTCATCGGAATTGAAATCCGTAAAAACCTATCTTGTCCTATTTTTCGTAAGGAATCTAATGGTATTATTTACGCACTCGGAAACTCACTGTACAGAACACACAAAGCAAAAAAACCAGAACCGCTATCGTTAATTCGACGTCGTTTCGCGTCAAATTTCCAACGCGCGTAACTCTCTCAATTTTCATCGGAATTGAAATCCGTAAAAACCTATCTTGACCGATTTTTCGCAAGGAATCCAATGGTGTTACTCATGCACACTAAAACTTAATGTACAGAACACACGAATCAAAACAACCAGAATTGGACATGATTTTAAAACAACCAAAATTCCACATATAAGCATGTTAAAATGCAAACAGTGGGAGGATCACAACATACACATTAAGGACTACATTTTTGCCTCAAGAATTGTTCAATATGATGCATGTATATGGACAACAAAGGAAAGCATGATTCAAAGAATTCAAGTTGTGAATTTTACCTCTTTTTTGGAGATTTTGGGCAACCTACCAAGTGCTTTGTTCCAGAAATGATTTGATGCTTTGGACAACCTCAAATGACCTCTTAGAAGCTTTTAGGATGGTTGGAATCGGCTGGAAACCTCTGGAGCAAGTTTGAGCACTTTCTCGCAAAATGGTCAAAAGTGGCCAAAATGCCAACTCTCTCAAATGGTGTTCCAGATGTGTGGCACCATTTGGGATAGTTCAAGGATGATATTTAGAGTGTATTTGAGGTTTTATCTGGTTTGGAAAGTGACTGAATCAAGACATGGCTTGAAAAATGAAAAAAAGTGCCATTTTGAGGTTTTGAGAGGTGACTTTGTGATGTTGGTGTTATCGGTCACTTGTGAGAGTTTGGATCACCTAAATATGATGTTTATGAGGTGTTAGGATCATGAGCTGTGATGGAAATGCTCTCTAACTCAAAAACTCAAAATTTCCTTACTAAAGAAGGCATTTTGGAGTGAAAGAGAGAATTTGAGGAAAGCATCTGTTTGATGGCTTTAGTGTACTCAAACTGAGCACAAATGAGCTCTATTTATAGTAGAGCAAGTTTGTTTTGGGATCCATAGTGAATGGTGGCTGCAGCAGAGGTTTGGCCAATGTTGGCCAATGAAAATCCAAGTCTCCTCTAGCCATTGACTAGAGGTTAGAGCACAGGCTGCTGGTTCCCTAGTTGTTGGAGGAATCTTGACTGAATTCAGTTGGAGAAAGCTCAGTACATGCCACCTCTAAGCATCCATTAAATGCTCCAAACCAAAATTGGAATTTTGTCCCTCTTTTAGGGATTTCTAGGTTTTGGCATGCTTTTTTTGGTTCCTTGGACTTGGGAGGTTCATGGATCATATCATCCCACTTGGATTTGATCCTTAGATGTGTCCAAAATGATGACAAGGCTTGAAAATTCGTGTGGCACAAAAAAGTGCAAATCTGCCTTGAAAAATTCAGCTGCAGCAAGCCTTTTTGTAAGATCCATAACTCTCTGCTCGAGTATGCTACATGGACGTTCTAGGACTTTCCGGAAAGCTTAGATGACGTACTTCAACTTTGATGTTTGGCCCTAGACCTGGTTCAACTTGGAACATGGAGAAAAACAGCCTTGAAGTTGGGACATTGTGCTGAAATTACAAGGCAAATTTTTGGCTAAGTGCTGAAAAATGTCAATTTTAGGTTTTTAGCCATTTTGATCCAATCATAACTCAAAATCCATGATGAATTGGGATGAAGTGTAGTTGACACTTTTGTAGAGGGCCATGAGGGCTACAAATCAAGCTTTGGATGGAAAAAAATGGCTTTGTGGTTTAGGAGTTATGATCCTCCAAAGTTGGTACCCTTGCCACTTGTTTTCATAACTTAGAAAATTTTCTAAGTTTTTATGGTTACCCCTTTTACAAGTTATCCCACTTTCTTTGATTTTTCTTGATGAATGATGATTCCAATCACACATTAACATCATTTTAGGGTTAAAAACACATTTTTATGAAAAATCTCAAAAAGTCAAAGTTTGACTTTTGTGCACAGTTGACTTTTTATCAGATGAATTCCAAACTGTGCGATCCTTTAGGAAATCATGTCCTTGACCTAAATCAAAATTGATGGACATGTTCCATGGGTGTTATAGGGTGTATTTAATCGTGTCCCACGGCTTGGGAGCATGTCCTGGTCAAAAGTCAAAGCTACAGTTGACTTTTCTCGCGAAACCCTAACCGTGGTTCAGATGAAATTGAAACTTGTTGCTCAAGCTTCTTGGGTCAATCCATTGTTGCAAATGGATCAACGTGGTATGTTGGAGAACCTCAAATCATGTCTTGAGGTCTTGGCTCATGATTTGTCCCAAAAGTCAACTTAGGGGTGAATTAGGTCAAGAAACCCTAATTCTTGATTTTTGATGTATGCATCCCCTGAGGCTAAATTAACTTGATGATGGGGTTTATGATGTTCCATGGAGCATCTTAGGTTATGCTTTGAAGCATTGGCTCATGCCCAGAGGAAAATTTCCATCTGGAGGCCCTAGTCGACCAAACCCTAATTTGGTGACACTAGCGATCCTGAGGCTTGATCCACCTAGAAGGGAGCAGCCTTGTACTTAATCCTTGAAGTGGGAGTCCTCTTGATCCATTGTGGATATTTGAGAGGCTAGACAAGTTGAAGATCATGTCATTCCTTAATTGATCCTTTGTCTAAGAGCTCTGCGAGGGCTTGAAACCCTAAATCCTGTTTGTAGTGAATGCTCACCCACCTTTGGGGAGACTAATGAGGTATGATGGTCCATCCATATTGTGCTGATGATTTGCACAATGATGGGAAATCTTAGTGGTCAAAATTTGGGGTATGACAGATGCCCCTATTTAATCTTCTTGGACCCGATGGTGTGAATGACGAAGGTATTCGGGCATTCGGGGTGCAAGAGGATTAAATATCGGAATACCCGAAATTTTGATGGTGGTTATGAATGGTAGCTTACGCATTCATCTTCTTTAGCTAAGCGAAGATGCTTAGAAAAGGTAAACTTCCCCTCGATCATGGTCTTCAGCCAAGGAGCTGGTCTCAGTTTTCTTTTGAAATAAACTTCCCCTCGATCCTGGTTTCCTACCAAGGAACTAGTCTTAGTTTCTTTTGTAAACTCCCCCTCGATCCTGGTTTCCTACCAAGGATCTGGTCTCGGTTTCTGATATAAACTTCCCCTCGATCCTGGTTTCCTACCAAGGACCTGGTCTTAGTTGCTGAAATAAACTTCCCCTCGATCCTGGTTTTCTACCAAGGAACTGGTCTCAGTTTCTTTTGTCAATAAACTTTCTTGACAAGGAACGCTGTTAGTAGCGGTTTTCCTTCAAACTTCTCGCCGAATTTTCCTGGGGAGATGCCATTTGACGGAAAAATTTGATGTCAGACTTGCTGGGGAACCCAGTCGTCTGAGTTGTAGAGTTGCACAAACTTCTCTGTTTTGGAGACGCCATTTGTCGATTCTACTGGGGAAAGCGAGTCTCTTGAGAGACTGTTTTTGTTTGGGGTCTTACATCATACTTTTCTCGGGATCTTCCCAGAGAAATGCCATATGATGGGATCCAATCTTGAGGTACCGATGACCTTTTCATCAGTGGTTTTTTCGGAGAAAGGAAGCTGTACTGCCAAATCTCTGCTTAGGAGGCTTTCTCTGGGGATTTTCCTTAATCCGGGAAAGCAAGGATATCATCTTCAATGGCGAAGAGTGATATTTGTTGAAAGTTTTCTTGTTTATCAGAGGTTCAAGTTATCAAAGTGGTCAAGGACCGTCTCTAATCCAGAGATAAACTAGAGGGGAGATTGCTTAGATGATTCACTTCCTAACGAGGAAAGGTCTGACAACTCGATTGAGAGGACTTTTACCACTAGGGGATAAGACCGACTAGAGTGATAGTGATGCAATATGAATGTGAATGCAAATCAATAATGCATGATGTATGTATGTATATGCGGACAAAACTGACGCAACATACAGACTAAAGGATGAACACGACTGGATACTCGGCCACAGTGGGGCATGTAGAAATATCGCTGGTTTGAGATAGCAATTCTGCCTTGCTTAGGAGAAATGGACCCTGTTGGGGGTGACACTGGTCGGGCTTAGGAGATGAGAACTCGGCCGAGGATGTCAGACGAAACATGGTCTCTGACATTGTTGATCCTTCATTCAGGCATACTGGTCTAGAAGGAGTACTTTGATTCTGCACTTTGAGGTTCAAACACCTTTGGAGACGCGATTGATGTTCTTTCGATGTTTAACAGTCAAAAGAAATTGCCATCTCTTATTTTTAAAAAAAGCAGAAAAAGTTTTAACAAGTAAATTCATTTTTGTTTTATTTCAAGAATCGTTAATCATGTTAACAACGTCGTTCTGTAAAGCTAAAACAAATAAGAATTACAAACAAAAGCACAAGGGCTCAAATTTTATTGATAAGATGGAGATCAGCCAAACGCGTGATTCCAAAGAGTATATACAAAGTTTGAAAATGGTAATTTACAGGGAAAAGGGCTATGTTGAAACATAACGACCACTATCCTTCTACCAACTTTGAATTCGGGGCATCCTGAGCTTCTGTCGAAGATGACCTTGACTGGAGTTTTCCTCTGATGAATGATGTAACTGCTGTTGCAGGGGGACTTGCCTCTGTTGAACATAGTTACTTGCCATTATCCCTAATTTTTGCCTGGATTGTACTATGAGATTTCCAATCCATCGGGATGATTTTTTTCATGTCTCTAATTTTTGCCTGGACCGCCCTTTCGGGTTTTCAATCCACCGAGACGTTTTTTTTTTAGGCGAAGTATTTCTTGACTACGTCAACATTCGTGGGGTAGGCAAATTCCTCTCTGTCCATGGTTGCAAGTCTCAAGGCACCGCCTGAGAAAGCTTTCGTGACCACATAGGGGCCATCGTAATTTGGGGTCCATTTTCCCCGAGAATCAGTGAGAAATGATTGTGTCTTCTTGAGCACGAGGTCTCCTTTTCTGAAAACACGAGGTCGGACCTTTTTGTCGAACGCCCTCTTCATTCTCTGTTGATACAACTGACCGTGGCATAGTGCCGTGATTCGCTTCTCTTCAAATCAGACTCAGTTTGTCGTGTCGGCTTTGACATCATTCAGCTTCTGAAAGCTTAGCTTCCATCAATACCCGGATTGATGGGATTTCTACTTCTATGGGGAGAACTGCCTCCATGCCATATACTAGAGAGAAAGGGGTTGCCCCTGTTGAAGTACGGACAGATGTGCGATAACCGTGAAGAGCAAAGGGTAGCATCTCGTGCCAATCTTTGTAGGTTACAACCATCTTTTGAACGATATTCTTGATGTTCTTGTTAGCCGCTTCTACCGCTCCGTTCATCTTGGGTCGATAGGGAGATGAGTTATGGTGTTCGATCTTGAACTCTGCACACAACTCTTTCATCATCTTATTGTTCAAGTTAGATCCATTATCAGTAATAATCTCGCTTGGAACACCATAACGGTAGATGATATTGTTTTTGATAAATCGGACCACCACTTGTCGGGTTACATTAGCGTACGACGCTGCTTCGACCCACTTGGTGAAATAGTCAATGGCTACAAGGATGAACCGATGTCCGTTCGAAGCCTTGGGCTCAATCATGCCAATCATGTCGATTCCCCATATGGAAAAAGGCCACGGGGAAGAAAGAACTTTGAGATGTGATGGCGGTACATGAATTTTGTCGGAGTATATCTGACATTTGTGACACCTTCTCATGTACTTGTAGCAGTCGGATTCCATGGTCAACCAGTAGTACCTTGCTCTCAGAATTTTTCTCGCCATTGTGTGTCCGTTGGCATGAGTGCCAAAGGATCCTTCATGAATTTCTTTCATAAGCATGTCTGCTTCTGGTCTGTCTACGCATCGGAGCAAGACCATGTCAAAGTTCCTCTTATAAAGAGTGTCACCGCTCAGGAAGAAGTTTCCAGCCAATCTTCTGAGGGTTTTCCTGTCTTTTCTGGATGCCCCAGGTGGGTACTCTTGTTTCTGAAGGAAGCATTTGATATCGTGATACCAAGGTTTTTCGTCTATGACTGCTTCAATCGTGAAGATGTAAGCGGGCCGTTCAAGGCGCATGATGTCGATCTTAGGTATGTCATTCCATTGACCTACACTAATCATGTTTTCGCGATAAATCTTGCGAAGAATCCGATTTCACATGGAAGGAGCAAGCATATTGAGATGCGGTTTCATTACTTGAGAGAATTGGTCGGTGATGGAAAACTTAGATTGAGCTATTGCCGAAGCGAGGACCAAGTTGCGGATTTGTTGACCAAGGGTGTGACAAATGAGGTGTTCAAGAGACTGTTGAAGAGCTTGAGCATGATGAACTTGGAGCAACTAAAGTGAGGTGGTGTGTTGTGAGCTGTTAAAAATCTGATTTTTTTGGAAATTTTGCAAGCGTAATCGATTACGCATTTGTTGCTAATCGGTTACAGCTGCTGTTTTTCCAAAAATAACAGAATTTAACAGCATGGCACTTTAGTTGGTTTTGTTATTAGTTGTACTATTCTCTCATGTGTATATATACATTGTTGTAATCCCAATTCAAAGTTAATGCCATTTTTTATTCATCAATATTACTCTCTACCCTAATTCTCTCTCAATTCATCTTCTTCCCCAAGTTTCTTTTCACCATTGTTACTACCTTCAAAATTCTGGTTTTATGTTTTATGTTGTTCTAACAGAGAGTGTTGGTAATTTGAATGATGTTTGGTTTGACGTCACATATATTTACATCATTCATGTTGAATTTATAGAATAAATGGACGTGAGTGAAGCATTCTTTTTTTTTTCTTTTCATATCGTGTGTTTAATTCTTACTAATTCTTAGATACTCCATATGGTTAGTATTGGTTAGTAATAAATATTCAATATATTCTTTAATGTTTTTGAATTTTGAAAACCATTTATGAGTGAAGCATTTTTTCTTTGCATCGTATGTTCCTTTTCTCCTATTCGATACTTGAAGAAATTTTATATTTTATTTTAAGAGTATTTTACATTTTTTTGACGGATTTATAATTATAAATATAGAATGGTTATTATGGGGGAGGGCACCATCGATAATTTATGGTGCATTAAGGCAATTCTTAGAGGTTTCGAGTTGACGTCAGGTTTAAAGGTCAACTTCTCCAAAAGCAAGTTATACAGAATCAACATACCTGATTGGTTTCTTCAAGCAGCATCTGTGTTCTTATCGTGTAGCATCGATCATACTCCTTTCAGATTCTTGGGAGTTATGATTGGTGACAGTACCAGGAAGCTTTCGATGTGGAAGCCTCTCTTGGTTTCGATGAAAAACAAGCTGGCGTGTTGGAAAGGGAAGAATCTTTCTATGGCAGGCAGAATTGTTCTCATCAACTCTGTTTTGAATGCAATTCCTGTTTATACTTTTGCATTCTACAAAGTCCCTGCTGCGGTTTTGAGTGATTTACGCCGCATCCAGAGTAACTTTTTGTGGCAAGGAAGATTAGATAAGAGGTGCGTTCATTGGGTCAGCTGGCACGACATCTGCAAACCAAAGGAAATGGGAGGCCTCGGTATCAAAGACGTGAACGTGCTCAGCAAAGGTTTACTTCTCAAGTGGAAATGGCGCGTTTTGAAGGAGCAAGACGCAATTTTGCAGCCTCTATTGCAGTATCCTTATGGTAATCCTGTTTTGAAGATCCAGATCGGAGACAAGACGGTTCTCTCCAAACACGACTCTGCTTGGTGGAAAGACATGGTCCTGAATGACCTTTCCTCTCCCTCATATTCTGTTTTTACTAACCTTTTTCCTTGCAGGATCGGTGACGGTTCCAACACATCTTTTTGGCACTCCAACTGGCTGGAGGACCAGGCTCTAAAAGAAGCCTACCCATCAGTTTTCGAATCAGCCACAAGGCCTAACATGATAGTGGCCGATGCGGGCTTCTGGTCGGGTACAGCCTGGGAGTGGAATGGTCATCTTATTGCTGGCAATTTGGTAGGTTTTGATGTTGTTCTAGGGGAAGAAATCATTACCTTGATTGCTGCCACCAGCCCACAGCAAGGTACAAATGACGAGTTTAATTGGATAAAAGTAGACGAAGACTCCTTTTCGGTGAAAGCTTGCCAGGCAAAACACGCGCGAGAATCGCTAATCACAAGGTACGACCAAAGCACTCTTCATGCTTTAGATTTTTTGTGGAGTCTAAAGGTTCCGTCGAAAGTGCTTGTGTTCGGTTGGAGACTTCTCATCAAGAGAATTCCAACAAAAGACCTTCTCGTGAGAAGAGGAATTCTCTCTAATCCTAGAGAAATGGTGTACATTTTCTGTTTTGGTGAAGACGAAACAATCCCCCACCTGTTCGGCAATTGTCCCATCATTAAGAGAGTTTGGGGAAAAGTGTGGAGTTGGATTGGCGACGAGTTCCCAGGTTCAAGCCTTGAGCTAACAGATTTTCCTTCGGTTAGAGACAACGTGAAGATTGGTGAGGATATAAATACCATAGGGGTGATTTGGTTGGCCACGGTTTGGAGTATTTGGACAATGCGTAACGACATTCAATTTAATGGGGACATTTTTAGCTTCAATGACTGTTTATCGTTGATTATTCATAGATCCTGGGTGTGGGCGGGACTATCGTGTACATTATCTTCTTCTATAAACTTTTATGATTGACACACATCTCCTTTATCTTGTTGTAGGAGATCAAGGTGATTGCCTTCCTTGTATTATTGGAGCACTTCTTTTGCTCTTTTAATATATTTGCCTATTGAAAGAAATAAATATAGAATAGTTTACTATCATCTAAAGACATTACTACAATTTTTTTTTTGAAATAAATTTTGAAATTTCTCTTTTCCTCTACGGTCTAAAAGAAATTGGGTTTATCTACTACCACTACTACAAATAATACATTTTCTGACAATGCATCACCCAACAAAAATATTATTACAAGTGATTGACACATTTTTATAGACAACATGTTATGCAAGATACCATGACACCATGTTGAGACATTTGGTCTATATGCGCTTAAAACAGGAGGCAAGGATGTGGAGCAAGATGTCTCACACATCATGGAACAGTCTGCCGCATAAACAAGTTTGTGTTATATCAGAATCTTGCGTCTGATTTATTTCCATGTGTGTGTGAGGGGGTGCATGCGTGTGCGCGCGCGCGTGTGTGTGGTTTAGGGTTTGCAGTGTATATAATCGTTTAATGGAGCAACGGTTTAATAACTAAATGGTTGAGGGAATAAACCTCTCATTGAACTTAACTGAATAGTTCAATCTAGCACGGTTCATTTAGACACAAAACTCAATCAAACAATTCATCAATAAAACTAATATTTAATAATAATTGACCTTAATATAATTAATTAATAATTGATTATGTTGCAAATTATTAACAATTAATAATCTTGAGTGTGTTCCAAAATGACAAGAAAATATGCAAGTAAAGGTTAATTTTTGAATTCAGAAATAAGCAACACTAGTGAAGTGTTGCAATAGGTTTGAATTCAGAAATAGGTAATACTTGTGAAGTGTTATAGTAGATTTGAATTCGGAAATATGCAACACTTAGTGAAATATTGTAGAATGAAAGTATGCAACTCTTGAAGAATGTTGTTGTGGGCGAAACATTGTAACTTTTAGTAAAAACATGTAACTTTTGGCAAAAAGTATGTACCTTTTGGTAAAAGGAAGTTGTTTCACTAAGGGTCGCAACCTTGTGAAACAACACCAATATGACTTATAAATACTTCATTCAAGATTCAGAAAAACATAACAAAGACATACATTCTCTTCAGTAAAATTTTAGTCACTCTTCCCTACAATCGAGTTTTCATCAGTCTTGTAAAAACTTGATTATAGATTGCATTATCTTGGATATTCTTGCGTTTCAACTCTAAGACATTTATAAGAAAATTGATTTCATTCACGATTCTAGCCTCAATCCATTTTATTTAAATTAATTTTTTCAACAATCTTACAAGTATAGCAAATAATCGCAAACGAGGTTTCCATTTCAAGTATCAAAATGACAAATCAAGAACACTTGAAAAAAGAGTACATAAAGAAATCGTGATTATCAATCTGGATACGATTTATTGTTTCCTTATTATAAATAAATAAAACTGTATCTTTTTGAAATATACAGAGAAGATGATATATATATTTATATATATATATATATATATATATATACTAATTTGATTTGATGGCGTATAAATACTAAACAGTATTTATGTTCTTATTATATATTATTTCTGTTTATGTTAATAACTCAATTTTTAAATTTTGGTTTCTTAAATTTTCATGTATGTTATTAAAGCAACCAGAATAATATGTGAAATTCTTTTCCAAATTCATGAGTTTTGTCTGCATGGAACGCTAATGTGGTTACAATAATATAGATTTCATATCCTATGTACCTAATTGATATTGAATATCTTTTTTTTCTTCTTTTTCCCGAGTCTTGCATTTGAAATCAACATTGTTTCGTTCTCTTCTGGGGATGGTGGTCTCCTTCTAGCTCTACTAAAGTGGAATGATTAGAATTTCAAAAACGGTGGTATTAAATGTGAAAAACTAAGGTTCCATTTTATTAATCGTAATATAATAATATTAAGAACTTAATAGAGTGTGAGACGTTTGAATTAATTGTCTCGAAATTTTTCTAAGAGCACAACACAGTTTCTCTTATTTTAACCATCATGCACACAGTTTCTTTTATTTTGAAAGTACATTGATATGAGATAAAATTATTGTAGTGTATAATTTAAAGCATCCAGTATATATACACACATACACAAACTGTCCGAGGATATTGGTTTCATTTGTTTCAATTGTGTGTATATAATTCAATGTGTTGCAGTAAGTCTATATAATTATGCAATTAAATTTTGATTTGAATTCTATAGAAATAATATGTTTGTGTTTAATGAGACCTATTACTATAAGACATGTAAAGATCATCCAAGAAAGATCATTACTTATATAGACTTTTGAATTTGAATTCTAATGTAATTATTAAATCCCAAGAAGTATAATTCTTTAAGAGCCTTATCACCAAGGGTAAGCAAGAGAGTCTGAAAGACTAAGCATCTATGACCGGACAAAAATAGTTCTCGACTTATTTCTTTTATCTTGTGGAAGGAGATGGTGAGAATTTTGTTTGGAAAATTTTTATTATTCTTCAAGTGGAAGATGATCCTAAGACTTAAAGGGAAGAATTAGGTTCAAAGGACTTCTCTTTTTGGAAGGACACTATCCAAGACAAAATGAATTCTACAATGTCAAACCAAAAGGATTTTAGACAAAAGAAAGGTGTTGATTATTTCGACACATATGCACTAGTAGCAAGGACGACGACAATTAGAGTATTGTTTGAATTAGCTTCTTTGCATGAACTTATAGTTCATCAAATGGATGTCAAAATGAAATTTCAAAATGGAGATCTCGATGAGGAGATTTACATGGAGCAACCATAAATTTATGTGCTTCCTGGTAATGGACAAAAGGTATGGATGTTTGTCAAATCCTTGTATGTATTAAAACAAGCACCGAAACAATGACATCAAAAGTTTGACTTTGTTGTTGCAAGATTCACCAATTAATGGGGAGACACACAACTTAAGGGGAGATTTTTCAATCATTATCAAAACAGAAATTCAAATATTTTGTCATCATCAAAAGGGGAGATTTCGAAGAATACATCTTATATCTAGTTTAGTTTTGATGAAGATAAATTCAAAGAAGAAAAAAGATCAAAAGTGTCATGCACATAAATGATGAAGTTGATCAAGAAGGTCTAACATTGAAGATCAAGTGAAGATTTGAGACAAGTGAACATAACTAAGGTGTTCATTGTAATTTATACTATACTACTGTAAATTGCTCATAATTTTATATCTCACTTCATCTAACAATCTTCTTGCATCTTTATGCATGATTATCTAAAAGTCTTATTCGTTTAATTCTTGTTACAAGTGTCTATACACAAAATTGTGTGAGAATATTGTGATGTTCATTTGTCTCCATGTTGATTATATGATTGATCATTAGCAAGAAGATGAATGGAATTTTAGAAACACAGAGGTTTCTAACTTCCACATATCAAGATGAAATATCTTATACTAGTTGACACAATATTGGGGTCAAAGTAAAGCAAAATAGTGGAGGTTATGAACTTAGTCAAACACACTATATTGAGAAAATGCTTGATAAGTTCAAACACTTACGCTTTAAGGAATTGACCACTCCATTGGATCCTAGTGTCAAACTTCAAAAGAATGATGGAAGAGTTGTGACTCAATTAGAATATGCAAGTGCAATTGGTTGTCTAACATATCTGATGCAATGCACTAGACCTGACGTAGCATTTGCAATTAGTAAAATGAGTAGATTTTACTAGCAATCCAAATGGTAAGCACTAGAAAGACATCATTAGGATTTTCGGATATCTTATGAAAACCAAAAATCTTGGTCTCCATTATGGTATATTTCCTGTCATATTAGAAGGATATACTGATGCGAGTTGGATATTAAGTGTTGAATATCATAAATATGGATTTGGGTGCATATTTATTGTAACGCCTCAGACTGCTTTCAGGATTACCAATTGACCTCACAAACCAACACTGGTCTTTTCAGTTTGCTTTGTCCTCACTCACACACTTTCTAAGAAACTTCCAAGAAGGTCACGCATCCCAATACTACTCTAAGTCGAGTACACTTAACTATGGAGTTAATATTGGTTCGGCTATCCAAAAGAGTTAGCATTTGTAACACCCCAGACTTCTTTCAGGATTACCGACTGATTCCAAAAACCAACGCGGGTCTTTTCAACTTGCTTTTTCCTCACTCACACACTTTTCGGGAAACTTTCCAGAAGGTCACCCATCCCAATACTACTCAAAGTCAAGAACGCTTAACTATGGAGTTCGTATTGGTTAGACTACCGAAAAGAAGATGCATCTTATTGGTATAGGTAGTACCAATTAATCCTTATAAGCCTTCCTTCAACCATGCAGTCCAATACCTACACAGCCTCAGGATCCCTCTCATTCCTATGTGAATTCAGTTTTTCCCTACAAACTGCTAGGAATGTCTCATTGTCATGCCTCTTTCACCAACAATCACTCATTCGCCCTTGGGTGTTACATGTAACCATTTTCCGCCCTCTTCGGCCTCGGGTGTTACATGTAACCACTTTCCGCCCTCTTCAGCCTCGGGTGTTGCATATTTACACTAGTCAGAGGTGCAATTTCTTGGAAGAGCGATAAACAAATGTGGATCACTCTCTCAATCATATAATTAGAGTTTGAGACTCTTGCTTCTGATGGTTAATAAGCTGAATGGTTGAGGGACCTTTTGTTGGAAGTTTCATTGGTTGAAGACAATGTTTCAAAGGAGTTGATACATTGCGAAAGTTAAGCCACTTTACCTAGAGCATACAAAAAAGTGTATAACAGAAAGTCTAGGCAAGTAGGACTTAGATATTCTTTCGTGAGAAAATTGATTAAGGATGTAATCATTTCATTCACATATATACGACCGAGCTATAACTAGGTTGATCCATTTACTAAACCATTAGACAGAGACATAGTAAAGACTACCTTGAGAGGTATGGGGTTGAAACTCCTTGAATAAGGGTTCTGAAAACGGAAGCAACTCAATCTAAAGTTAAGAAAACCTTAGCCTAAGATTCAATGGGTAACAACAAGTCATTGATTTGGATGTTTGTCAAACATTTTGTAATAATGTTGACTGTTATAAATTGAGGGTTGAGTTTTTTTAAAACTCTTAATGAAGTTCAATATCGAGGATATGTGTCTCATGGAAAAAGATACGGTATGAACTTCACATACGTGAATTTCGGGATGGTGTTGTCTCAAAGTGAGAATTGGAGTTGCTCTCACGAAAAATCATGAAACAAGAAAACATATGGCCATAAATTAGTGTGAGAAATGTAGGCGAAGAACCCTTAAAAAGTGTGTGTAAGGTAATGTCGGTCTAATCACATAGATAACGGTTTAAAATAATTGCTACCTACCATCCCAATTAGACTTTGTGTTGTCCTAACTAAGGTTAAGTTTTGAATTGAAAGATACCAATTGTCTTAACATTCTTTGTTTCTCTTTTTCTGTAATTAGTCTTGTCATTATTTGAACAAGTGGGAGATTATTGTAAATAATTAACATTTAATAATCTTGAGTGTGTTACAAAATCATAAGAAAATATGCAAGTGAAGGTTAATGTTTAAATTCATAAATAGGCAACACTTGTGAAGTGTTGCAGTAGGTTTGAATTGAGAAATAGACAACACTTGTGAAGTGTTACAATAGATTTGAATTCGGAAATAGGCAACACTTCGTAGAGTGTTGCAGAATGAAAGTATGCAACTCTTGTAGAATGTTGTTGTGGGCGAAACATTGTAACTTTTGGTAAAAAGTACGTAACTTTTGGTTAAAAAAGTATGTAACTTTTGGTAATAGGAAGTTGCTTCACCAAGGGTAGCAACCTTGTGAAACAACACCAATATGGCGTATAAATACTTCATTCCGGATTCAGAAAAACATAACAAAAATGTACATCCTCTTCACTGAAATTCTAGATATTTTTCCCTACATTCGAGTTTTCATTTGTCTTATGCAAACTTGATTATATGTTAAATTATCCTGAATATTTCTGCGTTCCAACTCTAAGACGTTTGAGAGTGCTTGAAATACTTATAAGAAAAGTGATTCTGTCTCGATCCATTTTATTTAAATTAATTTTCCAATATATTATTTCGATCTATTTAATTAAGGTTTAAATATGTCAGAGGTCCCTATAAATATACCATGATTCAATTTTAGTCTCTTAAAAAAATCTTCAAATAATGGTCCTCATAATATTTTCTATCCATAATTTTAGTCCCTCCTGTTAACTTCCATTAATGGAAGCTGACGTGGCATGCCACGTGGAAGACTGAGCGTCACTAAAAGCAAGAAATTGTCACTAAAACTATCTTAGAAGATGAAAATTCATTACAAGACCCAAAAAAATTGCCACTAGAACCTAGAAACTGTCACTAGAACCAAGAAATTGTCACTAAAATTATCTTAGAAGATGAAGATTGATGACAAAACCCAGAATCCTTCACTAAAACTCAGAAATTGTCATTAAAACTATGTAAGAAGATTAAGATTTAAAACAAAACCTAGAGTCTGTCACTAAAAGTATAATAGAAGATGAAGATTCATGTCCAAAAATCTTGAATCTGTCACTAAAGCCCTAAAACCTGTTAATAAAATTATCTTAGAAGATAAAGATTCATGTTAAAAAGTCAGAATCTGTCACTATAGCCCATAAATCATCACTAAAAGTATCTTAGAAGATGAGATTCATGTCAAAATCCCAAAATCCGTCACTATAGCCCAAAAACTGTCACTAAAAGTAACTTAGAATATAAAGATTCATGTAAAAAACCTAGCATTCGTCACTATATCCTAGAAACCGTCAATAAAAGTATCTGAAGATTCACGTCAAAACCTAGAATCTGTCACTATAGCCCAGAAATCGTCACAAAAAAGTATCTTAGAAGATGAAAATTCATTCCAAAAACCTAGAATCCTTCACTATAGCCCAGAAACCGTCACTAAAAGTAACTTCCTTTAATTAAAGATTCCAACTATTGACATGAATCATCAAACCAATTATCATTCATATTAGAATACTAATTTAAAACCATGGTTATAAATTAATAATTTCAAGAGTTGTCATTTTAAGATTCATGGTTATTATGATTCATGGTTACGTTGAATGCTAATTACACCTATCAAGTACAATCCAAGATGTATTATATAATTTTTCAGCTCTTGTAAAATAATCCGTCAAATTGAAAAACCTGCCGTGACTTAAGTGTCAAATAGTAAAAGTGTTCAAGAAAAATCTAACTTTAGTGGCAGTTATTTGTTGTCTGTAGATAAAATCCTTTTTCAGTAATCAAAACTCTTCCACATGGCATGCCACGTCAACTTCCGTTAAGCTAAGTTAACGGAAGGTGTGAAGACATAGCTTCTCAATTATTTTGATGAAGACAACAATGTTCATTCAAGGTTTTATGTACAAAAGGAAATGGATCAAAGACTTCAAAGCTAGAACAAGTTTCATATTAATTCAAGTCTTGAAGATTTCTCAAAGAAGGAAAAAGAAGAAATGCATAAGACTTGACTACTCTTGCAAGATAGGATTAATCAAACTTTTAGGTATATGAAATTCTTGACTAAAACAAATCTTAGTGCTCAAGTTTTATAATCATGTTTTAAAAAATCATTCTTTCATTTAAAACCTTGAGAAAACATTTTTCAAAGTTTATCTAAAGTCTTGGTCATATTTTTTGATGGTATATGGCTTAGAATCATTTGCATTAAGAATTTTTCAATTTTTACACTGATGCAATCGATTGTCATCCTGATGCAATCGATTGCACTAGGCTAAATTTTCAAATTTTTTGCACGTTACACTTGGTGCAACTGATTGTCATTCTGATGCAATCGATTGCACCTGAAGCTTTTTTGAAAAATTCCTTGTTTAAATGCATCTTTTCATGGTACCTCTTGCTTGCATCTTTTCCATTCATTGTATAATAATTTCAGAAATTCTTTCAAGCATTGCCTTGATTATTGAATGGGTGCATGCACACTATATATTAATTTCAAAGTTTCTTTTGTCATTCACCTTCTTGCATACAATTTTCAAACATCTTTATTCTCTAAAATCTTTCATTTTCTCAAGTGTAAAAAGTCAGAATTTTCAAAGAGTGAAACCTTGTCATTGAACTTTCATTTCAACCATTATAGTTTCATTCTTGCATCATAAACCACTTGTATATTCTGAGTAAAGATTACTTGTACAAGAAGAAGATCAATCTTGTGATTGATATCTTGAAGAATCAAAATCTCAACATCTTGCTCAAAAATTCAGAACTATTGTAAAATCCTAAAATTCCAAGGATTGTTTGGATTTAGGTGTTGACTATAAGGGAAGGATTATTTCTCTTATAGGTTTGTTAGAATCCTTGTTATCCGGATTGTGGATACAAGAGGTCCATTGTAAGAGTTATTCTTGGTTGGACTTTAAACTTGTAAAATCCAAGAGGGTGTTCTTGGTGGTTGATAGTTAGTGACTTGTATAGAAAGACTAGGAAGAGTCTTGTCTTGTCCAAAACTATAGTGAAATCTATTTCATGTTGAAAGGGGAGTGGAGTACTCTCGACCTGTGAGGGGAACCACTATACGTCTCGGTGTTCTTTACTTTTCGCATTTACCGCTTTCCTCACTTAGAAACTTTTAGGAAAAGTAAAATTCAAAAACCGTCAAAAATCCGGATAATTGTCTAAAAGCCTAATTCAACCCCCCTCTTAGGCTCTCATATAACTTACAATTGGCATCAGAGCAGGTTAGGTAACCTGTTACGACAAGATCCAGCATGGCTTCCGCAAGCATGAACCTGGTTTTCAAAGACGGTGGAAGTAGTAACAAGCCCCCACTTTTCTCTGGAGAGTACTTTGATTTTTGGAAGATTCGCATGAAGGCCCATCTTGAAGCACAAGGAGAAGGTATATGGGAAGCCATTGAGAATGGTCCGCATAATCCGGTTAATGTGGTCAATGGTGTTGGTACTCCAAAGTAAAAAAATACATATGATGAAGATGACAAGAAAAGAATCTTGAATGAAAAGAAAGCTATAAATATTCTCTATAGTGCATTAAGTATGGATGAGTTCTTTCGTGTTTGTCAATGTAAATAGGCTAAAGAAATATGGGATACGTTGGTAGAAACACATGAAGGTACGGCTGAGGTAAAAAGATCTAGACTAAACACTTTAAGTCAAGAATATGAAATGTTCCGAATGCAGCCCAGAGAATCCGTTGTTGCATTACAGAAGAGATTTGTTCATTTGACTAACCACTTAATGGAACTTGGTAAAACATTCTCAAATGATGAATTAAATCTCAAAATTCTAAGATCATTGACTAGAGAATGGCAACCAAAAGTAACGGCAATATCGGAAAAGAAAAGCCTCTCTACGATGACTTCCGCATCTCTATTTGGTAAACTTCAAGAGCATGAGTTAGAACTTGAAAGATTGGAGAAGCATGAAATACAAGTAAAAGATTCAAAAGACGTTGCCTTAAAGACAAAAGTAAAAAATTATGATAGCAATCAAGAGGATGAGTCCAATAGTGATGAAAATGATGATCTTATAAAAAAGTTCGAAAAGTTTCTAAGAAAAGAAAGAAAAAAGGAGATCATTAAAGAGGAAAAACCAACAAGAAAGATTAAATGCTTTGAATGTGGAGAAAGAGGACATGTTAAAAGTAAATGCCCTACACTTCAAAAGAAAAATAAAGTCAAGAGAAAGAATCATAAAAAGGAAAAGAAAGTATATGTAGACGACGAAATAAGTTCATCGTCAGATGAAGAACACGTAAATCTTGCATTGATAGCAACACACCATTCCGATGAAGAAAAAGAAGAGGTTAGTAATGAATTTTCTCTTTATGATAATGATGCACAAGAAGCCATTAATGAACTCTTAAATGAATGTAAGGTCTTGTATAAAACAATATCTTCACAAAAGAAACAAATAACATCTTTAGAAGAAAAAGTTGATGTTATGGAAAAAGAATCAAAAGATGAAAAACAAAAGAAAATTAGGGAAGGAAAACAAGAGTTGGTATGTAAAAATTGTGAATCACTCTCTTTCCAAATTGTTCAATTAAAAAGAGTCCTTGAAAGATATGAGAAATGACAAGATGGATAAGAAGTAATCCTTAGTCAACAAAGATACTCAAATGTTAAAAGTGGACTTGGTTACTCAAAATTTTCTAAACCAAATTCTAGTAAACCAATCTTTGTTAAGGCTAGTGACCAAACTTCTAAAGAGAAAGTGAAAAAACCTAAGAATATGCATCCTTATCCTAAAAAGAAAAGATTTCCTAAAAAGAAAGCATATATTCCAAGATATAAAAGCTATTTTGTTCCTACTTGTTTTTTTTGTGGTATTATTGGCCATACACCTAATGCTTGCTATGTAAGAAACTTTAGTGTTGCAAGTGGGTATTATGTGTGGGTTAAGAAGGGAACTAACTATGATGGACCCAAAGCACATTGGGTACCAAATCAAACTTAATTTGTTTTGTAGGTTTTCTTGAGGACCATTTTAAATCTATGTTGTTTTGATAAGTGGTGGCTCTAAGCTTTTGGTGGGAGAGATAAACTAACTTTCAAATCTAGTTCTATAGTCCAAGGGTTATTTCAATTGGGGAATACCTTAAAGGAAGAATTGTTGGCATTGTCAAAGTTGAAACACTAACTTTCACATCCATTGAAGATATAATTTATGTTAAAAGACTAAAGCATAATCTTCTAAGTACAAGTCAACTTTGTGACAAAGGCTTCAAGATCATGTTCGCCAAGGATGAATATTTTGATGAAGTCAATCATGAGGTAAATCTCATAGGTAAAAATTGTCTTTATTTTTCATAATTTCTTTATATACTTCAAGTATTTTCCCATCCTTTTTGTTAATGACAAAGGGGGAGAAGAATTGTGTATTATTGCTTGGTTTCTCTAACAAAACGTGCATATTTCAAAACTCTTTAAAATCATGGATTAAGGGGGAGCAAGCTTTGGTTAGAGAAACAAGATTGGATCGAATTTTCAAGAATTGGGTTGTCATCATCAAAAAGGGGGAGAATGTGAAGACATAGCTTCTCAATGGTTTTGATGAAGACAACAATGTTCATTCAAGGTTTTATGTACAAAAGGAAATGGATCAAAGACTTCAAAGCTAGAACAAGTTTCATATTAATTCAAGTCTTGAAGATTTCTCAAAGAAGGAAAAAGAAGAAATGCATAAGACTTGACTACTCTTGCAAGATAGGATTAATCAAACTTTTAGGTATATGAAATTCTTGACTAAAACAAATCTTAGTGCTCAAGTTTTATATCATGTTTTAAAAAGTCATTCTTTCATTTAAAACCTTGAGAAAACATTTTTCAAAGTTTATCTAAAGTCTTGGTCATATTTTTTGATGGTATATGGCTTAGAATCATTTGCATTAAGAATTTTTCAATTTTTACACTGATGCAATCGATTGTCATCCTGATGCAATCGATTGCACTAGGCTAAATTTTCAAATTTTTTGCACGTTACACTTGGTGCAACCGATTGTCATTATGATGCAATCGATTGCACCTGAAGCTTTTTTGAAAAATTCCTTGTTTAAATGCATCTTTTCATGGTACCTCTTGCTTGCATCTTTTCTATTCATTGTATAATAATTTTCAGAAATTCTTTCAAGCATTGCCTTGATTATTGAATGGGTGCATGCACACTATATATTAATTTCAAAGTTTCTTTTGTCATTCACCTTCTTGCATACAATTTTCAAACATCTTTATTCTCTAAAATCTTTCATTTTCTCAAGTGTAAAAAGTCAGAATTTTCAAAGAGTGAAACCTTGTCATTGAACTTTCATTTCAACCATTATAGTTTCATTCTTGCATCATAAAACACTTGTATATTCTGAGTAAAGATTACTTGTACAAGAAGAAGATCAATCTTGTGATTGATATCTTGAAGAATCAAAATCTCAACATCTTGCTCAAAAATTCAGAACTATTGTAAAATCCTAAAATTCCAAGGATTGTTTGGATTTAGGTGTTGACTATAAGGGAAGGATTATTTCTCTTATAGGGTTTGTTAGAATCCTTGTTATCCAGATTGTGGATACAAGAGGTCCATTGTAAGAGTTATTCTTGGTTGGACTTTAAACTTGTAAAATCCAAGAGGGTGTTCTTGGTGGTTGATAGTTAGTGACTTGTATAGAAAGACTAGGAAGAGTCTTGTCTTGTCCAAAACTATAGTGAAATCTCTTTCATGTTGAAAGGGGAGTGGAGTACTCTCGATCTGTGAAGGGAACCACTATACGTCTCAGTGTTCTTTACTTTTCGCATTTACCGCTTTCCTCACTTAGAAACTTTTAGAAAAAGTAAAATTCAAAAACCGTCAAAAATCCTGATAATTGTCTAAAAGCATAATTCACCCCCCCCCCCCCCCCCCCCCCCCGACGAACTAAAATTGAATGATAGCTTATCTATAAAGACTAAAAACATATTTATCCTTTTAATTAATTAAATAATTAATCTAACATTAATAAGGTTAAGTTTTATTTCTAAAGCTCTTGATAAAATAATAAGCACTTTGAATATATATATATATATATTGAGATATAATTACATATTTATTTTTAGAAAGTGTGGGGGTACCGAAGTTGTGAAAAGTCGTTGGATGCTTTAGATTAATTTTGTAATAATATTATATTATGGTTTAAATAGTCATTTTGTCTTTATAAGTTGCTTTATTTAGTCATTTAATCTTTTTTTAAATAGTCCTTGAATATTAAAATTATTTTACTTTTAGTCTTTAAAGTGGAAATTCGTAGGAACTCTATAAATTTTTCTGCGGATTTTAATTTTAAAGACTAAAACTAAAAAGATTTAATATTTAGGGATTATTTTTCAAAAAAAAGTAGAGACTAAAACAAAAAACACACAAATTTATAGAGACGAAAAATTATTTAAGCTTAATATTATTCAATATTTGTGACTTGACAATGCTCGTGATTTTTTTTATTTTTAAATTATATATTATGAAATTGGTGTTCTTTAATTTTTTTTTTCTATGCCAATATTTTTTAAACTCAATATTATTTAAAATTTTAACATTTAGAATTTTACTAAAAATAATATTTAAAAAATATTACTTTACTTTAGAATTTTTTGATAGGTATGTATGAAGCAAATCAATTTTTCTTATAGTAGGTTTGATTTGGTTTTTGAAGGAGACAAAAGCAATTCTAAAAATATATAATTGATTTTGAAGTAATTTTGAGGTATTTGATTCTTTTAAAGTAAAATTGATTATGCCTTCATAATAGATTATATTTGATGTTAAAATTTATAACTTTTGAGTTTAAACATCATTTTTACCTTGAATTTTCTTTTCAAATCAGTTTTACATAAATATTCCCTTCGTCCAATTATAGGACATTTGAGATTTTATACACAAATTAAGAAAAGAAAGAATAATAAATAGTAGAGGATATATTATAAAAAATGTCATTAATGTTGTATTGAAATTTTAAAGTGATTTATAATTTTGGTTAAATTTATTTTATAAAATGATTTATAATTTAAGATAGACGAAATATATACAAATATAAATCAATTCAATTAAAATCAATTTCACTCAATTAAATTTTAACCCAAACACAAACAGATGACTTAGTAGTTTATGTAAGTGGCATGGAAAATCATAAACACATCTCTAAATAAAATGCCAAATAAGGACTACGGTCTCTTTTTCTGGCGACATGAATAGGGTCTTGTCTTGAATATAGTCTATTTTTCTTCATATGAATGAAGCTTCGAGGATAGACAGTGGAATAGTATAAAAACGTGCCACAAAACTGTTCTAATTGCGGTGCTATCTTTTAACGTTTTGGTTCACATTTTTGGGTGCCTCTTTCATAGTACTATAGTTCACAAGTTGACCAAAATTGTAACTTGATTTGGTAACATATAGTACTATGCTTATTAAAGACATGACAAAACTAACCAACACTTTCATCGTCGCACTTTCTCTCTTTCTTCCTATGTTTCTTTCAATCCTAACGATTCAATTCAAGTCTTCGTCAACTTCATTTCATTTGTTGCAATGTTTTATCTAGCAAATTCTTTTTCTCTTTTCCACGAAATTTCTACGTCTCTTTTTGGGTTTAACATACTAACCCGTTAGTAATTAATTAAAAACAAAAGTAGAAAATACAATGAATGTTTTTTTTTACACTTTAGACTTTAGACTATAAATTATGTTTTCACACATAGTTGTTAGTTAAGCATGTCTAGATGCTGAGTAATGAAACAAATTCGAGTATCTAAACACGATAACCATTAAATGACTTTGCTAAAAATATACTCTTAGTCCCTCCTCATACTGACAAAATATATAAATTAATGAAAAAAAATGACGACTTTAATTAATATTTGAGCATTTCTTATCACACCATCCTTATTTCTTAGGCACCATCTGAATTTTCATTTTTGCTCCCAATTTCCGGATGTGCACATCCGGACACACCCTTTCTCTAAAATTTTTCAGTATTTTTCGGATGTGCACATCCGGAAGAATTCCTGATCTGCAAATCCGAAAAAAATCAAAAGAATTCCATAAAATCATTTACTTCTAAATATAATTAAATCCAATATAATTAAAATCCAACATAATTACACTTAATATGATTTTTTCAATATAATTAAATCCAATATAATTAAAATTAATATGATTAAAATTAATATGATGTTTTCAATATAATTAAATTAATTTTAGAAGTAAATACCATATAATTATAATTATAATTTAGAAGTAAATACCATATAATTTTAAATACCAATATAATTAAACCCAATTTTAGAAGTAAATATCATATAACTTTAAATCCAATATAATTAAATTAATTTTTTCAATATAAAAATATCATTTAAAATTAAATATCATATTAATCATATTAATAATATTGAAAAAAAATTAATCATATTAAATATCATATTAATTTTAATTAATACAGATTTTAATTATATTGGATTTAATTATATTGGATTGAATTATATTGAAAAAATGATATTAATTTTAATTATATTCGATTTTAATTATATTGGATTTAATTATATTTAGAAGTAAATGATTTTATGGAATTCTTTTGATTTTTTCCGGATTTGCAAATCAGGAATTCTTCCGGATTTGGTGCGTCTGGATGTGCAAATCTGGAATCTGGGGGCAAAAATGAAATTTCACATGGTGCCTAAGAAACTTGGGTGGTGTATTAAGAAATCCCCTTAATATTTTCTCTCTCCAAAAATAATTAGTGTATTTATAATTGAGTAAAGGCTTAAATAATGTTTTTGTCTCTGTAAGTTGGCGAATTTTTAGTTTTCCTCCCTGAATCTTTTTATTTTCGATTTTAGTCCCTATATCTTACTTTTTGTTGGTGTTTAGTCCCTAAAGTCAAAATCCGCAGGAAAATCCGAAGGTTTTCTGCGGATTTTCCTGCGAATTTTCCTGAAAATCAAAATCCGCAGAAAAATCCGCAGGAAGCCTCTGTAGGGACTAAACACCAACAAAAAGTAAGATATAGGGACTAAAACCGGAAAAAAAAAAGATTCAGGGACGAAAACCAAAAACTCGCCAACTTACAGGGACGAAAATACTATTTAAGCCTTGAGTAAATTACACTCCTCTCCCGCCGAGATTGATATTACACTATGATTGATTATCATGAGGGAAAAGTATTTACATTGGATCAAACACCCATCTAAAGGTCAAATACTCAATCAAACAAGTTAGAGAAACACTACATATTTATCAAAAACTTTAAAGTGATAGGTGTACGGGTTCTCTCACTTATAAAGTGTTAGTGGCGACGCACCGGAAAGGAGTTGAACGGACCATCATCGCTCAAGCTACAATCGAACAATCAACTGGGAATCCTGAACAACATGAAACCATGGAGGCGGTGATAACAAATGATGAAATACACACAAACCAAATTGAACAAGAGAATCAACCAGAGGAACCTGAACGGCCACCCAGTGATTCTAATAACAATGAGAACAACTCTTCCCCCAAGAACAAGACGGAAACCTTAACCAGGCCGTGGGTAGATGTAATCAAAGGAAATAAGGCTCTCAATAGGGGTATGGTTGTAGAGTTTATCGTACCAGAAATTATCAATGGAGAACTTGAGATCAAAATTGATGAATCCAACGTGGAGGATGAATTGAATTTTTTGAGCAATGCTATGATTTTGTTTACCCTTGGGGATTCACTCTCAATGAATGTTGTTAAGAAATTCATGGAGAACTCATGGAGCTTTGTCATGATGTCGGAACTCTACTACAATGAAGAGGGTTTCTTCATTATTAGGTTTAAAAGCGAACAAAATAGAGAAGTGGTTATGTCACAGGGGTCATACTTCATATCTATGGAAAATCGGTGTTTATCATAATATAGAGCCCGAAGTTTGAGATGAAAGATGACTTGTTGAGAGTCCTGCCATTGTGAGTAACTTTTCCCAATCTTCCCCTGCATGTGTGGGGCGAGAAGAGTCTTTCCAAGATTGCAAGCGCAATTGGAAAACCAATTATAACTGATGAGTGCACTGCTAAAAAATTACGCATATCCTATGCTCGTATCTTGATAGAAGTTGACATCACTCAGAAAACGAAAGAGAGTATCAATATCAGAGATCATAAAGGCAAATTGCTGGAGCAGAAAGTAGATTATGAATGGAAGCCAATGTATCGCCAAAGATGCTTGAAAATAAGTCATGATTGTGACCTGAAGAAGAAACCTGACAAAATTTCCAAAACATGGAAACCTGTCACCAACAAATCTCAGATACCCCAGCAAACTAATATGGTGCAGCAACCACATGAGGAGGACACACATCAAGATATACAGAATAAAGAAATCACAAAGAATTCCACAGAAGTGAAGACCCCTTCCCAAGCAAAGCAAGATGAAGAATGGACTAAAATTGTATCTTCGAGCAAAGTGGAAAAAGGTAGACAAGGTATGAATACTCCACACCAAAGTGCTTTTGTAAAGTTCCAAAATTCATTTACTCCCCTAAGGATTGGAGAATGTTCTAAGGGAGAAAACCAACTTGAACCATGTTAGCTACTTGGAACGTTAGGGGCATGAATAAAGAGGCAAGGCACAGAGAGATAAACTCTTATATTTCTACATTCAATGTACCAATCTGTGCCTTGCTGGAAACTAGAGTTAAGAAACACAATGCTGAAAAGATTAGGAAATTTTTGGAACAAAGTGGAGATTTGAGGATAATTATGATCATCACTCAAATGGAAGGATTTGGATAATGTGGAAGTATAACAAAGTTCACATAAAAGTTCTAAAACCCACTGCACAGTTTATTCATGTAGATGTTTATACCCTTGATCAAACACACATGCAAACCATTACTGTGATATATGCTTTCAACCAACTAGAGCATAGGAGAAGGCTGTGGAAAGAAGTTGATCTCTTAAGTAATAATACCACTGGCCCTTGGATAGCCATAGGTGATTTTAATAATGTGACTTCATGCCAAGATAGGATTGGAGGTAAACAAGTGACTGAAGCTAAATTTAGAGATCTGAAAGAAATGATGCAGAAAAACTGGGTTGTTTGAAGCTACAACCGAAGGGCCTCACTTTACTTGGACCAACAACCACACAATAGGGATCATTTACTATAGAATAGACAGAGTGTTGGGTAATGTTGCTTGGTACCAGAAATTCCATAATGTTGTGATTGAAAACCTGGCCCCTAATATCTCAGACCATACTCCTGTGAAGATTAGTATACATGAACAGCATAATAAGAAAGCAACCTTGTTTAAGTATTTGAATTGTATGACTCATGAGGAGGAGTTCCTTTAAACTGTGGAGGAAAGTTGGCATAAGGAGACTGGGGGAGGGCCAATGCAAAGCCTGTGGACAAAACTGAAGATGCTTCAACCTAAACTCAAGGTTATAACAAGAAAATTCACCAACAACCAGATCCACCTAACACAAGCTAGACAAGATCTACACAAGACTCAAGAAAAACTTCAAAGAGACCCTTTCAATGATCAAACCATTCAACAGGTGAAAGTTTGTACAGAAAAAGTTATGCAGCTGAACCAAATAGAATAGAAGATACTAAAACAGATATTTAAAATCAACTGGCAGAAGTTAGGGGACAACAATAATGCCTATTTCCATGCCTCAGTTAGGGAGAAAAACAAGCACAAAGGCCTCTATATTCTTCAAGCTTTGAATGGAGAGATGCTGAGCAAGCATGAGGACATTGAACAAGAGATTGTGGAGTTCTATAGACAACTGGTAGGCACTTAGAATCTGAATCTAAAGAGCATAGAGATCCCTGTAATTAGAGAGGGTGAGACATTAACAAGAGAGGATGCTCATTATCTCATCAGGCATGTGGATGATAAAGAGATATGGGAGGCACTTAACAGTATTGGTGACACAAAATCACCAGGTATGAATGGATACAACTCCTATTTTTTCAAAAAACTTGGCATATTGTGAAACATGATACGAGAGCAGCTGTTAAGGAATTTTTTGAAAGTAATCAGATGTACAAGGCATTCAACTGTTCCCTCATTACTCTGATCCCTAAGACCCCTGAGGCAAAAACTATCAAGGATATGAGGCATATAGCTTGCTGTAGTACCTTCTATAAAATCATATCCAAAATTCTTACCTCTAGACTTGGTTTAGTAATTGGTCACATAGTTTCAGATTCCCAATCCGCTTTTATACCTGGTAGATTAATTCATGATAACATCATGTTGGCTCAGGAATTAGTAAGAGGGTATGGCAGGAAACAAGTATCTCCCAGAAGTTGCTTCAACTGGACGTCCAAAAGGCTTATGACACTTTGGATTGGCAAGCTCTGGCTCATATTATAATGGAGATAGGTATCCCCCATGTCTTTATTAATTGGATAATGTCTTGTGCGTCATATGTCTCATACATGTTCTCAATCAATGGTAGCCCTTCAAAATTACTGAGAGCAAAAAGAGGATTGAGACAGGGAGACACCATCTCTCCTCTGCTCTTTGTGATCACTATGGAATACCTGCACATGATGCTTCAAACATTGGCCAGAAATCCTGATTTCAATTTTCACCCAAGATGTGAGAGGCTTAACATCATCAATCTATTTTTTGCGGATGACATTCTATTGTTTACTAGGGGAGATGATGTGTCTTTGCAACTAGTCATGCAGAAAGTACATAACTTCTCATATGCTACAGGATTGTGTATTAGTAGCACAAAGAGCAAGATGTATGTTGGAGGAGTGGATGAAGAGACATGAAATCACCTTTACCAACTCACAGGTCTGGCTGAGGAAGAGATTCCATTCAGGTATTTTGGAGTACCACTTAGCAACAAAAAACTAATTGTTAAGGACTACCAGCCATTAATAGATAGGATGCTGAAAAGGATTAACCATTGGAGCACAAAGTTCCTATCCTATTCTGGAAAACTGCAACTTGTCAAGAGTGTCCTATTCTCCATAGCTAACTACTGGATGCAAGTTTTTCCATTGCCCAAGAAGGTGATTAACCATGTTGAAAATCTTTGCAGGGTGTTCTTATGGACTGACAAGGATGAAAACAAGAGGAAAGCCCCCATAGCTTGGGGTCATGTGTGTGATTCAATCTCAACAGGTGGAAGGAATATATCATATCATTATATGAGTGGAATAAGGCTACCATAGGGAAGATGTTATGGAATATTTGGACAAAGAAAGACATATTGTGGATTAAATGGCTCCACACTTACTACATTAAGCAGATGGAAGTTCAATACTTCACCCCTGGCTTGAATTGCTCGTGGATAGTAAAGAACATATTCAAGAACAAATAAATTCTTATCAACTCTGGTCCGTGGCAAGACTTCTTGGTTTCAGGTAGGTACAATACAAGGGAGGTATACAATTACATCAGAGGACACAAACTAAAGGTGGAATGGAGATGTCTGATGTATAGTAACATAGCTAGACCAAGGGAGGTATTTACTACGTGGATGGCTTATCAAGTAAGACTTATGACAAAAGACAAGGTTGCTCAATTTGGAATTCAAACGGATGGCTTATGTGTGTTATGCACCAAGCATAAAAGTAGTGCTCATATTCTATTTGACTGTGATTACACTTACTAGGTCTGGCAGCAGGTCATGCAATTATTCAAAGTCCAGATCCTTGTTCAAAGTAACATGGACTTGCCTTGGCTCATCAAATCTACAAGGGACAAGGGGCCAAAGGCCAGTTTGATTAAATGTGTGGTGGCTGAACCATATACCACATATGGGCTGTTAGAAATAAATGTAATTTCCAAAATGGATAAATTGATGAGTTGAGTAGCAGTAGGATTAAGGATATGGTGATGATTAGAGTTGAAATAAACAAGAGAGTGTTAGAGTACTGTACTAGACTTATGTAGGGGTCTTTGGTATGTATTTTGGTTACTAAGTCACTTTGTTTCCTGGATCGTTTTGATCGACTTGTAACACTTATTTTTGGGTATTAATATATTTTTTTATTCAAAAAAAAAGTGTTCAATCTCTATTTTTCTAAACAATGTGAGACTTAACACTCACACTTGTTTCTTAACACAACTCACACTTGTTTTCCAACACATTATCCTCTCCTTTTGTGTTAAAATATACACTTCCCCCCTCTTATGCAAAATATATTACATTAACTCTGCCTTTAATTAAAGAGAAATAAGTAGGATGTCGCAGTTTCAAACCCAGTCACATGCAATCAAACGCTACTCAAAGGTGAGTATATTAAATACTTACGTCCTTTCTTCGACAAAATATATAAGAAAAATGGCACTCTCATCTCCTAAAAGATAAATAGATTACATTCTTCCTTCTTCTTAACAACTCGTCTTTCCCTTGTATGCGAAGCTCACCCAAGTTATTGATGGTTTTAAAGGGGCCTAATTCTAATACTTTCGACGAATATGGACCCAAGTTGAAGTCCTCTACCTATACCTGGAAGTCTTGAAGGAAGTTGTCAATGTTATTCTAATCAAAGAGGCAGAGCCCAGTATACTTCATATTGAAGGCTCTCGTCAGATCAAAAATGCGCTACCAAAAGAATGATTAAAAGTATTTCCTCTCACACTCCATAATAGTTCAGACACACTTACCCTTGAAACATGTACTTCACTGAACAAATTTGGTCGGGCTATTGACTAAATGGTCCATCTTCCATAAAAGGAATAAACCAAGGCGAAAAAGAAGGGCATGCCTAGAAAACATAACAAACATCATACAAAAACATCATGCGATAGTAGATCAAACAAAAATGGTGCAACAATTCATCCTTGAATTTACAAAGTGAAAGATAAATACAAATTAGAATAAAATATTTCCAGGATCAAGTCTCACCTCATCGCGAAGAGCTTGAACATCTAGAACATATAGCTCCAATTGATCCATAGCATTCTTGAAAGTAGTGTCTTCCAGGCCCCCAGCCAAAATATATCGTAGTTGTTTATCCAAGTCGGCCAGCTTATCTTGGAAAATCTTCACTCCACCCAAATGGCCCTCTTTTTGTTCCTTAAACTCTGTTTCAGCGACCAAGATAGAAAAAGATGAAGTTTCCAAAGAAAGATCCACCTCTTGGGAAGCTTTCTTTTCCTCTTCAAGTGTGGCCTCAAGATCAGCCACCCGACCAACCAATTTCGTAGGACTTCCATGCAAGCTTACCTCATCCAGGAATAGAGATATTTGATCTAGTACCATGAGCCAAGAGTTCCCTGCATCCAGCCACGACTAGAGTCATGATGGAGGCTACCCGTAGCATCTAGAATGTAGACTCTTCCAATAAACCTGACTTTCTCATCTCAGAAAGCTTGCGAACATAAGCATAATCGCTGGTATACACATACGTCTTTATGTCTGATGTAGCAGTAAAAATTGTGAGTGTAAGCAATTGATTAACTTAACTCATAAAGCAAGATTCGCCACCACACTTTTATTTTATCCAAAAGGAAAGGGAAAAGAGAGAACAAAACCAAAACAAGTTATAAAACAAGAACAATAAAACAGAGAATGGGTAAGGGGGTTGGTTACGTTAAGGGAAGGTGTTAGCACCCAAAAAGTTTATAGTACTCTATAGGAACCCTTTGAAATATCTACACTTTTTGGTTTAAAAAGTTTTGTTTGAAAAGAGATTGTGGAGATGAGAAAAGAACTATTTTTTTTTTTAAGATTTTTGTGTTTGGAGAGACTTATCGCCTCATGCCTACATACCCACAAAGTGTAATATAGGATCAAAACCTCGTAGTTCGTGGTACAAATAACAAAAATTATTGGTTATGATTCATTTTATCTTGAAAAGACAACTCGTAATTCTCAAGAGAGAATACTCAACTAATTACCCAAAGGTATGGGAAAGAGGCATTTGCATCACATTAAGATGGATGATTTGCTTGGATTAAAATCAACAAGACTATCGCTTCAACATCCAAGTGGAAAATAGCCATACTTTACACAAAATACCATGGTTAGGAGCTTTACATCTTATCAAAAAAGATGACTTATATCTAATCTTTTTGAAAAGTTTAAAAGAAAAAAGGTGCATAAAAGCACACAATGTTTGAATGAGTTTTGTATTTTTTATGTCTTTTTGAAATGGTCAAAATATGATTAACATTGATTGACATTTATTAAAGAAGACAAAGTTTAAAAATCACTTGACAAAAGTCAAGGTTTTATTATGAAAGCGGTTTTAAGTTTTGAAAACAAGAAGGTTTTGAAAAAGGGAGAAGACTTTGAAAATTTAAGAAGGGGTGGAGAAGAAGTGACTACCCTATTGCATAAAATAAAAGCTAAGGTAAGAAATATCTAACCACATGAAGGCATTCTTCAAAGCATAATAAGAACAGAATTTCATCCTCTTGAGCCAATAAGCAAGCCAAATAAAGGCTAGAATACCAAACTCCATAATGATCCAAAGCATAAGGGAGAAAATCCTAATTCTAAGTCCATAAGTCCATAATCAAGCCAAGAAGTCTAAGAGTAGAGATCCTCCAATGCAAAAGATAGTGGCCATAGTCCAACAATTAAGAGCACAAGTCTTTTAGTGGTTTAAGCCTTTATTAATGTTTTTGAGTCCAAATGAACAAAAGAAAAAAAAACAAAAGTGCAAGATAATATGGTCCAAGTGGACAAAAGAAAAAAATGGCATAAACATAAACATGATATGATATAATGAGCAATGAGCGACTAAAAATAAAGAGAGATAGGGAGCAAGAAGGAAACATAAACAATATAGTAATATAATATAATAGTATATACATAATAGTAGCACAAAGGCCCTAGTGCCACAGGCCTCCAAAAGGTAACACCGATTATTCCGCCTCGCGTCATGAACTATAGTGAATGAACAATGTACTTAGGCCAAGTTTAATGAAGACTTGTTAGAAGATTGATAGAATCAAAGCCTCTACAACAACAAGCTTCATAGATTTTGAACCTAATACAAAAGATCAACTATCCTTGGGCTTACAATCATAAGTTTGAGCCACGAAAGTTCATGTTCCGATTTGAAAGGTAATGATCTAGTCTTGATCAAGAATTCAACAAAGAAATCCTAAGATCCATAAGACTTTCATCGATCCAAATAAAAGAGAAATAGAGGGAGAGATGAAGAGAAATACCAAATTGAATTACACTTTCAAGATCCTTTCATCTTCAAGTTCAATCACCTTTAATTGGTAGGTTTAAGTGTGAAAACATATCACTAATTCAAAGCACCTAAAATGAATTCAACAATTCGTTTAAAGATAGATTTGAACTAATGAATATTTAATTACTTTAACCATATCCAAAGTCCATTGAAATTGAAGAGAAATTAATCTCAACAATGCACTTCAAGGCCAAAACAACAAGAAAGGGGAAGAAAAAGGAGGAAAAACCAAAACAGTCCCTAAAATAGGCCAAAAACACCATTATGTCTCAGAGTAACCGATTACTCTGATTACACATAAAATAGAGTAACCGATTATTCTGCACGCAGAGTGAAAGAATAGTGCAAAATTCAGCATGATCATCTTTCAAAACTTTCTTCAAACACCTCATGATCAAGGATGCAATTGTGCATGAAAAATCAAGTAAAACAACAGCAAAAACTAGCAATCACACATAATTACAAGATCCAAAGGATCAAGTAACAATAATCATTAAAGGATCACATTGTGGAAGATGAATCAAGAACAACAATGGTGGAAAATGAGATTACCACTCCAAATTTGAAAATTCTTCAAATCAATTTCAAGAACCACACTCCAAAGCCTTGATCTACAGAAATTGATGATGAAAAAGTGAATGGATGAAGGTTTGGCTCAAAGATTAATAAGTTCTAATGATGAACTTACTAACTTTCAATGGAAGAAAGAGCTTTGGTGAATTTGGTAGTTGGAGAAAATTGAGAGAGTTAAGAAGAATTTTGACAAGGTGAATTTGGCTATCAAAAGCTTGTGAAATGAATGAAATGAGGCCTCTATTTATATAATTTAGGCTTGGAAAATTTGGTGGTTTAAAATTTGGTTTGGAATCAAAATTAGGCTTAGAATTTGAATTTTGGAGGCAAAATCAAAATCAAGTGGTAATTAATTAGGGTTGTATGGTCGGAATTAATTATGATGAGGTAGGGGAATTAAAATGAGGTGATCTAGAATATTCTCATGATGAAATTGGTGCCAAAATGCTGCTGAATTCAAATTTGGCACTTTCAAAATACGCACAGGGTAATCGATTACCCTAATGATGGTAATCGATTACCACAATGATAATTGTGAAAATTTTGCCCTTTGATGGGCTGTCTTGACTCTGTCTCGATTCTTTTTGCTTGTCAAAGAAGGCATGGAAATAAACACATGAACCTTGGAGTCTCTTGAATAATTATCAATTAAATCTTGAAAACTCTTTATCAGATGATTTTTGAATTGTTTGCAGATCAACTTTGACTTTGTTTAGATAAAATTCATTTGAGCTGAGAGACTGATTTTGATATCCTTGATCCAAATTCTTCCTGAAAAAGTTAGTAAAGGAAAAGACAAACATATTTTTGGATTTTAATTAATGGTTAGTAAACATAAACAAATACAAACATCAAACAAACAAGAGAACAGGGGTGCTTGGCGATCTCACTCAAGAACAAACCTTCAGAGGAGGGAAGAGAATCAAAGCTTGTGATCTTGTTTGTGGTATGCAATGCAAAAAGACATGTGGGATCTTAGGGGTAAAAATTAGGGTATTACAGCTGTCCCTATCTAAGTTTCTTCTATCCGCAGATACGAAGATGGGCATCTTTGTAGCGACGAGATAAAAGAGACTTAAATATAAAAATAACCCAATTTTTGGCCCTAAGAGACCACAAAATGATATGTTCGTGCAGATGATATGCAGACACAAGACCTCTGTAGGGAGAAAACGCCACAAGAGACAAACAAAAGCTGGGGAGCAATGAGAAAAGACTCCACAGGGGAAAACAAAATAGGGAAAACATATCCCAACAGGGGAGAAAACAATCTCTGCTGGGGAAGAAAAAAGGGTGAGATTCCACCGAGGGAAAATAACCAACACCAGAAATAAAAGAGGGATAACTCGTCCCAACAGGGAGGGAAAAATCTCCGCTAGGGAAAAGATCATCTACTACCAGACATCCTGTAATAGTATGATCAAAAGGAAATATTTCCAACTACCAACCAAGTGGAAGCTACAACAAGGCAATCAACCAAAAGGATATGAGAAATATTACCTACTACCAACAAAGGGCAAGACGACAAAGGTAACAATCTCAAAAGATCCGAGAATATCACCTACTACCAACAAAATGGCAGGACGACAAAGGCGATAAACTCGAACAAGGGAGAGATTACCAACCATCAGCAAAGTGATAGTTACAATCATGGTAATCAAACCCGGCTATATTACCTACTACCAACTAAATGGGCAGGATGACAAAGGTAATAAGCCAGCTATATCACCTACTACCAACTAAGGGGCAGGACGATAAAGGTGATAATCTCAAAAAGGAAAGATTTGAACGAAATCTTCTAATAAATTCCACTTGGAGAATCTATTGTCGAGGTCCACTATGAGGATTTCAGAAGATATCAACTGCAGGAGTCTACTGCCAAGACTTAGGACTTCATTTGGGAATACCTTTTGCCAAGGTTTTATTGAAAAATGTGTCAACCATCAAAATTTACTGAGGAATCTGCTGCCGAGATTACCCAGAGAATTTACAAATGAAACACCTTCAGCCGAGGTTTTTTTTTTTCTGGAAAATCTTCTGCCGAGATTTAACCAAGGATTCTACTGCAGAGATCCTAAAATGAAAATACCTTCTATTGAGATTAACTGGAAATATTCTGCCGAGATTTGCCAGGAAATGAAAGGAAACACCTTTTGCTGAAGTTTGTTGTAATCTTTTTTGAAAATATCCGAGAAATCTACTGCCGAGATTCTTGGAAAGAAAATACCTTCTACCGAGGTTTACTGAAAATTCTATTTCAAAATTTACCAGAGAATCTACTGCCGATATTAACCAAAGAATCTGAAATAGAGCCACCTTCTACCGAGGTTTCCTGGAGATAAAAACCATTTGATGGGAAAAATTGACAGAGTCGCAATAGGCTTCTCAAATAAAGAGATGCCACTTGAAGTCACACAATAGATTCCAGGAAAGTGTTGCAACAACACTGTTGGGAAAACAAAATCTTCATCTTTTGATGGTAATCATAAACAGACCAACTACTGAGGAATACAAAATCCCCAAGGGTGCAAAATAAATACACTTCCAATCATCTAGGTTGCATAGCCTAGAGAGTTTCAAAGCAGTCACTGTCGGGGACCAATGTTCAATCCAGGAACAAACTGGAGAGAAACGATCAAATAAGACTCACCCCAAGGAGGAAATATCTCAATTAGGGAAAATTCCATCCATATAAATGAACTGGGGAGGAAAACTAAAAAAAATATCTTCCACGAGACATAAACTCGGTGGGGAATTAACAAAGATAAGCATTTTCTTCTTACGGGTCGACAATCTAATGGAGAGAGGACGAACAGGCTCTGCGGGGATAACAGCACCCGAGAGCAAAGAAGCACCAACACAAATGCAAGATGCACAATGCAACAACAAAATGCTATGCACAACAAATGAATGTGTATCCAATGCGTGTGAGTATGAATATGCTGAAAAAATAGACATAAGGATAAACAAAGGGTGAATAAACATCACAACACCACTGAATACTCGGCTAATCTCAACAAGATAGAGATATCATTAGCAGCTCTGCTAGGGATTTATCTGAAGAAATCTTGCAAGAGATAAACAAAAGCCATCAAAGGAAAATAAATTCTACTACAAGGCTCAAATCTTGCTGAAGGAAAGAAGATACTCTTTGGGGAGAAATCCAAATATCAATCTTCTAACATCAACGATCCACAAAGAGGAGAAATATCATGAATCCTGCTTCGAGGATGGAAGGATAGCTGTTGGGGAATCATAACAACCCAAATCCTTCTGACTCTTCTTGGGGATAATAAAAATTCACAGGAACTTCCACTTCAAAAGGATGAGGATATCTACTGTGGAAAAATAATGAACCCGCCAGGGATTTTAAACATTTACACAAAATCCACTAGGAAAACAAGACAGATCTGGTGGAGATACGAGAACACTCTCAGGGGGATTAACCAATTCTGAGCAAAGCATCCTGGACTTGCTGGGAAACAGCAAAAGGTCAAACTGTGGGGAATTTTAGATCAATACTCATCATAGATGAGAGAAAACCCAACAGGTGACTAATATATCAGTACTCCTTAAATAGAGATATCATCATCGACTTCACTGGGGAGTAGCCGCAATAGTGATGCACAATCTTCGCTGGGAGGAATCTCTGAATAAAACAATCTGGAGAGAAATACATCCTGGACTTTCCAGGGAAAATAAGAAGTTAACATCAGTTCTCTATGCTTGGGAAACTTTCGACGCAATAATGCACTACGTTCGTCGGGGGATCAGCAAGGATATATCTCTAGGTAGAACAACCTGGAGAGAAAAACATCCACAAGACAAGATAAAACCCGACAAGCGGCCACTATGTCGACACTCCTTAGAGGGAAATAACATTGCTCTCTGTTTGGGGACATCCAAAGCAACAACAACACGTCTAGAGGGTAAAACTCTGAGTGAGTATTCTTTATATGACCTTTGTTGGGGACAGCAAAAAAAGAAATGAATCTCTGTGTGGGGATTGACACCAATGAGAGGTGGTTCTCAAAACTGCTCAACTGCCTGACCATAACATAATCAGCTAGAGAAGATCTGGATCGAGACATAGTTGGGGGAAAATCGAATAACACTCGTCTGGAGAAAACTCAAACTGGTATTTAACAAAGAAATATTGGATCTTATGGGTCTAACTCATCATAACAAACTTTGAAGGAAACCATCATTTTGTCAGCAATTGGTTATATGAACAAACTCTGTTGAGGAAATATCAACAAACTCTACTAGGGAAATATCAACAAGAACGAACTCTGCTTGGGAGCATACCGAGTTTTGTTGTGTTTGATCAACCGTATAATAATTAACTTTTGCCCCATGTTGCATGATATATAATAAATTTTCCTCCAGAAACTTTGTACCATAAAGACTTGAGATAACTTGCCCCAGTGTCTTTAAACTCTGAGAAATTAGTCGAATCTCGATGTAACTGCCCCAGATTAACTGAAGTTGGCACATTCTTTGATCAATGGAGTATTACAGCTTTGCCCCTGTGAAAACATCAACTAGGAAAACAAACTTGTTCATGCTCAACAAAATCTTCAGGCAACATGCCCCTGGATATGATCATTCCTTGAAATGATTTTCCAATCACTCATCAGAGCTTCAGGCTTCAAAAGATTAAACTCATCATTGATGCTCATATGTAAGCTTTTATGATGTCAACAAATGTATGCAAGCAGAAAATGTTAATTCTGAGAATGATAATTCTAATGCAATTACATATGTTAGTCTTGAAGTTTTTACTAAAAAGGTGCCGCAAAACCTTGTGAACGAATCACTAGTTAAGATGTGACATTGATTTTTTGAATGCACATGCAATACCAACAAAGGTCTTTTAGCACAACTCATGGGAGTCAGGAACGCTATCTCGTTAAAGTATGCTTTCAAAATAAACCCTGCTTCAATTAGGTCTTTCGAGGGTTGTAATGTGGTCTGGTTCATGGTTTTCAGAAAAAGGTTTTTTAGGCTCAAAATTATTTGTACCCACCCATTCTCCGTGATGTTCTTCAGTCCTACATTAAGATAATTTGACATGAATATTCATCTCTCAAAGGATTTTGTTATGGTTTAAGAACTAATGAGGATTTTCGGGGAATAACAATCACCCTTTTGTCTTTTGGGTTTGTAGCCACATAGACTTGTTTAGGATTTTTCTTTGTAATCCTATCCTTTCGCTTTTCGTGTTTTTCATTATTTTATTTTTCCCTAACTTTTGCCTGAACTAATTCTTCAGAAATTTTTGATGTCCAGCGGGATGCCCTAGTTTTTGCCTAAGTCACTTGTTTTCAATTCTTTTTTTACTTAGCGGGCTTTTATTTTTCTTTTGATTTCTTTTTTTTGAACAAATCATGCGACATTGGCTTATCTGATTTGTTAAAAGGGTTATGACTGCCTCTTCCCTTTATGAATGAGGGATGGACATTGTGGTTGGTCCTTAAATGTACACTCTTTTTGGAAATTTGATCACTTGGTCAAATTAACTGAAGACTACCCTGCCCCAGGTTAAATGTAACAGTTTTTTCATTTAGAAAAGAAACTCCTACTTCAAGGCTCAAAGGGGTTAACAAGGGATTATCTTCTTATATCTCCAGTGTTTGGGAATTTGAAACAATACCTTACATCATCAGCAGGGTCTTATTCAAAAGCATATAACCATAAATTTTACGTTTTCACTTCATTATCCTCTCTCCAAGAGTTTAAACAAGAAGTTGGTATTGCAAATGCAGGAAAACAATATATGAGCGAATGCGAATGGATTACATCAAGACAAAAATACTTATTGTATTATGATTAATATTCAAAACAAACAAGTTCTACATGCAAGCAAAGCATTAACAATCATAAAAGATTACAAATAGAATTGCAGTAATAAACTTGAAATCTGAAGAGATTGTCTCAGTCTGAGCTTAAAAGAACATCCTCAACTTTCTTGGAGACAGATAAGCAAATGCACGACCGGTGCGGGTCAATCATCGGCAATAGGAACTTTCTTGAGTGTTCATATTTATCAGCATAAAGGCATTCCATTCACAAATGGGCTTCCTCCCTTGAAGGTCAACACTTCTTCATCGATCATCTCTTGAACCTTTTCCTGAAAAACCTTGCACTCCTCAATCGGATGCCTCATTACTCCATCATGAAACTCACAACTGGTATTTGGATTATACCAATGAAGACGAGATTTCATGACTCTGGTCTTTCTGGGTGTCATTACTGAGTTTTGGGCAAAATAAGACCACAATTGACTGTAGGTCATTGGGATTGGATCAAACTGACGAGTCTCTCCTTTTGGATTATTTAGAGGTCTATGTTGATTCTGGCACTGAGGAGAATCTTGAATCGCAACAACTTTAACATTTTCTTCCACTTGGGAATCAATACTAGCTCGTTCATTCAAACCATCTTGGATTCTTCCACTTTTGAATGTGTTCTCGATGTTTACTCTGACTTCCACAATTTTGGAGAACTCTAGAGGCACAACGCCTACCATCCTGACATAATAAGAGTATGACAATGTTTTTAGAGACATTTTGGCCAGTTCTTTCTCTAAGAGTGGTGGATGAACTTGGGCTGCCAATTCTTTCCACCGTTGTGCATACTCTCTAAAGAATTTGATGTCTTTCTGACTCATACTCATCAATTGATCGCTGTCTGGAGCCATGTCCAAATTGTAATTGTACTGTTTCATAATAGCGTCAGCTAGGTCTTCCCAAGACTGAATATGGTTCCTTTCTAGCTTCATATACCACATCAAGGATCCCCCATATAAACTTTCTTGAAAGCAGTGAATCATCATCTTATCGTTGTCGACATGAGTGGTCATCTTTCGACAGAACATCGTCAAATGGTGCCTTGGACAGATAACACCCTTGTATATTTCAAAGACAGGCATTTTGAACTTCGGGGTAATAACCACGCTCAGAACCAGACACAATTCATGAGCCTTAAGGCCAGATGCGTCGCGTCCTTTCATCATCTTCAATTATTCTTTGAGATCACAAACTCCTTCCTCGATTTCCACAACTCTAGGATCATTCATCTTTGTCAAAGGGTGGACATTCTGAGGATTTGGCATATACCTCAGAAATTGGGAATCTATTTCATCAACTTGAATAGCCAGGTTATTTTGCACAGGTTGACATTGAGTAGGAACATCCACTTGTGGAGCATTGTCGTCCGGAGGAAAATCGTACATCGGGTTGGTCATTACTGTAAAGCCTGACATGGGATCAACATTCTCTGCTTGCTCCATTACCCTTCAATAACTACTTCGAATTCAAAATGAATGCCAGAAAACCAGCTAACTCATCTTCTTTCTCTAATTAGCCCGAGTATTATACTGATGATACAGCTTGTCTGAACGAAGACCAAGAAAAGGAAGCAAATAAGACACCTGGGAAAGGCAAGATCCAATGCAAAATGATGCTTGATGTGCAAATGCAAATGCAAGTTTTCAATGAACTATAAAGCAGTTTGTAAACGTTACATTAAGATAACACACTGGATATACCAAAAATATCATTTCATTAATATTGAAAGAATTACAGCTTTGAAGTACAGTTTCATCAACCTTACAACACAAGAGAAAATGAAATCTAGTTCTAAGGAATCGTGTCTGAAAACGACCCAACTATGAGCTGATACTTCTTGTGAATCCTCTTGATTTATCTTACATAGATGATCTTCATGGTGTCTTTCTCTTTCACTAGTCGATCCACAATACCCTTCCAAGAACCAGAAGTAGGAAGATGAGCAGATGATGAAGTGCTAGAGGAAAATAAATCCACTGGCTCCCTTAATCTCTTCATGACATATCGTTCAAGAAACTCAATAAAAACTGGCGCACCCATAAGATAGACATACTTCTCTAAGGTTGGCAATAGCTGATAATCTGGGAAAGTAAATCAACGATGCAACAGATCGTAGAACTGGACCAAGGTATTAAGAATCTCCTCTTCAACATCAGTCCTCAGAATAAACAAGAGTTTCCCAAACAACCTTTGAAATCCACAGGACTAGATACCAAAGATCCAAACTTTCTCAACTCTTGTAAGTCAAGACTCGTGAAAGTGTACTTCTTAGTGTTACTTCTTTCAATATCCATGATTCTAAAAAATTTGCGATATTTGCAAAAAAGAAATCTCTGAGTTCCTTAAAAACTGAGGAAAATGCCCATGAATGTATGAAAGCATGTATGCAACAACCACAAACAAGATCACACAAGGCACGCGTGTTCAAGGTTCGGAGTCACGAGCATGGAGTCAAGGGGCAAGAACCAACCCACAATGGTATGCACTAAGGTTTTATCAGCACCTGTAGAACAAGGTTCTAAAAAGTTCCCAGAGTCCTCAATCCTCTTTCAGATATTACTAGCACCCCGATTACTCAGGAATCAAAAATATTCTCAAGAGAACCTCGTCTGAGTGTAGTATCGCGTATCAATTATTTCAGGTTTACACCCTCATAGTCACCGCACTACGTCCTAATTGGCCAAGATGGGTTAAAGGAATACTAAGGTTCTCAACTTCTCAGGCTCCCAGGTCAAAAATAGCAATGTTTTCACGATTACTCGATCGACACATACCATCCTCAAAGGGACCTCCACTGAGTGGTGGATTCTCAAGTTCACTTGTTCAGGATTACTCCCTAGAAGATTCCTTGACTATACCACTGCCTATCATAAGAGCTCTCAGATTCTGGTATAGGATCTATCTCACCATAGAGAGATCACTCAAACAGAACAACCAATAACAAACAAATCAAACAGAAAGTGATAAATAAATAAAAGTAGGTTAAAACCACTAGGAACCAGATGGTAATCCCCAGCAGAGTCGCCACTTTTCTGTAGCAGTAAAAATTGTGAGTGTAAGCTATTGATTAACTTAACTCATAAAGCAAGATTCACCACCGCACTTTTATTTTATCCAAAAGGAAAAGGAAAAGAGCGAACAAAACCAAAACAAGTTCTAAAACAGGAACAAATAAACAGAGAATGGGTAAGGGGGTTAGTTACGTTAAGGGTAGGTGTTAGCACTCAAAACGTCTATAGTACTCTATAGGAACCCTTTGAAATATCTACGTTTTTTGGTTTGAAAAGGTTTGTTTGAAAAGAGATTGTGGAGATGAGAAAAGAAGTATTTTTTTAAAGATTTTTGTGTTTGGAGAGACTTATCGCCTCATGCCTACGTACCCACAAAGTGCAATATAGGATCAAAACCTCGTAGTTCGTGGTACAAATAACAAATATTATTGGTTATGGTTCATTTTATCTTGAAAAGACAACCCATCATTCTCAAGAGAGAATACTCAACTAATTACCCAAAGGTATGGGAAAGAGGCATTTGCATCACATTAAGATGGAGGATTTGCTTGGATTAAAATCAACAAGACTATCGCTTCAACATCCAAGTGGAAAATAGTCATACTTTACACAAAATACCATGGTTAGGAGCTTTACATCTTATCAAAAAAGATTACTCATGTCTAATCTTTTTGAAAAGTTTAAAAGAAAAAAGGTGCATAAAAGCACAAAAAGGTTGAATGAGTTTTGTATTTTTTATGTCTTTTTGAAATAGTCAAAATATGATTAACATTGATTGACATTTATTAAAGAAGACAAAGTTTGAAAATCACTTGACAAAAGTCAAGGTTTTATTATGAAAGTGGTTTTAAGTTTTGAAAACAAGAAGGTTTTGAAAAAGGGAGAAGATTTTGAAATTTTAAGAAGGGGTGGAGAAGAAGTGACTACCCTATTGCATAAAATAAAAGCTAAGGTAAGAAAGATCTAACCACATGGAGGCATTCTTCAAAGCATAATAAGAAAATAATTCCATCCTCTTGAGCCAATAAGCAAGCCAAATAAATGCTAGAATACCAAACTCCATAATGATCCAAAGCATAAGGGAGAGAATCCTAATTCTAAGTCCATAAGTCCATAATTAAGCCAAGAAGTCTAAGAGTAGAGATCCTTCAATGCAAGGGATAGTGGCTATAGTCCAACAATTAAGAGCACAAGTCTTTTATTGGTTTAAGCCTTTATTAATGTTTTTTAGTCGGACAAAAGAAAAAAAAACAAAAGCGCAAGATAATATGGTGTAAGTGGACAAAAGAAAAAAATGACATAAACATAAACATGATAAGATATAATGAGCAATGACCAATAAAAAATAAAGAGAGATAGGGAGCAAGAAGGAAACATAAATAATACGGTAATATAATATAATAGTATATACACAATAGTAGCACAAAGGCCCTAGTGCCATAAGCCTACAAAAGGTAACACCGATTGTTCCTCCTCGCGTCATGAACTATAATGAATGAACAATGTACTTGGACCAAGTTTAATGAAGACTTGTTAGAAGATTGATAGAATCAAAGCCTCTACAACAACAAGCTTCATTTATTTTGAACCTAATACAAAAGATCAACCATCCTTGGGCTTACAATCATAAGTTTGGGCCACCAAAGTTCATGTTCCGATTTGGAGAGGGACAAATGTAGCGCTATGTTAAGAAATCGTCAAGTGACTTATAAAGAAGTCACCCTACTCGAGGTCGGTCAATAATGATCTTTGTGCTAATGCATGCTAGACGAACGATATGTAAATCGTCATCCGAAAGCAATACCGCGCGAAAAGAAGAAAAAAAGGTAATGATCTAGTCTTGATCAAGAATTCAACAAAGAAATTCTAAGATCCATAAGACTTTCATCGATTCAAATAAAAGAGAAATAGAGGGAGAGATGAAGAGAAAAACAAAATTGAATTACACTTTCAAGATCCTTTCATCTTCAAGTTCAATCACCTTTAATTGATAGGTTTAAGTGTGAAAACATATCACTAATTCAAAGCACCTCAAATGAATTCAACAACTCATTTAAAGATAGATTTGAACTAATGAATGTTTAATTACTTTAACCATATCCAAAGTCCATTGAAATTGAAGAGAAACTAATCTCAACAATGCACTTCAAGGCCAAAACAACAAGAAAGGGGAACAAAAAGGAGGAAAAACAAAAACAATCCCAAAAATAGGCCAAAAACACCATTCTGTCTCAGAGTAATCGATTACTCTGATTACACATAAGACAGAGTAACCAATTACTCTGCACGCAAAGTGAAAAAATAGTGCAAAATTCAGGATGATCATCTTTCAAAACTTTCTTCAAACACCTCATGATCAAGGATGCAATTGTGCACGAAAAATCAAGTAAAACAACAGCAAAAACCAGCAATCAAACACAATTACAAGATCCAAAGGATCAAGTAACAAGAATCATTTAAGGATCACATTGTGGAAGATGAATCAAGAACAACAATGGTGGAAAATGAGATTACCACTCCAAATCTGAAAATTCTTCAAATCAATTCCAAGAACCACACACCAAAGCCTTGATCTACAGAAATTAATGATGAAAAAGTGAATGGATGAAGGTTTAGCTCAAAGATTAGTAAGTTCTAATGATGAACTTACTAACTTTCAATGGAAGAAAGAGCATTGGTGAATTTGGTAGTTAGAGAAAATTGAGAGAGTCGAGAAGAATTTTGACAAGGTGAATTTGGCTATCAAAAGCTTGTGAAATGAATGAAATGAGACCTCTATTTATAGAATTTAGGCTTGGAAAATTTTGTGGTTTGGAATCAAAATTAGGCTTAGAATTTGAATTTTGGAGGCAAAATTAAAATCAAGTGGTAATTAATTAGGGTGTATGGTGGGAATTAATTATGATGAGGTAGGGGAATTAAAATGAGGTGATCTAGAATATTCTCATGATGAAATTGGTGCCAAAATGCTGTTGAATTCAAATTTGGCACAATTTTTCAAAATGCGCACAGGGTAATCGATTACCCTAATGATGGTAATCGATTACCACAATGAAAATTGTGAAAATTTGGCCCTTTGATGGGTTGTTTTGGCTCTGCCTCGATTCTCTCAAATAATAATCGATTAAATCTTGGAAACTCTTGATCAGATGATTTTTGAATTGTTTGCAGATCAACTTTGACTTTGTTTAGATGAAATTCATTCGAGCTGAGGGACTGATTTTGATATCCTTGATCCAAATTCTTTCTGAAAAAGTTAGTAAAGGAAAAAACAAACATATTTTTGGATTTTAATTAATGGTTAGTAAACATAATCAAATACAAACATCAAACAAACAAGAGAACAGAGGTGCTTGGCGATCTCACTCAGGAACAAACCTTCAGAGGAGGGAAGAGAACCAAAGCTTGTGATCTTGTTTGTGGTATGCAATGCAAAAAGACATGTGGGATCTTAGGGGTAAAAATTAGGGTATTACATCTGAGACAGAGCATGGAATCTAATAATTAAAGACATGGGGAAGTTGTAGAGGACGAGTGTTGTCAATATCGTCCAGCTGAATGGTAGAGGTTCGCCCTTAAAGATTTGATCTTTTAGGCGGGCTTCCCCCATGGACAAGCTCTTTGCCATGATTCCTCGTAGTCCCAGCTAAAGCGGTGGGTCTATCATTGTTCTCCTTATTTCAATACTCAGAAGATGATTGATTTACTCCAAAGAACACCAGGTTTCTTGCATCAACAAATTAAGTTCCATCCTTTTCCACAAACATTCTAGGTATCTCCACCGATGTAGGTTTTGCTGGAAGCGGGGAACCTTCCTCTCCCTCGGTCTTGATATAATTTGAAGGTAAACAAAGATATTGGAGAGGTAAGTGTGATGTAATTTAACATCAGTCAAATAAAATAGATTCAAATTAGGCATCAAAAAGTTTCTTACTATCATCAACAAAACTCGCATCCGCAAAGACTCGATAACTTATTACACAGTAAAAAAAAATGAAAATAAAGTCACCTTCATAGCCTTCTCCTTAGTGGTAAATGAGATGTACAAGATGGAGTAAGAACTAACTTTCTCCTCAAAGTGGTCTGAGAACCAAAACCTCTAGGCTCTGTTCGTGCAAGTAGTAGGCCCCGAAGGAAAAGTTGAGAAATCACATAATTCTGAGTGAGGCATGGGAGAAATAGGAGTTGCCAGGAAATAATGAAGCTTAAACTTATTTCATATCATACTATAAACATGGAAAACCTTGTCATCCTTTTGGCATATGGAAACTAACCCATTGTCATGCCCTTTCCTTGAAGTAAGGTTAAGTGAAAAAACATTAGGCAAAGTATTTTTCAAGGAGGAGCCCATTTGCCCCTTATATTCATACCAGTATTAGAACACTCTTACAAAAGCTCAGGAAACTAGGGGGAGTTAGAAGGGGAAAAAACGAAGGTGACTCAACACCTCATTTTCAAAAGCGGCCAGAGGCGGTCGAATACCCAGCTTTTGAAAGATGCCATCGTAGAAAGGATGGAACACCCATCAAACTTGCTACAAATTTGTTTACCATTACGAATGATGGAAATAGACCAAACATAAGATGAACCCCCCTTAAAGGTAGTCTTTTTACGGCAAATTCCTGGATATACGAAGAAATTATTCTTAGGAAAATAGCAAACCAACGGTCCATGTCAAAAGTAGAGAGGAAATATAAAGGTGATGGAGTAAACGTTCCTTGGGAATATAAGTGATTCACATGTACTCGAGCACACTTGGTGGGGAAACCATGCCCAACTTAGAGCAATGCGCCTATGGGGAGTGGTGAAACATCTCAATAATGGTAAAGCATTTAATGCACTTGTTTTCTCATTACTTTTTAATTGCTCCATAACCTTTTTTCTTCTCACTATCATCGAACGAGATAATCAAATATCGGTCATATCTTTGAAAGACTTCTCGGCTAGTAAAAATGTTCGACAAGCCTTTTGGGCAACTGTTCTTGGTCGGTCAAAAGGCCATTATAAGAGCCTAAACACATATAACTCAATCGAGATTATCAAACGAATATAGCCAGCACACGTGAAATTCAAGATACATTTTTTGGATATTCACTTTTAACTGTACTCATTTTAGACTTCGTAATTAACTTAAGCGTTTGAGTGTTAACCTTGCATATCCACCTCACGTGGTTGTACTAGATGTTAGCATCACAGATCCCAGAGTCCTACATCATTAATAAATATCAATCGAAAAATAATAATTTCTATTGTACTGATTAAATAATACAATTGTATAAAAAATACAGGAAATTAAACGTAACAAATTTTTTGAGACAGACATATCTCTACAAATATGATAATTACTACCTCTGTCCCTAATTATAAGACCCTGTTGAGTTTTTTTCTTGTCATTTTTTATAAGACCCTCTTCAACTTTCAAAATGCATTAATTATTTTTTTCTACATATACCCCTAATTATATTACATCTTTTTTTGTACTATGTAATAAATACAGTTACATACGCATTAACTATTTCTCTCTCCTAAGGATAAACTTGTAAAATTATATAAAATAGTCAATACATTTAATAGTCTAACCAACTTTCTTAATTCCCGTGATTTTCTCAACGGGGTCTTATATTTAGGGACGGAGGTAGTATTATTGAGGAGAAATTATTTGTATACTCGTCGTATATAATTATACATACAAAAATTGAAATATATTAAATGAAAAGAATGCATATAATATCGATTGAATGAAATAATTATAAAATGAATAATTAATTTGAAAAATTATATTTGCGGCCTTCAAAGTTTGATACTTATTTTGCATGGATTCTTAAAGTTATTTTTAAAAACTTTGTCTTTTAAATTATATTTTGTTTATATTGTCATCCTTTTATTTTATATTTTTGCTTTTCGCACTCTGGTTCCCAGGGGAAGGGGGCCTTAGTAATCCAGAGCTCGTTTCGAGAGGTACTGACACTGGCCAAGTATTGTTCCTACCATGAATCAGACTCGGTATTCCCCGAACCTTCGTTCCTTAGTAGGAGCTCGTTTACCACTCGAGCCCAAGTGTTTGGTTATATCATCATCATTTTAAATTAGGTGTTTTTAACCTAAAAAATTATCTAATTCGGTTATGCTATAAATGCAAGGTGTTTGGCATGGAATGCAGGACGGTTGGCACATAACACCTCATGTTTTGTGGAAGCATTTTTATTATGTGTCAAACGCGAGAGGTTTGAGAGTATATGTAGAGCATTTTCGATGGGGTGTGAGGCATTTCGTTTCAAGAAACGTTGGGCATTTTGCCTATAAAGTTGTGTCATATTAATAAAAAAACTGCCAATTTTTTTAAGAAATAAGTGATTTCTTAAGAGATGGATTTTGAGGACAAATGGAGAACTTCTTAAAATTCATTGTTTTACAATTCTGGTAATCTTTGAGGTTTATCTAATAGTTGAGAAACACTTTCAAATATTTTGAAATTAAGTAATTCCTGTATTAAGAAAAGAGGGGATTAGGTCAGAAACTAAGTAGAAAATGGATAATCTTATTATAAACATAGAGAATTATTTTCTTGTAACTTATTTGTAATCTTTTGTGTAAATATCATTGATAGATAATGGATATGAGAGTTGTTGTCTCCCCTAAAGTAGATTGCTTCATCGAACTAAACATACTATTTATGTGTGTTTTTGTTCTTTATCTTGTTCTTGATATAATGATTTTGTTTACACTAGATGATATGTTATCACTACTTGAGACTGCTTTAATTTTTTTGTCATTGTAATATATCCACACATCAAACTTTTGATATTTTTTTTATCTTACTCATTTTCATAACAAGTTGAGCCCGACGTGAAAAAAAAAAGGCTAAGTTTACAAGTGGCCACCATTAATTTTGTACTTGCTAAAAAATTAAAATGATGGACAACCCCTTGTTAATGGTTGTCTATGATTTCAGGGTACTTGAACAGTACATAGAGCTAGCTTACGCAAAATGGTGAGAAGCTTTGTGTACCATTTCAGGGGAATGTTGGAGATCACTCCTCATTTAAAGAATGAGGTATATATTGAGGTTCTTTGGATCTGGGCTAGAGAACCATATAATTATTTTATCCGAGCTCCGTGACCAGAAGACGTGGTCACATAAGACTTACTCTTCTCTAAATCACGGAGGAAGCGGTTACCCCTTTTTTTACTGACCTTGGGTCAGTTGAGAGTTTAGACATGTCACCCCCCTCCCCACACACAAACGTTCAACGCGCGGAGGGATTTAATTCAGATATCCTAAGCCCAATTAGGGGGTTTCTCATCATGTATCGAGAAGTCAAGCCCAATAAGGCAAACCATCAATAAATTTGGGCGGCATATGGCTTCGTTTTATAGTTTTCCCCAACCGATATGTTTAGCTCATCCTTATTTTTCATATATTATCCCTTCTTAGGGTCTGGTCAAATTATTCTGGTACACAATTCCTCAAGCACGAGGGCTTGGAAATGACAAAGTGATTTAATTCAAATGCTCAATTATTTCATATGTCTGTGACATGAATTGCTTCAGACAAGCCTTTGATCCTAATGCCCAAGGTAGCCTTTTTTGAGACGAGACTTTAGGTTGAGTCCCTTAGACTAGACTTATAAAGATGAGTCCCTCGGGCAATACTTTAAGTTGAGTTCCTCAGGCAAGACTTTATGTTTAGTCCCTCATGAGAGACTTTAAGTTGAGTCCCTCAGACAAGACTTGTAAAGACAAGTTTGTAAAACTCTTAGGAAATTGCATTTGTACTATTTATTTCATCACCCTATTATAAGGGTTGTGTAAAACCACCCTTCAGGGTCTTACGTTCGACCTTGTGGTGATTTGGCTTATTTCGTCAAATTTCTTTCTTCATAATTTCAATTATTTTTTAGGCATATTCCTTTATGCCTTCCTGACTGAATAGATTTTTTCATTGGGTGATTCTCTCAAGCCTTTCATGTGGATGATTTGAGTCTACTTTGGCGAGACAATGATAGTGGATTACCTCAAGCGAGACTTATAGAGCGACTTCCTTAATCATTATTTGGGGAGAGTTAAATTTTGTTTTTGTTTCCCTTTTGGAGGTTCTTTTGCAACCACACTCTTTGGAGTTTATTAATGAAAAGTTTATATATTGTGGTGATTCTTGTCATGTTATTTGGATTTTTTCGTAATCACTTTTGTGGTGTTGGCTTTTCATGTCGCCTTGACTAAATAAATTTCTTGATGGACGAGTCCCTCAAGTGTTGCTCGAATTTCTCTTGGCGAGGATCCTTTAATGGAGGTATACCTTTTGTATTACCTCTGAGGCCGATAAGGATCCTTCAGTGAAGGTTCATCATCTTTAATTGCACTTGAGGGGTGGCAAGGATCCTTTAGTGAAGGTTCATTATCTTTAATATCCTCATGGGAAACAAGGATACTTTAGTGAAGGTCTTTCATCTTTAATAGTCTCATTGGCGGAGAGGATATTTTAGTGAAGTTCCAGTATATTTAATATCCTCCTGGGAGGCAATGATTCCTTGATGATGATCCAACATTTATATTTCCTCTGGGGGAGGAAAGGAGTCCTTAATGAGGGCCCAATATTTTCAACAGCCCCGTGGGCGAAAAGGATTCCTCGATGAGGATCCAACATTTATATTGCCTTTGAGGGCGACAAGGATTCCTCAATGAGGATCAATCATCTTCAATAGCCTTATGGGCGGAATGGATTCCTCAATTAGGATTTAGCATTTACATTGTCTATGAGGGACACAGGGATTCCTTAATGAGGATCTAACATCTTCAATAGTCTAGCGGGAAGCAAGGAATCCTCGATGAGGATCTAGCATTTTTAATAGCTTCGCGGGCAACAAGGGATCCTCAATAAGGATTCAGCATCTTCAATTGTGTAAGGATTCCTCTAGCATTTAACTTACATCTTTCATAATCCATACAACTAAAAAAGATAGGGATATCTCACTAAAAATTCATTCTCGTGTAGGGAAAAGAGTGACACCCCATTATTCAAAGCAGAACATATAGAGTCCTTAAAGAAATTATATAAACAAAAGAGATAATGTCTCGCATTATTCAATTAACCCTTAAAATAACTAACTAAAATATAATATTGTATCTGCCAAGCCTTCTGACCTTCCTGGAGATCTCGCTTGATAAATCCATGCTTTTATTTTGATATTCATGATGTAGTTTAACACATTTTTCCACTTTGTGGGCCTTTTATTGTCTTTTAACTTAGTGCAAGACAGCTTAATAAAATTATTTCGGTACAAGTTCTAAATGGGATATTAAAATAAAATCTGGATACAACGATTTTAGATTATGAAAGGTGCATATACGAGCGATTTTGTATCAACAAAAGTGTATGGCGACATTTAAAAGTGGTTTTTTGATGTCATTATCTTGTGCCTCAAACATAAAGTTCTAAGGAAAGTCGCGAGAGAGAAGATTGTGCCAGAGATGTGGTTCAAACTTGAATCATATGATCAAGTCCTTGACTTATAGGTTGTGTTTGAAACAAAAACTCTATTCATTTTGGATGGTGGAGGAAAAATCCATTGTAGAGTAATTGATAGAATTTTACAAAATTATTGAAGACTTGTATAATATTGAGGTAAAACTTGATTACAAGGACAATGTTTTTTTATTGTTGAGCTCATCATCTAGATCATTTGAGCTTATTGAGGTGGAACTTGATGATGAAGATAATTAAGGATATTTGGAGTGCAAAACTAATAGACTACTTTTGTGGGTCACAACTTTTTTACCCTAATTTCATTAGTTATGCATTGACAACAAGATCTCTTCTTACTTCTCATATATGCGCTTCTCCACTCTATTTCTTCTCTGCATCATTTTCCTTTTCAACTTTTGATTCAAGTTTCATCAAGAGAATGGAGCATCAAGATGAAAATGAAGATCTACATTTTTTAATTTTTTAATTTTTTTTGCTACTGCGGAATATAACATGAGAAACATTGTTCAACTGGTAAACCAGCCAAACCATTGATTTTCTCTGGTTTCTTAGTTTATATTTCAATTTTATTTCATGTCAGCTTTTAGGAATATTTGGATCGACCGATCCAATCCGATTTTAAATAGTACCTTTTACCAACCAAGAACTGCTTTTTAACATTAATAATTAATTAATACAGAAAAATTAATATTTTATCATTTGCCAAAGTCAATTTTATTTGTCCTTAAATTTAATTGGCAAAAGTCCACCAAAATTTAAAAATTAAACTTCATAATTGTGTGTGGATTTTTAGTTATTATTATAAAAATAAAAAAATCATTATCAATATTTAAAAGAGACGAGTTTTACATAAATACAATTATAAGTAAAAATATAGACACACTTACAAATAAATAAATATCAAATCATTTGATTTTACTATTAGTGTCAGTGTATCCAAATATTTATTTAGAATTGTATCAAGATAAGCATTTGAATTTTTTTTTTAAATAACCTATTAATTCAATTTAAATACCAAAATAACATATTTTTCAAAATAATTAGTAAAGTAACATACTTTCATCATGCATGCGTCATCCCATATGGCGACAACATTTAATTTGTGCCCTAAATAAGAGCATGCGCCATCTCATATCGCGACAACATTTAATTTGTGCCCTAAATAAGAGCATGCGCCATCCCATATGGCGACAGTATTAATTTGTGGGAGTGCATGCGCCATCCCATAAGGCGCATCCTCCTTATTTTATTTTTTTTTTAATTTTTATTTTAATTAGGAAATTAAATGGAAAAAATTAAAATAATCCAAAGAAAAATTAAATAACAATATTTGCAATATAAAAAAGTGTACAAAAGATGGAAAAAAAATTCAATGACCGGCCCGATCAAAACGTCCCCCAGTTCCACATCCTGGGGCATTTGCGCGGCGTCGAGGTCTACCATGATTTTGTTGAGGTGTTGGTGGTCTTAGCGTGTTGCCCTATGGAAAAGATATTTATTGAGAGGTTCCCGGCGTATCGGACAAATTTTGAATCATCTGTCCCCAATAGCCGGGGGGTTGCTGCCAACGGCGTTTCTGTAATTCAGTTTCATGCCCATGTTTTCGTAGTTGGGACGAGGAGTTGGGTGCAGACTGTATGGTTGGCTGAATTGGTACATTGAATCATTTTAGAAATGATGCAATGGTTGTTGTGGGGTTAGGTAGTCAAATAGTGGTTAGGTACTTTGGTGGTAGGACGGTTGTGTGTTCATTTGTGGGGGGCTATGGTGGGCTGGGGCGGAGTCGAAAGAGTTATCAGAGCTATAGGAAGATATGGTGTCGATGTGTGGAGGTTGGCGGTAAGGGTAAGGCTCTTGTTGTTGTGATTGGGTGGGTGGCATGAATGGGTTGTGGTTCTGGAAGATTGATTTGGTGGGTAGTCTTGGTTGTTGGGTATAACACGATGTTTGATATTGGGCATGTGTTTGTTGTTGTGTGTGTATGAGAAAGAAGCGCGTTAGCGCGGATCAATCAAATATGTCGGCTCAGACACAAATTGTTGTGTTGTTGTAACCAACCTAAACCAAATCATATATTGATGACTTGGTCTAGCCCCTTCCACAACAGGGTCGTCTAAGATATGTCGATGTCGATTCTTCCAATGTCAACATATATCTTTTGCAAAGTCCCTCCAATCATCTAGACCCTATTGTGCAACCACCCTCAGTTGATGTCAGTCTCCCAATAACGTCGGAGCGACTGGAATATCTTGATGCATGCCAAACTGGAGTTTCACCCGATCACTTTGGTGCATCTCCACTGTAGTGAACCGAATGATCGGTGTTTTAGCTGTCCACACTGCCCTATCATCGGCGTTGGGCTAAAGGTCGAGACTTTCATACGGACTCCAGACAAACTACATGAACAAAAGATTTAATGAGAAAAATTACAGTGTGGTAATTTAATAGCCAAATTTATGGTAGTGTAAGAATAAATTACATCGTCCAACCCAATGTGTTCTAAAAGGTTGCGGTAGACGATTATGGAGTTTCTGGGACATCGTTGGTAATTCATTCCCGGAACTGGCCACCTAAAAAAAACTGACACAAATAAATTAGTTACAAAGAAACATTTCATCAAAGTATGCATGTTTGATATTTAAAAATAAACTTACTTGTTTGCGTGGGGGAATGTGAGTGGATTCCGGTTGATATGAGCTAGTGTTGGCATTCTAGACCAACCCCACGCTTGAAGTAGATAGGCGCAGCCATAAAAAGTACAAGTTTTTTTTTTTTTTTACACAGTGAACTATATAGATGGGCCAGGACAGCTGAACCCCAACTATAGGTGCATACTTTATTAATGTTGTGTAACAATGGTAAATACATAATATTTACAGTATTTCCAGTACTTTCTGGAAATAAAAAAATGTCCAAACAAGATCATAATATAGCACCGAGTTTTAATTATCTTGTCATACTCGATGGATTCCTCATTTAATATGATAGTTTTATAATGGTCTCTTAGGTATTTTAAATTAACACCTTGGCCCCTTGATCGACCTTCACATTGTGGCTGAGGTGTTTTGACACAAAGAGGGGCACCCAACAAATCTTCGCAAATTTGGTTATTAACACCAACATTGTCGTTAACGGCCTTACCATCGATACGTAGGCCAAGTAACATATAGACATCTTATAGTATGAATGTGCATTCACCGAAAGGAAGGTGAAATGTGTGGGTCTCTGGTCTCCAACGTTCTAGCAAAGCTAGAATAAATTTGGGGTTAAGTGAGTACGATTTGATTTTTATCAAATCACCAAAGCCACATGATTCTAGGTATCGTTCTATGAATGGGTCGTGTGGTATGTAGTCATGCGCACGACAACGGAACCTTGTTACATCCTGACAAAGAATATAAATAGCCTTAGTTATAAAGAAAAATACAACTAAGTAAGGGAAGACAAAACAAATAAAGAAAAACACTTACAAACTCTGCAATGTTCTCAATTGTTCCTCTATGATCGTTGCCCATCGTGAGTAGAGACATCTTTGTGGATTGGAATGAATATAGGTTGTGTTGGGAATAGGTTCTTGCTTGCTGAAAAACTTGTCTTGCTAGAAATGAAATGTTTTTATGGGAAGAATTTTCTTTAAGACCCTATATATAGTGCATGATTCTTGGCATGTGAATTTTGCATGGCATTTCAACCTTGTCGCCATACTATATGGCGCATGGGAATGATGTTTGTACACACACTCCATCCCATATGGCGCATAGGTGTGTAATTGTACACACACGCCATCCCATATGGCGCATGGGTGTAAAAATAATGAAGAATATATATGTAATAAATCTCTTACACGATGTAAGGATTTTCTTACAATTGCATGTGATAATGAATAGTGTGATAAGAAGTGTGCATGTAAGGAATCTCTGTGAAGCATTCAAATCATACAAGTCTTTCTTGTAAGAAATGTGCATGCATGTGATAATGAATAGTGTGCTAAAGAAGCTAAATTTTGTGTACCCCATGTGATAAAAGGTAGGCATGCAAGACAAGTAAGAAGTGTGATAAAGAATAGTGTATTTTTGTACACCATGTGTGATTCTTGTAGGAATGCAAGCTTTTTATGATAAATAGACATTAGTGTAGGCATGTGAGAGCTATATACATATTCAAGACTATTCTTGTCTTTACCACATTATTTTCTCTACCACATTTCGTATAAAGCATACAAGACATGTGAATAAATATTAAGAGAAAAATGTGCAAAAATAGTAAGTTGTAAAGCATTATATGTGTGTGTGTGTGTGTGTGTGTGTGTGTGAGTTTAGCACCGTCCCACCGAGTGTGCCAATTTGTTTACCTTGGAAATTGGTAAACAACCGATGATCTTCTAAAACAATAAAGTTCTAGTAACTTACAGGATCGATCAGATTGATCCTAGGACATGTGCTATGAGTGTATTTAAAATGTTTCACAAATGCATAAAACAAACCTTTCGACCATGCTGGCAAATAAAAAGGATGTTTTGAAATGTAAATAAAAAGTGATAAAAGGCAGGAAAGTGTTTAAGTCGAACAAGAAACATAGAGAAAATAATGTAAAAGAAAATTCAATGAAAGACTGAAGTTTAAATGGTAAAGAAAATGCATAAAGTCTTGAATAAACTGCAGAAATGTAAATGCTTAAAGGTAAAAGCTTCTTCATGTAAAAAACTGCAAAGTAAAAAACTTTGTAATATGAAATGCTTGGAAATGACATACTGAATTAAAGGACTTCAAAGTAAAGGATCTAAGGTAGAAACTTCAAAGTAAATTGCATTGCAATGAAAGATAATGGTGATTACAATCACGTACATTCTCGCCTCACTCTTTTCTCTACACGCTGGATACTTTGAGTGATTACAGAGTTACTTGTACAACATGATTTTTTCACACATTCTAACTCTAGAACTAACCTATTTATAATACTCTAAAATAACCACCATTTGACGGTTTAGTCCTAGAACACGCCACTTATCACTTTGCATGTCTTCAACTTCTGGATATTCGCCACTTGTCCTCTTTTCAAATTCAAATAGTAGAATTTCCCTCCAATAATTAACTGTAACTGCAGCGCATTATCCATAGCCATTTTACCCTGTCGAATTGACTCTTTGGACTTGGAAATGTTTGAAGTCTTAACATCATTCTCTTCGACTCAGGCTTTCAACAAATATGGTCGAAACCTTCTTCTCCTTTAGCTTATTATTTTAAAGAATAACTTCTTTAAAAGCCAAATCTATTTGAAATCATGTAGCGTCGAAATTCGGAGCTAACAAATTGCCCCCCAAAAATGTCCTTTCGCCAGTGTTGTTAGGAAGGTCATTTTGTGATAGAACTATTTTCGACGCTTGCGCATTCGACTATGAGAAGACGTGGTCATAACTGACCAACCCACGATCTAGAAACTATTCAGTTTCTTTCAATCACGCTTATGACGTCATACCATAATGGCAAATCTTCAAACGTCTTTTTCGCCGTATCCTTGAACAGTTTTCATCATCACCTTTCTTGGAACTAGACATTTGCAGTCTGATCATAACTGCCACCATTCAAACAATTTTGCAAAAACAGACACGCGTCCCACTACCCATTTTGCTCCATTGGTAGATTGTCAACCTTTCTAACTTCCAAACGCCTATAAATACCCTTTTTCCATAACTTATTAAACTTTTGCATTCAGAATTTCTTGCGACCCTATTTCTTCATCCTTCAAACTCTCTCAAGAAAACCCAGAACGCATTCTCACTTTTCTTCAACTTCCAACAATGGCGTCTTCACAAACCATCCCCCAAGAAACAAAAGGTCAAAAAGGTAGAGCCACACAGTTCAAGCAATCCCTTCCACCATTCTCGAACATTCCAGGACCCAAGGTGGTGAAGAATCAACAGTTTATGCCAGAACCCCTTCTTGCGGAAGCGAGGAGCATTTACGAGTCTCAGGTAATGATTCCTCTCATTGTTTCTGATAAACCTTACGCTTTATGTGGCCCCTTAGCTGATGTTAAACCCACCGATGAAAAACTTAGTGAGTTTTTCCCTTCTTACCGTAAATCAAGACCTTTAGGGCAAAAGAACAACCCTAAGGAGGATGAAGCTTCCCCTGATACACCCACCTTGACTAAGATGGATCTTAGGTATCTTCATGATGGTACTAGATTGGTAAGAGCTGTTAACCAGTTAAAGTATTTTGACCTTTGGATGACCAGGATGGAAAAGGTCAAAGTTGACCATTGGAAAACCATTGGAATTTATGATCTGCTTATGCTGTCAAAGACCAATATTCCTTATTGTTTGCACCTGCTGGCAGCATCACTTTACTTTTGGGATAGTACCCACTACACTTTTCATCTTCCTTGTGGGATGGTTACCCCCACACTCATCGACCTGGCTGCCATTGTAGGGCTTCGACCAGATTGCATTTCATATCATCCTGAAACTGATGCAGAAGATACCATAGGGATCTCTGATTCCAAGCTTACATACACCCACTTCATAAACCACCACAAACGTGACACTGAAGAAATAACTGACAAGGAACACATTACATTCCTCACCGTATGGTTGTCGAGATATATATTTTGCTCAAAATCCCTACAGATGGCCAATAAATATCTCACTCTGGCCAACCAACTTCACAACAACAGAGGAGTTTGCCTTAGTGGGTTAATTTTGGCAAACCTCTATGAGTCTCTCAGCGAAGGGGCAGCTCGACTCAAAGACTTGGAGGCCCAGGCACTGTACACCTGAATGGCCCCCTCTGGCTGCTTCAATTATGGCTTAATACAACTTTCGAAGCTAGCCTTCCCAGGAAAGGGCAAGTCGATGAGGCCTCTGCTGAAATCAAAGAAATGAGGGTCGAAGGTACTCGCCTGGTGAAACTCACACCCAATGATGATGGGGAAACTCTCAAAGGAGTCTTCTCCAGTTACATTATGATGTTTGCCAAGCGGTATGATTTCACACCCAGTATGGCCCCTTTTGCTGAAAGAAAATGTGGACCTGAGTGGTTTACAAGGCCATTCCCCAATTCATCCAAAAAAACTCCATGCTGAGTCTGTTTCAATCTGGGAAGCCTTTTTTATTCCTAGATTTATCATTCAGAGGCTGAATCTTGGAAGAGATATGGCAGCCTTGATTGCTTGTTGTCGCTCCCGAAATATTCGCATCCAACGGTACAAACCCGAGAGTGGCGCAGAAAACACAGAGTCGCCAACAATGTGTATTTATCCCGAGAGAGGGAAAGGAAACACTGCATAAACCTGAAGAGAAAGGGGGAAAGACATGGTCATCGCAACCATAGTCCGGGTTCGGGAGTCGGTTATGCGAGGGGAAGGTGTTATCATCCCACGCATCCATCGTACTCGATGGGATCCACGCTTGTTGTCTAAATGGAGGGTGAGCTATCCTACTATCTATGGCTGAACAAAAGAAAACGGGGATGGGGGTGACTAAGACGGACTCGGTGGGACATATTCGATGCCCTAGGCCTACATACTCCCTCAGTGCAATGGGAAAGTCAGAGTCAACGTAGTTCGGACGGGAACTGTGGGGGAAGGTTGCTCGCCAAGACAATCGCTGTCTTGTGCCTACATATCCTCAATCGGACGAGAGAGAGGAATCAGAGCTAATGTAGTCCGTGGGTACGACCATGGATGGGTAAGTGTTTTTTACGTGAGCGACGAGCTCTTTTCTGAAAATGAAATTTGAGACCCAACAATCCCGAAGGACAAAAATATTTGAATTTGTTTTGTGTTTTTTAGACATAAGTGTTTTTTAAGTTAGTTCATAACTTGCATTGCACCAAAGTCTAGGGCACAGGGACGAATACTTAACGAATCATCCCAAGACAGGACGCCCGCTAAGGACTCTAGAAAGATGAGAGGAAGCCCCTCATTTCTCATTCCCCACGCTTAAGGCTCGTGCACAATACACTTTATCTTTATTAAGTGTTTTCAAGAAGTTTTGAGATGAGAAGAAATAAGACACAAAGGAAACTCTAAAGGGAAACTAAGAATCCTAATGTTATCATGCATGGGTAACCTATGGTTAGTGAGGCTTAGGAGAGACGACTACCTAAAACCTAATTCTAATCCTACTCCAAGCTTAATCAAAAATTAAGTTGGACTAGGTAGCTCTAAAGGGAGAGAATCCAAGACTTAAACAAGTCTTGAGATTCATGGGAGGAAGAGAGTGAAAGAGAAGAATGAGAAAGAGAAGGAGAAGATGAGATACAATAAATGGCAGCAAGCACATCACATCATAAATGTCCAACTCAAATCATCAAAAATGTTTCAAAGATCAATGCAAAACAATTCAAGTAAGCATGCAAAGATAAACATGAAAGAATGCAAGCATACTTGTATGAAATGCACAATTAAGCATACATGGACTTCATACCAAGATGAAATGAGAGAAATAAGATGAAGATGAAAACAAGTCAGAACCAAAATCATATTAGCATCAATAATTCTCATGTGCAAAAGGAAATCAAAGCATGAAACATTATTCACCAAAGAAAGCTACAAGAAGAGGACAAAGTTCCAACACTTAAGCATACTCAAACATGATTCAAACATGATCCATAAATGGCAAAACTTGGTCACAAGGGACCTCAACCAGGGGTAAACATCATATCAAATGTACATACAAATAATCAAGAATAAACTCAAGCAAATAGGCATGGCAAGTCAACTTGTGTAAAGAGGTGTCAAGATATAGTCATGCATAAGTCATTTAAGCACAAATAAACAAACATATATCAAATGACATTCAAAAATTGTGAGATTAAAACTCAAATGACCTAAGTCATAAGCAAATCACATGTTAAAAGATTTCACAAAAATTCACAAGTTAAGCACCTCAAACAAATGAGCAAAGATCACATAAGAAACAAGACTCAATATGCAAATGAGAGGGACTAAAATGCAATATGAAAAGATTTTAAAAATATGATAAAAATGTTTTTAAGGACCTCAACAGGTCCTCTAACAAATACAAAAAGAATGAGATGCAAATCATGTATAGATGATGAGAACAAAAATCAGCAAGGCAGGGTGTGCATATATGAAACAATCCAAAAAGAAATTAATTAAACAAATAATTCAGATGCACAAAATAGAATAAAAATTAAAAATAAAATTTGCAAAAATTTTATAAAACCCTAAATATGCTTCATGAATTTTTTGGTAATTTTTGGATGCATTAATCTAATTTTTAAAATTAAAATGCAAAACAATTAAATGAAATGAAAAAAAGAATAAAAGAAACCCAGGGGGTGCAACAAGCAATAAAATCACGTTCAAAACCAAACTGGGCTCAAGGGGGAGGTATGGATATCAAGCCCAGGTCAAAAGACCCATTAGTGAAGTCAACACACCCCACATAGGACTTAGTCAACAGACATGACTCACACAAGCCATCTGATTGATCCAACGCATGATATCAAGTCAAACAAATGCAAGGTAAACAAGATCAGTGGTCAGGATCGTATGCGCATGGCAATAATCATGGGAGGACACACAATAATCATAATATGGACCACATACACACCCACGTGACAAGCAGGTGACAAATTTAATGTGCTGGCATTATCATAGCCTTCAGATCAATCTAACGTGCATCATCCAGTCAACAAAATAAAGAGCAGTCAAGATGTGTGGCCAAGATTTGGGGTTCATGATAATTAACATGGAGTGTAAACACAAACATTAATTAAACTCGTAACGAAATTTAATGCGTTGGCACACTTATGACCGTCAGATCAAAAGATCCAACGGTCCAGACATCATCACCTTCATTGAATCTTCAGTTCACCTGAAAGTGAACCAGACACCGGAGCCCTAACTCCGGTCGTCTTCTCCGGTGGCTCCCACGGTGGAGTTTCACAAAATTTCCCAAAAATCAAACATGAGCATACTATCTTGACCAGAATTATACAAGGATCACAAATATGCAATTAGTTTTCACAAACAACTAACACACAAGCCAAATCGAACAGAATAAGTTTAGATCCAAAACTTTCAAACTCAAAATACACACATGTTACACGTCCAAACTCAAAACAAAATACACCAGTACACTCAGTGAACCTCATAGATCATTATGCACACCAAAAAAATAAGTTCTAAGAGCATGGAAAGTAAGCTTACCTGAGATCTGTAGAGCTTGAAATACACCAAGAACTCCTTCCAAAAGCTGTAGATCTTCCTCTTTTGAGCTCTATTTGCAAAATAAATGCAAATAGAGACTTGAATCTGGCTAGATCTGGGATTTTGAACTTGAACCCTCTTGAAATCAACTTGATGAAAACCTTGCTCAAAGCTTCAAATGATGGATGATTCTTGTTCTATGGAGTGTGCTGATCACAAATATGGGAAGAAATCTCACTGAAACCCTAGGAGAAAGGAGTTTCGAAGGAGAGAAAGTTTGGAGTGAAAAATGGATTCTGAGCAGAAATGAGTGCATGACCTAGCTTTGTGCATGTGAGTTAGCTTATATACACCTTATTAGACCTCTGATCACAATTAAAACTTGATTAATCCCTTGGTTAATGAAATTGGATGGTTTATGCCAAAATGCACTTTGTGTTGTACCACTAATCCACACGTGCATGGGTCATGAAATCAGCATGATTCACTCACATTCCACTTGCTGATCACAATGGAATTGAAATTGGTCCTTGTGGTTAATTGGTTAATGAGATTTGGATCAATTTGCAAATTATTTATTTGTTAAATACACCATGAATAAGGCACGGTTTGGCATGAAACAAGGGTCAAAATTGGTGCTCATGGCTTGTACTTTGATGGTACAATATGACTTGAAGCAATTGAAGTGATTACAAGTCCTTTTGGATGAAAATGCAAATGGTGGAAAATTGGTACATATGAAGAACCCTAAAAACACCTTGCTTTGCCTTAGCCATAACTTGAGTTCTACCAATGATATGGAGATGTTCTAGTACTTGTTGGAAAGGGGAGAAAAAGATCTTCAACTTTCATGTTTGTGGAAAATTCATTTGAACCTTCCTTGATGTTGAAAAGTCAAGTTTAATGTAGTGTAAAACTTGCCAAAAATGGAAACTTCTCATTATAGGTCATTTTCCAAATTTAGTAACTTTTGTACAAACCCTTGATTCTTGATAAATGGTATGAAACTTGACCCTTGAAGACCATATGAGGATGTGAGACCTTGAAAACCCTGAAGAGAACCTCAAAATTTCACAGTTGACTTCCCCTCTCACTGTTGACTTTTCTTGGTCTACAAGCAATTGATCCACTGAACATCTTTCACAATGAAACACTAGCCAAGTATTTCCTCCATAAGTACTTGTAAGCATATAGAACCTCATGAGAATGTATTTGAACAAGCAAAACCCATCAAGAAGCCTTTTGGAACCAAAACCCTAATTTGGACCATCTGATTAGGAGAGTGTGGTTCACTTGAAAACTCTTGCCAATCTTGATCTTATGATGATATGATGAACCCCTCAAACCATCTTGAGGCTTGAGACTCCTTTGAGATGTACCAGGTACCTTGATCCCATGCCAAGAACCAATGCTATGCGCAAATGCAAATGCAAGAAATGCAAAGAAACATAAGCCAGTTAGCTAAAAGCAAGGCAAATTTTGGGGTGTTACAGCTGCCCCTATTCAATCAACTTGGTCCTGAAGGTATGATAGCAACGACTGTCATGCGTTCAAAGGATTCACGGAGATTGAATACCAAAAGAAACCTGAAATTTGCAATCCTCAAAGGAGGAATGACTCCACTGGGGAACAAGCAATAAATGCTACACTGTCACAACACGGACGAGTGTTAGCTATGCTGGGGATAAACACGGACGGGTGCCAAGGAATCAAAGATATCAGATACGGACGGGTATTGAAAAGATACACGGATGGGTGTAAAAGGGTTCAATACGGACGGGTATCGAAAAGATACACGGACGGGTGTAAAAAGGTTTCAATACGGACGGGTATCAAAAAGATACACGGACGGGTGTAAAAAGGTTTCAATACGGACGGGTATCGAAAAGATACACGGACGGGTGTAAAAAGGTTTTAATACGGACGGGTATCGAAAAGATACACAGACGGGTGTAAAAGGGTTTCAATACGGACGGGTATCGAAAAGATACACGGACGGGTGTAAAAGGGTTTCAATACGGACGGGTATCGAAAAGATACACGGACGGGTGTAAAAAGGTTTCAATACGGACGGGTATCGAAAAGATACACGGACGGGTGTAAAAGGATTTCAATACGGACGGGTATCGAAAAGGTACACGGACGGGTGTAAAAAGGTTTCAATACGGACGGGTATCGAAAAGATACACGGACGGGTGTAAAAGGGTTTAATACGGACGAGTGTCGAAAAGATACACGGACGGGTGTAAAAAGGTTCAATACGGACGGGTATCGAAAAGGTACACAGACGGGTGTAAAAAGATTCAATACGGACGGGTATCGAAAAAGGTACACGGACGGGTGTAAAAAGGGTTCAATACGGACGGGTATTGAAAAAATACACGGACGGGTGTAAAAAGATTCAATACGGACGGGTATCGAAAAAGGTATACGGACAGGTGTAAAAAGGGTTCAATACGGAAGGGTATCGAAAAAATACACGGACGGGTGTAAAAGAGTTTCAATACGGACGGGTATCGGAAGGTTGTATAGCAACTTTTATCGGGGATTAATCTCGCTGGGGAATGGAAGGCAACACGGACGGGTGTCTAGAAAAACAGTATGGAGTAAAAGACATGAAAACACGGACGGGTGCCGAAGGAAACACGGACGAGTGTCATCAAAAGGTCAATACGGACGGGTATTGAAACAAAAAGGTTCAAACACGGATGGGTGCCGAAGGAAACACGGACGAGTGTCTGACGGTAAAAACCTTGAGAGG